>OZ024854.1:38373533-38433533 GCA_964017155.1 Oasisia sp. SBJ-2009
ATAAATAATAGTAAAGTTATATGCGATACATGATAACTATCTTACATATTTACTGTGTACAATGAATTGGCCCAGCTAATCCACATTGGGCCATTTACTATTTCAAAGCAATTGTACATAACCCTAATCAAGCCATTATTTATGTTAAAAATGCGTCTTTTAAAACCATAAATGTTCTCACGCAATAGGGATCAAATGTATCAATAGCATTACTAGCAAACATGTCACTCGCGCTGTCCCGTCGGCTATATCCCAAAATCCGTCTGTGCATACTGTTGTAGGCAACTTTAGCTTTTAAATATGAGCCCTTATTAAAGTTAACCCATAATTGGCAACAATAAGTTATACAACAATATGCATGAAACAGATGTAGTTTAACTCCCACGGAACAGTGGTGACATTTTCTGATAATGCTATTTGACCTAGCATAAAAATTACGTAGATGTCTTGAAATATCTCCGTCATCTTTCAGGTCATTGCATATTATCGATCACCTAAATATTTTGCGTCTCTGACATATGCAAGCTTGTTTAGGTTCATATACATATCTGGACATTTGAGGTTAAAACCACGTGGTTTGAAGACCATACATAACGACTTGATAGGGTTATATTCAACATCATTTTCAAAGCCAAACTTTGCACATATGTTTAGCAAACCCTGAAGCCCACTAGGACTAGGAGCAATAACACATATGTCATCGGCAGAGAAAACATGGTTAGTGCAGCAGTTGTGTATGTGACAACCTATGCCAGCACTATTTAGCATATTGCTCAGATCATCAATGTATACGATAATTAACAATGGGGACAAAATTCCACCTTGCAAACTTATATTTGATCAAATAACGTATAAAACCACCAAGTTAGACATGTGGTAGGAAGTATACTAATAACCAAATATCGGTCATGGTGTACATTGACTTTTCTAAATTGCGTTAAAAATGGGAAATTATGTCAGAATGCAACTTTAAGATATGGTGTCAACATTTCCAGCAATATCATTTCAAATATCTTAGAGGCTACAGTGACAAGCGCTATTGGTGTGTAGTTATTTACGTTGCTCGTATCTCCAGACTTATTTTTTATAAATGGAATTATAATAGTTTTCATAAAGTCATCAGGTAGATAACCATGAGAAATCACTCTATTATAAAAAAAAAATAGACAACAGAATAGTTATGCGCCTATCTGAATGAATAAAGTGTTCGGCAGATAGCCCATCGTTACCACATGCTTTATATATATTACCGCATTTCAACTTATCGATAGCATTTTTTTTACCATGCAAGGAGTTATCGAGCTGTGCCTTCATCAACGTTTCGTGGGACTCTTGTAAAATTAACAAGTGGAGTTTGACTGACTCCATGTCTTTCACCAGCGATGTCACATCGAAACAGTTAATTGATAACGGCGGAAGGCGAGACAATTCCTTAGCTACGTAACAAGGCACGGACTGGGGAGGCATCTCAAGGAAAATTTTCAAAATATCTTATGAATATGTCCATAAAGTATTAGTTCGAGGTGGTCCTCGGTATATGCCCACAGGGGTTTCTAGAGGATTTCCACGGTTACACTGTATACTCTTGTGTATGCTTATGCAATTGTTTGTAAGTTGTGACCGAAATAAAGTTCAATTCAAGTGGAATCTGAAGTTGAACAAAACTGTGGCTCCACACCACGGAGCATAGATTATTAATACTAGACGAACTCGTATTTTTATCAATCACCAGGTGGTGCTGCGGCATCTGAGCAGTCATTTATAATGACGTCATTGTCGGGATTCCCTGCCGAAGATCTGTACGCATTGTGTGAGCGATATTAGATGAGGCGACTAATTGTACACTTTTTAATGATCTTTTGACATTGCTTGACGTTTGCAAGAAGACCTTCACGCAGGCAATGAGTGTTCTGTTGAAGAATGCCCAAACTGCTGTGCGTTTGCAATGGCGGCGCGTAGAAAAAGATGTGACACTACTCCGGCAGATTTGTAGAGTGGAAAAATTTGACATCGGTATTGTGTGCATAGATACAAACACGATGACACTTCTCAATAAGCGTTACCGAAACGAAAACCAACCAACCGATATTCTCTCGTTTCCGTTCTTTGAGGTACGCATTACCTTGATTTTCTAGCATATGGTTTGTAGACTACAGACCTAAATTATTTAAATAATTGATATTACTTAGACTTAGTTTGTTACCAATTCTAATTCGATGTATGTTTATGAAGCCTGATTAAAATAGGTTTTATAAACATACTTAGAATTGGCATTGGCCATTTCGCTGCGCATTTCTCCTTCACATATGGGTACTTTTGCAGTTTAGGCCCGCACCTAAAAAAAACATCAAAATGTTCACCTACGATGACCAAACTTCGCATGGTGTATCTACTATACCTCTACTAGGCGTATGCACTTGTCACGTGATCAAAAAATAATAATTAATGCCTGAAATCGATCAAAATGTGTACGTAAATAATGCGCTTTCCTCGTCGAGTCATTACCGCCACAGTGAACTCCGTCAGGTGGCGCCGAGGAAAACGTGTTATTTACGTACACATTTTGATAGATTTCAGGCATTAATCATTATTTGTGGGTCATGTGACAAGTGTATATGCGTAGTACAGGTATAGTAGATACACCATGCGAAGTTTGGTCATCGTAGGTGAACATTTTGATGGTTTTTTCGAGGTGCGGGCCTAAACTGCAAAAGTACCCACATATGTACTAACGTATGAAGTGTTTGCGTAAGATTTATTCTTGTCTGATTCTTTCTCAGGATCAAGTCGCTGGAGAGCTTCCACATCCGCAGCATCAAGACGAATATAACCTCGGTGACATTTTCCTGCTGCCTTCCTACATTGTCTCCAGGTGTCAAGAGGAGAACCACGATCTACATGACATGATCACAGTAAGGAAGCAGTGGACTCTTAAAATTAAAAGAAAGAAATGTTGTCGACCCTGATAGTAGTTACTATAAGAAGTATAACGGTAGTTGTTTCATGTATTTATGTGAAATATTAAGCAAACTATGCAGATGTTTAAAGTTACAAATTTCATGACATTTTCTGATGGTTTGCTAATATGTGTAATTTTGCTTATAAACCATACACATTTAATTTTTTTCTATTTTCCCCTGGTCATAATCACTAATTGAAGTGTAACTGTGCTTGTTTCATGTATGTAGATGAAATATTAAGGAAACTGCAATTGTTTGAAATTTCAAATTAAAAACAATTTCTGCCAATTTTCTGACATATTTAATCTCGCCAATAAATCTTTAGAATTGCTTTCATTTTTTCTTCTCATAATAGAAATTAATTAAAATGCAATGGTGCAGCCTTCAATTACATAGATTAAATATTAATGAAACTGCAATTTTATTTTATTTAAAAATTGTTTAATTTTTTCTGAACATTCTCTTATTTTATTTTATACCTAAATCACCAGATACTTTTTTTAATTATACTGATTTTTTGTAAACTATGATAAAAGGCAATACATACCTATTTTAAAAATTCAATTAATATATATAAAGTATCATAATTTTTCAACAATAGGTTTTACAAATTACATATATTCTCAAAACTAAATACTAATTCATGTAAAACTGTCATCAAAGAATACCCCAGTAACGACATACACAAGTCATGTATACTTGTAATATAATTTTATAAACATTAATGATAAATTATCAATTTTAATTAAAAAAAAGGTATATTTAATGTAGCATAACCAACACACAAAAGTATGAATAGTATGCTAAAAATTGAAATAATACAATAATACCAACAAACAAACTAATGTAAATTAGCTACATTAAACATGGCACTAATTAATTAGTTTACACAGTTACATGTGCAAGCATAAGTACTTGCTAACTATTTATAATAGTATTAATCAAAGACACCTGCTATCGATCACGTCGATATCAGAGTGCTTTGCATACCACAATGCATCGCGCGCACGGGGAACAAGGCAAAATGGCGATGTCTTTTGAGACAGGGGCTCCATAAACGGACTTTGTGGCCAAATGCGCTATCAATTAGTAAGCCATCACTGTAATCATATTATCGTCCACACAATTCTTTACACTTGAGTGCGTATGAAGCAATTTGAAGCAACCAAAATAAATAGTCACAAAACATCGTAAAACATAGGCCATTTTAACTGACTAATTACTACAACTTTTTATCGACGGATTATCATGATATTTGTACGATCACGTTCATTTATCTTTCTTCTTTAATTACAACTTTCCAAAATGGCCGTACTCATTAACATAATTTCGCAAACAATTTTTGAAGATGAGGCCTGTCAACGTCATCCAATATGGCCGCGGGTGTAAACAATGAAAACCGAAATACGACACAGAGAGGGAAAAAATCATTAACACCCTTTAAACACCGCCAAAAAATCAGATATCGGCGCAGAATCATAGACTAACATTATAACAACATAAGAAAAATTATACAAGAACAGGTATTTGCGTGATCATAAATTACGGCGACTAAACCCGGACCCCTGTCTCCCCATGTTGTCAGAAGGGGCGGCAAATCGGTCTGACCTCCCTACCTATGCACCTAAAGTCTACAGTCTATCATTTTAGTGAGGTCTCTTAATGTAATAAATTTTCACATCTGGACAAAAGCATGAAATTTGGCACAGATGACCTCCATGCTATACTATTTCAGAATTTTGATGGAAGCAACCTGAGATGTTGATGCTTCCACCATTTTTTGCAATATTCAAAACGGCTGCCATCAAAAATTTAAAACATGCTTTTCCATATTTCATGAACGGTTTCACATAAAACATTATCATTAGGCTTAATGTATACATATCCGGGTATTATAATTTCAAATAAGGTATATTTGGGCTTATCCGACATTCACATCCGCCAATTTTAAAGATGGCGGCCGTATTAACTAATGTTGCTATATCTGATAAAGTATGATACTTAGAGTCCTTATTTTGTTATATCAGTGTACAGATTAGTGGATAGCGATTTCAAATTTATCAAACATTTCTCATCTGACCTTAATTTGACCTTCACATCCGCCATTTAATAAAATGGCGGCTGTAAAATCGAATTGTTTATATATATCTTTAAAACGAGATATTTGGAGGGATGCTATACGGACACTTTTTCAATATATACATATATTGGGGTAGATATTTAAAATATTTTACTTCTTGACCTTGACCGACATTCACATCAGCCATTTTTAAAGATGGCGGCCGTATTCATTAATGTTGCTATATCTTATCAAATATGGCACCTAGAGTCTTGATTTTGGTATCAGTGTATAGGTACCTGGATAGCGATTTCAAATTCGTCAAACATTTTACACCTGACCTTAATGTGACCTTCACAACCACCATTTAATAAAATGGCGCGTGTAAAATCGAATTGCTTACATATTTTTTAAACAATTTATTTGAAGGGATGTTATATGGACAGTTTTGTCAAAATATACGTATGTTTGGGTAGCTATTTTAAATATTTTACTTTTTGACCTTGACCGACATTTACATTCGCCATTTTCCAAGATGGTGGCCCTCAAAGCTAATGTTGCTATATCCTGTGAACTTTACCACCTAGAATCGATATCAAAGCTACATGTACAGCACAAGTGGTGCTGACTCTGTCATGGAATATGAAGTAGGCAATACATATCACATTATGATAATTATAAAGTTAAAACATAAATATGTTGTGGTAGAAAACATGAAGTTTAATTCAAATCGGTGAAAAGAATATCCTTCGTAGGACGTAACATCAGTCACAGATGTCCGTATTTGTAGCATCGCATAGCTTTACACTCCATCGTTGTTGATGCACCCGCCTTCACAGTTACACAGAATAGTGCACTTGCAGTTTCCTCTACATGCCTTTCCACATCCACGGTGGTGGAGGAGTGCACACGCTTTGCTGGCGTCGTCTAGAACAGTCCAGAATGGCACCCAGAGTTTCGTGTTCACGTCTTGCGTCCAACCCCACGCTGACGCATCCGGGACATCTTGGTGTGGCTGCCTTGTTTGTTTCCAGATGTAACCTGCCTGGTACACAGCTCGCTTTGCATGTTGGAGCAGTGCTTCCTGTGTGGGGGGGATGTGGTCGAGCGTCCTAGTACCATGGGTGAAGAGTTGACGTCTCACATTATTCACCCTTGAGCAGCCACTGCTCTAGCTGTACATGACAACAGTCCAGTGTTCAAGGCGTGCCATGTGGATGGAGTCGAGTGTCAAGAGCGTAGGATCATCGGAAAGAGTGAGTAGTGTTTCCGTAAGGTCAGGGGTGCCTGCCATGCTGCCCAGGCTGTCTTTTTCCCGATACCAAGGAACGATGATGTCGTATCACACCCCGTGAACGAATGGAACAGTGCACATGACAGCGACTTCTTAGGACCAAGTGTTTGGGTGATTTGATGAACTGGGATATGTTGGAAGGCTTTTCCAGTTCCAAAGCCTGTCCACAACTCCATCACACCCAGGCTGCCAAAATGTCCAACAGCAATGATGACAACATCACTGTCGACTGTGCGGATGAAAGCTTTCGAATGACCTTGTTATGCGGCGTGAGAAAGAAGCAGAAACATCCTCCTATCAACCTCCTGGTGGTTGCATGGCATGATCGTGTCGAAGTCAACCATCGACTGGCTGTCGGAGATATTCACCAATAAATGATCGTCATACGTGGAGCAAACCACAACATTGGTGAACTGAGATGACGCTTCGATGACAGCTTTTGAAAGGGACCTAAACAGCTACACCTTGTTTCTTGAATTTGCTAGAAACTTGTTCCAGTCACGAGGTACAGGTGTAGAGCCTTCGACGATGGTTGTCACGCCGGGGTTGCCTCGTTTTGCCTGAGCCTGGGCTTTGAGGTTGTGATCAGGGTAGTTGTCCCAAATGATGTCGAGTCGCGATGTTGAATTTGTGAGAGAGTTGGTAATGAGTGGCATGAAGTGACGCACAACATATTGCAGGTAGTTAGTTCCGTAGGTTGGGCGAACCATGTGAACCACAGCTGGGCCATCCAACACCTTCACCGTAACATCATCAGGAGGTGTGAGTTTTTGGATAGTCAGACATTGTAGGACATCAGACTTTGTGCCGGATCTGAGCTTTTCCTGGTCAGATAACGATGGTGGCTCTTTCTGCCAAATTCTAGTTTTCATACTTGAAGAAGTTGTCCAAGTTGAAATCTGACCAGGACTGCAGTGACAGGAAAAGAGTGGACACGAGTGAGATGTCTTTTCTCAGTGCAATGACTTTGCTTCTATTCTTTGTATCATCTGTACGTCTTGCGAACGTCTGGAGAGCTGACCTCTTGATGGTGTGTGTGATGGCAACACCACCGTTCCTCAGACGGTCACTAACGAAGGCGTCATGGAGATCCTTGCCTCTGTGGTACGCATTGCAGAGTGTCTGCGCAATTGCAGATGGCATGGCCTCTTGAGTGTGGAGCGTAACCAAATCCGGACCATTGTGTGGTAAGAAAGGGTTTCTCGGTCGCAGAACACTAATAACTGAGAGGACACCCTTGGCGAATCTCATTTGCAGGCTGTGACCCTCTTCGTGATGACCAAGATGTTGTGCAGTGGCACCGATATCAGCAGCATCCTCGAAGGCAGCGAGTGCTTGCAACTTCTCATTTAGTGCCATCACATTTTCATCCATTGTATCTGGCATATCAAAGAGATTGTCAACTCCTAATGCACTTTTGCAGAGCTTGGTTGTTTGCTCGTGGCTGTGGTCTTTGGGGATGAGTGAAAACTTCTTCTCACTCTTCTGCACGACAAAGTTGCCTTTGCGGAACTCTTCTAGGACATGTGGGTGCTTCTTCTCAAGTTCAACCATATCCTTCACGTGAATTGGCAGCCACCACGAGTAATGTGTCTGGTCAAAGATGAACAGCCATCCATAGAGTTCATCAATAACCTGCACATACAAGTCAAAATCACCTTCTCTTACAGAGCGAACAAAGCGGCATTGCAGCATCTCCAGATCCATCACCAAAGACCAGAACGCGAACTGCTTGGATGACATCCTCATTGCAGCATCCCAATTCTCTTTCTGACATGGACCGGCTGATGCTTGATGGGCCTCGAAAGCTTCGAGTTTCAAGATACTACCAGCAAGCAAGAACACCTGATGAACATATCTCGTCCGCTTGAGCTTGTTAAGTTATCCAATTTTGTTGGTTACTAAGTGTATGTATTGATCGTGAAATATATTTACTTCTTTGTACAAAGAACATGGTAATATTACTGTGATAGGAAATGTAATAAACCGATATTATTGTTTCTAAGCCGTAAGTACAAATACTTACGCTGCTCGAATACCGCTCGGGGCGCCACCTTGCGAATATGATGTTGGCCAATGTCAGTAAGCACATAGTAAACCTATATTGTTTGTTTGGTAAAATGGTGGATATGAAGGTCAGTGACGGTCAAATGCTAAATGTTTCTTTAAACGCACTTATATCATGGTATAAATATATCCATTCTAGATGGTAAAGTTCACACGATATAACGAAATTAGTTCATCTTGAAAAACAGTGAATGTGAATTTCGGTCAAGGTCAAAAAGTAAAATATTTAAAATAGCTACCCCAATATACGTATGTGTTGTAAAAGTGTCCGTATAGCATCCCTCTAAATATCTCGTTTTAAAGATACATAAACTATTCGATTTTACAGCCGCCATTTTATTAAATGACAGTTGTGAAGGTCAAATTAAGGTCAGGCGTGAAATGTTTGATAAATTTTAAATCACTATCCGCTTATGCATTGATACCAAAATAACGACTCTAAGTGCCATATTTTATAAGATATAGCAACTTTAGTTAATATGGCCGCCATCTTTAAAAATGGCGGATATGAATGTCGAATAAGTCAAAATGCACCATATTTGAAATTAGAAGACCAGAAAATGTATATATTAAGCCAAAAAGAAACATTTTATGTGAAACTGTTCATGAAATATGGAAAAGCAAGATTTTTTTTTCGATGGCAGCCGTTTTGAATATTGCAAAAAGTGGTGGAAGCATCAACATCTCAGGTTACTTACATCAAAATTCTGAAATAGTATGGTATAAAGTTCATCTGTGCCAAATGTCATGCTTTTGTCCAGTGCTCAGTGAAAATGTATGGCCGTTTCTGACATTAAGAGCCCTCACTATTTGCAGCTACAATAAATACATGAAATCGCGCCTGTGGTTTACACATAATTTAATTTCAAAATGAGATATAATCTAGCGAAATCTTTGAGCTTCAGACAGGACTGATATAATAGAGATACGAGACATAGAGAGATATGGAGACACATGAAATGGCCTTGCTTCCTCCAGATGTATAATTACTATACTGGGTAGCTGATATTCTTGTTGGTTTCTCTCATCCCCTTTGACTCCTAGTTATACGGTTTGTAACATTACGTATGCCACTACAGTGCACTGCGTAGACATAACCAAGTAGTTACAGTGCTCACCAAAACAAATTCTGTGACACAAGCTAAAGTAATATTCTCTGATTGTTGACTGGTGAATTGCAAAGCATAGCCTTTGGAGGCTCATGCATAAATACTAGTCCACAGTCAACATCAAGAAGCTGTTTATTAAGCGGTTGTTGTTGGGTGACCATATAATATCTTACTGGGGCGACTGGCGACTGGTTTGAGTCTGACTGACAATAATTATGGTTTTTGTAACCTGACCATTCATTGAACAATGGGACGACCCTAAAGCCTTACCTTTGTATTTTAAATTTAATTGAGTGTTTGTTACAATTATGTTATAACTTAGTAATTAAAACTGATGACTAAAATTTAGCCATATCTGTATGCTGTACACAGAGCATTTTGTCCTCACTGCCATGTAGTTACTCAGCCTGTATATAAGTTTGCATGCATGATCAGCAGGCCTGGGGGTCAAACACATTGAAATGTATGTAAATGCAAATACTCTTGAAGGATTCAAATACAATTACATATACTTTTAAATGCAAAAGTATTTAAATACAAATACCTTGGAAAGTATAAATTTCAAGTACTTTTTCAAATACTTTTCAAAAACTAAAAAAGTTTTTGAAAAGTATTTGAAAAAGTACTTGAAATTTATACTTTCCAAGGTATTTGTATTTAAATACTTTTGCATTTAAAAGTATATGTAATTGTATTTGAATCCTTCAAGAGTATTTGCATTTACATACATTTCAATGTGTTTGACCCCCAGGCCTGCTGATCATGCATGCAAAAGGATTATAATTTATTATTATTATTATTTATATTTCTATAATAGGTAAAAGATTTTAAGCAAATAATATATCGCAACATCTAGTTTACAGGTATAATTAGTGTTTTACTCGGTGTGCGAACATAACCCCCTCAGACTAAACCCCTCATCACAGATACTAGACTTAAAAATTACTGCAATAATTAAACTTAATTCAGCTTGTATGTGTAAACATGTACACTATGTGTATATATATATATATATATATATATATATATATATATATATATATATATATATAATCAGAGATGGAGTAATCGTACTATGTACTCCTACTCATACTTGTACCACGAGTACTTTTTGAGTAATCGTACTCGAGTACAAAGTAATCATACTCGTACTCGAGTACATTACCAAAATAGATATTCAGTCAGATTTCCCTAATTAATACCTTCTCTCCCCAGAGAAGCCACATCTCCTTACACTCCTGCTTACTGTAGTACTGGTAGTACAAAGATATATTGTGACAGTCCATGGGAATCACTGCAGGAGATAAGTATCCCCTAACATTTGCTTTGTAATTTTAGAAGCCATGCCATACCCCCACCTGTACTGTTTACTGTCCTGTGAAGGATTGTGTGTATGACTGGTCATGGTTCCTATATATCTAGAATCCTGACTGGATCTGGGCGGATAGCTGCGAAATCCCTGTCTATTATGTTTGGTTTAAAAAATGCAAACTGCATAGTCTAGTCGGCGCAGGGGGGTACCTTGCACCCCCGGAAATATACTTTTAATTGGTATCACTAGATCAAATAAAATACATAGAAAACGGTTTGCTATGTTAACAAATCAGCAAAATGTCCCACATATCATTTTTATGCAAATTTGTGCCGCCATTATTGAAAAATATAATTTTCACTCACACTATCTCAGCCAATATTACAGAGAACCTACACAATAAGATGTATAGACCCATGTTATGAGGCGACCATAGTAAAACTACTGTTGACATGAACTCTTCCACCCGTAGAGCGCCATGGCTCAGGGGTAGAGCTCCGGACTCTCGACTAAGAGGACCCGGGTTCGAATCCTGTGCTGCGGTGTTAAAACCTTGGGCAAGTTTTTTCACTCTACATTGCTCCAGTTCACTCAGCTGTATAAATGAGTACCTTGCAATAGACAGTGGTGGATATGTGTACGCGCAGCCTTTCGCACATTAATTGTAGCATGTGGCTGGATGCTTCCCAGAGAAGTTGAGATGGTATTTGATTGAACAGGTCTGCCGGGGAAGTAATGTGTAAAAGCGCTTTGAGCAGTCCTATGGACTGGATACTGCGCTATATAAAAACTTACCTTTTTTTTTTACCTGCTTCAGCACGTGATACTCAAGGTTCCATTCCTCACCGAGTTGCCTGAAAGCTTTACGACACCTGGGGTTCTTTTTCAGGGGCCCCACCTTCCCCCTTCCGTTTGAAGGCACCTGCCAGTCTCCTCCACTGAATACATACATCCCAAGATGCGTTGTTTATTAGTCTTCTCAAAGGGATACTGCGAGATCAGAGAGGTTGATTAGTTGTAGATGTTTCACTGACCCGATATCATGGTACACAATCACCTTGCTTGATGACATGGGCGTAGGAAAGTGGAATCACAAATATATCTGTGTCAGCGGTTCTGACTACAATGTACTGCGTTCTTGTATCTATGCAAGTGCTGCGTAGCAATGGAGGTACAGCACCGTTCTCGGATTGTGGGCAGTTCATGCACCTCAACCTGAAACACAAAGGGCCACTGGTGTTTGAAAGCTGGGATAATAATAGAAAGAGTGAAGTCAATCTGATCTATAAGAATAATGCCATATTTATGTAGTAATAATAATATGGACTTTCAACTCAATTCACCATTTAATGAGATGAGTTGATGGGCATTCTCTCCTACGATCAGCATAGCCATCTCGCTTCTCTCCACATCTGACCTCGGATTCCTCAAAATAAAGACACTACATAAATTTACTATTATTATTTGGGCGACGCGAAAAACAACAGGATCACTCTACAATGTAAAAGTAATGGCAAGCATTAAAAATGCAAAAAAAATAAAAATAGATCCCAGGTATTGGAACACATGATTACCTTTCCCTGGGATGATGTGAGGGTGATCTTCTTGTTGCAAGTCTCCATAGTCTTGAGTTTTGTCTTCTTGATAGGGTAGAAGAAGCTTCCTGGCTCTCCATTGTCTAGGTGTCCGATGAAGTCAGCTTTAGCAGCCTAGTAAAAAGCTTCTGCTCGAAGCACGTCCATCTCATACACCATGAGCACGGAGCACCAGAGGCCAGTAGAGCCTGTTGTTTAATCTGCGACGGTGAAAGGATTAGTGAAGTTCCAGTGAAGCTGTGAAGACCCGCTGAACTGACTCCTCACCCTTCTTGACCTCAGCCTTCTCCAGCTCGCGATGTCTCCCCGCCCTTGGACAGTCTGGATCGTTGATGATGTCGACCATCTCAAGGGTCTTTTCATAAAACTGGGCCTGTATGGAGTTTGTGGGTAAGGACTGAGGATGGAGTGTTGGAACCAGTGTGTCCTGCTGTCCTGTGTTACCAAACTCACTGGTTGATCTTCTGGACACTGGTGATGGTGAAGAGCAGGAGGAGGAGGAGGAGGAGGAGGAGGAGGAGGAAACCGAGGACGAGTTTGACTTTAATGATGTCAGTGAAAGCGATGGTGAATGATCTAATAATTATCATACTGAAGCCCATGACAGGTTACGGCATGGCAGCTCAAAAAGATCATTCTGGCTTGCTGTTTACCTAGATCAGTAAATGAGTTGGTAAGTGAAGTTAGTGGAATTTTGTTATTCACCATGCCTTGAATTGATCTTAAAGTTAACCTTTGGTTGCAAAAGCAATACGATATTTCGTAAGTAGATGCCCTCAAAAACCCTCTCAACTGACATGCAATATTGGCTGAGTAACAGCGAATAAGTCGTATTTTCGGTAATGCTGGCACTTCAGAATTTGCATAGCATGCCAGGGACACACGTAGTTAATTCTAGAATAGTCCTTCAGCGATCGTTGACCCTGAAAACATGGGTCTGGTGACCTGAGGTGTGCTGTTATGTGTAATATTGGCCAAGATAATGTGAAAAATATATCTCTCAATAAAGGCGGCACTAATTGGCATATTAAACTGTCATAGACACATGTGATCATGCCAACAATAGTTTAATTATGGTCGCTGACCCTCATAACATCGGTCTATACGTCTTATTTTGTCAATTATGTGCAATATTGATTAAGATATAGTGAAAAATTTAGTTTTCAATAATGGTGGCACTAATTTGCATAAAAACGATACATGGGACATTTTGCTGACTTGTTAACATGACAAACCGTTTTCTACATCTTTTTTTCGATTTAGTAATACCAATTAAAAGTATATTTCCGGGGGGGGGGGGTGCACAGTATCCCCTCTTCCGACTAGACTAGTAAACCTGTCTAAATCCACAACTATTCTGTGTTTGTCCCATCGAGATAAGGGGTCAAATACATTGAAATGTATGTAAATACAAATACACTTGAGGGATTCAAATAAAATTACAAATACTTTTAAATACAAATATTATATTTAAATACAAATACGTTAGAAAGTATTTTAAAAACTTTTCATTTTCAGGATGTATTACTACGGTATTCATAACTGCGTGGGTAAAAGAAAAGTAACTCATATACTGAGACAACTAGTTTATAGGCATAATTTGCGTGTTTCTCACATATGATGACATACAGACCAGTGCTAGGGAGTATTGTAATTGCTAACTACATCACAGTGACAACTGACAAGAAGACCTCTATTCACAGAGGTAAGGGCCAAAATATGTTCTTTGTTATGTTAAATATGTTAAATATGTTAACAAACATTGTATGCATATTTTGTACTATTCTCTTTTCATGCCTTATATATTGTGCTGAAGTATGGGGTAACACATATGCTACAAATATTCATTGTTTAGTTGTATTACAGAAAAGGGTTATAAGATTAATTTGTGGTGCCAAAAGACTTGATCACACAAACTTACTCTTTTACAATGTACATATTCTTAAAATACCAGATCTTGTAAAACTAAAAACTGCTATAATTATGTTTAAGGCATATCGTTATATATTACCAATGAATGTACAAAAATTATTCAGAATACATGAATCACGATATTCATCCAGGCATAAATGTAAGTTCAAGCAAATCTATGTACGTACTAACTTAAAAAGTATGTGTATTTCTGTTACTGGGGTTAAACTTTGGAACACCCTCGATAATTCATTGATTAGTTGTAAAAATGTTCATCATTTCAAAAAGTGTTATACAGATAGACTGTTGAATAGTTATATGTTAGAGTCCTAGACTATTTTGCCAACATAAATTAGATAACTAAATTAAACATTCAGATTGTTTAATGTTATAAAGTTTTTTCTTCTTCAATAAATATCATAATTTCTTTTTCTCGATTATATGTTGTATGGTTATACATGTAAATAATGTTGTCGCACCTTCTATTGCACTGTTCAGATGCTTTAAGCAATTATAAGGGTAAACATGATAAGTATTGTACTTCTTTTACCCTTTTTTCAACAAATGGTATTGTATGCACTGTCTGTATAATGTAGTAATTGTTGTTGTTGAAAATAAATTTCAATTCAATTCAAAAAACCACGATGTCCATAATAAAATGCCTATTAATATGAAGAGACACAGCTAATCACTGCTAGGATCTAGTGAGGAAGTGTGACAGCTCTACTTCAAAGTCAGCCAGGAAACCAGAATAGCCTGGTGCTAGCTTGGTGCCTGTCTGCCTGACTAAAGAACAAAGGGGATATTGACCTATGGTCACTTTCAGGTGCTAATCCATCCTCTGGCTCTGAGCAAAAAAGTTATAGTCAATACACTGTTAAGTGTCTTCATCAGTAATTAGCACTGTACGGTGATGTTGCAGTGAAGGTAATCCATTTGGCAGGCCTAGAGACGGAAATGTTGATACTCACAGTGTATTTGAAAAAATATTTGAAAGTTTTTGAAAAATGTCAAATACTTTAATTAAGAAAGTATTTAAATGCAAATACTATTAATTTCTAAACATCAAATACAAATAGTTACACAAGTATTTAAAGTTTCAAATAGAAATGTATTTGACCCTATGGCTGGTCCCATCTTATATACGACATATTTGAATTGGATACTCTTGAATATGCCCCCTTGGAGTTGAAATGTTGTTATCGTAATGTATTTGATCACGTGTATTTAACATTTAAAAGAAAAGAGGACATTTTAAATTCTTAAATGCATCATAGTTGTATTTGATTCAGAAACCATTAATTAAATAATGAATCCAACATTAAAGGATTCATTCAATACCTGAGAAAGTCATCTGATTATTAATAATACTAACACCTGGATAGTGGATAGCAGTAATCAGTTAGAACACTAGATAGTGACATAGGAACATAAAAAGAATGACAACAAGGGATTCCATGAAAGTTGCTTTTATGTTAGAAACAGGATATTCATTAAAAAAATCATGAAAGTAATCATGGTTACATTCCAATGTAATTGTACTCATACTCAAGTACATTTGTTTTCTGAGTACTTGTACTCATACTCATGCATGTTCAACGTAATCGTACTTGAGTATGTTTGTGTTGTCATCACTCCATGTCTGATATATATATATATATATATATATATATATATATATATATATATACATATATATACATACATATATATATAAGGTGAAGTATTTTAATCCTTCTTGAGTCCAGTATCTATGATGGGAAAATTGTCCTATAATGAGGGGGTTTTGTCCAAGGGGCTTTCGTCCCGGATTTGCATTAGAATATGATAACAGGCAGACCATTGCTAGGGGGTACTGTTGTTGCTAACTGTATCAAAGTGATAACTGACTCAGAAACCTCTATCCACACAGGTAAATACCATAATATGTTTGTTTGTCTGTCTGTCTGTCTGTCTGTCTGTCTGTCTGTCTGTCTGTCTGTCTGTCTGTCTGTCTGTCTGTCTGTCTGTCTGTCTGTCTGTCTGTATGTCTGTCTGTCTGTCTGTCTGTCTGTCTGTCTGTCTGTCTGTCTGTCTGTCTGTCTGTCTGTCTGTCTGTCTGTCTGTCTGTCTGTCTGTCTGTCTGTCTGTCTGTCTGTCTGTCTGTCTGTCTGTTACGTTAAACCAGGAGATCCATAATACAATGCCTATGCTGCCATCAGAAGCAAAGCTAACGACTGCTAGGATCTTGTGATGAAATGTGACAGCGAAACTTAAAAAACAGCCTGGAGACCAGAATAGCCTGGTGCCAGCTTAGAGCCTGGCTAAAGAACAAAGGGGATATTGACATATGGGCATTGTCAGGTGTTAATTCATCTTCTGCAGGGGTAGAACTACCCACTAGTCCTCTAGTCCCTACACTAGTAAAGATAAGGGCTGACTAGTAAACCTGCCTAATAACTAGTCTGGTTGTCTAGTAAAGTCAATGTGTCATCCAACCCACCCTACATCAATCAATCAAGTCTTTGTAGTCACAGTGACCCTAACCCCAACACATCCACAGGCTGGGGGATGTAGTAACTAAATCCCAAGTCATTAAAACGTTGATAAATTGTTGCCAGTGACCAACTGGCTACAGCAGCTTCTTTTTCTGATAAATGATGACATAGCCACCAGCTATGAACTTGTCTGGGCACTATTTGTAAGATTTACTGTTCTTTGATATCTATAATTTTCTCATGTGATATTTTTATTTTCCAGTATTACAGTCCAGTAGAGCATTTTTTCCATAACACTGTAATGTGAGCTAAATTTCCAAAATGATTATAAATATATGATATAGAAAATTAATAATGGTAGGGTGCAATCGGCATTCTTTTTCAATTGCGCAGTTTTTAATACAGATCATATCTTCACTCTTTAATTAATTACTTTTGTTATTTCTGTATTAGTTCTTTGGTACCTTTATGAAAAGTGCATTGTTATTTAACTGGGGTTGCAATATGTACTATTTTTTTTAGTTTAAAAACAAATTGGAACGACTTAAATCTGGATTGTTTATTTTTATTTTTGTGGACTAGTAAACCTTTTGGCGGACTAGTAAACTTTTGACTTTACTAGTCCCGCTGTCTAGTAAAATGAATGCTGAAGTTCTACCCCTGTTCTGGCACAGAGCAAACAGTAGTTGCGTCCACTATCAGGGCCATGGGGGACACCTGCTGTAAAGTGTCTTCAGTAATTAGAACTGCTGAGTGAAAGACATATTAAAGTTGCAATCAACGGGTATTTGGAAGGTTGAAAACAATTACAAATACTTTTCATTCTTAAACATAAAATACAATTACAAATACTTTGAGAAAAAAATATTTAAATACTATCAAATACAAACGTATTTGATCCCATGTATGATGATCATTGACTGACGCACACATTTTAATCACTAATATTTGTACTTTCCATAGCTTTATGAAGAGACCCGTCCACCCATCATTTAGACCATGGTGGATGGGTAGAAATATCACTGGACTGATGGCGGATTGGTAACAAAATATGGAACAAAAAGGTCTTCAAAAATCATATATATTAAAGCCTTTTTTATGTCGAAGTATCTTTGAATAGATAATAAAAATATAACACGAGTAACAAGTGTACCATAATACAACGATGGAATCAAACATAAACTATAATTTATGTTACTGATTATTTATAGGCCTTCACTTGATTCTTTACAATACAATTATTATGAATACACTGTAGTTGCACAATATTGAATAAAAGTATTTTTTTAAATAATTATTATTATGTTCCAGATTTTGGGATCAACATTGCCAAAGATAATTGTCTGCAATTTGTTTTACAATGTGGTAAATTTTCATATGTTATGCGTATTATAGGTATATGTGGTTATTTACAGAACAAATATGGTTATCAGGTTACTCCTAGTAATAAACCCATATTTTGCTTGAAGATTACAATTCAGCATAACTGCTTATTTATATGATAATTATTCATTATCTGTCATGGGTTGCCATGTTATATTCATTCTCCGTTTATTACAACATTTGACAAAATCAGCAACTGGATATTTTCTTGTCCCTAGAAACTCATTGCAGGTAAACAGTGTCTTATGGTAAGTTCTATTCATGAGCATGGCTCATACATAGCTTTATCTAGAGACCCGTCCACCCGTCATTAGGACGGGTAAAAACAATTATGGACGGGCAGAAATATGGGTGGACAGATAAAAAAAAGGTGCAAAAAAAGGTCTTCCAAAACCATAGGTATTGTTATTTATGGCTTGAAAGTGAGTGTAAATGGTGTCATATGTGTGTTTGTAGCCCATTTCAGGTCATAAAACACATTTAAAGTTTGTAAACTAGCTTAACAGTTAACATCCATGTATCCACCAAAACATGTGCGACTGGCAATAACTTTATCCTGCATAAAGCCCTGTGGCCAGGTGCATGATACACACCTAAGTCCAAATCACACCCACGTTAGAGTAAATTACTCCTAGGTGACACATAGCCAGTAGGTGCAGATGCATGACACACACCCAGCTGGGTTATGTCACAAGTTACCCCGAAATTTCTGGGGCAGCTCGAAGCAGCCCCAATTGCCACATAGTTGACTCACAGCGCGTTGTATCAATGGCAGCAGTGGTGTACTGCTTGTATTCATTCTACGACTGTCCTCATAATCATGGACATAGGGGTGTTTACTTACATGTCGGTCTGTCAATGTTGAATTACTAAATTTTGACAAATTAAATTGCTATTATTATTAAACGAGTTGTTACTTTGCATTTATTACCACTGTATATGTGATTGTACACAGTTCATAGTGACAGTATGTATATCTTCATAAATATGGACATGATGGTCTTTTTTGCTAAGATGTGTAGGTCTATCAAAGTGGCGTGCTTATTATAAAATATTGACTAATTAATTAAATTATTATTAAATGAGTTATTAATTTATATTTGTAACTTTATATTAATGTAGTTATACACATTGCATAATAATATGTGTAATTATCTTCCTAATCATGGACATTATGGCCTTTTGTTTTTGTGTTGGTCTGTATGCAAATATTGGTTTATTAATTTATTTATTAATATTACATAACTACTAAATTATATGTCTTACTTATTACAGTTTTTGTTTTACAAATTGTATGTTTATATAAACATATATTTATTGACATTGTGGCATTTTACAAAACCATTTCTGTCTGTGAAGGTTACCCGCTAATTATCACTTATTAACTAATTTATTTATTTATTATTACATGACTAGTTAATATATATTTATTCTCATAATAAATGTGGTTACGCACATTGCATAATATATATATATAAATATCTTCATATTTATTAATTATGCTGGTCTTAATTAGAATGTGTTGGTATGTTAACTTGGTGCACTACAGTACTTAGATAATATTAACTAATTAACTCAATTAATTAGTATGAAAAATAAATATTGCAAAATTAGTACTCCATTCATTACATTTCAAAACACTGCAAACAGTATTTTAATAGTTATATAAATAACACAGTTATGCAATTTCAAATTCACTTTTAATCAAATATTTATCAACAGAAAACAAAAAAATGAGCTCATTGCCAGTTTTTATTTAGGTCCTCCACACTCCGCAATGTCGTCGATAGTGCGCTAACCTCTGCCGTCACAGCATTCCATCCCTTTTTCTGTCCCTGTTCGACAAGGTTGATTTTCAATCGACCTTGTAACAGTTCTTATAATATAAGTTACGACTTATTTGGCTGTATGCCTGTATTAAGGCCATAACCTCGGCATGACAAAGGTTGTCCTTATAATGTCACTGTTGCCTCACTTTTTCCACCATGAGGACTGTCCGAGGTGAACTGAATTCTGGGAAGATTTGTTCTCAAAACGCGGCAATCCGCTTATCGGTTACTCGTGCCGGTATCTCCTAGTTGGGCGGCATCTATGTGGCTGTTGTGCACCGCACCCAATGCGGTCGCCCAGCTGTGTGACACCTAGAGAGTTAGGGGTAATTTTACCACCTAACTTGGGTGCGTGTCATGCAACCGGCCACTGGGCTCATAGCACCTGGCATCAGCTGCAAACTCTGCATACAGAGTGTTATCATATCGATATATTGTCATAGTCATTATATAGTGAATAATCGATTTTTTCATGTTGTTATTCTATGCCTTCATTTCAGTACAAATGTGTGTATTTTTAATCACTTGTAACCCTGACACCATATAAAACATAACTCCTTGAATGCAGAGTTTCTGCTTCGGGCTTAACCTATCCGTATATGGCATGGTCATGAATATTCAGTTCAGATAGCCAGAGATCGGTTTTCAATCAATCAATCAATTTCACTTTATTGTCCTTCAAAAGGATATGCATTGTACAACTCATGATCACATCTAAAATATATGGGATGGTCACAACAAAATGCAAGTGAATTCCAGATGTATACATGACAAGAACAATTCAACTGGTTGACAGCAATATGACTCATTTAACATTCAACATTCTAATGACCACAGGCAAAAAACTCCTGCTTATAGTGAGATGTTTTACATTTTATACAACTGTATATGCGACAGGTTCACTGGGTTTGAAGTCAACAATCATTGTGTGCTCACTATGCATGCATGAATATTCATTATAATTGGGTTGCGTAGGTGATCAGCCATGTGGCAGCATGCTCAAAGTGATTCACATAGAAAGTATTAAGCGCAGTGGCAGTTGCACAGATAACGCCCAAGTCATGCATACATTTGTAGACAAAAAACCTAGCAGAGAAAATACTTATATTGAAAGTAATTTTTTTGTATACAGTCCATCTCACAACTTACACAGCATCCATTTTCCATTTAATTGGATGACTGAATTATTGTGTGCACTATAATGGGATTAAAATCCCCAAATAATTGTTTATGTATACACTTCAAACTTTGATGAGAGAGTTTTCAGTTATGAACAATGGGTCATTGAGAACTTCTATGAATTGTTGGTTCAAGGCAGTCAGTTCTAGGCTATTAAACTATGGTAATTTATTAATCTTATAATGATTAAAACTTTGTTTCTTTTGCATTCTACAAATGTGCATATTAATCTTAATGTATTATATGAAATAATAAATTGTACAGTATAACTACAACCCTCACACTATTAAACCTTAGTGTTAATGGATAGAGGTAAAACTAAGTTGTCATAGTTGAAATTGGGTAACGATGATGTAATGATAATTATTATTCAAGCATGGTGGTGGAGACTTGATGCCATCTGATGAATCCAGTAATGTCACACACATAATTGTGCCATGGTGTCCAAGCCTTTCACTACCAGTAATGTTTACCAGCCAGACAGATTTCACTTGTGTGCAGCCAGATCAGCCTGTCCCATAAATGGTGTGTGTTTCTAATGTTGCCCTTTGTTCTTATTATACGAAATACACCCAGGGATTTAATGCCAACTAAACACATGACAGTTAATTTTCACGGAATGTCCAGCAACATCAGAACGCCATGTGCCAGTCATGTTGTCAGCTCGGACGACATGGTGGCTACGTGGTTAGTCTCTGTCTAACGGTTGGCTGCATGACGTCACTGAGAAGGTGGCCACTTAGTCGGCTTTTGCATGTTATCCGTGTATAGTGCTGCCACCTCATGGAGCCTGGGTAATCGAGGATAATCCCGCCATAATTCCGGGTTCATAAACGACTGCAAATTTGTATAACTGTTTAGTTTTGTCGGAATATAAGTTTAATTTCCAATAGATTTATAATATAGTATTGTCTGATAAAAAAGGGTATCCATATTTAATTTGTTATTTCCAATTGGGCCTGAGAACCAATCGGCGTCTCTACTCTCTACCCTATTCCGAGTTAATGCCGCCCTGTCGGTAGCATCGGCAGAGCTATAAACACCAGGTGGATTTGAGAGACTAAACGTGCTACCACCTCACGGAGCCTGGGTAAGTGAGGATACTACGTGATAAGTGCTGTGATTCTCCGTACAATTAGTGACTACTCAACACCTACAGTGTGCTTCTGTTGTCAGATTCTGTTGACCCACGGACTGTGCCATCTGCTCGGCTACGACCACGCCACAGAAGAACAGTGGAAGCAAATGTTTCAACAAGAGTTACACGTACTTGAGGAATACAGCAAACTGACGGGACTGAAGTTACGACCAATTACAACCATAGGACATTGACGTGTGCGTGAGGACAACAGGTGTGCCATGTAGTATATACTTGTATCAGGATATTATGTTGTAGACAGTTATTTATTAAATATGTATTGGTGCTAGAAGTACAGTGTTGTGTTTGTATTGGTTTTGCAGATATCGCAAATCAGAATATGTAATTCATGCTGATTCATTGCCCCATAGATAACTAGATCCAGTGGGACATCCGGGAGTATTGGTATATTTATATAATTTCATGGACACAGAATACGAAATATAATTTACATAAAACGTAACACAAATACTATTTACTTCAGTATCTACATTTCAATGCGTTGTCAGTTCTCTCCTATGTGAAATATATATCATGTTGCCTGGCTTTAATATGGTAGCAACTCACTAGATGACAACCATTTCTTTAAAGGCCTACTTTCTAATCGGTTGAGTTAACTTCTGAAATGTTCTGAATATTCGTTGATAATGAAAAAGGGCACTATTTTTGTAATAATAATATTTATAGCAACGTGTTGATATCACACAGTAAATTGAGTTAATCACAAATGAAGATCCCTACCTGCATCCTTGTAAGCCGGTTCACTCCTAATGCGGTGGGAACCACAACACATAGATGCCATCATCCAGGCTCATAGGGCATTTGCATGAAATCTCTTTTGCACTTACCCATTCATTCATTCATTCATTCATTCATTCATTCATTCAATCATTATCACAAGTGAATACAAGCTCAATTCAAGCTCACAAGTTTAATATTTATGTGTATTCAAATAATTAATTTGCCATTCCATATCAGCTTTGATTTCCACTGTCATGTCCATCCTCTGCTATTCTCATTGCTCTGTTTGACATATTCTCTCCGTGTAATTCTGTTTCCGACTAATTTCATCTAGGTGTTTTATCATCGACTTCTACCTTTTTCCATGCTGCTCTCCTGCGTGCAGTCTCCCGAGTATTTATTTACTACTTTCTCCATCATCGCTGTTGTTTCTCGCAAGTGAATGCAATTGTTCAATTGTTTAATGGTCTTTACGTCAACAACATCTGCAATACTACCTCCTGTTCATCTGTCCGCATTACTTCAGTCTTCTCCAGACTCATTCAGAGGTTATGGTATTTAAAGGTATAGTCGTAGTTAATAGCGTCATACAGCGGCTCAACAACACCATCCAGCCAACCGGTCACGCCACAGTCAACCAAGCGTGACCGCCGTATAAAAGGAACTGCACACCGGCACACAGGGCTAGCCTCTGACCGACGAACGCACCCGTCTCCCGCATGACACCGACACGACAACAGCCATCGCCTCACTGCAGATTACATCGTAAATGTTACAACATTACTTGCATGCACGGCGAAATTTGCGTGAGAAGTGTTTAAAACCATGCCACGGAACTCTTGAAGAATTGTGCGTATTAGAAAATTCGGCAATTATGCCACTAACTGTCACCCTGTGAACTGGGTGGATCAAGAACACATCATGCGAGAATGTACAGACTCGAAATTATCAACAAATTATGTAATACAACGTTAGTAAACGTTAATAAACAGTCCTTAATAAACCATTTCTTCATCTGGCTTTCATACTAGTATTGATCAAGCAAACCCCACGCCTGCGTTATTAGATGCCCTTACATGGAAAGGGAACCCGTCATTCGTAATTGGTGCGAGAATGCATAACACATGGTATGGTAACACAAAGAGAGTATTTCCCAACGAGAACAGATAGCCCTAGGACTCCTTATATGCGGATATGCTAACGTTTTCTCCACGGGAAGTAAGGATCTGGGAAAGTTTACCTTAATCCGTCACAGAACAAACAAGTTTAATGAGGAGCCGGTTAGAGAACGATTGAGACGTACCCCATTAATGTATCAGAGGGAGGGGAAAACACTGACAAACACGTTAGAGGATTGGGCATCTGCTCCCGTATTGGTTTGAAAGAAAGACGGTGAGGTCCGATACACTGTCGATTATCGCCAACTCAATGTCAAGACTGTCAAAGACGCATATCCTATGGCTTTGATAGAAGAGTATTATAGACAGTTTCTCTGGCCGTCTTTGGTTCCACACACTAGACATGGAGGCGGTCTATTGGCAAATACAAATTGATGAGCGTGACCGTCACAAAACTGGTTTCCTAACCAAATACGGCCTCTTTGAGCATGCAAGGATGGCCCAAGGTTTATATGTAACGCACCAGCCGCATTCCAACGGGTAAAGCATTTGGTCCTACGCGTTTTCGCTTGGGACGAAGTATTCGTGTATCTAGACGATATCGTGAAACTGATCCTGATTCAAAGTGGGCGAGACGTGTTTGCATCGATCTACGTATATTTTACAATTTACCTAAACGAACGTGTAACTGTTGTGTGCCCGTCAGTCATTACGACACGGGTAGGTGAAACCATCTACAACAACTCCGTTAGTTTTATATGGTTTTTAAGGCACTCAATACGTGATTTTACGACAAACGTTTACCATATCGCCCGCGGATGGTATTGCTGTCGTTACGCTCCAGCAGGTCGGCAAGGTGTTGTGAAATCCTGAGAGCGACGACGCGTATCGAAGCTGGCCGGTGTACTGTTTACCCGTGCAGGTTGACCTGTTGACACACCGAACCCGCACAGGACAATTCGCGTCGTGTCACGGAAGAATGAACACACGCCATCGCAACAGCGACATGTGTTCCGGCCAGGGGGTCTCCCAGTCTAGACGGCCGGGTTCGTCGCGCTGGCAGTTCTACCGATGATTGTGGCGGTCGGCATCTGGGCGGCACCAACACTCGGACCGTCGGCACCAGGAGCAACGGATGCAGACCGTAAACCGTTGACCGATCGCATTCCTGTCCCCTTTCTGAGGCCACTGCTAGGCAATAAAGGGCTACATTGTGTAAATGGAAACGTAAACATATCACTAAATCCCGGGTCTCGTAACTGGAAACGTCCGTGTGGCGAGCGTCACAGGCGCGTAACATGCATCCATAAAGGACTTCAAATGTGACTCGTGTGATACGTGGTCACATTTGAAGTGTCGTGTTACCGATCTGGATTATGCCAGACTGTCAGTGACTAACGAAAACTGGTACTGCTTCTAGTGTCAACTACCAGTGTTCAGTGACTCGTTCTTTTTAACTACAGAATCACTTCTAGCAGATGATACGGACTTCGCTCAGTGAGGAAGAGATGTCCTAAGAACATCATAGTCTCACATCTTAATATCAACAGCCTGCCAAACAAGTTTCATTTTCAAATATCCTTGTAGATATTTTATTTATAAGTGAGATTAAGCTAGATTCTTCTTTTAGTTAGGTTCAGTTTGATGTACATGGCTACAGGTCTTTCAGAAAAAGACGCGATGATCGAGGTGGAGGCATTTTAGTTTATGTTAGATCAGACTCAGACCAACACGACAGCGCCTTGACCTCGAGTTCAATTACGTGGAAAGCATTATTATTGAAACAACGGTACAACAGACAATCACCGCAAATGGGTGATTGTCAGCGCCTACCGGCCACCTTCTATGCTTAACTGTATTTTTATTGATGATTGTACTTCGTGTATAGATAGACTTCATGTTAATTTTGACAATATAATTGAAATTGGAGATTTGAACTACGATCTCATAAAACTTGACAAATCCCAACATTTGCATACGATGTGTGACAAATTAGATTTTAATAATCTTATCAATACTCCAACATGTTATATAAAAGATGCACACCCTTCAATGTTGGATATTATCCTTACAAATAGACTATCCTTTCTGTGTAAAGTCACAAATTTCACCTGCGGCATTAGTGACTGGCACAATATAATTTCTTGTGAAATTAAAGGTGCGGCTCCTCCACCAGACAAACGAAAAATTAAGTGTCACTCATGCAAACATTTCGATGACAGGGTTTTCAGCGAGCCAGTGAGTGTCCTACTACTACTATCTACTGGGCTCATGAAATGGATTGGCGCAAGGCACTTGACAGCCATGAGTACGTCGCAACCATTCTCGATTTTCTCGATTTGCCTGTTTCAGAGGCAAATTGTCATGGCAAAATAACAGAGGAATCCACTAGTGCTGCATTTACGTGCAAGCAAAGGCCACCCCCATGTCAGCTGTCGTGTGGGAGGCATTGACAATGCTGAATCAGAACACCCCACCGTCAATAAAAGATCCATCTGCATTCCTACACTGGTGACTTGGCCAGCCACAACAACTGGATTGCGATGTTCCCAAGTACCGTGTTTGGTGTAACTATGAAAACGACACGGATGCCGGGATATCCACATCTAGCTTGCCAGATAGACCTTGATAGTCTGGTGTTGGAGACAGACTCTCCTATGCTATCCAGGCCCAGTGGACATCCCTATGATGTCGTAGGCCATACCACCAATGTTGCGAAATAGCGCAATCTCCCCGCCTGGGTTGTATTGCGCGTCGCTGCCCTTATTGCGAAAGCGTTATATGGAGTATAGACCATAAAGGGTATAATCATACCCATGTTCGGTATTCTCATACCCATGTAGTAATCATACCAATTTAGGGTATAATCATACCCATGTTCGGTATACTCATACCCTGGAGTAATCATATCAATGTAGGGTATACTCATACCCAAGTTCAGTATACTTATCATTTCTGAGATGTTAGAATTATATTAAAATTATTATATAGAGGAAAATACGAGTATACTTATGCCCATGTATATATTATAGTTTACCCCGATATATTTATAGGCGTAAGTCGGTTATAATTATACCCGACTTACTGTGATGTAGCTTCATATATGTTAATGTTTGGTTAGGCGGGAGAACCCGCTAGTTAATGTTGTTTAAAAGACATTGTTTAGATGTATTAGTTAATACAAGCACTGTTTACGTAAGTTACGTAGTTATTGCACCGCGGTGATGGGAATTTTTTCATATTATGATGTCTAGGGAGTATTTTTATTAGGAAACCCGGTAGTGTGAAGCTCTTAATGTATAAGGGGAGGAGAGTGTCGTAGTTGACAGCGCCACACAGCGGCTCAACAACACCATCCAGCCAACCGGTCACGCCACAGTCAACCAAGCGTGACCACCGTATGAAAGGAGCTGCACCCCGGCACACAGGGTTAGCCACTGACCGACGAACGGACTCGTCACCCGCACGACATCGACACGACAACAGCCATCGCCTCACTGCAGATTACAAGGTAAGTGTTACTACACTACTTGTATAATAATGCACGGCGACTGTACACTCCCTTTTTGCAATACTCGTGTAGTTCCTCATTGTTATCACAACAATTCCTATGTCATAAGCCATTTTGACGTGTCGTCATTTTGGATTTATTGACGTTTAGAATCTATTGACGTTTAGGACTTGTCGCCCTTTTGGATTTGTCGCCGTTAGGATTTGTCGCCGTTTAGGATTTGTCGCCGCTTAGGATTTGTCGCCGTTTTGGATTTGTCGCTGTTTTGGATTTGTCGCCGTTAGGATTTGTCGCCGTTTAGGATTTGTCGCCGTTTTGGATTTGTCGCTGTTTAGGATTTGTCGCCGTTTAGCATTTGTCGCCGTTTTGGATTTGTCGCCATTTAGGATTTGTCGCCGTTTTGGATTTGTCGCTGTTTTGGATTTGTCGCCGTTAGGATTTGTGGCTGTTTAGGATTTGTCGCCGTTTTGGATTTGTCGCTGTTTTGGATTTGTCGCCGTTAGGATTTGTGGCCATTTAGGATTTGTCGCCGTTTAGGATTTGTCGCCGTTTTGGATTTGTTTGTCGCTGTTTAGGATTTGTCGCCGTTTAGGATTTGTCGCCGTTTTGGATTTGTCGCCATTTAGGATTTGTCGCTGTTTTGGATTTGTCGCCGTTTAGGATTTGTCGCCGTTTAGGATTTGTCGCCGGTTAGGATTTGTCGCCGTTTTGGATTTGTCGCTGTTTAGGATTTGTCGCCGTTTAAGATTTGTCGCCGTTTTGGATTTGTCGCCATTTAGGATTTGTCGCCGTTTTGGATTTGTGGCTGTTTTGGATTTGTCGCCGTTTTGTCCAGTACCCTCACTGAATACGCTGTGGTCTCAGTGACACTGCGTGTTAGTCATTTGTCCCAGGTCCGGAGCACTGGGTGTAGTGGCATATGAGACTGTAGGTCGTCGCCGTTTCTTATTAAGGGACAACACGTTTTGAATTTGTCGCCGTTATCAGTGAAGCCTTTGCGGGGGTGTAGGTGAAGGGGTGTACCGTCATTAGGCTAGGTCAAAGGACCCTGGAGATCACCACTGGGCGGCCTGACAGCTCCAGCTGGTGTTGTTACATTTACAACTCAACTGCTAGCAGACATGAGTTTGTATATTTCCTTACGAAATAGTCTAATATATTTTGAATATATCTTCACACACTAAAATTTCGTTTGATGTTCGAACTGTTTTTTCTATAGATTGTTTTCTTTCTTTTCTTTCTCCTTTACATAGTTTTTATTAACACTTCTTTGCAGAGAATAGTATGTAGGTACACCCTTGATTGTGTTTTTAGTTCTAGATGTTTAGTATGGCGGATGGAGGAATAATCGCATTACCGTGGCGCACATAATATTGGACAAATGTAATAAAAATAAACATACCTAAGCTCACACAGTCATATTCACTGCCAAAGCCTTGCTGCGTAACGTCATCCCAGCTAATATGACGGTACTGGGCCAATACCGGACCAATACCGACCGCCGGTAGACGTGATACTGGTCCAATGCCTACACCGAGCACTGACCCTATACATACGCTGCACAGAGGCTTTTAACTGGACCTAGTTTGATACAGACACATTTTCACGTTGCCTCTGCGAAACACCTGCACTATCTATTGACATCCAACTTAGATGTGTAGAGTAGATATGTTTAAGTCTGTCTAAGCTAAGATCTTGTCAATGCCAAATAAATGAGCAGCGCCCGGTAGGCGTCTAGCTGCTACAATGTACGGCCATTGAGGGCAGCGCCGTCGGTGTGGTCCTGGACGAGTGTCTATTGAACCCCTCCGGCGTGGTAAACAGTGTTATCCACTTTTAGAATTCATCGGATTCTTGTTTGTGTTGACCTTGCACTGGTTTTACCTCTCTTAAATAATAACCATAGACTAGCTTCTACTCTGGTTCTTAACTGTAACGCTATATTGTATATACCTTAAAATCTTAACGAATGGTTTCTTACAATATGACCTACATCATGTGACATGTACGGAATATTATATGAAATATGTTTTTGCAAATTGTTCTTTCATTTAACGTAGCAATTAACTATCAATGTGTTTAGGCGTATGTGGTTGTGATTTATAAGCAGTGTTAAATTACGGAAACGTCGTACACGTTACAGAGAAAGCGCTATTTTAAGTAGAAAATGTCTACGACAACCCTCTTTTCGAACCCGTAGCAACAATCGTACATAGTTAATATTTGTTATTACTCAAACAACTCCAGCTATTTGATTGCTAGGATTTCTCTGCCTACAAACGCTGTTTGCATGCCAACACTTTTAAGGAAGCTTTTATTGTTGTACTCGATATAAAAACCCGGCTTGCTACAAGTGGGTAGGTAGGATCACAGATCATGCAATAGCACAGTAACTCCATCATGGAACTTCGATGGGATGCAGACAAATGATTCTTCCCTCCTACTTCCCATCAAACTTATGAATAGGCGGTAGCGAAAATGCGTCAACGTAAACACACACTCACACACACACACTCACACACCACACACACACGCACACTCACACGCACACGCACACGCACACGCACACGCACACGCACACGCACACGCACACGCACACGCACACGCACACGCACACGCACACGCACACGCACACGCACACGCACACGCACACGCACACGCACACGCACACGCACGCGCACGCGCACGCGCACGCGCACGCGCACGCGCACGCGCACGCGCACGCGCACGCGCACGCGCACGCGCACGCGCACGCGCACGCGCACGGGCACGGGCACGGGCACGGGCACGGGCACGGGCACGGGCACGGGCACGGGCACGGGCACGGGCACGGGCACGGGCACGGGCACGGGCACGGGCACGGGCACGGGCACGGGCACGGGCACGGGCACGGGCACGGGCACGGGCACGGGCACGGGCACGGGCACGCGCACGCGCACGCGCACGCGCACGCGCACGCGCACGCGCACGCGCACGCGCACGCGAGTGAGAGAGTGAGAGAGTGAGTGAGTGAGTGAGTGAGTGAGTGAGTGAGTGAGTGAGTGAGTGAGTGAGTGGGTGAGTGGGTGAGTGGGTGGGTGGGTGGGTGGGTGGGTGGGTGGGTGGGTGAGTGAGTGAGTGAGTGAGTGAGTGAGTGAGTGAGTGAGTGAGTGAGTGAGTGAGTGAGTGAGTGAGTGAGTGAGTGAGTGAGTGAGTGAGTGAGTGAGTGAGTGAGTGAGTGAGTGAGTGAGTGAGTGAGTGAGTGAGTGAGTGAGTGAGTGAGTGAGTGAGTGAGTGAGTGAGTGAGTGAGTGAGTGAGTGAGTGAGTGAGTGAGTGAGTGAGTGAGTGAGTGAGTGAGTGAGTGAGTGAGTGAGTGAGTGAGTGAGTGAGTGAGTGAGTGAGTGAGTGAGTGAGTGAGTGAGTGAGTGAGTGAGTGACGTTAACAACAATATTATCATTAATTTGAATATTGCTACAGTACGAATCAATATTGTGAATGTCAACAGGAGAATCTAAACGAATTTAGAAGCCGGAAAAACAAATTCGTCTTGGTTAAATCAGCGTTACAATAACCAATGATAAAAATATTAGTGGATTCAAGTGAGTCACTTATGGCATGGGTCTTGCCTTAAATATAATGGTATTCATCAAAATTATTATAGCTCTGATATGGTAGAGAAATATTAAGAACACAAATTGTGGCATTATAAATATAAATTGTAAGACCCGTGAGTTTTTCTCATCGTCATAAATCAAAAGTTCAATTAATGGGTCGAATGACCGTCGCCAGAAAAGACAAAGTCCACCATGGAGACGACCTTTGACACCACCACCATACTCGACGGAGCTAACATCCAAGCACTGAAGTCAGAGTGCAAAGAATCAAGATATGAAAGGCTCTGTTCAGGAGGCCAGTGTTATTGCAAAGCATGCATATTATATATGACAGTGTATAGGCGTGATGAATTTGTAGTGTTCTGCTTCCTTTGATATATAGTCTACATAGATATGTCGATATGCAAGCCGTTTACGAATATTCCACAGTCGGGCGGGGACGCATTTGAGTCCACACTTGATGGTCGATTTGCCGGTAGTCATGGAATGTGTTTTGCGTTGCCTAACAGACGACAGACATTTTTAAAGATGACTTGGATGATTTACCAGAGTTGCTGGAGACAACGACAGTCCACATTGGTCAAGTGGTGTTACCCGTTGTCTTTTTTGATATATACAGTTGTGGAATGGTCTCGACCGATTGTTGTGGAACTGAAGACGAGCACATTGACGAGGTTGATAGCCGAGGTTGACATAGCCGATTGTAGAGATGTGGTTTGGGGAGTTGATGATCTCTGGGAAGAGTTATGGCAGCGTTCAGAAGAAATTATGCGACGTGTAGACATAGAATCAGCGACTGTCGTACATGAAGTTGTAGCCACATATATGTAGTAACGGCCTTCGCTGACAGCAGAGAACTCAAAGTGACATTCACTGGCCTCCTGAAGTAAGTGACGATACCATAATAGAAATCTGCGTGGTATGGATAGTTGAAGACAATGAGCTGACTAGTACATTGAACGCGTCGTTAGTGTCAGTCAGTTTATTCTTGCACTTAGTAATTTCACGGGACAAAGAAGACTACAGTAAATGCTTCGTAGTTTACCTAGATGGCGGGCCACGGAGATCGGTATGTTATTCGGATCGATTTCGTCCAAGACTTTGGAGTTGTCGTTTACGTTGTGTTTCGTTCTGTCGGAATCTTGGCGTTTGATTCGACGGTTTTTAGCGGTAAGGAAATGTGACAGTGCAACACGTCTTTAGCATTAGTTATGTTGGTGTCGGTAAATATGTCAAATAAAATTCGGTGAAGCAGATATTGCGGTAAGTCGTCCATTCGGTTGAAAAATAGCATAAAGGTTTGTTGATAACAATGTTGTCGATAGTCGCCGTCATGGGTGTGGCCATGATATCGGGCGACCACAGAAGTAAAAACAATCAATCGCATATAATCCGTAAACACCAGGAACGTGTTACGGAGATCCAGTCTTGAGATGATCTATTGTTCATTGAAGAATCGCGTAGATCTTACGTTGACACAGGTAAAGTTTGAATAACGTGAAAAATATACTGATATGTAGCGTGAACGTAAGATTCTAGGTCACTATTGTCTACATTCGTAAAATCACCATAGCGTCAGGAGAAATGTTATACGGTGATATATATACATATATATATATATATATATATATATATATATATATATATATATATATATATATATATATATATATATATATATAACCACCTATCAACACATATCAACAGTTTAAGTCTATTTATAAATGCGTGAACTGTGCGTGAACCATTATTTTGTTTATAGACGTATCAATATATACAAGCGGTGTTTACTTTGACCTACATGCATGTGAACCATCTGGGTAGAGCCTTGTGATAAACACCGTATCGGTCGGTATGTACCACCTGCTTGTTTGGTGGTCAGTATAAACCAGCAGTGTCATCTTGTTCCGAGCGTCAGCTAGACGTGTGTTCTCATAAGGAGATGAACACAAACCACTTATAGCATTTCTCTGGATCATCATCGATCGGTAACACTGGTGACTACGTGTGACGTAGACGAGGAAGGAGGACTGGTTTCTATGTAAGGAACTACTAATTGCACTGTGTCTGCGCAGTACCAATTGGATTTTAAATCTTGTTTTGAAGCGTACACTTGCTATATCGCTGTAGCTCCACGTGGATGCCTGTAAAGCTGCATTGCTGTTGACGTTGTTTCCATCAACCTTTGTGCTTGATGCGTATATCATAGTGTGTAGACATGTAGACATTACAGTCTTGCAGCTCAGTATAACACAATAACGCATCACTTTGTCAACTACAGTCCACTGAATAGAGATTTCCACAACATTCCAATTAAGCAATATGTCTTTTCACTTCATTCGCCACAGCATTCCAGGGGGCGAAATCATTCCATAACCATTTTTGCACACTAGCAGGCGAACTCAGGGGGCTGCTTTCGTTATCTCGCTTATTCCCTGTACCAAAGTATGTGCGAAACGAACACATGTTGAGAAATATATCAAAACAAATTAAACAGCGGGAATTCGCAATAGATTTGAATGTTGTATATGTATGTGTTATTTTGTTGTAGAAATCCCCGTGAATCATGACAACGAATGGAAATGACGATATCAAGTGGAAACATAGTTTGTACACTGGCGATGGTAGATTCGGCGACCTATCAAATTCGAAACAAGAGGTTGAGGACTTTGCTTGGCCAGTAGTCAAGGGTTTACTGAGTAAGCATTACATCCTCTTCCATTGACACATGTTTACAAAAACAAAAACATGCTAACTAGATTATGATTCAATATATCGCCTTATTTGTAAACGTATGTTCTTAAATGATCATGTTTTCTACGTTTCTGTTATTGCTACCAGTACATTAATAACGATTGAATACTTGTCATAAATTCAGTATCAGGTTACTGCTTACTTACAGCTTATTTATATTTCATAACTGGGAAAATATAGTTTGCTGTGCCATCTCGTAAAATATAGTTCTGCCAACTTTTCTTTAAACAGGTTCTATCCCGTTTACCTCTGGACACGGCCCTTTTGTCATATGTGACTATGGCGCAGCTGATGGTATAAGCTCACTTAGCCTCATGAAAAACTGCATTGGTAAGTTTTGCAAGTATATATATATATATATATATATATATATATATATATATATATATATATATATATATATATATATATATATATATATATATATATATATATATATATATATATATATATATACATGCACACACACACACACACACACACACACACACACACACACACACACACACACACACATACACACACACATAGATCATGTCCACACATCTGGAACAACTCCTGCTCACCAAAAATATATATGTAACAATATCTAAATTGTGATATTGCCTGGTCTTTTGTATTTCTTCGTATTGCCTGGTCTTTGGTATTTCTTCAAAAGAAAGAGTTTATTTGCCGTTGCTCCGACAGGATATTTGCAAAAACTAAATTAAGTTTATAGCTAGCTAAATAAAAGTGAACAATTTATCGAGCTATGATTGGCTATGTTTGATCCGCGTGGACGTTCTCACATACGTTACAGACTGTTCAGGAGACGTATGGAAAGAATCAGCAAGTGCACATTATCTACGAAGATCTCCCAAACAACGACTTCAACTCACTGATCAGCATAGTGGAAGGTTGGCGTTGTTGGATATGTGCATGCATGATAACAGAAATAAATTACATAGACACATAATCATACAAATAGTATTCATTTTACTATTAAATAAACTATTATTGTTATTATTAATATAATATGAGTAAACGTTTTATATGTAGTATACAGGTGCCTGCTTATTTCGTCTACAGTAATAATTGAATAATTTGTTCTGTTGTCCTGTAAAAGTACGTATGCTTCTTTACATATTTTTGTCGTTCCGTTGTCTTTCGTAATATAGGCAAAATTAACGTGTGTGTATTTGTGTGTAATTTCGGGACATATTATAAATGCCATTACTGTTTTTTCTCTCGAATCTGTAGTAGATCAATACCCGAAGTTGATAAGCAAACGTAGAAAGCACACATTGCTATGACGCAGTCCGTCAACCATGTTTGTATATATACACACACGTCAACGAGATGATGATTAAATCTTGACACGGTTTCTGCAAAACAAAATCATATAAGTAACATATGTCAACAAGTTTGTTTTAGTTAATTTTTTAAATGACTACGATAATTGTTCTTATTTTTCACATGCTGCTTCTTTCTAAGTAGATGACGTCCCTGGTTCACTTCTTTATCAAAAGAACGTATTTGTGACGTGCTGTGGAAGAACGTTCTACAAACAGTGTTTACCGGACGCTTCCGTTCACCTGGGGATTTCATTGCTGGCCCTAATGTGGTCGTCTGTGTGGTTAGTAATATTGTGTTACCAAAGATAATATAATTGCAATATACATGTTAATTATACACGTCCAACCGATGCTACATGAATGGCAATATATATGGGCTATGACACAATTGTATTAACAAATATATTTATATATATATATATATATATATATATATATATATATATATATATATATATGTATGTATATTTGCTAATACAATTGTGTCATAGCCCTTATTAATAGTTAATACCTTGTTGAGTTCGGGCGAGTTGTCAACATCCAACCCAATAACTAATAGACATGGAATATCATGCTTTAAGGAGAGTCATGCATCTGTGGTTGTATTTTACACCCTTTCGGCGAACTTCTTTCTGGCCATACATACGTTTTCAAAATGTTTATTCTGTTAATAGTTACATCATCAACACATAAATTAGTTGATCCATCAATGATCAAGAACATGAATTCATTATATGAAAGTTCTTATGTTCTATAATATAGTTGACATACTTCCTCCACAAACCTTACTGCGTGTCTTTTTAACGTTAGATAAGGGTAGATTAAAAGCAAAAATAGAGCATGACCATTGACCGCATTTTATTTGTATTTGTCTCAACCGTTGTTACGCATAATATATGATACGTTTTCACTTCACAGCTCAAGTTAATTTTCATAGGTTAATACCGTTATGTTCTGTTAAAGCTTGTGTGTATATTTGCAGTCCAGATGTGACGTCATCAGAAGTGTTCTCTGTGCATTTCGCAAAAGGGTCTCCTGAACAGCGTGTGTTTGAAGCGCAATCTGCCCGTGACTGGGAGACGTTTCTGTCGTATAGAGCAAAGGAACTTGTACCGGGTAAAGTTTACATACGCTTTCGTTACACTGAGGACCTCGTACTTGATGATATACATTACTTTTGTTATAGCATGTGCATTGTGTACTTATTTGCAAAGCCACCATTTGTGTAACGTGGTGTTTGAACGAAATTGCGTGAGACCGGACCACAACAATCAGACGCAACGTATTAAAAATAACAATTGTGTTATATGTACGTTGAAGTTTCACCAGCTTGACACAGGTTATTACAATTGTAATGACATAATTAGAATAATTAGAATAATAACGCTGTTTTCCAACAGTAGCAAACTGTATTCTATTAAAAGCGTTATTGACAAAGAAAAACCTGCTGGTTTGCATATACATTAATTGTTATATTCGCTATATGTCTGACAGGTGGGCGTCTGATGATTCAAACAGTAGGCCGAGAGACGTGTCCCTGCACAGGGACGGCGTCTGACTTGTGGTGTATGACAAGGAGTATGTCGGATATATGGAGCGACATGATGAACGAGGAGTGCGTCACGGAGGTAAAGAAAATTATATTCACGCGTCTTTTAACTGTAATCGCGTAACGAGCGTGATATCAAAAATAGGTCACGTGTCATAGTTGTATTCATCTGGCGACAATGTGTGTGAAATATGATAATTTCATGTTGCATGTTGTTGTCATTTCATCATTTCGTATTCAATAAAAACTCATATTCAAGATATCACATTCATATCGTGTACATATCTAATTTAGCCAGATATGCCACACCATGACATTCATGTCTGAGCATTTACTGAACTTTCTTCAGGCCGAATATCTCGCAACGATTGAACCTTACTATTACCACACAGAGGAAGCCCTGTGTGCCCCTTTCAAAGATACGTCTTCTCCCATACGAGAATCTGGGCTGCGTCTACTTGCAATCGAGACGCACAACATCAAGTGTTTATGGCGAGACCGTTGGATGAGATCCATCAAACAAGGTGATAATCTGTGGTTGGTTATTTTGGTGACTGGTTAAATGGTCGGGTGGTTTGTTGGTTGGTTGATTGCGGGCGGGCGGGCGGGATGGCGGGCGGGATGGCGGGCCGCATGGCGGGCGGGATGGCGGGCGGGATGGCGGGCGGGATGGCGGGATGGCGGGATGGCGGGCGGTCGGACGCACGGACGCACGGACGCGCGGACGCGCGGACGCACGCACGCACGCACGGACGGACGGACGGACGGACGGACGGACGCACGGACGCACGGACGCACGGACGCACGGACGCACGCACGCACGCACGCGCGGACGCGCGGACGCACGCACGCACGGACGGACGGACGGACGGACGCACGGACGGACGCACGGACGCACGGACGCACGGACGCACGCACGCACGCACGCACGCGCGGACGCACGCGCGGACGCGCGGACGGACGGACGGATGGACGGACGCGCGGACGGACGGACGGACGGACGGACGGACGGACGGACGGACGGACGGACGGACGGACGGACGGACGGACGGACGGACGGACGGACGGACGGACGGACGGACGGACGGACGGACGGACGGACGGACGGACGGACGGACGGACGGACGGACGGACGGACGGACGGACGGACGGACGGACGGACGGACGGACGGACGGACGGACGGACGGACGGACGGACGGACGGACGGACGGACGGACGGACGGACGGACGGACGGACGGACGGACGGACGGACGGACGGACGGACGGACGGACGGACGGACGGACGGACGGACGGACGGACGGACGGACGGACGGACGGACGGACGGACGGACGGACGGACGGACGGACGGACGGACGGACGGACGGACGGACGGACGGACGGACGGACACAGAGTGCGATAAACGCCATCTGTTTAATTTGTATCTAGACGCGATGAAACTGAATACGTTATCTGCACTTAGAACACGCTGCTGTGTGTTGTGTTTTGCACCGATATCGTAAAGGGAGTATATTTGTACATTTGTATGCTTCCTTGATGCACATATGTTAATTGTAATGTAGACAATGGCATTATAGTATTCAAGGTTTACTGTTATTAAAATATATAGTATTTTGTGACGTGAAACAAAATGGGATTATATTGAACACCGCTTAAGGAAATCTTAATACTACGTAAATGTTATATGTGCTCATTAGAGGTGACATTTTCTTCATTTTTCTTTCGAAATTCCAAACGCACCGATGAGTACCATGCAGTTATAGTAGAATGATAAGTGCCAATAATTAGTTGATTACACATGACATACCATAACATATTCCAATTAGTCCTTGGTGTTTCTAAATATGAAATTGGAATTGAATGGATATACACCTACTTGGTTATGATATGGTGAGTGTTGTGTTTGCATAAGGCCCACATCTCCCTCTGTTTTCATATATCTGGCTGAAATGTGGCATGTTGTCTGCCGAGCCTATTTGGATTATTCGTAAAGCGATGCTTTTTCCCAAAATTCTTCCGGAGGTTGGATAACACAGGGAATCGATATTGATATTGATGGAGTTCCAGCCGCGGAATAGCATGTTCTTCAATATCAACGTAAAGGTAGTTATGCCGTCTACAACTGTCACACAGGATTATGACACGTGTACATCCTGTTAATATGTTTTGAAGTCGCGAAGTCGTAACCTGTATCATATCAGCGAGCCACGCGTTAGTATTCCGTTGCTTCTTGGTCATGAGCACGCGACCTATTTCCGAGACACATTGCAATACTACCGCGATGTGTTTTAAATGTATTAGCGCTGGCGATTGCCTTTTCCCCATGCACAACTGGGTAATTTGACCAGTTAAACATGTGTATTAATGCTTTTAAGAACAGGACATTAGACATAGTAAATAACAACGTAGATTGGCACATATGTATTTCTGTTAACGTCGTTACGGCGTATTTTACTTATGTTTTCTCTGTAGACGACGCTGCTGCGAAAAAGCATGCGTTATCGTTTGTGCAGTGGATACGAACGTGGAGCAATCGTACATTCACAACGGGCCTTTCAAGCGAGAGAAACTCGGAAGAGAAAGAAAACATACTGGACGAAATGTTTCGTCGTCTCGTGGATCAAGTGGCAATTGCTCCGGCAGATCGCGGTTACAATCGGGTCGACCACTTCGTCACAGTGGCTAAAATAGGCGAGGTTTGAAAAGAGAATGAAGCGAATTGCAAACAGATTGCTGCAAATAATTGTCACATATTAGTTATGATGTAGGGATAGTGCGTTACTGGCTATGAAAATATCAGTTTGCATAACGCCACCACAGTTAGGTTATTACTTTTATTGTTGCAAGCTACTAACACACAACAGCCACGGCTTGTATACCAGACTTGTCAAGTCAATAGATAACTACAGCTGCATATATTAACATTATACATATTAACGTATATAAATATATATGTATATATGTATATATGTATGTATATATATATATATATATATATATATATATATATATATATATATATATATGTGTGTGTGTGTATGTGTGTATGTATGTATGTATGTATGTATGTATGTATGTATGTATGTATGTATGTATGTATGTATGTATGTATATGTGTGTGTGTATGTATGTATGTATGTATGTATGTATGTGTGTGTGTGTGTATGTATGTATGTATGTATGTATGTATGCATGTATATGTGTGTGTATGTATGTACGTACGTACGTACGTACGTATGTACGTATGTGTATCGTTAACTGCGTGATGCCAGAAATCCAATGCATGATGCCTCCTGGTGTGATTGATTGAAAACTGAAGCCATGCCAGTTATCCTGGCTATATTGCTTTTGTGTTTATGTTGCACCAGCTAAGTAGGATCGCATACGTATGTAATATTCTTATTGAAATAGTAATTTCATATACATTTTAAATTGTTTAGTAAAATTAAAGTAGTATCGAATTATGTCAACGCCACTCGGAGTCAATATAAACCACCATTTCAAGAAGCTATTAAATTTAACAAAACGAATTATACACGAATAATAACGAGTAAAGAGTATATTCGCATCGATCATTACAATTATCTTCATTTAAAATAATGATCTTCACAAATATGTGACACGCCATGCCGAGCTACAGTACGTATGAATAAAATATGCTATTAATCTATTGTGATTACGATGTATACACAATTATATCGATTTCTGCTAGTAAACAGTGTTAGTCACATAAGTTGTGTAGCTGCAATTTATTTGTTTAACTGCACAATGTATTAATTATCGTTATGTCCAATTGTTCTAGTGGCACCATGTAATTAGACGATGCACATTATTTTTGCGATGACATATCTGGCAATTGTGATTTAATACCGTCGTTACAGAAGCTATCGCTGTGTAACATGTACCTCTTTTTTTCTTTCATTAAATGACCACCGGTCAACTTGCTGACCGTTATTGTCATTGGTTGTCAGTGTTGTCTTTCTCCATAATTAGTGAGACCACTACAGGTTACACATTTACTTATTTTACTCCGCGTGGCATAGACACCGGATAGAAGGGACCACCGGCCTTTATTGTCTATTTCAAAATAACAGGTAAATGTGGGATTGAACCACCGTCCTCTCGATTGACAGTCCGGCGCACTACCGCGCGACGACCGCTCCCTACATTTTATGTAGTGGAACATATTTCTATAATAAATAGTTATTATAACTTCGTGATAGAATGAATCTCTGGAGAGCGGCGACCGTGCACTGTACAAAAATCCAAGTACGGTGTCGAAAAAGCGATACGGGGAGCGAAAACTGACTACGGGCGCAAACTCGAAGGCCAGTTCAAACTATACCCACTCTGTCTGACAGGGACTCCAGTGCATTACTGGCTACCAGCATAAGTATTCCATCCCTGACTTTAATTCAGCCACACCGGACAACTTTAACAACTTCTACACCCGCTTCGATCGTCAGAATGTGTCGCCTAGGTGAGACAGCTATTTAAGCAACACAGCAGAAGGAAAGCAGTTGGTCCTGACAACGCCTCCACGTCCACTGCGCTAATGAATTAGCACCTGTATTCACTGACATATTCAACGCCTCTGTCAATCTGCACATTGTTCCGGTCTGTTTTAAGGCAGCAACCATAATTCCGGTACCGAAGAAGTCAAGAGTAAAAGCGCTGAACGACTTCCGGCCCGCGTCTCTGACGTCAGTGGTGACGAAGGTGTTGGAGCGTCTGTTCCTTACATATCTGAAGTATTATACTCCAATTTGGCTAGGTTAATTTTACTTCTAAACTCCTTGTTTAATCCTCTAACTGATATACAATCTCCATTCAAAAACGCATGTTTTTTTCTCATTTGGAATGCCTTTTAGTTCTTTGGTGATCCATGGTTTATTATTTGGAAAAATCCTAACAGTTTTCGTTTGTATTACATTTTGTTTACAAAACTGAACATAGGACACAACGGTGTTAGCAATTTCATCAACATTATCAAAGCAGCCATCATAAAACACCTGCCAATCAGTACAATCAAAGCATCTCCTCAGTGTCTCTGAGTTGTCGTGATCCCAAACTCGTACACTGTGAGTCCTGGCTTTCTCCCGTTTCACCAGCTGCCTGTATTTGGGCACTAGGTGGAAGACATTATGGTTCGACTGTCCAAGAGCAGGCCTACATACTGCCCGGAATGCGTCAGGGATGATGCTGTAGCATAGATCGATCGTCTTGTTGAGGCGCGTCGGACACGTTACGCTCTGATGCAGATCAGGTAGTAGACTCGTGATGTCGCAACTGTTGGGCCGAGTTCGAGCGATTAGCCTACTCGAGTTACTTGCGTAACCCTAACGTGGTATCCGGTTTACGCTGCGCACGCAGTACCACGAGAGTAATCCAACTGAACATCGATGGTCGTGATCACGGAGACAAACCCCTTATGTCAATAAATAAAATACACTAATCAGTTGTTCAATGTGTAAATTATAACGTTTATATTCTTGGTATTAAATTATAATTCATAGAAGGTGGTGACTTTAATCCATATTTAAATTATTGTGTCGTGTAATGTTTAATTAATTTCTCGTGCAGTAGGGGTCTACGTTCCCTAGTGGCAGTCACTGCTAATGACGTCAGTTACTCGAGTGAATCCTCTCCAAAACGCGATTACCTCGGGTTACCTTGAAGATTGACCTTGTTTATCTATGTAAAGAAGGGTTACGTGAGCAAGTGATCTTGTATGTTCGATTGGTACACGGGTTACTCGAGTTACGCGCATAGCTCAATCGAAGTTGGCCTTGAAGTATAAACACAGCGTGGTCAATTGACCTACTGATCGTTCTGTTGTAACACTCGGCGACACGCTCGGCTGCACCTGTGTAGACAGGGCCAGGAATGTATACAAGAATGACCGTCACTTGGCCGAGTTCACGGGGGAGGTAGTGCGATCGCGTGCTGGTGCATTATCGTACGCAGAAATCAGTGGCCCATTTGTTGTTCACCATCATGCACAGCCTACCTCCAATGCTTTTATCGGTTTTAACCTTATTTCTATCAAAACGTAGTGAGGTGTAACCGTCAAGTCCAACATAACATGTGGTTTGTTCTGACAGCCAGGTTTCGGTAAAGCATAGCATGCTTCGTCGGTAGTCCGAATCATGCATAATTTGTGTCGACAGTTCGTCCATTTTATTTCGACTAGATGGCACATTCGATAAGGTTATTGTGGGAAGTGGCGGTCTGTAACCAAACTTCTCGAGGCGATTCCTCACTCCCCCTCTCGAGCCACGTTTCTTCTTATTGTGTGTAAATATAGGAAAGTAAAATTCGAGGTTAGGAGGCAATGTATTCGGTTCGTATTATAAATTCAACAGATATTCGCGGCTATAGTGATGCGATGCAATGGCGGCACCGTGACTGAAGGCGAGTGGCCGACCTGGCGATACTTGTACCGATGATGAGGGGTCGAAAAGTAGGCACACAACCATGAAAATAACTGCAACCAATCTTGTAGCCTCGGTTACCCAGACTCCGTGAGGTGGCAGCACTTTTAAGCCCCTCTACTTCGCATGGGATAAGAGTGGGTCTTAAGTTTCTAACTTCCGGGTAGCCTTACCCCAGATTAGGGTACAGACGCTGATTGGCTCTCAGGCCAACTAGGAAATAAAAACTAAGACAAGGATATACTTTTACAAGATAATAATATCAGATGAAAAGTATTAAACATTGAACTTATATTAACACAAACGTAAGTAAAAATTCAAATTTAAAGTTGTTTATAAAATAAGAATTACGGCACGATTAACCAGTATCCGTGAGGTGGCAGCATTGTCTAGCTCCACACGGATAGCATACAAATTAAATAAGGATACCTTTTTATCAAATAATGCTGTATTATAAAACCTAATCAGAATTAAACTTATATTAACACAAAATAAATAGAAATATATATATATATATATATATATATATATATATATATATATATATATATATATATATATATATATATAATTATATATGTATTTCGTATTAGATTACCTGCTTGGCATTTTTACAGACCAACAACGCATACGGGCTCAAAAAGACGTTGGGGGAGAATAACAGTATTGTGTCCAGCGGGATGCAATATAATTTTGAGGGCAGCCCTGTTTCGGCCATTTAACGTCAACGCTTGCCCAACAGCAGAGGGGCATCTGGCCTAGTCTCGCTTAACCGACTGTCGGTCGGCTGCGGAACTACGCCGAGAAGACAGGCTGGTCAGTATGTCGGCTTTTGAATATTTATCCGCGTGATCTATACAATGCTGCCACCTCACGGGCACTGGTTAATCCTGCCGTACATTTGAATTGGTTTTCTATCTAATTTGTGTTAACACAAGCTTAATTTTGAATAGTTTTTATAATACAGCATTATTTGATAAAAGTTATGCTTATTTAATTTGTGTGCTATTCGTGTTGCCACCTCACGGATACTGGTTAATCCTGCCGTAATTCTTATTTTACAAACAACTGTAAATTTGAATTTGTACGTACTTTTGTGTTAGTATAAGTTCAATGTTGAACACTTTTCATAAGATATCATAATCTTGTAAAAGTATATCGTTATTTTGTATTTCATAGTTGGCCTGAGAGCCAATCAGCGTCTCTGCCCTAATATGGGGTAAGGCTCGAAAATGTCGACCCACATTTTCCCCAGGCGGGTGTGAGGGGCTTAAAAGTGCTGCCACCTCACTGAGCCTGGGTAACCGAGGCTACATCTGGCCGGAATCAAGCTTCTTTAGTTGGGTGCGGTGACCTTAATAACCGGACAGTCCCGCTGTCTTCCTTCACTGTACGGCACGGTGTTTTAAGTTAAGTTAATTGGATCACTGCTCTGCTTTTTTATTTTACAATTCAATTAATTAAATGATTAAATGTATATATATATATATATATATTATATATATATATATATATATATATATATATATATATATATATATATATATAATATATATATATATAAATGAATTGTGTAATTAAATAAATAGCTATAATATATATATATATAGCTATTTATTTAATTACACAATTAAATTCATTCAATGTATATATATATATATATATATATATATATATATATATATATATATATATATATATATATATATACATTGAATGAATTTAATTGTGTAATTAAATCAATAGCTATATATATATTATAGCTATTTATTTAATTACACAAATCAATTCATTCAATGTGTGTATATATATATATATATATATATATATATATATATATATATATATATATATATATATATATATATATATATATATATATATATATATATATATACAGGCCTTGCCTTTTGAGGAGCGCGATCGCGATCGCGCTCGCGCTCGCGCTCCATCGCGCTCCTTCTTTTGCTTTTGGGAGGGCGATTTTCCGCGCACCCGGGCTTTGGAATTTAGTTTTTAAGTCGAGATTCATTTTTCGCTTGAACACCACACTTTATGCTGCATAACACAATAACTGTTGCAGTTACCTTATAAAGTTCTGTGAGGGAAATGTAGCTGTGTTTATTACATTTACTTTACAATATCCTGCATATTCATCAACGTTCAGACAACGAGCGATATCGTTTGGCTTCGGTCAGTCCATGGGCGCCGCCATCTTTGAATTTTCGAAAATCGTAAACACGAAATGAAATTCGCCACGAAGTCTGTCTTTCCAACGAAATCCGCTCCAACAACGCCTTAAACAGTTAATAAATATGTACAGACACAAACTATAGCAACATCAAACTAAACTAAAACTAATCAAACTACTAAAACAATTAAAATCCAACTTAAAAATACAAATCCGTTAACTTTCAAAATGATCTTCCCAGTTACAAAATCCTCAAAAAATGCAACTTACACTTGGGTAATCAGGAAACTACTTGGTGAACGCATAAATAAGTATGTTAGCAAAAACATCGTAGTAAAATCTCAAAATGGACCAAGTGACCCAAAAACAATTTTACGACGCGTTTACGGGCAAATACGCCTAGCGACTTCCGACTGGTTTTCTTAGACCGCCACATATAATGTATATTAGCAGAAGTAGTTCCCCCATTCCTAAATTTAGTAGTCATTTCTCCCTTCCGACAAGATAGTTATAACATTTATGTGTGGTATGAATTATGTTAACGTTGCTGGATGTATATAATTATATATATATATATATATATATATATATATATATATATATATATATATATATATATATATATATATATATATATATATATATATATTTATATATATGAGTAAAGCCTGTAACATATTATAACACAATTACTGCGTCTAGGGAAGACTACTACCTGCGGCACACTGTGTACTTCTGTCACTGCTCTCACTCTATGTGACTGTTGTGTTGTAGGGTGAAGGCTAGGCATGCTCTCACTCTATGTGACTGTTGTGTTGTAGGGTGAAGGCTAGGCACATTGCTCTCACTCTATGTGACTGTTGTGTTGTAGGGTGAAGGCTAGGCATGCTCTCACTCTATGTGACTGTTGTGTTGTAGGGTGAAGGCTAGGCATGCTCTCACTCTATGTGACTGTTGTGTAGTAGGGTGAAGGCTAGGCATGCTCTCACTCTATGTGACTGTTGTGTTGTAAGTTGAAGGCTAGGCATGCTCTCACTCTATGTGACTGTTGTGTTGTAAGTTGAAGGCTAGGCATGCTCTCACTCTATGTGACTGTTGTGTTGTAGGGTGAAGGCTAGGCATGCTCTCACTCTATGTGACTGTTGTGTAGTAGGGTGAAGGCTAGGCATGCTCTCACTCTATGTGACTGTTGTGTTGTAAGTTGAAGGCTAGGCATGCTCTCACTCTATGTGACTGTTGTGTTGTAGGGTGAAGGCTAGGCATGCACTCACTCTATGTGACTGTTGTGTTGTAGGGTGAAGGCTAGGCATGCACTCACTCTATGTGACTGTTGTGTTGTAGGGTGAAGGCTAGGCATGCACTCACTCTATGTGACTGTTGTGTTGTAGGGTGAAGGCTAGGCATGCTCTCACTCTATGTGACTGTTGTGTTGTAGGGTGAAGGCTAGGCATGCACTCACTCTATGTGACTGTTGTGTTGTAGGGTGAAGGCTAGGCATGCTCTCACTCTATGTGACTGTTGTGTTGTAGGGTGAAGGCTAGGCATGCACTCACTCTATGTGACTGTTGTGTTGTAGGGTGAAGGCTAGGCATGCACTCACTCTATGTGACTGTTGTGTTGTAGGGTGAAGGCTAGGCATGCTCTCACTCTATGTGACTGTTGTGTTGTAAGGTGAAGGCTAGGCATGCTCTCACTCTATGTGACTGTTGTGTTGTAGGGTGAAGGCTAGGCATGCTTTCACTCTATGTGACTGTTGTGTTGTAGGGTGAAGGCTAGGCATGCACTCACTCTATGTGACTGTTGTGTTGTAGGGTGAAGGCTAGGCATGCACTCACTCTATGTGACTGTTGTGTTGTATGGTGAAGGCTAGGCATGCACTCACTCTATGTGACTGTTGTGTTGTAGGGTGAAGGCTAGGCATGCTCTCACTCTATGTGACTGTTGTGTTGTAGGGTGAAGGCTAGGCATGCTCTCACTCTATCTGACTGTTGTGTTGTTGGGTGAAGGCTTGAAGGCTAGGCATGCTCTCACTCTATGTGACTGTTGTGTTGTAGGGTGAAGGCTAGGCATGCTCTCACTCTATGTGACTGTTGTGTTGTAGGGTGAAGGCTAGGCATGCTCTCACTCTATCTGACTGTTGTGTTGTACGGTGAAGGCTAGGCATGCTCTCACTCTATCTGACTGTTGTGTTGTAGGGTGAAGGCTAGGCATGCTCTCACTCTATCTGACTGTTGTGTTGTAGGGTGAAGGCTAGGCATGCTCTCACTCTAAGTGACTGTTGTGTTGTAAGGTGAAGGCTAGGCATGCTCTCACTCTATGTGACTGTTGTGTTGTAGGGTGAAGGCTAGGCATGCACTCACTCTATGTGACTGTTGTGTTGTAGGGTGAAGGCTAGGCATGCACTCACTCTATCTGACTGTTGTGTTGTAGGGTGAAGGCTAGGCATGCACTCACTCTATCTGACTGTTGTGTTGTAGGGTGAAGGCTTGAAGGCTAGGCATGCTCTCACTCTATGTGACTGTTGTGTTGTAGGGTGAAGGCTAGGCATGCTCTCACTCTATGTGACTGTTGTGTTGTAGGGTGAAGGCTAGGCATGCTCTCACTCTATCTGACTGTTGTGTTGTAGGGTGAAGGCTAGGCATGCTCTCACTCTATCTGACTGTTGTGTTGTAGGGTGAAGGCTAGGCATGCTCTCACTCTATCTGACTGTTGTGTTGTAGGGTGAAGGCTAGGCATGCTCTCACTCTATGTGACTGTTGTGTTGTAAGGTGAAGGCTAGGCATGCTCTCACTTTATCTGACTGTTGTGTTGTAGGGTGAAGGCTAGGCATGCTCTCACTCTATCTGACTGTTGTGTTGTAGGGTGAAGGCTAGGCATGCTCTCACTCTATCTGACTGTTGTGTTGTAGGGTGAAGGCTAGGCATGCTCTCACTCTATCTGACTGTTGTGTTGTAGGGTGAAGGCTAGGCATGCTCTCACTCTATGTGACTGTTGTGTTGTAAGGTGAAGGCTAGGCATGCTCTCACTCTATCTGACTGTTGTGTTGTAGGGTGAAGGCTAGGCATGCTCTCACTCTATCTGACTGTTGTGTTGTAGGGTGAAGGCTAGGCATGCTCTCACCCTATCTGACTGTTGTGTTGTAGGGTGAAGGCTAGGCATGCTCTCACTCTATCTGACTGTTGTGTTGTAGGGTGAAGGCTAGGCATGCTCTCACTCTATCTGACTGTTGTGTTGTAGGGTGAAGGCTAGGCATGCTCTCACTCTATCTGACTGTTGTGTTGTAGGGTGAAGGCTAGGCATGCTCTCACTCTATCTGACTGTTGTGTTGTAGGGTGAAGGCTAGGCATGCTCTCACTCTATCTGACTGTTGTGTTGTAGGGTGAAGGCTAGGCATGCTCTCACTCTATCTGACTGTTGTGTTGTAGGGTGAAGGCTAGGCATGCACTCACTCTATCTGACTGTTGTGTTGTAGGGTGAAGGCTAGGCATGCTCTCACTCTATCTGACTGTTGTGTTGTAGGGTGAAGGCTAGGCATGCTCTCACTCTATCTGACTGTTGTGTTGTAGGGTGAAGGCTAGGCATGCTCTCACTCTATCTGACTGTTGTTTTGTAGGGTGAAGGCTAGGCATGCTTTCACTCTATCTGACTGTTGTGTTGTAGGGTGAAGGCTAGGCATGCTCTCACTCTATCTGACTGTTGTGTTGTAGGGTGAAGGCTAGGCATGCTCTCACTCTATCTGACTGTTGTTTTGTAGGGTGAAGGCTAGGCATGCATCTGACTGTTGTTTTGTAGGGTGAAGGCTAGGTATGCTCTCACTCTATGTGACTGTTGTATTGTAGGGTGAAGGCTAGGCATGCTCTCACTCTATCTGACTGTTGTTTTGTAGGGTGAAGGCTAGGCATGCTCTCACTCTATGCAGGGGCGTCGATCCGGTTTTAAAAGTGGGGGGACGGGGGACAATTTTATATATACATATATGTATGTATAATATATATATATATATATATATATATATATATATATATATATATATATATATATATATATATATATATATATATATATATATATATATATATATATATATATATATATATATATATATATATTAACGACTGAAATACACATAACTATTTTTTTTAAATATAAAACATAATTAATTGTTGGTCTGGTGCGAATTCTAAACTAAAAAAGCCTTTTTGTTATGCTATTTACAATAGTTATGTTGGCAACATATATTTGAAGAGGGGCCATGGCCCACCCCAATCACTGAACATTTGGGGGGGGAGACTTATTTGGACCCAACACTGCTTGCCTGATTCAGAGTGACAAGATGCAGAGCTTACAGGGGTGCCTGTGTAGGACTTCCCAATCCCACCTTTTGGCAAACAAATTTGTCATCACTAAAATGAGATCCAATTACACAAAGTGCCTAAATCTGCTTGTTCCGCCGTAGGCAATATAAATATCCACCAGGACGACCAGGCTGCAATCAAAGGGGTGACAGGGCAAACGAAAATTAATAATCTATTATGTGCTTGATGGTTAATGCCTATTAATATATCAACACAAGGGTGCAAAATAACAGAGCCCGGCATGATGAATATTTACTGGACTAAGAGCAAGGTGTGGGCTGCGGCTCACCAAGCAATTTATCTAGTTATTTTCCACTAGGTAGTCGGAAGTTTAGTTCTTATTATTAATTTTACTACTAGAACGATGTAGGGTTTTTAAGAGAGGGGAGTGATCAGTCTCGCTATATATGCCTATATATTTGTTTTATGAACATAAAAGTATGAGGACATTTCCTTTGCTGACCCCCTCAGGCCGCGGGGTGGTCAGCGTCCCACTCGTCCCCCACTGATCGACGCCCATGGTGTGCCTGTGTAGAACTTCCCAATCCAACATTTTGGCAAATACATTTGTTATCACTCATATGGGAATAAGTTGCACAAAGTGCAGGAATCCGCCGCTTTTGCGGTCGGCGATAAGCATCAAGCAAGCGAGGGGTGAAAGTGCAACACAAATTTCATCATTTAAAATGTGCTTGATGGCTAGAGCCTATTAATAATATCAACACAATGCTGCAAACTTATAGAGCCCGGCAGCGGCTTACATTTTTCCGATAGTTATACACTTTCCGATTGGCCTTTCTGCGTATGCACGACAAATTTAAAATCATCAATGTGCAGCGAAATAACAAAGCTTTTTTCGTATAAATGCCACGGGCTGTTCGACAACTCTCCTGTGATAACTACTGTGAAGAGTTGTCTAAAATGTCATTCAATACATTAAAATATTACGTTTATTTAAATAACTACCACGGATTATGGCGAAAACATGCCTCAAAACCTGTTTGCCTCGTGTTAATTTGCGATAAATTACTTTGCTGAACTTCATATCGCGAATTTATTGTCTAAGTAGTCCTATGTAGCGGCTTTTAAGAGAGAGGCGTGTTGAGTCAGGCTACATGCCTCGCAATTTTTCTGAAATAAAAAGTGGGGGGACAATTCCTATGCTGTCCCCCCACCCTGAAAAGTGGGGGGACGCGTCCCCCCCGTCCCCCACCGATCGACGCCCGTGACTCTATGTGACTGTTGTATTGTAGGGTGAAGCCTAGGCATGCACCTATGTGACTGTAGTATTGCATGGTGAAGGCTCGGCAATACTATCAATAGCTCTCCTGGGCATTTTGAGGAGGACGATTTTTAGCTCTCCAAGGTTTTTCAAAAGGCGAGGCCTGTATATATATATATATATATATATATATATATATATATATATATATATATATATATATATATATTATGGTATGCAGGTGTTGCAGTACCCCAGGTACTGCAACAACTCAGGGAATTTGACGCCCCTGTCATGCAGCGTTGTAAACCACTGCCTTGTGGTACAGGTTCTTGTCAGAACCGAAGGCTAAGGGAGCAAACCCTAACCAGAAAACCATGTCACTGTGACAGCATCAAGGGCGGTTGATGTGTGGAACTCCCTCGACCAGCCACTGCAGGGACAAATAGTTTGCGCCTGTCTTGACATGTTCTTGCCGGTGTGAGACCTCTATTTGTTCCCGGAGAGAGTGTCGCTAGTAACTTGCAAAAGCCAGCGGCACTTCAACACTTTTTGCAAGCAGCTTCCATGAAATGTTTAACTGCATGAAACTTCATACCGGATCGGCCGTCGCCCGGGTTACCAAGGACCGCGCTGCTCGACCTCATCTTCCGTCGACAGTGGAAAATCAGCTAGGAAGAAGAAGACAAAGAAGACAACTACTGACAATTTGACAATGGAACGTCAGGACTCTCCTCGACCGAGATGGAGCTAACCGACCAGAAAGACGTACGGCACTAGTAGCAATGGAACTTGCCAAATACAATATCGACATCGCCGCCCTATGTGAAACAAGGTTCTCAGAGTCTGGTAGTCTCGACGACTTGGAATACTCTCTTCTGGAGTGGCAAACCCGAAGGAGAAAGAAGGGAGGCAGGAGTGGGCTTTGCTATCAAGAAGGATATCGTCACAAAGCTGACAGAAATGCCACGGCCAGTAAGTGACAGAATCATGACGATGAGACTACCTCTGAGCAAGGACAACTTTGCTACAATTATCAGCGTGTACGCTCCAACAATGACAAACCCAGATGAAAACAAGGAGGCATTCTACATCCAGCTGGCCAGTGTGCTCAGTGGCATCCCTGGTACAGATAAGCTACTGTTGATAGGGGACTTCAATGCGAGGATAGGAAGAGAAAATGACAAGTGGCCCTTGGTCATGTGCAAACATGGGATTGGGAAATGCAACTCCAATGGCGAGCTTCTACTGGCTCTGTGCTCAGAGTTCGAACTGATAGTGACGAACACCATGTTCAAGCAGAAGGATGACCGCAAGACCACCTGGATGCATCCTCGTTCCAGACATTGGCATATGATCGACTTCATCATCGCGAGGTGTCGGGATAAGATGGACATCCACAGTACCCGAGTCATACGTGGAGCAAACTGCTGGACCGATCACCAGATGCTGAGGTCAAAAGTGGCTTTCAGAATACGACAAAAGCACAACAGGCAAGGGACAAGTAAGCCAACCAAGCTGAACATTGCAACATTAAGTACCACCAGCCACAGGGATAGTTTTGAGGAGGGGGTGGACAGTGCTCTTGCCCAATGGGAGGAGAATGAAAATTCAACACAAGACGAGGAATGGGCTGCTCTGCAGCAGGTCGTGTACAACACAGCCAAGACATATCTTGGCAAGCCAGACAGAAAACACCAGGACTGGTTCGACTCCAACGATCAGGAGCTACAGACTCTTATGAGCAAAAGAGACCAAGCCCACCAAAGAGTGTTGCAAACCAGGAACACTAGATCCACAACTGCAGCATACAGAGATGCCTGCAGATTGCTACAAAAACACACGCGTGCACTGAAGTCAGACAGGTGGGAAAGGAAGGCAGTGGAGCTGCAGAGAGCTGCTGACAGTAACAACATCAAGGGCTTCTAAAATGGGCTGAAGGAAGTGTGGGGACCCAAAAAGAAGGGACCTGTTCAACTGAAATCAACAGATGGAATGGAGACCTTCTCTGACAGCAAGAGAGTTGTGGCAAGATGGAGTGAACACTTCCAGAAGCTACTCAACGTCCCTGGCGACATAGATCACGAAGCTCTGGACAAAACATCCCGCAGCGCATTATCAAGACAAGCCTCGATGAGATTCCAAATATGGATGAGATGGCTAGAGCAATCGCCGGCCTGAAAGATGGCAAAGCATCTGGAGGAGATGGAATTCATGCAGCAGTATGGAAGCACGGAGGAGACAATCTGTTCAGCAGACTGCACCAACTAATCACCATTGCCTGGGAGGTGAGTTCTGTACCACAAGCATGGAAGGATGCCAGCATTGTAACCATCTACAAGAAAGGTGATCGAACAGACTGTGAGAACTATAGAGGAATCTCTCTTCTTTCCATAGCAGGCAAGATCTTCGCCAGGATCCTCCTCAACAGATTATCTACCCACATAACACCAGAGGTAGTTCCGGAGACACAATGTGGCTTCAGAGGTAACCGGAGCACCGTGGATATGATATTTTGTCTCCGACAACTACAAGAAAAGTGCATTGAGCAGGACCGACCACTGTACATGGTATTTGTCGACTTCAGTAAGGCGTTCGATACAGTTGGGAGGACCGGGCTATGGCAGTTACTGAGGAAGTATGGCTGCCCAGAGAAGTTCACAACAATGATCGAGGCACTACATACTGGAATGATGGCGAATGTTAGTGTCGAAGGGGAAGTCTCAGAATCGTTCAGTGTCACAAATGGGGTTAAGCAAGGTTGTGTACTAGCCCCCACGCTCTTCTCCGTCTTCCTATCAGCAATGCTCGACGAGGCTTTCCGAGACATGGGGCGTGGCATCTACATACAGTCCAGACAGAGCGCTGACCTATTCAACGTCGCACACTTCAGAGCATAGACCAAGAATACTCGGATACTGATGAGAGAGCTGCTATTCGCAGATGACAGTGCACTGGTTGCACACTCTGCTGAAGAGATGCAGAAAATAGTGGATGCTTTCTCCGATGCGTCAAAGAAGTTCGGCCTGAAGATTAACATCAAGAAGACCGAGGTGCTGTACCAATCCAACTCTACAAGAACCCGAGAGGAGGATATCATGGTTGATGGAAACAAGCTGAACTCTGTTCTAGAATTCACCTACATCGGAAGCACTATATCAAGTGATGGATGCATTGACGACGAAATACAGAGGAGGATGGCCAAGGCTAGTGCATCTTTCGGCCGACAACGCCAGAGACTCTGGAACAACCACCATGTGTCCATGCGGGTTAAAGGCAAGATATACCGTGCAATCGTGCTATCCACCCTCCTATACGGAGCTGAGGCCTGGACAGTGTACAGACGACAGGTGAAAAAGCTGCACGCCTTCATGATGCGACATCTGCGTTCGATCATGAGGATAACCTGGATGGACAAAGTGACAAACAAGGAAATACTAGAACGAACAGGGCTGCCATCTATGGAAGATTTTCTGATCAGAAAGAATCTCCGGTGGACTGGACACCTCATGAGGATGTCACCAAACAGGCTACCGAAGCAGGTTCTCTACTCTCAACTGTCTTCTGGTCACAGAAAAAGAGGGCGCCCTCGTCTCCGGTGCAAAGATACCATCAAGAGAAACCTGAAGATGAAAGACATAAAGATCGACTCATGGACATCACTCTCACAGCAGAGAGACAAATGGAGAGCAACAGCCAAGTGATGGAAGCAGTCTTTGTCGCTTCGAGACCGACAGCATGATGATGATGATGTGCGCGTATACTGCGCATCGTTCCGGCCCAAGCCTTTACACACTCGCGGTGTTATCTTATTATACAAATAGATATTATGCGCAATAGCCGCCTCCACGTCATCAAGTTTAAATGGCAGTTCTTTATCGAGTATCAAGGCAGCGTGGTGTGGCTCACTGGCATCACTATGGCGCCACTATGAACCCAATTTCTTTTCCCACCTAGTATGTGTACGTGCGTGCATGTGTGCGAGCATGCGTGTGTGTGCCGAATTAGAAAGCACTTTTAGCCAACAATATTCGTCGCAGTGGATGTTTAAAGTATTTCAAAATTTGTAGTTGAACAACTTGAAAACGCAACTACGCCAATTAGCAGTGATCTCATTCGTGGGTACAACATATTACACACAAAACACACCACGATACGAATTAATCCGACCAGTGATGCGCATTTGCTCAGCAACTTCTGTTTTACCAGCCACCCACGTACACATATAGGCTAGGTAAACGCTGATGTCAGTCATGTTCTACTTTAAAATGTCTGGTGTTTCATTCCGTCCTAATCCATCCAATCCACTTTTTGAACATCAGACGAGTATTTATTGGATTAATTTATTAATTTTGATTCAATCACAGGTTCACGTGTGCAATAATTATGAATGTTGATATAGTACGTATGTGTTTTGATAACGAAATTAAGCTGTAAAATATCTATACACAAAATATAAAGCAGAATATATATATATATAATTATATATATATATATAATTATATATATAAATATATATATATAATTATATATATATATATATATATATATATATATATATATATATATATATATATATAATTATATATATATAATTATATATATATATAAATATATATATATATAATTATATATATATATATATATATATATATATATGCATATATATATATACATTGAATTAATTGATTTGTGTAATTAAATAAATAGCTATAATATATATAGGTATTGATTTAATTACACAATTAATTTCATTCAATGTATATATATATATATATATATATATATCCATTGAATGAAGTGAATTGTGTAATTAAATAAATAGCTATATATATATATATATATATATATATATATATATATATATATATATCATAGCTATTTATTTAATTACACAATTCATTTATATATATATATATATATATATATATATATATATATATATATATATATATATATATATACATTAAATCATTGAATTAATTGAATTGTGAAATAAAAAAGAATTGCTATAGCGAAGCTAGTTTGTCAACCAAACTTAGCGAATAGCTATAATTGTAACACAACAACACAAAATGTGTCTGTAACGGGAAGCAGCTATAAAAGGGAAGTAGCTATGACGGCCCTAGACCGTGAAAATATTGTTCTACATTTGTGGCGACCCTAACGACTTAACCCCGAATAAGGTGCAGACGACCATTGGCTCTAGGACCGACTTTGAAATTACAAATACAATATGGATATACTTCTTATTAGATATATAATACTATATTATAAAAAAAATAAAAAAAATTACTCATACTGAAATGCATCACAAAAAAGCATTCTGTGTTAATTCATCATCTCATTATTCTATTTTATGCTTTATATATTTTGTGTGTGTGTGTGTATATATATATATATATATATATATATATATATATATATATATATATATATATATATATATATATATATATATTCATTCTAAAGTCATAAATATGTCATAAACGTAACTGTCTGTTATTTGAAATGGAAAGTTTACCACAAAACACAGTTTTTATTCAGACAACTACATTAATTCTACAGAGTACAGAATTGCATTTATCAAAAGTAATAAAAGTAATTAATTATATGTTTTGTCAAACGCTCTAACTAGTCTAACATGGCACAGAATAACTGTCTCATCAGACGCCGTAGTGTCTTAAACCTGTCTGAAACATTTAGTAATTGTTTACCTCTGAAAAAACGTTTCTGTTTTCTCAGTATTTTTCGGCTTCATTGACATCCTTCTTCAGTGGACTGATTTTCACGGTCATGTCATGTGAATGATGTGACCTACGTCATGTGACACCAGCTGGAGTATGACCGGCAGGAGTTCCTGGCCAATGTCTGTGTTTATAGTGACCTCTTCCCCTGTGTATGTTAATGGCATCTTTGATTTTTTTCTCCAGTTTTCTTCAAGGTCTAGATTGTCACATCTCTCACAGAACACTGCTAGCCTGTGTTCAACGTGTGATTGCTTATTGCTGATATGGGTTGGTGACACGATAGGTGTTCTTGTCACGTGATGTACCACGTAGGCACACGACCATGAAAATCAGTCTGCTGAAGAAGGTTGTGAGATGCAGCCAAAATATATGGAGAAAACAAAAATTTCTTGATAGGTACAGAATTTACTAAATAACATGAACCAAGAAACTGTGTCACTACATTCGAAGAGTGTCTGAAATAGTTAATGCTCCATTATCTTGCAACTTTGTTAAATGGAGAAATACAAACGTAGCTATATATATATATCGGGACAAGTTCAACTGTCAAACATGATGAGTAGCTATAACGGGAATAAAAAGCAGCTTTAACGGGAAATAGCTATAACGGGGAAACACCTATTCCGCTATTTTCTCGGCCATTTAAGCCCCGGGCGCCTAGGTATCCCAAACTATGCCACTTCACGTCTACTCGTTTATTCTAACGTTATTTGATCGTTTGTTTAATGTAAATCTAACGTTTCAGTTTTAACCAAACCATAGCAACAAAAAACTATCGTTTCGGCCAGGTCCATGTTTTATAAATGTAGTGGAACTGCTCGTAGAACTATTTTTATAATTACTGACATATTTATATTAGTTACCTCTTCTCGTACATCTTCATCTCTCTTAAAACTAGTGACATGATGGACATGTCAAACTGGCAGGATGTTCTGAAAAAAGACGTTTACTCATATAATATCAATGAGTCTTTAAGCATATTTACGAAAGGCTACCAGTTTTGACTAGTTCGTTATTTTATACTTTATAAGGATTGTGTACATTTTTGTTTGCAATCTATGATGGTTGATCAACTACTGCAATGCTATTCTTCTACTTGATACAGATTTGTAAATCGTATGGACTACACAAATCTCTACTAACATTTACTAGTCATTATTTACTTTGTAATGTTATTTGAAATAGAGTATGTGCAACACAAAAATACAACTGTTTAATTACGTAAGTTCTTCAGCTGAACCTCAGGTCAATTGCTGTCAAACAAGAAAAAAAAATCAGATCAATAACGAAATCATAAAACTTAGGAATACATCATTATGATCTAACAATGTCAACAATTTGATAAAAGAAATGAGTGATCTTTCCCATGTTTTCCCGATGTGGCATACTATTTTGTTTCGTATTACTGTAATTACATGGACTTGGCTTAGGTGATAGGTAGCTACTCACAATTTCAATGTGTCTAAACAGTTAAGTGATATTACATGTCACTTAGATAGTAATTACATAACTGCAGCCTAAGGTTAATGAGGCAAAAATACACAAGTCTCACTGCGAGTGTGATGGTGACAGCTAGCCAATGTCAGTTATTATGCCAGTTCTCTTTAGAACATTAGTTACTGTTGGTCTACTTTATATATGCTCAGTTACTTAAGTCTAAACTAGATTAGCTATGCACATGTGATCAATTGTTTTACTCTACCTGACCAACTCCTGAGTACAAAAAAGAGTAGATGCCCGTACTTTCCTTAATGAGTGCGTCTTTAAAATCCGGACAGTTGCAACTTACAGACATTTCTACCGTCAACTAACTGAACTTTACAGACATTTCTGCCGTCGACGAACCGAAAATTCCCGCTGGTTGAACACGTAGCGTTCGTGGAAACATAGTTGGTCACGTGTACAATGTGAACACTGACATGCACGTGGGTACATGCTCTAATACTGCTGTTGAATTCGTAGAGATAAAATACGCAGAGCATGATCACACATTACAGAATTACGGAATTCGAAAGAACCAAGTCTAAGTTTAGCAACATTGTTACGAATACTTAGTTTCACCACGTGAACAATATAAACACTAAAAGAACCACGTGGAACCATTGTCATGTGTACCGTGTAAACAGAGTCTGTCTACGTGAACACATGCTCGTTACACATCGGTCCAAAAATGCCCTGTTGTGGAACCTACCTGGTGAGTCAAAACGTGCAGCCGGCTAAGTGAACGGACTGTCTTCTCGTCGAAGTTAAGCAGCCGAATGAAAGTCGATTAAGCGAGATTAGACATATAGCGGAAACTGAATGGATGGCAAGTGCAATCGACACCACCCGAGCAATTAACGAACTGCGACACATCTCAGCATAAATATTTACTTTTGTTTAATAACAAAAGGTAGATTCCTATAGTAAGTGTCATTGAAAGGTGGCGGGCATATAGACCTCTGTTCAATCAACGCCTCCATGCATTCGTAGCCCAGATATTGCTCGTGTAACATAAACTTGTTGGCGAACAGCGACTTGCGTGTAATCAACATGGGCAAGTCGCCTATTCCGAACACGCACACATTCCGAACCCACTTCCCGAAGCATCTAGTTGCGTGACCAAGCCACGTTGTGTAACTCGCCAGCCATGGTTTTCCATCAGGGATACCTTGAGTGGAAGAAATACAAATTACATTGTCGAGATATGACACAAAGCTAATTAATCGCAGAGCCGATTCACTCCATTCGATGCCATTTTGCAAACTGACGGTGCTCTGACCCGGATGACCCATCAATTTGGTTTTACATAAAGTATTCGAAATACATGTTTATGAAATCGCTGACAATGTGTGTCATGGTGTACTAAACAGTTTCTTAAAGGACAATTACAAGTATTTCAACAGTACTTTATACTTGTGGCACTTGTAGTATTGTTTCTCCTTAACTATTGGTTGCATCTGAGTGAGGCCGCTGATCAGTTTGCAAAATGCGTTCTCCATGTTAAATCCCATACTATCCCAGCTCCGGTCAGGTTCGAAGCTTGCGCAGAGAACCGGAATGTACTGTGGTGAAACATGAATATGATGCATAGCACGAGTAAGGCCAATAAATACGACGACGATTAATAGTTTTATTATTATTATTGTTGT
>OZ024854.1:38436033-38441033 GCA_964017155.1 Oasisia sp. SBJ-2009
CACACACACACATACACACACAAACACACACATACACACATACACACAAACACACACACACACACACACACACACACACACACACACACGCACACACAGTCACACACACACACACACACACACACACACACTCACCACACACACACACACACACACACACACACACACACACAAACAAACACACACAAACACACACACAAACACACACACACACACACACACACACACACATACAAACACACACACACACACGCACACACAGTCACACACACACACACACACACACACGCACACACACACACACACACACACACACACACACACACACACACACACACACACACATACATACATACATACATACATACATACATACATACATATACAAACACACGCACCCACGCACGCACGCACGCACGCACACACTCTCTGTCAATGGCTAGACTGTTGGGAGGAGTATGATTCCTCCTGAAATCAATAATATCTTCTGTTTTAGGAAAGTTTAAGTCTAAAAAACGAGAGGAACATAACATAGAAACATAATCAGTTACGAAATTATCACATATTCGATCAGAATATGACACATAAGCGACAGACGTGTCGTTGTTGTATTTTATAAAATGTACTGATTGATGGCTTCTACGACATTTATCTGTGTAAACTGTGAATACGATACAGGATCTCGTCGACCCTTGAGTTGCACAGGTAAAAATAAATCCTGAATAATTTAATATATTTCGCTATTTGTTCATGTACATGTAGGAACTGATTTACTGATAAGATTCACAAGCATATTGACAAACCGAGCATAAGTAAAACAAGATATAAAAACGAACGTTATGCTTTCACTGCGACAAAGAACAAGGATTGCGTCCTATACACATCCACCGCGTATTTATGCAACTAATCACGTCAAGGCAGTTGTGACAGATGATACTTGCTGAATATTTTGTAAACAAATGCGACTTTTGTGGAAAAGAAAAGCTACTTCATCTTAACATTGGCTGTATTGTAGCACATGGCCCTAACACTATGTTCAGAAAAGCGTCAAAAACAGTAACCACCATAGTATCATAAAATAATGAAACCAACACTAAACAAAGGAAGATAAAATAGGAAAAGCGACAGGAAAGTCTCAAAAGTCTCAATCTAGAGAAGATCTAGAGAAGAAGCATAATGAGAATCCACATGACGCAACATTACCTGGAGCGTATGATACGATTGCCGTAAAGGCCCTCGATGTCGTTTGTGCCGTTGTAGATCTTCAGGATCTTCACTATCTCGGCATTCGTACGCAAGGGGAACGCTTCTCCTGCGACGTTGATCAGATACCGCCAGCGGTCGTATTGTTTCACGTGATCGCTCATGCAGTTGATGTCGGCCTGGAGACGAGAGAATCCGCCGTAGACGACGTGCTCGAGCTTCGAGGCGATGAAGACGTTGGGGAAGCAGCGGACCAGAGACATCATCCCGGCACGAACCTCCGGCGGTGAGTTCATGTCGATGTGTATGCAATAGACGTTCTGTGGCCGGTAGATGGCGCGCAGCAGTCTCTCCACCTGGCGCCCGTTAACGATAATGTAACTGTTTTTTTCCCGTTGTGCATACATACACACATGTGTGATTACACTACATCATTGTTAACGTTATTGCCGCAGTTTCTCAGAAAACAGGAGGTGGTTATCGTGTATAGCAGCGGTTCTTACCTTCTCGTACGCCAACCAAATTTGGGCCTCAAAGGAATGTATGCTAGGTGTCGGTGTCACAAACTGTTTGGGCCTTCCTTATTGAAACAAGTCATTTATGTCAGACGTAGTATGAACTTGAAATGCCGGCCGATCAAAAACATAAATACCCCAAGAGCTGGCTAATCGCCTGAACGAGTTAGTCGCCGACCAATTTCCGAAAACGGAAGAGATCAAGAACCGCTTATTTGTAGCCTGGGTGTAGATGCAGCTGTCACTTTGTGATTGTGCAGGAGTCTGTGTAACGTATTGCGTGGTGTATATGTAGAAAACACGCAGAGAGAAAGCATTCTAATTAACACAGTGTGTGGTGGCACCTTTCTAAGCATGTTATAAATGGTATTTAATCCTTATACATGTATATGCTTTCCAGACACGACTTTACAGGATAATGTTGTGGTGATATTGCTTTGTAGGACAATCATACTAATCAGCATGTCACAAAGATAAAACAAAAGTGACTCCTAGACGGGTGACGATCTTTTCTGTTTTGAGTAGGTTCCTACCTGTTCGACATGTCTGTGCATGATAATATTATACGCGATAGAAAACTCGGCTTCCTCCTGGTTAAGCGGGCTGAGATGGTAGCCACGCCGCCTCCGAAAATCAACGCAGTCGGCCGTCAACTCGATAAACTGTCCGTCCTCTATGTAGGTCACAGGATGAGCCGTCATTATCTCCCTGACGACTTGGTAAACCGTCTCGTTTCCGTTACCAAACAGGATCTGTTGACACGTGATGTTTTTGGCGCTGCTATTTTGTTTCTGTTCCGAGACGAGCCTCGGTTTGGAAAGTAGATCCGCTGTGCACGTGACCGGAGAAAGTTCCATGGGAGACGTCTTGACCCGAGGCGACGTAGACAGGTAGGTGTACATGGTAAAGGAGAAACGCCAGTAGCAGACAAGGTACGCGAACAATAGCGTCATAAACAACCAGTTACATTGGCGCGGGCGATGACACACGGGAAGCTTCTTCGTATCTGGCGGAAGTGGAACACATGGATTAGTAATGGTTGCCGGCCAATTAGATTGACCCACTTTCCCTTCCACCAGCCTACGTAATCAAGCGAACCTAATTATGTGTACAAATTAACATATCGGATTAACGTATCCGGCGCATACATTAGATCCGCGACGAACATGTATTTCCAAACGTACTGTCTGTGATGAGCACAGAGAGGGTTGTCCCAAATATGGAATCATACTAGGACGTATAAAATGACACAGTGTCACCTCTGGTGGCACTTCTGAATAGATGTTCACAACATCACGGCTTATGGTTCCTGAGCAGTGGACTTGAGTGGTCGAGGTGGATGAATGCGTTAGATGTCATCAATTATAGACGGAAATAGTAAAGTATAGGTAAGTTCTGCTACACCGCAGTATCCAATCCTCAGGATCGTTCAAAGCGCTTTCACGCTGGAATTAATGCGTGAAGACTATCCGTACACAAATATCCTCCTATGACTATAGCCAGGTACACACACACACACACATATATATATATATATATATATATATATATATATATATATATATATATATATAATATATATATATGTGTACCTGGCTTATTTATGTTATTTATTTCATTTTATTTAAGTAATCAATCAACAGTTTCATTATAATTGATTACTGTTGTAATACAAAAAAGTAGTCGTAATATAATATTAAAACAATAAACACAACTGCAATAAAATACATAGTGACAAATGAATTAATTAATTGCACTGAATAATGTTTTATTAATAATAGTACTTCACCCCAGCTGTTTGCAAATACACTATAAGCCAGCTTAATTTCAAGTCAACGTGACTCATAATGGTGCCATCAACAAGTACAGATGAAACATAACATATAAATAATATGTTATTGTTAAACACACGTACTACTTATAATAGTGTCAGCAAAGATGAACACTCACTGTTATAACTGTTTTCTTATTAATTGTATCGTAACGATAATTGTGATTTAACATCTAAATTTTGTAAACGATTACAACAAAATAACATTAATTAATAATGCAAAAAATATTAATTAAAATTGCAATTGTACCTCCCAGTTCACACCAATATTTTTGAATATAAAACTTAAATTACCACGTTATCAAGTACACATGAAAATCGCCATAATGTTTTTGCAACTGTTTTCAAGAACAGGTCGGTTTCTTCCTCTACCTCTGTGTCTTAGTGTTGAACCTGTTTGGTCAGTGCCAATAACAGTAGCTGCAGTAAGCGTATCGTCATCTTCAATCAGTCACATCGTGTTTCTTGAATGATGGAAGGTGCACATGTTTCGTGAATATTCGATGTATTCCCCCCGCTATCTTTGGGACGCTTCGGGCATAGCAGAGGAAAAATATTTGTTGGAAAACTGCCAAATTAGCGATGAACGTTGCGACTTGTTATCGTTCGTCTTGGTCGAGGGAGTTGTATACGGCAAACGGTGGCGCCTCCAAACAGCAAAACAGTGCCACCTAACGGAACCCGGATAAACAAAGCTTGCGCATACCGCTCGAATAATTATTTATAGTAATACCATTATTATTAAATTAGTTTCATAAGTACTAGTGCGTGCAATAAACTCTATATAAAACATACTACAGGATGTATGTTTTTGTACACGTAACACGTTAAGTCAAGTAAAGTAGCGAGACAGACGGCATGGTAGTGCCACCGAACGAGAGTCACCTTGGTTTGGATAACCGAGGCTAAGCGAAGTCTGACCTAGGCTAAGATCGCGCACAGAAAACATTTTACAGAAAACATTATACAAACTAACTCTACAATAAACGTTTTAGAAAAAATTACATTTCATGTTATATTATTTTCTTAACAACCACGCCTAAGTAAAGTTAGGCAGCGACGTCGTCGAATGAACTCGATGTCGAAGATATCGAAGGTATCGAATGTATCCAAGGTATCGAAAGTATTAAAAGTATCGTAGGTATCGTAGGCATCGAAGTTATCGTAGGTATCGAACAGTGGGCGTTCAATACAAAAATATCGATGTATCGCGATACCACTAAGTATCGATATCGAACTTTCGCAAGTATCGCGATACTTCGATATATCGAATATCGAACCAGCCCTAGTCGCCATCGTATAAACTATTGAGGTGGGAATATTCCGCCGGACAGAACCTTCTTCGTCGAATATTGTAAACAGAATAACTGACCATTTCCGGCGTTCAGTAGTATGACCCCCGCCGACGGACAGTACACATTATAACGTCATCATGACGTCATAATGATAAG
>OZ024854.1:38446033-38471033 GCA_964017155.1 Oasisia sp. SBJ-2009
GGCGGGCATATAGACCTCTGTTCAATCAACGCCTCCATGCATTCGTAGCCCAGACGTTGCTCGTGTAACATAAACTTGTTGGCGAACAGCGACTTGCGTTTAATCAACATGGGCAAGTCGCCTATTCCGAACACGCACACATTCCGAACCCACTTCCCGAAGCATATGTGGTTGTGACCTCTCCACGTTGTGTAACTCGCCAGCCATGGTTTTCCATCAGGGATACCTTGGGTGGAAGAAATACAAATTACATTGTAGAGATATGACACAAAGCTAATTAATCGCAGAGCCGATTCATTCAATTCGATGCCATTTTGTAAATTGACGGCGCTCTCACGCAGGTAACAAATCAATTTGGTTTTACATACAGTATTCGAAATACTTGTTTATGAAATCGCTAACACGTTATGTTATGTTGTACGAAACAGTTTCTTAAAAGGGTAAATACAAGTATTTGAACATAATTTTATACTTGTGGCACTTGTAAGATTGTTTCTCCGTAGGTATTGATTCCACCTGAGTGAGGCCGCTGATCAATTTTGCAAAATGCTTTATCCATGCTGAATCCGATATAATACTATCCCAGCTCCGGTCAGGTTGGTCTGTGTAATGACCCGCCGGAGATTGAGCAGAGAACCGGAATGTACTGTGGTGAAACATGAATATGATGCATAACATGAGTTAGGGCAATAAATACGACGACGATTAATAGCTCTATTATTACTATTATTATTATTATTAGTAGTAGTAGTAGTATTAACATTATTATTGTCAAACGAATCAATCACTCTGCTCACCGCTGTACGCGCCAGGCGTGTGGAGGTATGGATTTCGGTAAGTGTGATGGAGTGTAGACCAGAAAAATTCGTCCGGACTATACGTTCTCCGGGACCACAGCAGCAGGTCCTTAGCCGTGGTATCCGTCAGAAGGAACTCGACGAAGGCTCGGCTGAAGATCCCGTAGGCGCTGCCCCGCACGAAGTCGATGTGATGGGGGATCGGGCGGTTTCTACGACCGGTCTGGAATACGATATTACGTTTCTCCTTGAACTCCCACAGGAACCTACAGCGTTAACAGAGTCACGATGTAATGATACTTGATTAACCTTCATGGGTGATTTCAATTGAAGTGTTACACTGACAGAACGTAAACTAAACCTACGTCCTGTAATCATAGTATAAAGTAAAACGTCCTATATATAGAATCATATCTATGGAAGAACGTTAGATACGCATGTTTCCCAAACAAACAAACAAACAAACAAACAAACAAACAAACAAACACACACACACACAAACACAAACACGAACACACACACAAACACCCACACACACAATCACACACAAACACACACACACACACACACACACAACACTACACCCCACCCCAACACCCCACACACATACACACATAAACACACATATAAACACCCACATTCACACACACATATACATACATACACATAAACACACACACATATATATATATATATATACAAGTTGTATATATATATATATATATATATATATATATATATATATATATATATATATATACACACATACACTCACATACACACACGCACACACACACACACACATACACACACACACACACACACACACACAATCACTCACTCACTCACTCACACACAAACATGCACTATAATATATATTTAATAATATTAAACGAACATAGTTAAAAAAAACGTTAGCCATACAAATAAAAATGAGTTAATATTAAGATAAATGTACCGAATAAATAAGCAAATTCATTAAATGAATAAGTAATGCAACCAGAGTTTTTCATTGTAGTTCACTCAGTGTCATACTCAGGATCACCCAGTGTCACACTCAGGCTCACTCAGTGTCATACCCATACTGGCAGAGAGACTGGAAAAGATGGAGAGACATAAGGAGAGTACTCATTCATCATTCCAACCCAAACAAGAAAATAAGAGTTTCGGGTGCGGTTGGTTTTACATTGAGGCAGTTGAAATCGCCGGCCAAACGTAAGCAGTTGGTAGCAAAGAACATGGTAATGTTTACAGTGTGAATAGGCCTTCCTTCCTGTGCTCCCACCAAATAGCCACTAACCCTGGCGGTTCAGGCCAAAGTGTTGCAATGTACAACACCAAGGCTATTGAACCAGAAAAGAAAACTAACTGTGACTGAACTTTCGTATAGCTCTTACAGAAAGATAGCTATAAAAAGGAATTAGGCTTTCCCTACGACAAAGAGCAAGGCTTGCGTCCTACACACATCCACCGCGTATTTATACAAATAATCTTGTCAAGGCAGTTGTGACATATATGATACTTGCTGAATAGTTTGTAAATAAATGCGAATTCCCGTGTAAAAACAAGCTACGTCATCTTAGCATTGGCTGTGTTGTAGCACATGGCACTAACACTATGTTTAGAAAAGAGTCAAAAACAGTAATTGCGACAGTATCATGAAATAATGAAGCCAAAACTAACCAAAGGAACACACACACAACTCCACCAAGAAAGAAAAGCGACACGAAAATATATGTCTCAATGATCTAGAGAAGCTGCACAATGACGCAGCAATACCTGTCGCGTTGGATACGATAGCCGTAAGTGCCTTCGATGTCGTTTGCGCCGTTGTAGATCTTCAGGATCTTCACTATCTCGGCATTCGTACGCAAGGGGAACGCTTCTCCTGCGACGTTAATCAGATACCGCCAGCGGTCGTTTTGTTTCACGTGATCGCTCATGCAGTTGATGTCGGCCTGGAGACGAGAATATCCGCCGTAGGCAACGTGCTCGAGCTTCGAGGCGATGAAGACGTTGGGGAAGCAGCGGACCAGAGACATCATCCCGGCATGAACCTCCCCCGGCGAGTTCAGGTCGATGTGTATGCAGTAGACGTTCTGTGGCCGGTAGATGGCGCGCAGCATTCTCTCCACCTGGCGCCCGTTAACGATAATGTAACTGTTGTTTTTCCCGTTGTACATACATACACTATATCATTGTCAACGTTATTGCTGCAGTTTGTCAGAAAACAAGAGGTAGTTATCGTTTATAGCAGCGGTTCTTACCTTCAGGAAAGCCAACAAAATTTGGGCCTCAAAAGAATGTATACTATGTGTCGGCGTCACATGCTGTTTGGGCCTTCCCTATTGAAACAAGTCATTTATGTCAGACGTTGTATGAACGTGAAATGCCGGCCGATCGAAAACATCAATTCACAAAAGAGGTGACTAATCGTCTGAATTCGTAGGTCAACGAGCAATTTCCGAAAATGGAAGAGGTCAAGAACCGCTTAGTTGTAGCCTGGGTGTAGATGCAGCTGTCACTTTGTGATTGTGCAGGAGTCTGTGTAACGTATTGCGTGGTGTACATGTAAAAACACGCAGAGAGAAAGCATTTTAATTAATACGGTATGTGGTGGCACCTTTCAAAACATGTTAGTAAATGGTATTTAAAGGACAAACAAAGTTAACTTTTACGTGGCATACACCTAATAGAGTTAATATAAAGTAACAATTTCCACATATACTCGATTTTTTAACGCCAGCGGTTTACCAGAAAAACATGTTTTAACACCCAGCCATCCAAATTCTATGCGCTACCCCATCTTAGACGAAGAATGACGTCACGACGGTGATCGAGGCGCTCTCCACGCAGATTCCCTGCATAGGGTTTGGCTGTTGTCATGAAATGGCTGCAACTTGGAAACGCGCGTAACATGCTGATGACGGTAAATATAAAGTTGTCTATTATTGTTATCGCTGAAATCATCCCATCAACTGATGATACATGTCTACATCAAAGCATTTCTCCTCAAAATGGACCGAGCAAAGTGCCAAACAGTACGCCCGCAAATCACCAACGTGAATCCATTGCTTCAATACTACCGGTTGTTTCAACTATTATTGCAACCGTATGCCGAACACGAAGGCATACTTACTAAAGTTTACCATAGATTTAACCACAGATTTAGATATACGTCTATAAGCAGCTGCTAGATGTCCCGCCAAGTGAACGAACTGTCGAAGACTCGAAGTTGTTGACCCTTAACGACGTCGCTGGAAACTGACCGAGATATAGAATGCCGCGCGCTGAATGGTCAAGCCAAATTAACCCTTCACCTATGGCGGCGTCTAGACCATCGTGGATTTCGTTAGAATTTTAGACTTTAAAGTCACATTCTGAGTAAACCGCTGACGTTAAAAATTGAGTATATGTGAAAATTGTTACTTTGTATAAACTCTATTAGGTGTATGACACGAAGACGTAGCCTTTTTTTGTCCTTTAATCCTTATTCATATACTTGCTCTCCAGACACGACTTTAGAGGATAATATTGTGGTGATATTGCTTTGTGGGACAATCTTAGTAATCAGCATGTCACGGGACGGGTGATGATGTTTTCTGTTTTGAGTAGCTTCCTACCTGTTCGATATGTCTGTGCATGATAATATTATACGCGATGGAAAACTCGGCTTCCTCCTGGTTAAGCGGGCGGAGATGGTAGCCACGCCGCCTCCGAAAATCAACGCAGTCGGTCGTCAACTCGATAAACCTTTCGTCGTCTATGTAGGTCACAGGATGAGCCTTCATTATATCCCTGGCGACTTGGTAAACCGTTTCGTTTCCGTTACCAAACAGAATCTGTTGACACGTGATGTGTTTGACGCTGCTATTTTGTTTCTGTTCCGAGACGAGCCTCGGTTTGGAAAGTAGATCCGCTGTGCACGTGACGGGAGACAGGTCCATGGGAGACATCTTGCCCGGAAGTGACATAGACATGTAGGTGTAAAGAGTGAAAGAGTAACTCAAATCGAAGATAAGGTACGCGAACAGTAGCTTCATTAGCAACCTGATACATTTGCGCCGGCAAAGACACATGGGAAGCTTCTTCGTATCTGGAAGTGGAACACATGGATTTGTAATGGTTGCCGGCCAATTAGATTGACCCACTTTCCCTTCCACCAGCCTCACGCAATTGAACCTACTGATATGTAGAAATTAACCTATCAGTCGCAAAAATTAGATCCGCGACAAACATGTATTTCCAAACGTACTGTCTGTGATGAGCATTAAGAGGGTTGTCCCAAATATGGAATAATTCTAGGACATATAAAATGACAAAGTGTCTGGTGGCACATCTGAATAGATGTTCACAACATCACGGCTTATGGTTCCTGAGCGGTGGGCTTAAGTGATCGTGTCAACAATTAAAGACGGAAATAGTAAAGTAAAGGTAAGTTCTGATATACCGCAGTATCCAACTCTCAGAATTGTTGAAAGCGCTTTCACGCTTGAATTAATGCGTGAAGAATATCCGTACACAAACGTCCACCTATGGCTATAGCCAGGTACGCGTTTATATATATACACACACACACACACACACATATATATATATATATATATATATATATATATATATATATATATATATATATATATATATGTATATATATATATATATATATATATATGTATGTATATATATATATATATATATATATATATATGTATGTATGTATATATATATATATATGTATGTATGTATATATATATGTATATATATATATATATAATATATGTGTTGTACATCAACTTACGATCCTACCCGTGATTTTATTATGAGATTCAACTACACTTTTTTATTAATGGCATATTTTACCAAATCTTGTGGCTGGTCCACCAAGGTGCGTGGTGGTGGGCGGAAGACAGAGGAGACAAGGCGGAGTCCTGCGGCCGACAGGTGGTGAGCCAGGCGGAAGGAGAGAATTACAGAAGGTCAAGAGTCCTCCCACTATGTATGCTGCTAAATGTGGTCGAAACTGCCATTCCAGAATGTGATACTATATTCACTCCAAAAAAGTAGAGACTGACTTTTTATGTCCTACACCACTGTCTCACGAGCCATGCGGATGCCGACGGTCCGGGTAAGGTAACCGGATACTGGACATGCGCACTAAATTTGCACGTGTGAAATGTCGTTACTAGGTAGGTTTTTGAGGTTCTTTTTCAATTGCTGCATATTATACAATTACGTTATTTTCTATTCATACATGGTGACATATTAATTTATTAATAAACCATGGAGCGAACCATTGTAACCGTCAAGTTTTTTAGGATATGAGTATTTAATATTCGTAAGTTGAATTTGAGAGACGCCGATAGCGCGGATATTTTCGAAAACATTTATTTGCTGGATATTAAAAAAAGCATTTGTCGTTTTATCATGCATTCACACATCACATGCGATGATTAGTTTTACTTTGATATTTACTAATATTTCGAGAGTATGTTTTAGAAATAGTGGTAATAACTATTGCATTTAGCACTGCCTATGTGACATGATGTGATATGTAGTTTATGAATCGTTTATTAGGCAAAGGTCTTATTAATTAGAACTGTTATATGAACAAATGTGCCCATTTGTGTGTAATTTTTTTTTATTAATTTTTTATAAATATTGTATTAAATATTAATATTAAACATTTCTTCAGTAACTTTATATAATAAATATTTAAATATTAAGATCAACATGTATGCACAGTATGCAACAGAAATAGTGCTGGTTCGATACCAGAATTCTTCGATATCAATAGATACCACATTTTATTCGATACTCGACATGTACTTGTAAGTCTAATTCAGAACAGTAAAGATCTCCAAAGAAACACACTTAGAAACACACAATGTTTCACTTGCAGCGAAATATGTGATAATTTTAGTCATGGAAACAATGATTAATATGCAATTTTCATTTTAATTAAGTAAACAAACAACAGTTTGAATAGAATTGATTACTGTCGTAAGACTAAAAGTAATTGCAATATAATATTAAAACAATAAAGACAACTGCAATACAATAACTAGTGACAAATGAATTAATTAATTAATCGCACTGAATATTTTTTTATTAATAACAGTACTTCACCCGAGCTGTTTGCAAATACACTATAAAGTAGTTTAATTTCAAGTCAACGTATCTCCTAAAGTTACCATCAATAAGTACAGCTAAAACATAACATACAAATAATACGTTATTGTTAAACACACCTATCACTTATAATAGTGCCAGCAAAGCTGAACACTCACTGTTATAACTGTTTTTTATTAATTATATCATAAAGATAATTGTGATTTAACATCAAAACTGTATAGGCGATTACAATAAAATAACACTAATTAACAATAGAAAAATAATTAATTAAATTTACAATTGTACCTCCCAGTTCACACCAATTTTTTTAATATAAAACTTAAATTACCACGTTATCAAGTACACATAACAAGTCCCATAATGTTTTTGCAACTGTTTTCAAGAACAGTTCAGTTTCTTCTTCTACCTCTGCCAGTTAAGTGGTGAACCTTGACTGACGTGATGTGCCAATAACAGTAGACGCAGTAAGTGTATGTCACCGTCAATCAGTCTCATCGTGTATGTCACTTCTTGACGCTGTGGCCGTAATAGTAGATTCGGCAACCGATTGCGATTCGTTTCGACTGTAACTAGATATCCACTGCTTGCTCATGGTCGCATATTTCGATAGAACACATTCTCAAGTCGTTCCGACGTGGTCCACGATGACGTCGACGTGTCCTTCGATGGAAGTTGATCACGTTTTGATCATTTGTTGAATGATGGACTGTGACATGTTTTGTCAAATTCGATGTATTTGCCCCGTCATCTTTGGGGCGATTCTGGCATAGCAGACGAAAAGTATTTGTTGGAAAATTGCCAAATTCGCGATGAACGTTAGTAGTATAGTAGGGTCTTATCATTGATAACTTGGAGCGGAGCGTTGCGGGAGGAGGTGGAATTCCACCGGTGGAAGGTCAAATGTCAAAGGTTACATGACAAGATCAAGGTCAAATGTCAAGTGGCACCCCCTGGCGGATAGGTCATGAACCGGATAGGTCATGTCGCCATCTGGCGGATAGGTCGTGTACTAGTGGCGCCCTCTTATGGACAAGTCAATAACTAGTACTGTCCAAATTCGTGCGTCTTATTTTTTAAAGGCACCCCCTGGCCGATATGTCATGCACTAGTGGCGCCCCCTTACGGATAGGTCACGAACTAGTACTGTCAAAATTCGTGCGTCTTTTTTTAAAGGCGTCCCCTAGCGGATAGGTCATGAACTAGTGGCGCCCTCTTACGGACAATTCACGAAATAATACTGCCCAAGTTATTTTAAAGTGGCGCCTCCTGGCGGATGGGTCGTGTACTAGTGGCGCCCCCCGCTATGGAAAAGTCATGAACTAGTACTGTCTAAATTCGTGCGTCTTATTTTTAAAGCGCCCCTGGCGGATAGGTAATGAAATAGTGGCGCCCCCTTATGGACAAGTCACGAACTAGTATTGTCCAAATTCGTGCGTCTTATTTTTTTTAAATTACGTCAAAATGGTGTTAGGGGTCATGTAGCGTCCCCTCGCGGATATGTGACGAGCTACACACTAGGTAAAAGAACAAGTGGAACCATCTGACGGATATGTATTCGGCTAATCGAACACGTGACTTAATATTATAGCCGTCAACTGTTGTACATAACGTGTTTGTAAACTTTTTATTTGTTAACATAACGTGTTTGTAAACTTTTATTTTGTAAACATAACTTGCCTGTAAACTTTTTATTTTTTGTTTTGTTTTGCAAACATAACGTGTTTGTAAAACTTTTCTTTTGTAAACATAACTTGTATGTAAATTTTTTGTTTTATAAACATAATGTGTTTTGTAAATTTTCTGTTTTGTATTTTGTTTTGTAAACATAACTTGCCTGTACAATTTTTATTTTGTTTTTGTTTTGTAAACATTTGTTTTGTTTTGTAAACTTTTGTATTTTGTTTTGTAAACATAAAGTGTTTGTAAACTTTAGTTTTGTTTTGTAAACTTTCTGTTTTGTATTTTGTTTTATAAACATAACGTGTTTGTAAACTTTTGTTTTGTTTTGTAAACTTTCTGTTTTGTATTTTGTTTTGTAAACATAACGTGTTAGTAAACTTTTGTTTTGTAAACATTTATGTTGTAAACATTTGTTTTGTTTTGTAAATATAACGTGTTTGTAAACTTTTGTTTTGTGTTTTGTAAACATAACGTGTTTGTAAACTTTAGTTTTGTTTTGTAAAAATAATGTGTTTGTAAACTTTAGTTTTGTTTTGTAAACTTTCTGTTTTGTATTTTGTTTTGTAAACATAATGTGTTTGTATACTTTTGTTTTGTAAACATTTGTTTTGTAAACATTTCTTTTGTTTTGTAAACATAACGTGTTTGTTAACTTTTGTATTTTGTTTTGTAAACATAACGTGTTTGTAAACTTTTGTTTTGTAAACTTTCTGTTTTGTATTTTGTTTTGTAAACATAGCGTGTTTGTAAACTTTTGTTTTGTAAACATTTGTGTTGTAAATATAAGTTGTTTTATAAACATAAAGTAATGGCATGTAAACACTAAAAACACGTAAAATTGACAAAGTGATGGCGGTGAAACGCTGAAAAAGTTGCGAAATGGTACAAAGTTGCACATGGAGTTAGCAAAATGTGAAAAACTTGACAAAGTTATGGCATGCAAACACAAAAAACACGTAAAATTGACAAAGTGATGGCGGTGAAACGCTGAAAAAGTTGCGAAATGGTACAAAGTTGGCACATGGAGTTAGTAAAATATGAATAATTTGACAAAGTTATTGCATTTAAACACTAAAAACACGTAAAATTGACACAGTGATGGCAGTGAAACGCTGAAAGAAGTTGTAAAATGGTACAAAGTTGGTACACCGAGTTAGTAAAATATGAAAAACATGACAAATTTATTGGCGTAGAATAGAAAAATAAACTTTTGTATTACAAGTTACAAGAATAACTTAGTTAAATTTAAAATTTAAAACACCACCTGTGTAACGCAATGAAACGGTGAAACGTGACGAAATGGAACGAGGTGAGCACACTGGCTCAGGGAAATAAGAAACGTTGGCAGGGTTATTGCGTGGAAACTTTAAATTGCACTCGTTTTTAACGTTATGACTATGGTCGAAGGTGTAATTTTGCAAGAAATTGTGTTACGGTCCTGATCTGACCCACCATTTTTACGGAAGATGTGTTTTATACGTGGTAGGAAGCGTCATTTTAACGGAAGTTATGGTTTGCGCATGACATAAAACTCTCCTACCGTCGTGTTTATTGGTTGCACAACGACAAATGTAAGTTGCCTACGTGCAGAACGTGACCGGTGTGTGCTCCATACTGGACATGGTGGCGACGCATGAGCTACAATTTTGTATTGTTGGAAGAAATGCTATGTGACCTGCATACTGGACAATACGCATGCGCATTGCACGACATATGTAAGTTGTCTACTTGCAGAAGTTGACCTGTCTGTCCTACATACTGGACATGTAGAGAGATGGTGATAAACGTGTTGAGACTTGTGAACGTACGGCCACTTAGTGACAGATACAGTGTAGTACATTGTTTTTTATTTCCCGCTGGTTGCCTAACAACCTATAGTTGAACCGGCGACAGGTCTGCCATAAGGTGCTGTGTTAAGCTCTGTTTTGGTTTAGTTTAATACAATAATTTTATAACCGTTTACATTTCTTCGCTCCATGTCTTGACACAAAGACATATTCGGTTTTTCATAAAGCCTTTTCATTAAAACAATGTAAAAACCGTATTTGGTTTTAGTAGAGTCACAGAGTACAAGAGCTGACGGCTATAATATTAAGTCACGTGTTCGATTAGCCGAATACATATCCGTTAGATGGTTCCACTTGTTCTTTCACCTAGTTTGTAGTTCGTCACATATCCGCGAGGAGACGCTACATGACCCCTAACACCATTTTGACGTAATTTAAAAAAATAAGACGCACACATTTGGACAGTAATAGTTCGTGACTTGTCCGTAAGGGGCGCCACTATTTCACAACCTATCCGCCAGGGGTCGCCTTTTTTTAAATAAAACGCACGAATTTGGACATTACTAGTTCGTGACTTTTCCGTAAGGGGGCGCCACTAGTATAAGACCTATCCGCCAGTAGGCGCCACTTAAAAATAAGACGCACGAATTTGGACAGTATTAGTTCGTGAATTGGCCGTAAGAGGGCGCCACTTGTTCTTGACCTAACCGCCAGGGGTGCCTTTAAAAACAATAAGACGCACGAATTTGGACAGTACTAGTTCGTGACTTGTCCGTAAGGGGGCGCCACTAGTGCATGACCTATGCGCCAGGTGGCGACACTGGTTTATGATCTATCCACCAGGGGGGCCTTTAAAAAAATAAGACGCACGCATTTTGACAGTACTATTTCGTGACTTGTCCGTAAGAGGGCGCCACTAGTGCATGACATATCCGCCAGGGGTGCCTTTAACAAAATAAGACGCACGAATTTGGACAGTACTAGTTCGTGATTTGTCCGTAAGAGGGCGCCACTAGTACACGACCTAACCGCCAGGGGTGCCTTTAAAAACAATAAGACGCACGAATTTGGACAGTACTAGTTCGTGACTTGTGCGTAAGAAGGCGCCACTAGTACACGACCTATCCGCCAGATGGTGACACTGGTTCATGACCTATCCGCCAGGGGGCGCCACTTGACGTTTGCCCTTGCTCTTGTCATGTGACCTTTGACATTCCACCGGTGGAATTCCACCTCCTTCCGCAACGCCCCGCTCCAAGGTATCAATGAAAAGACCCTACTATACTACTAAAGTTGCGACTTGTCGTTCGTCTTGGTTGAGGGAGTCGTATGCCGCAAACAGTAAAACAGCCCCACCAAACGGAACCCGGATAAACAAAGCTGGTGCATCGCGCTCGATTAATTGTTTATATTAATAACATTATTATTAAATTAGTTTCATAAATACTAGTGCGTGCAATAAACTGTCTATAAAAAATATAGGATGTGTGTTTGTATACACATAAACTTGATTTGGATAACCGAGGCTAAGCGAAGTCTGACCCAGGGTAAGATCGCGCATAGAAACAGTTATTAAACAAACTAACTCTATAATAAACCTTTAGAAAACAATTCACATTTGATGTTATATTGTTGCCTAAACAGCCACGCCTAAGTCAAGATAGGCAGCGAAGCGCCTTAGTGGTAGCTCCCGTAAACATCGACGGTATCGACAACGATGTTCCGCCTTCGCATCGAGGTCTTCGAATGGACTCGGTGTCTAAGTATCGAAGGTATCGAAGGTATCGAAGGTATCGAAGGTATCGAAGGTATCGAAGGTATCGAAGGTATGGGAGATATTGTAGGTATCGTATCGATTGTATCGGAGGTATCGAGCAGTGGGCGTTCGATCTCATGGATAAAACACTCACCATTATTATGCCACAACCAAACGTCATGTTTTAATAATATTATATGTTTTAATAATATTATTGTCATAAACGGTATCTTGTGTACAGTCAATGGCCTTAAGTAAACATGGAATACTAATATGACACTCAAAGCTTAGTAATAAAATTCAGGTGTAAGTGATAGCATACATTGGATGTTTGAAAAACGTTGCCTTGATTTGATTTAAAAAGTCAAAATATGCCATTTTGTTAGATTTAGATCTACCTCGTACATGTAATAGTCAAGAATGTATATAACAAATAACACAACATCTAACAAAATTAATATACTGCCATCATTGCCTTTGCTTTTAATCTTGGATAGCCAATCCAAGAACACTTTGTGGCCACTGGTTACAGTCAGACTGTGTTGCATCAGTGCTGGACTGGTCAGCGTCTGGCTGTTAAAGGCATTGAACGGTTGGTCCATCCTTTCGATGAACTCGGCTGTGCCTCTGCAACATGTATTGAACACAAATATTATTCAATTCAATATTACTTATTCAAGTAACATTCAACGAACATTACAATTGAAGACCGTGTCAACATGTTGTATATATGATGTTGTTTGAAGGAATACACAAGAATGTAAAAACTATTATTAGTATGTATCCCCAAACACAATTATTGTTTCACAAAGACAACCATAATAATAAATCATTAGATATGTGAATATTGCACACATCCTAAATGCTTAAATGAATAAGAAAAAACACTATATAAACATAATTAGTTATATACGAATAGTAATCCTGCCATATCAATAATAATATATCCTGTTATATAACAAAACATTATTGACATCTTGCAGAAAGTTCATTATATTTCAACTCTATTAATTAGATTAGTATCTAGCTATGCCGCGAGTCGAAATAGTAACTCATTACAACTCATTACATTAAAATAAACAGGTCTATCACGTGATTGTCACATCAAGGAGCGTCTTCAATCGACAGTAAAAGTGTTTACAATTTGAGCGAGACACAGTTGCATGCAAATGTACAAAATGAACAAAGACATTCGCTAGGTTGTGGTGGCGGTGGAAAACGTCCACATAGCGCTTCGTGAGTAAACAACATGACTAGACTAGCGATTGGGTCGCGCCTCGATGTGGCTGCAACAATACAACATCTCGGAAATGTTACGTTTTTACCTATTTTTAGCTAACCTAACGCATCGTGTTTTTGCATATGATTTTATGGAGGTGTCTGGTTTAACTTGGACTGTGTTGTTTTAGCAAGTACTCAACGATATTTTAGTATTTTTACTGATGTTTATACAGTGTGTGCCTGTGTTGCGACATCGCTGCGATTGCCAAGGCGTGACAACTACAATTGGATACTTCAAATTGCTGCTGACCGCCCAGGCGTGTGACGACCACAGCCATTCTCCACAGCATAATCACATACAATAGAACCGCCCTACTGCGAATTGGAAACTTCACGGGGACCGGATTATACCCTACTGCAGATGTTTGTGTGACACCACTCTTTGTGTTGAACAATCGGCGGACACGCAGGGGTTGCAGGGCAGATCGATCAAAACAAAGACCAATTGCTGTGTTGATCAGCCATCGCCCCCCACCATTGTTCACCACAAGACGGAATATCACACCACAGAATCTCACTAAAATCCAACGTAACAGTGAACGTGCACGCCAAGTGTCTTTCTGCTTGTTGAACGCCAGATCTGTATGATTATACCTGCTGGCTACCAACTGCTACATGTCCCGAGAGCGCACGGCACCTGTGGTGGTGTCGCTGTCGTCTACAAATCTACCTTCGTGACGCGACAACTTGATACACCAAATGCAAAGACATTCGAATTGATGGGTCTGCATATCAGCAATGGCCCTCAATCGACTCGTCTCGTCGTCGTCAATCGCCCTCCGCCTAACACCAAAAATGGTTATACAACCTCGGAATTCCTGGCAGAATTTTCCCAGCTGATGGACATTATGGCCATGGACACCTCAAATATATTGGTTGCTGGTGATTTTAACTTTCATATGGACAATATATCAAACAATGACACCAGGCGTTTCCTCGATCTTTTGGAAGTTGCATATCTCAAACAGCACGTAGAAGGCCCGACACATGTTGCAGGGCACACCATCGATCTTCTAATAACTCGGTCATCCAATACATTTCTGAACAATATAAGGATAGACATTCCGCACATGTCAGACCATTCGGCAATTCATTGCACACTGCAACTTACGAAACCACCTAACACCCAAGTAACAACGACGACTCGATGCTACAAACGTATCAGTACCACAGCGTTATGTGAGGATATCCGATCGTTGCTACTGTCAAAGCACATGTCTGACACGAACTATGCTGTTGAAACGTACACTGATCCATTGAAGCTATTGTTGACAAACATGCACCATTAACAACATGCAGTGACTGTACGACCACACACACCGTGGAATAACGACAGCATACGAGCAACTAAGTGTTTGAGACGCCAGCTGGAACGAAGATGGAGAACAACCGAACTAGAATGTGACAGGCTGGCTTACTGCCTTCGGCGTCAGATTGTTACGTCATCCATACACCGTGCGAAATTGGAATACCACATGAGTCAAATCGCTGATGCATCTGGTGACCAGAAAAAGCTGTTCAAGATTGTCGCCAAGCTTCTACACACCGATCATGACACTCCACTTCCGACATGTGACTCATTCGATGCGCTTGCAGAGCAGTTTTCAGATTTTTTCTCTGAACAAATCTCGAAAATCCGGTGTGAATTTACTCCAAGTGTTAGCAACGTAGACATCTACACTGATGGTGAATCCCAAACATGCTTACTGAATGCGTTTGAGCCAGCCACTGAAACTGAAATCGGATATTACTGTTGAAGTCATCGCCGGTTAAATCATGTGAACTTGATCCCATACCAACATGGCTGCTTAGAGAATGTGCGCATGACATTATACCTGTTCTCACCAACATTGTTAACATGTCTCTGAGAACAGGAGTAATGCCTTCTCATTTGAAGAGAGCACACGTACGACCTATAATCAAGAAGCCAGGCCTAGATAAGGACATATTGAACAACTACAGACCTGTGTCCAATCTTCCATACTTGTCGAAGAGAATAGAGCGTGTTGTTGCCGCGAGACTGTCGGCTCACATGTCTGAGTGTAATCGCTGCGTGCCCAACCAGTCTGCGTACAAGCCAAATCACAGCGTCGAGACGGCCCTTGTCTGTGTTCAGATTGACATCCTGCGTGCAATGGACAACCAGAAGATTGTCATCATGTTACTACTGGACTTGTCGGCTGCATTTGATACTGTGGACCACAATGTCATGATGCATAGACTGACACATGATGTTGGAGTGGGCCTAACTGCACTTAAGTGGTTTAAATCGTATATGAGTCATAGAGTTCAAGCTGTCCACATTAATGGTTCTACGTCACCTGCTCGCCCCCTTATGTGTGTGGTTCCTCAAGGTTCGGTACTTGGTCCGCAGTTGGTTTCTATCTATGCGGCACCAGTATCGAAAATCATTCGGAACAACAACTTGCTGTCGCACCTTTATGCTGACGACACGCAAATTTACATCACAGTGAAACCCCATCAGGAGGACATTGATGCGGCTGTTGAGAGCATTGAACAATGTGTTACATAAATCAGGAGTTGGATGAAGACAAACTCCTTGAAATTGAAAGATTCGAAAACGGAAGTAATCGTATACGGTTCAGCTCAACAGCTGAAGAAATTCACGCTGCAATCGTTACGTGTTGGTGACTGTGTGGTTAGGGTGACTGACTGTGTTCGAAATCTCGGTGTGCAGTTTGATGCTAAGATGACGATGGAGTCCCACGTGACTGCTGTATGCAAGTTAGCCATATTCCACCTCCGCAACATCTCGAGGATCAGACGGTATCTGACAGCAGCAGCGACAGAGCAAATTGTTCATGCGTTTGTCACAAGCAGACTGGATATTGGCAATGCACTGCTCTATCGACTGCCTCTGATGCAAACGCAACGGCTTCAGAAAATACAGAACTGGGCAGCCCGCTAATCGATGGCGCTATGAGATATAGCCATGCTACACCATTGCTAAAGAAGTTACACTGGCTGCCGATAGCGGTGCGAGTTGATTTCAAGATCCTGCTACTCACTCACCGAGCACTGAATGGCCAAGCTCCTGACTACATTGGACACTGTGTAAGCCGATCAGTGATCAGCATCATGCCACCGAGAAACCATGCCGGCGACGATTTAAAAACGGACGGACATTAGTGAAATCAAACAATCGCTGAACTTTTTTTGCAAATTAATAGAAGAAGTTAAACAAACAAATGCATCGAACGAAACAAATCAAAGACCTACAGCTACTCAAAATTATCAACGCAAAACATTCACGCAAAAAACGTGATTGTGACTGGTGTGAAGTTATACAGTTACGCACACACTGCCACCCGCAGATCGATGAAGGCTTCAAATCAACACAATGTAGGTGAAGATATTTGTGAATCCACAATGATGAGGAAAAACGTTATCAATTTTGCAGAAGAAAAGTTGAAAGTATCAGTCGATGAGATTGAAATAACTGCAATACAGTAAGATAAACTGATAATTGACCAATGGTTTGTTTTGTTTCATTAACTGTCTCCACATACACGCGTACCAATAGTGAAAGGCAACTGCTGTGGGAGAACATTCAACAGAATGTTGCTAACGTACAGTTCACAGCGCCAACACATAGGAACAAAATCATGCTAATACTCTATGGAGGCACAATATGAAGCAGTAGCTAGGAGAGGTAACCAGCAATGGCAATCTGCACAAGGCAATTAAGCAGGGATAGAAAGACCCATGGGTTTTCAAAGGATCGCTAGATGATTTTGGAGAAGCTGTAGTTCCACACGAACTCCGCAATGTGACATTGTGGATGCCGAAAGTGGTACACACTGTAATAACGGAAGCACGCATGCACGCCCTGCATCGATCAGCATCATTCATATCTCGACAAATCATGCAGACTCACATATCTGATCGACAAGCATTGTATATGCCTAAGTCATTAGATGCACCGGGTTTCCGATCAACTGTCGAAACTCCCTTAATGCTTGGCATGTCACATTACTGCGACCAGTGAAGAAGCCAGAAACTAGCGGAAGTCCTCTCAACGTCTCGAATTGGCATTCCGTACAAAGAGTCAAACAATGCGTAACACAAACTAGCCGAGGGAGTGCAACTAAATATAGAGGAACACGCTGGGAACAATACGCACTCAGGTCTTCATCGGCAAAAATGTAGACACACCTGAGAGTAAGAATTTGTTTCATGCGACAGCAATGTCAGTGTACCAGAGACAACCTACGATGGATAATACGTGACTGAGGCACAGCATTTGGACAGTTACCTACCACCTACCATCATTATCAATGGCATGGCTGTTGTGCATGAATTGAATGTTCACAAAAGTCACATAGTAATTCTCAAGACCATTCAGCATTCTTTATTCGCGCAATTGACAACAGGTCTTTCGGCTACTGCGACGCATACTTACTCTTTGATGACTACATCACCAATTCGCTGAAAGATCATACGATACAACTAAGAACAGTTGGCAGATCTTCTGACCCGGACAATAAAGTCATTGATAACACACCCATAAAGATCTAAAGGCATCCCTGAAAAAGAAAAAAGGCGAGCCTCACTTTGTACCTTGTAGAAAAGGCTGTCCAGTTCAACAAAATGCCTGCCGTCTCTCAGACACACAAAGATGTCTTTGCAGCCCATCCATCTGCAGAATTTGCAGTACACAAAAGTAGGTAGATACAATGATGACACTGTATGCAGTTGTACCATTGGGTGATCTAGGTATCATTGTACACATTTATTTCAGTGATGTGCTTGTGTTGGCGTTGCGCAGAGTTCCAGAACTCAGCACAGAGAGCGTCATATTGATGGGCACAGGAGCTAAGTGACGCCCTGTGAAACTCAAGCTTGTCTACGATGCTCTGGGTCCTGATAAGACAAACTCTACCAGGGTTTCATGCATTTACTGGTGCAAACACCACTGGACACAGGACACAGGGAAAACGAAAACGTACATACTTCAAGATAATCCTGAAACATATTTTGGATCTTACGTTTTATGGCAATTTTAATACCTATATGGCTGGTATAACTTTATTTTATTTTCATCAAAATAATGGTTGCTTTGGATTCATCATATTTAAAAACATCTAAAGCGACTCTGAGTTCAAGTTTCTGTACCGTTTATTGCCAAAGATATAGCGATTTTAAGACTTTCGGTGACCGGTGGCGGCCATCTTGAATTTTCCCACGAAAAAGTGGACGAAAAAAATGGAAACAGTTTTTATTCAATCCTTTAGGGTCAATATATGTAAAAAAAACACAATTATTTAAAGTTTACATAACAAATCACAGAACGTGTATTTGCTACATAATTGCGTGTACTATATACATTTTACGGTCATTTTAACGAATATTTTGGCTAGTATACCTTTATTATCATTTCTTTGACCAAGATAATAGTTGCATTAGATTCCGCATACATCAATACATATAAAACGACTCCAAGTTCAAGTTTCTATGCCGATTATTACCAACGATATAGCGATTATAAGAATGTTGGTGAACGGTGGCGGCCATCTTGAATTTTCCTAAGAAAGAGTGAACGAAAAAAATGGAAACAGTTTTTTTTCAGTCCTTTAGGGTCAATATAAGTGAAAAATCACAATTACTTAAAATCTATATGAAAAAGTCACAGAATGACACAATGCCATACACAACGGACTGTAGTCATCACACTTTTGGAAATGACTTAGACCCAAACAAAAATGTCTACAATAACATATCAAAATGTAACTATTATACTGACTTACAATTAAATGAGGAAATTGGTGTGGTTAATGGATTGTCGTTTATACATAGTCTAAAAACAAATGTTCACAAGATTAAAGACTATATTTTAGAACTATGTTAATCTAGCATATGACTCCTTTCTACACATATTTATGGATATATTTAACAAACATTGTCCAGTAAAAAAAAGTTCCCCAAAAAAGCTTTGAAAAGAAAAAAACCCTGATTAACCAAAGGTTTAAAACGTGCTTTTACAAAGAAAAATAAGTTATATAAAGCATTCATTGTAATGAGATCTGCAGAAGCAGAATAAAAATACAAAACATACAAAAATAAATTAACATCTATATTACGAATTACAGAAAAAAACTATTATAGCTCGATGTTAGAAAAACAAAAAGCAAATGTTAAAGAGACCTGGAAAATTCTAAATGAAGTAATTAACAAACCCAAAATAAGCGAACATATCCAGAATACGTTATAAAAAATAACAAGAGCATTTCAAAGAAAGAAGATATTGCTAATGGATTTAATAACATAACTTCTTTACAAATGTTGGCCCCAACTTAGCAAAATATATCCCCTTACCTAAAAACGATACAACTATTTATGATTACTTAGAAGAAAACATTAAAAAATACTATGTTTCTAAGTCCTGTTGATGACCTAGAAATTAGTAGAACTGTTCAAAATTGTAAAAATAAAAGACCAACTGATTTCAGTGACATTAGCATGAGCCTGCTTAAGAAAGTAATATCTAAAATAGTTAAGCCATTTGCTCATATATGTAATGTTTCATTTCAAACAGGTGTTTTTCCAAACAAAATGAAAATAGCTAAAGTTATTCTGCTATATATGTCTGGAGAAAAACGTTTTTACAAATTACAGGCCAATATCTTTATTACCACAATTCTCAAAAATTCTGGAGAAACTATATAACAACAGATTGGACATGTTCACAAATAAATGTAAGTCCAAGTCAGTATGGGTTTAGATCTAGCATGTCAACAACTGAGGCTCTTTTAGATTTGGTAGAAGAAATTACAACTTCATTAGAACAAAATAAGTACACTGTTGGAGTATTTATTGACCTAAAGAAGACCTTTGATACTGTTGATAATGATATACTGTGTAAAAAAACTGCATTTCTATGGTTTGCGTGGTATCGCACAGGAATGGATTCAGAGTTACTTAGAAAATAAAAAGCAGTTTGTCAGTTTTAATAACTGTCATTCAGAAATACTAAATGTATCATGTGGTGTCCCTCAGGGTTCCATTTTGAGACCAAAATTATTTATCATGTATATTAACGACATCTGTAAAGTCTCACAAGTGTTCAAGTATATTTTATTTGCTGATGATACAAATCTATTATGTTGTAATAGAGACTTAAATTAACTTGTTCGGGTGATAAATGGTGGCTTAGAACAACTGCAAACATGGTTTTCTGTTAATAGATTGTCTCTTACTATATCAAAAACTAATTACATGATTTTTGGTAATCGCAGAATAACTGCAGGTATTTGTGTTAGAATAAATAAAGAGAAAATTAATACAGTAAATAAATTACACATAATGTTTAGGTGTTGATGACAAATTAAACTGGAAAAGTCACATTTTATCAATAAGATCTAAACTGTCAAAATGTTGTGCTAGTATGTATAGAGCCAGTTCCTTGATTAACAGACATGGTATGCATATTTTGTACTATTCTCTTTTCATGCCTTATTGTGCTGAAGTATGGGGTAACACATATGCTACAAATATTCATTGTTTTGTTTTATTACAGAAAAGGGTTATAAGATTAATTTATGGTGCCAAATGACTTGATCACACAAACTTACTATTTCACAATGTACATATTCTTAAAATACCAGATCTTGTAAAACTAAAAACTTGTTTAATTATGTTTAAGGCATATGATTATATATTACCAATGAATGTACACAAATGATTCAGAATACATGAATCACGATATTCATCCAGGCATAAATATAAGTTCCAGCAAATCTATGTATGTACTAACTTAACACATATGTGTATTTCTGTTTCTGGGGTTAAACTTTAGAACACCCTCGATAATTCACTGATTAGTTGTAAAAAATGTCATCATTTCAAAAAGTGTTATACAGACACATTGTTGAATAGCTATGTGTTAGAGTCCTAGACTATTTTGCCAACATAAGTTAGATAATTAAATTAAACATTCAGATTGTTTATTGTTATAAAGGTTTTTCTTCAATAGATGTCAAAAGGTTTTTTTTTTTCGATTACATTTCGTATGGTTATACATGTAAATATTGTTGTCGCACGTTCTATTGCACTGTTCAGATGCTTTATGTATTAAGCAATTATAAAGGTAAACATGATAAGTATTGTACTTCTTTTACCCTTTTTTCAACAATTTGTATTGTATGCACTGTATGTATAATGACGATTAATTAATGTAGTAGTAGTAATTGTTGTTGTTGAAATAAATTTCAATTTCAATTACAAGGTGGTGGTAATAATTACAAGATTCAGCCAAATTTAACCACATTGCCATACCAGAGTGAACTCCACATGGCAAGTGGACTAGGATTAAGCCTTTGGCATATTGAGAATCCAACCAATATAATATACGTATATTCCTCCCTTCTGCGTTATTTGCAGATGTTTTTAAACATGCCACACTCCCCATAGTCATAGGGACCATTACGCAACGGGGGCCAGTGAGTATTTCGTGTAATATGAGTCGTTTTTGAAAATGTATGTTCATAACCCTCATTTTACATCTTTGTCAATCAGATTGTTTGTGTAGATGCCAAATGTACCTGTTATTCTATGTTACATATGCTGGTAATTACAAACGATATCCTTCAGTGTTCGACTTGCGAGCGTATTCGACTGGCAACGTTTCAGTGACTATGGTCTATGTCTATGACTATGTCTATGACTATGTCTATGTCAATGACTATGTTAGTATGTACATTCAACATTGGCCATTGTTCTCATGTTTTTACAGGGAAAGTGTCGATTACTTTACTTTTACATACACATTTCGTTGATAGATCCAATATTTACCTACTCTCTTCAACCGGGAAGCGGTGGAAAACCATTTCCGGACATTTTGTGCGACTGTTGTTGCAGTTGGGCGCAGCACAACATTGGCAATTCGACATCCAACGTCGAGCAGACGCCATCATCTGTAGTGTAGCACGGTTAAACCTAGATGGCGTTAGTGGTTGTGGCGTCACACAGTATCGCGAGGAGTTGCGCATCTTTGTGAAGCTATAATATCCTTGATGACATCTTTTGAAAGCATACTCAAATGCCTTTCAAGCCGTACCTCATTAGCTATACCAAGGACGAATTCTGTTGACAGATTAACTACTGTTTACTCCTGCCCCATAGTTTATTATTGAAACCTAAGGATATTCCTACGCCTCTAGTCCACCATTCGGTAATTTTTAAACGGCATGCTTTGAACACCCCAAGAATATGGCTATTCAGATACACCCACCAGACACTTGAATATTTCCAGCGAATAAGTTACTATTGGACATTGGACTAATACGAGTGGAAGGTCATGTTTAAAGATACATTTTCTGGTGTCTTAGCTGTATTCTCTTATCATTTCGTATGTATTAGTCTGACATTGTAAGTTTACCTTCTGTGTTACTAGATTCATGTATCGCATCCATTTCGCTGACTTGCTTGGGATGTCCAAACTATTATGAAAATGCGTCGAGAATGCTGCAATAGTAGTAGACGGCAGACGGACAATGAACTCGGTGAAGAAATGGCGTTGTATTCACGTCGACAGAGTATGTCTGGCGGGGGGAAAACGCGAAGAAGTAGAGCCGTGTTAAATGTGACGCTGAAACAACGTCGTGTCCAATAATTGTAACAACTGCAACTCATGCGTAGTGGCTCTGGAGAACGGATGGTTAAAACCGTTTGGAGGTTTGTGGTGTCACCACAGCCGCCATTAGGTGTCCTCGCCCCGAATACCTTGTGCAATACGCCCTAGGTACCATTGTTGCGGAGACGGTACTGAAAGACTTCGCCTGTTTGTCAAACAGGTTCTGCCTCCACCATTCGGAAACCGTGAAACTGCTCTACGACTCTTTTTCTGGTCGTTTGTACAAGTAACCGCATACTGATGAACGCATGTTTACGACAATGACACAGTAAATCAACATAATTGGCTAACCCATCTAAGTACAACGCGACGTCCGTTCTAGTCTTGACCGAAAAAAAACGTTTACGTCATAGCTTTAGCGGTCCAATCACATGTCCGTAAGTAGTGTGGTAGTTTCAAATCATTGGATGGTGGCGGCGGAGGAACTGTGGGAAGGGAAGAAGATGGCAGAAGGTCAAATGTCAAGGTTAGTAAGTATGTCATGGTCAAATGTCCATTAGCGCCACCTAGCAGATACATTATGAACAAGTGGCGCCCCTTGTGGATAGGTCGTGAACTAGTGCGGTCAAAATTCGTGTCTTATTTTTAAGAATAGATCATATGCGTCATAGATGATGCAGCGCCCCCTGGTGTATAGGTGATGAACATATAAACTAAACTAGGTCTATGAATAGTCGAAAGATCAATTGGCGCCCCTGGAGGAGATAGAGACAATGTACAATGGTCAAGGTTAAGGTCAAATGTCCTGATCACGTTTGGAACGTTCCTCTCGTAGGTCATCTATACATCATTGCGCATGCGCAGTATTATAATTAATGTTGTGTCTCTGCTAAAAAAATACATCATTGATAAACACAATTGCGCATACGCAATGTTATACTTTTCTATCTATCGTATGCTGTTTCCCGCGTAGTCCAGTTTCAAACGTTACTACGCAATCCAACCAGCCACGTTTAATCACCTTTCCAGCGGGGTTGTAGTAGAGAGCAATGTTACAGGTTATAAATTATTGTGTCTCATTTTTAAACTATGTCTAAAAATTGTCGAAAGGCCATGTTGCATCCCTGGTGGACATATCATCAACTACAACATTTGGTTAAGGTTAAACATCAAGGTCGAATTTTATAAATTATTGTGTCATTTTCAAAATATGCTAAACAGTTCCCAACGCAGCGCCCTATGCGTCACTCATTTCCATGGTTGTTAGGTTGTGAACTACAAACATACAACTAAGCTACAATTTTTGTATTCAGGAAAACTGTCATCCATTTAGGTCATTGTGCAATGTTATGATTTGTATCTCTACCGAGAAAACTTAGCCCACTATGGTTTTTTCCACCAATGCAACTGACATCATCTAAATATCTCGTTTGGTTTATTCTAGTTCCCTTCCCTGCACTCTTATCCTCTGACCATCGACGTCATAAGTAGGTCGAGATCAAAGGTCAAACAGCGCTTCCTTAGCGGATAGGTGATGAACTGCAAACTAGGTCAAAGTTAAAGTGTGAATTAAGTTAAAGTGGGAAGGGAAGGGAAGGGAAGGGAAGGGAAGGGAAGGGAAGGGAAGGGAAGGGAAGGGAAGGGAAGGGAAGGGAAGGGAAGGGAAGGGAAGGGAAGGGAAGGGAAGGGAAGGGAAGGGAAGGGAAGGGAAGGGAAGGGAAGGGAAGGGAAGGGAAGGGAAGGGAAGGGAAGGGAAGGGAAGGGAAGGGAAGGGAAGGGAAGGGAAGGGACGGGACGGGACGGGACGGGACGGGACGGGACGGGACGGGACGGGACGGGACGGGACGGGACGGGACGGGACGGGACGGGACGGGACGGGACGGGACGGGACGGGACGGGACGGGACGGGACGGGACGGGACGGGACGGGACGGGACGGGACGGGACGGGACGGGACGGGACGGGACGGGACG
>OZ024854.1:38473533-38496033 GCA_964017155.1 Oasisia sp. SBJ-2009
CGCGCATGCGCAGAAACGTCAATCGGAACGTTTGTAACGCAGGAAATTTTAAGCGCTACAGTGCCACAGCATTCATGTCATCCCGCCTCACGTCCTGCTACTCTCTCTCTCTCTCTCTCGCAGAATCCATGCATTGTTCATTATCTGATGCATACCTGCCAGTGGCGGAGCTAGAGGGGACCAGGGGTCATGCTCCCCAATCCCGGAAATAAATTAGGATGGTGGCAAACGGAGAACCAATAACTGGTTGCCTGATTCATAGAGTCACAAATCCAGTCTGCGTAAGGTTTTTCTTCCCAGTCCTACCCTTTCGCCAAACAACTGTTATCATTCAAATAGGTTTAAGTTAGGAATTCTCCATTTCTGTCGCTGGCTGCAGCATAAACGTTGACAGATCAATGAAAATGTGGATGATAATAATAATAATAATAACACTTTATTTAGACACCATCAAATCCGGGACGTATGTCCCGTTCACGGGTGTGTAATACATGTAAATAAGTAAATAAATAAATAAATATAGTTAAGCTAAAATATAATGTTCAGTGGTAGGTACATACATGTAAATAGGTAAATAAATTAATAAATAAATACAGTTAAGCTAAAATATAATGTTCGTTGTGTAAAACTAGTTTGGTGGAAAATAAAAATGTTTTTAATTGTTTCTTAAATTGTACTAGATTGCCGTTATCGCCCATATTCCTATGGAGACTGTACCACAGATTGGGTCCTGCACAGGCAAATGCACGGCCCCCGAATCGTTCTAAGTTCACTGTTGGCACTTCGAGGAGTAACCCGCCTGCAGAGCGCAGCGATCGGCGAAGTGCCTGGTGGAGTAGCAGTGCCGCGAGATACTCTGGCGTGCCATCGAATAAAGAAAGCCCTGTGCACGAGTACTAGTAGCTTGTATTCGATACGCTTTCTGACAGGCAGCCAGTGTAATTGCAGTATTGTCGTCATGGACTGCCGGTCATTCCGCCGGGTTCGCATAACAATTCGAGCTGCAGACAGCTGGACTATTTCCAGACGGTGCAGGTGACGATCGCCGATGCCGAATAGTATCGCATTGCCATAGTCGATACGCGATGTCACCAGTCCGTGTATGAGATTCTTACATACAGTGGTGCTAACCGAGTCTCGTATTTTTGCAATTCGCGACAGATGGTAGTAGGCAGAACGACAAACGTTGGCAACTTGTGACGTCATGGTTAGGTTAGTGTCAATGGTAAATCCTAGGTCCCGTATAACTGGGGAAGTGTCAACGAGCTGGCCACATATGTTGACGCGGGTTAACGATGTAGGCGTACGTAGACTTGATGAACGGATGACAATGGCTTGAGATTTGTTGTCATTCATCACAAGTCCATTGTCACAGAGCCATGCTTTCGCATCTTGTACGCAGGCTTCCATACGCGCGAGGGCTTGTGTGTGGTCAGTTGGTGGGAAAGTGATGTAGAGTTTAGTGTCGTCTGCGTATGGGTGATGGTGAATGTTGTGCTTCTGTAGAAGTGTCGTCAGTGGTGCGATGTATGCATTGAATAGCAGTGGTCCAACGACAGTCTCTTGTGGCACTCCTGTGGTCATGGTCTCTACTTCCGACACGCCACTCTTTACGCGTACGACACATGTTCGATTACACTGGTAAGATGTCAGCCAGGGGAGGACGTCTCCGGATAGCCCGTATCCAGACAAACGTCGTAGCAGTGTGTGTGATTAATTGTGTCGAAGGCCGTACTTAGATCGAGTAGTACGAGGAGCACACTCCGGCGACTGTCAATCGATTGGGCGATGTCGTTGTGTATGCGCACGAGTGCGGTTTCCGCACTATGATGCGCCCCATATGCACTTCGATATATGCCATAGATTCGGTTTTCCTCCATACAATGTTGTAACTGTTGTGCAACGAAACGTTCAGTCATCGTCGCCACAAACGTAGTGTTGGATATTGGCTGGTAATTCGTTAGCATGCTGACGTCAAATCCGCCCTTCTTCAAAACTGGTACAACGACAGCGTGTTTCATGGGTGCAGGACATTCGGTTGATGATAGCGAGGCGTTGATGATCCGGGCCAACAAAGTAGAAAGAGCGTCGATGTGGTGTTTCACTAGTGATGTCGGCAGTGGGTCTAGTTCACACGATTTTGTGGCAGATGCGAGTGCTATTTTTTCACATCCGAGAGTGACGCAGGTTCAAACACATCGAAACGCGTACTCACAAACAACTCTTGGCATGTCATCGGCTGGCAGAGGAGATCGATTATGGCACAGCGCCTCTAGCTTTTCTATGAAACTTCGCTGGAACCTGGTAGCGAGTGCCGGGTGTGATTCGTCTGCCACTTCTGGTAGAGGTCTATTCACGTTTCGGCCAAGGAGTGAATCTGCGATACTATAGATGAGGCGCATGTTGCCGCCAGCTTTCGAGATCTCGGATCTATAGTATTCAGAGAGGGCTGTTTTGAGCGATTTCCAGAAGGTATTGCGACGATCTGTGAAAATCTGTCGATGCACAGTTAAGCCTGATTTCCGTCAAAGGCGTTCGGCACGACGGAGGGCTCGCTTTCCCTCGGTCAGGTCATTGGTTTGCAACGGAGTCGTAGGTCTAACCGTAATCGTCCGCGACACAAGAGGGGCGTACGCGTCAACGATGGTATTGTAGCCCGCAAGTAGAGCAACAGGGTCCTCCTCATCAGCGCTGATGTTGAACGATTCTAAGTCCGCTGCGAAACTGTTGTTGTTGATCGCTGAATATTTTCGATACGAATATTTTCGATGATTGCTTATGGCTATTAAGGATTCAACATAATAGTTGCCCGGTTATCAGTCTAGGGTTTTTATTATTTTGTTGGCATCACTGTCGTCAGGGGTGAGTTAACCATGATTTCCTTTTCATTTATCTCTTTTCTTCCTCTCACGTTTGTCTTACTATATTCTGTGTCAACAGTTTCCAATTCCTTCTAAAAATAATTGTTCCATTATTCTTCCACTCTTTCTGGTCACCTTTAATTCAATCCCCCATCGCTATTTCGGTCTTACTCGCCTCCATTTCCTCTCCACTTTCTGGGCATCTCCTCTCTTTGCAGTTGTTCATATCCCGTATTTTCCACACGACTAGGCCATGGACTCCTCTCTTCTTGGAACTTTTCGTCATTCCAACGTCCACTATCATGTCATAAATTGTCTCTTATCAGCTCTCTTAACTCCCACATTATACTTACCCGATTGTTTTTTATCTTCTCGCAAACCTGGACCTTTTCCTGCTGTTTCTCTGTCAATGCTGTCTTCTCTAGTGCATTCATGTATGCCGAGGTAACGCATTCCTTTACGTTTACCTGAAATGCATTTATCACACCTTCGCCTTTCCTCTAAGCGTTTCTCCCGGCTGTAATCCTCATTGCAAGCAAAGCAATTAATCTAGTGGATTTTTCACTGGGAAAATGCCACTTGTTATTGTGAATTGATATATTGTAATACATGTTGTGAAGTTACTGGTTGAACGGTGTCGCCACATCACCTATGATGAGGTAGGGATGTTTAATTATTGTTTGATCAGAGTAAGTGATTACTACATGTTTGTATTGTCATGGTCTTTGTCAGTAGGTTAGGGAGAGTAGGGTGAGGAATATGGCGGCCACCTATAGGTTTATGTTCCTTACGGGTTTTGTGTTCGTGTCTCTTTAATAATGTGATGTTTCTCTCTTACTTTCTAACTTTGACGCTTTCTATGAATGACTTTGCTTAACTGCCATAATTAGTGACATATTTATATTAGTTACCTCTTCTCGTACATCTTTATGTATCTGAAAACGTGTGATATGATAGACATGTCCATAGGGCAGGATGTTCTGAAAACAGATATGTACTCATATAAGTATTTTAATATACTTACGAAAGGCTACCAGTTATGACTAGTCCATTTGTTTTATTTATAAGACATTTGTGCGATGCATTTTGCAATCCATAATCGTAGATCAATTACCGCAAAGCTATTCTTCTATGTGATACACATTTATAAATTGTGTGGACTACAAAAGGATCTCTACTAACATGTACTAGTAATTATTTACTTTGTTCTCTTATTTGAAATAGAGTATGTGCAACTCCAAAGTACATCTGTTTAATTATGTAACTTCTTCAGCTGAACCTCAGGTCAAATGTTGTCAAATAAAACGAATCAGATCATTAACAAAATCATAAAACCTAAGAATACATAATTATGATCTAACATTGTCTACAAATTAATGAAACAAATGACTGACCTTTCCCAGGTTTTCGCGATGTGGCATACTATTTTGTTTCATATTACTGTAATGACATCGCCATGGTTTAGGTGAAGGGAAGAAACTCACAATTTCAATGTGTATAAATATTTCAGTGAAATGACATGTCACTTACGTAGTAAATATATTACTGACGCCTTCGGATAATTAGACCAAATTACACCAGTTGCTCTGCCACTGTGGTTGTGGCAGCTGGCCACCTTCAGTTGTGTTATTATGCCAGTTCTCTTTAGAACATTAGTTGGGGTTGGTCTACTTTATATTGCAGGACATCAGTACGTCACCTCTCAGATTCAGTTACTTTAGTCTAAGCTAGTTTAGCTATGTACAAGTGATCAATTTTTTTACTCAACCTGACCAACTCCTGAGTACAAAAAACAGTTGATGCCTATACTTGTCTTAATGACTACGTCTTTTAAAATCCGGACAGTTGGAACTTATAGACATTTCTACCGTCAACTAACTGAAATTTACAGACATTTCTGCCGTTGACGAACCGAATGTTTTATTGCTGGTTGAACACGTGGCGTTCGTGGAAACTTAGTTGGTCACGTGTACAATGTGAACACTGACTACAACGTGGATACATGCTCTAATATTGCTGTTGCATTCGTTGGATAAAAAGAGCAGAGCATGATCACACATTACATAATTACGGAATTCGAAACGACTACGTCTAGGTTTAGCAAAACAGTGTTACGAATACTTATTTTCACAACGTGTGCAATATAAACACAAATAAAACCACGGGGAAATATTGATACGTGTACCGTGTACACAGAGACTGTCCACGTTGACACATGCTCGTTACTCATTGGTCGAAAAATGCCTTGTTGCGAAACCTACCTGGTGAGTCAAAACGGGCAGCCGGCTAAGTGCACAAACTGTCTTCTCGTCGAAGTTACGCGGCCGAGTGAAAGTCGATTAAGTAAGAATAGCCATATAGCGGAAATGGAATAGATGCCAAATAAAATCGACACCATCCGAGCAATTAACGAACTGCGACACTCAGCATGCATTATATTTCGTTTTGTTTAATAACAAAAGGTAGATTCCTATAGTAAGTGTCATTGAAAGGTGGCGGGCATATAGACCTCTGTTCAATCAACGCCTCCATGCATTCGTAGCCCAGACGTTGCTCGTGTAACATAAACTTGTTGGCGAACAGCGACTTGTGTTTTATCAACATGGGCAAGTCGCTTATTCCGAACACGCACACTTGTCGAAACCACTTCCCGAAGCATCTGTTTTTGTGATTTTTCCACGTTGTGTAACTCGCCAGCCATGGTTTTCCATCCGGGATGCCTTGAGATGAAGAAATACAAATTACATTGTAAAGATATAACACAAAGCTAATTAATCGCAGAGCTGACTCACTCTATTCGATGCCATTTTGTAAACTGACGGCGCTCTCACGCGGACGACTAAAACCAATTTGGGTTTACATATAGTAATCAAAATACAAGTTTATGAAGCCGCTGACAATATATGTTATGATGTACTAAAAGTTTCTTATAAGGATAATTATAAGTATTTGAACAGAACTTTATACTTGTGACACTTGTAAGATTGTTTATCCCGTAGGTATTGATTCCATCTGAGTGAGGCCGCTGATCAATTTGCAAAATGCGTTCTCCATGTTAAATCCCATACTATCCCAGCTCCGGTCAGGTTGGTCTGTGTAAATGACACGCCGGAGAATGAACAGAGAACCGGAATACACTGAGGTGAAACGTGAATATGATGCAAAGCACGAGTAAGGCCGATAAATAAGACGACGATTAATAGCTCTATTATTTTTATTATTATTATTACCATTATTATTACAATTATTATAACTATTATTATAATAATTATTACCATTATTATTGTCAAACGAATCAATCACCCTGCTCACCGCTGTACGCGCCAGGCGTGTGGAGGTGTGGATTTCGGTAAGTGTGATGGAGCGTCGACCAGTAAAACTCGTCCGGATTATACGTTTTCCGGGACCACAACAGCAGGTCCTTAGCCTTGGTGTCCGTCAGAAGGAACTCGACGAAGGCTCGGCTGAAGATCCCGTAGGCGCTCCCCCTTACGAAGTCGATGTGATGGGGGATCGGAGGGTTTTTACGGCCGGTCGGGATTACGCTAATACGCAACTCCGTGAATTCCATCTCGAACCTACAGCGTTAACAGAGTCATTATGTAATGATACATGATTAAACCTCGTGGGCGAATTCATGTCAACTGGTAGTCTGACAGAACGTAAACTAAACCTACGTCCTGTAATCTTAGTATCAAGTAAAACATGGTATATAAAGAATCATATCCATGGAAGAACGTTAGTTACGTATGTTTCTCAAACACACACTCACACAAACATACATACACACAAACACACACACACTCACACACGCATACACACACGCCAACACACATACACACACACGCAGACGTACAAACACACACACACACACACACACACACAAACACACACACACACACACACACACACACACACACACACACACACACAACACCAAACCCCACAACACCCCAACCCACCCCACCCCATCACACACTCACACACACACACACACACACACACACACACACACACACACACACACACACATATATATATATATATATATATATATATATATACATACATACACACATACACACACAAAAACACATTCACATAAACACACATACAAACACACACAATCACACACAAACACACACACAACACCACACCTCACCCCACCCCATCACACACTCTCTCTCACATACACACACACACACACACACACACACACACACACACACACACACACACACACACACACACACACACACATACATACAACACCCCACCATACACACACATCACACACACACACACACACACACACACACACACACATACATACATACACACACACATACATACATACACTCACACACCCAAACAGTCACTCACACACAAACATGCACTATAATATGTATTTAATAATATTAAAAGAACGTAGTTAAAACAACTTTAGCAATACAAATAAAATGAGTTAATATTCTGAAAAATGTACCGAATAAATAAGCAAATTCATTAAATAAATAAGTAATGCAACCAGAGTTTTTCATCGCAGTTCACTCAGTGTCATTCTCAGGATCACTTAGTGTCACACTCAGGCTCACTGAGTGTCATACTCAGACTGGCAGAGAGACCGGTAAAGATGGAGACACATAAGGAGAGTACTCATTCATTATTACAACTCAAATAAGAAAATAAGAGTTTCGGTGCGGCTGGTTTTACATTGATGCAGTTGAAAGCGCCGGCCAAACGTATGTGGTTTGTTGCAAAGAACAAGGTAATGGTTACAATGTGAATAGTCCTTCCTTCCATTCGACGCCCCTGGCAGGACAACTCTAGGCTGGTTCGCTGTGCTCCCACCAACTTGCCACTAAACCTGGCGATTCACGCCAAAGTGTTGCAATTCACAACACCATAGGTATTGAACCAGACCAGACAACTAACTGTGACTGAATTTGAGATGAAGAGAAATAAGAAGAGTACTTATTCATTATTCCAACCCAAACAGGAAAATAAGAGTTTCGGGTGCGAATGGTTTTACATTGAGGCAGTTGAACGCGCCGGCCAAACGTAAGCATTTGTAGTAAGAATTGCGTCCTACACACATCCACCGCGTATTTATACAAATAATCATGTCAATGGAGTTGTGACAGATAATACTTGCTGAATAGTTTGTATATAAATGCGTATTCCCGTGGAAAAGCTACGTCATCTTGACAATGGCTTGTTGTAGCACGTGGCCCTAACACTATGTTCAGAAAAGAGTCAAAAACAGTAATTGCGACAGTATCATGAAATAATGACACCAACACTAACCAAAGGAACACCAAATAGGAAAAGCGACATGAAAAAGGATGTTTTAAAGATCTAGAGAAGCTTCATAACGACAATCCACATGACGCAACAATACCCGGAGCGATTGATATGTTTGCCGAAAATGCCCTCGATATCGTTAGCGCCGTTGTAGATCTTCAGGATCTTCACTATCTCGGCATTCGTACGCAAGGGGAACGCTTCTCCTGCGACGTTGATCAGATACCGCCAGCGGTCGTTTTGTTTCACGTGATCGCTCATGCAGTTGATGTCGGCCTGGAGACGAGAGAATCCGCCGTAGACGACATACTCGAGCTTCGAGGCGATGAAGACGTTGGGGAAGCAGCGGACCAGAGACATCATCCCGGCATGAACCCCCGGCGGTGAGTTCATGTCGATGTGTATGCAATAGACGTTCTGTGGCCGGTAGATGGCGCGCAGCAGTCTCTCCACCTGGCGCCCGTTAACGATAAAGTAACTGTTTTTTCCCTTTGTACATACATACACACATGTCTGATTATATTACATCATTGTCAACTTTATTGCCGCAGTTTATCAGACAACAAGAGGTGGTTATCGTTTATAGCAGCGGTTCTTACCTTCTGGAAAGCAACCCAAAGTTGGGCCTCAAAAGAGTGTATACTATGTGTCGGTGTCACATGCTGTTTAGGCCTTCCTTATTGAAACAAGTCATTTATGTCAGACGTTGTATGAACGTGAAATGCCGGCCGATCGAAAACATCAATTCACAAAAGAGGTGACTAATCGTCTGAATGAGTTAGTCGCCGACCAATTTCCGAAAACGGAAGAGGTCAAGAACCGCTTATTTGTAGCCTGGGTCTAGATACAGCTGTCACTTTGTGATTGTGCAGGAGTCTGTGTAAAGTATTGCTTGTTGTATATGTAAAAACACGCAGAGAGAAAGAATTTTAATTAACACAGTGTGTGGTGGCACCTTTCAAAACATGCTAGTAGATGGTATTTAATCCTTATACATATATTTGCTCTCCAGACACGACTTTACCGGATAATGGTGTGGTGATATTGCTTTGTGGGACAACCATAGTAATCAGCATGTCACATATATAAAACAAAAATAACTCGTGGACTGGTGATGACGTTTTCTGTTTTGAGTAGGTTCCTACCTGTTCGACATGTCTGTGCATGATAATATTATACGCGATAGAAAACTCGGCTTCCTCCTGGTCAAGCGGGCGGAGATGGTAGCCACGCCGCCTGCGAAAATCAACGCAGTCGGCCGTCAACTCGACAAACTGTTCGTCGTCGTTGTAGGTCACAGGATGAGCCTTCATTATATCCCTGGCGACTTGGTAAACCGTCTCGTTTCCGTTACCAAACAGGATCTGTTGACACGTGATGTGTTTGACGTTGCCATTTCGTTTCTGTTCCGGGACGAGCCTCGGTTTGGAAAGTAGACCCGCCGTGCACTTGACGGGAGACATCTTGCCCGCAAGCGACATAGACAGGTAGGTGTAAAGAGTGAAGGAGTAACGCAAATCGAAGATAAGGTACGCGAACAGTAGCTTCATTAGCAACCTGATATATTTGCGCCGGCAAAGACACATGGGAAGCTTCTTCGTATCTGGCGGAAGTGGAACACATGGATTAGTAATGGTTACCGGCCAAATAGATTGACCCACTTTCCCTTCCACCAGCCTCACGTAATCAAATGAACTTACTTATGGGTAGAAATTAACCTATCCAATTAACGTATCCGCCGCAAATATTAGATCCGCGACTGACATGTATTTCCAAACGTACTGTATGTGATGAGCACAGAGAAGGTTGTCCGAAATATGCAATCATTCTAGGACATATAAAATGACAAAGTGTCTGGTGGCACCTCTGAATAGATGGTCACAACATCACGGCTTATGGTTTCGGAGCGGTGGGCTTAAGTGATGGTCAGGTGGATGAATGCGTTAGGTGTCAACAAATAAAGAAAAAAATAGTAAAGATAATTTCTGATATACAGCAGTATCCAAAGGATTGTTCGAAGCGCTTTCACGCTGGAATTAATGCCTGAAGACTATCCGAACACAAATATTCACCTATGGCTATAGCCAGATACACATTTATATATATATATATATATATATATATATATATATATATATATATGTATATATTTATATGTATATATATATATATGTATATATATATATATATACATATATATACATATATATATATATATATATATATATATATATATATATATATATATATATATATATATACATATATATAGAGAGAGAGAGAGGGAGAGATAGTGAGAGAGAGAGAGAGAGAGAGAGAGAGAGAGAGAGAGAGAGAGAGAGAGAGAGAGAGAGAGAGAGAGAGAGAGTACTGAGTGAACTGTAGCAATTTTAGAGTGAAAACAACTTGCTCAAGCTTTGACACGGCAGCACATGATTGAAACCCGCGTTCTCTTAGTCGAGAGTGCGCAGCTCTTGTCATTCCGCCACAGGACTACTACAAATTGTTGTAAATACACTTTCACACGAACACAACATGAACTATGCCCGTTATAAAAGAACTCTGTGGTTTAGTTCCTTAAGGTTATAGAGTTAATGAAATGTCTATAATGTTTAATTGTTGAAATATAATTCATACAATCTACTTTTTCAAGTATTTAAAGTTATTTACGAAGACGTACATTACATATAGACAACTGGTCTGTAATATTGCATCGAGCATTATATTTTAAAGTGTTTAATTCCGTTCACCTATATGCAGAATGAAAAACTGACTAGTTCAAACTTCATTTTAGACTAACGCTATGGTTTATGATAGCAATTGCTTTTCGTTACGTTTTCACCAACTCCTTGAGTATGTAACATGACTGGAAAATAAATAATTGATTTAGAGCACATATGATGAGTGGTACTTTTCCGCCATTTTCATGATTTATAATGTATCCATGTCCATGTTTTCCATATGATAAAACATGGATATTGAAAAACCTTAATCAGAAATTATCGTGTCTTTATTTATAACTATGAATTTGATTGTGGAACAAACGGAAGTAACACGAAGGTAGATGTTTACAGAACAAGTAAAATATTTAATGTAACATTGTTGAGTTTATCAAAAATTAACCAATTAAAGATTACATGTTACAGTGTTGTGCATTGACTTACGTTCCTATTCGTGATACTGTGATGAGTTTCAACTAAAATGATTTCATTAATGGCATATCTTGTGATTTTAGCCAAATCTTGTGGCTGGTCCACCAAGGTGCGTGGTGGTGGGCGGAAGACAGAGGAGACAAGGCGGAGTCCTGCGGCCGACAGGTGGTGAGCCAGGCGGAAGGACAGAATTACAGAAGGTCAAGAGTCCTTCCACTATGTATGCTGCTAAATGTGGTCGAAACTGCCATTCCATAATTTGATACTAAAGTCATTCCCGAAAAGTAGAGAGTGACTGTTCATGTGCTACACCACCGTCTCACGAGGCATGGATGCCAACAGACATAACGAGGTAGGTTTTTGAGGCTCTTTTTCAATTGCTGCATGTTATACAATCATATTGTTTTCTATTCATACCTGGTGACATATTAACTTATTAATAAACAATGGAGCGAACCATTGTAACCGTCATGTTTTTTTAGGATATGAGCGTTTAATATTCGTAAGTTGAATTTGAGAGATGCCCAGAACGCGGATATTTTCGAAAACATTTATTTGCTGCATACTAATGAATCGTTCTATACAAAAACGCCATCTATGCTCCCTCTATAAACATTCTTAGAAAACTTTAAAATCTAAATTCTCAAAAGTACCAAAAAGAACCAGAACATTTAATTTGTAGCTGACGATAATTTGTTGAACATCTCCCAGATTTAGTTATTTATGAGTGTCTCGTTTCGTATTGGGAAACATCTAATAGTGCGACATTCATTCTGTACGCGTACGCTTTTATTTCCTGGTACGTGAGCTGTATCTTAGCATAAGTTGTCTAAATGTACGCAATCGATAAACGCAAGAGCATGGTTTCCATAAGTGAGCCGTGTCTTTAACTACGCCAAAATGTGACAGTAATTTGAGTTAACTTCTATAATAGAATATCAATTGCTGCACCATGTACATGTCGTGCAATACAGACAGCTGTATTCAGCAATAATAAAGCATGGCATACATTCCAGATAGTTGTGTTTATGTTTACAGTCGCCAAGGTTTTGAAATTCAACGACCCCAAGCAAGTACAATTGTCTTTTATAAAAGCGCTTTGCAGCATGTCGTAGATATACAAATTATAAATGTTTACAATGTAATGAAGAACGTAACATAAAATGAGCACAATTAGAATTAAATTAAAAACGAAACATGTTCACTATTTTAAATAATGCTTCATGTTTGGCTGGATGGATTTCAATTGGTCCAAACGAAAAACAATCAATGGATGTTCCCTATATGTGTTCCATATTGGTGCAGTTGTTAAGCCATGCTTAATATATGTTAGAATCAATGTATTAGAGATGTGCATTGACCATGCATCAGGTCAACATATTCATGCGTATAATTAATATTTAGACAAGTGTAGTGCATATATTTGTCGTTTTATCGTGCAGCCACACATCACATGCGATGATTAGTTTTACTTTGATAGTTACTAATATTTCCAGAGTATGGTTTAGAAATATTGGTACTAACCCATTGTATTGAGCACTGCCCATGTGATATGATGTGATAAGTAGTTTATGCATTATCTATTATGCAAAGGTCTTATTAATTAGAACTGTTATATGAACAAATGTGCCCATTTGTGTGTAATCAATGTTTTTGTTATTAATTTGTAACATAATATTATACTGTATTAAAACTTGATATTACAAATGTCTTCAGTAATGTTATATAATAAATATTTAAATATTAAGGTCAACATGTACGCAACAGAAATAGTGCTGGTTCGATACCAGAATTTTTCGATATCAATAGATATCAGATTTTATTCGATACTCGAAATTTACTTGAAAGTGTAATTCAAAACAGTAGAGATCTCCAAAGAAACACTTAGGCTAATGCCATAGAAACACACACAATGTTTCACTTGTAGGGAAATGTGTGATAATTTTAGTCATGCAAACAATGATTAATTTGCAATTTTCATTTTATTTAAGTAAACAATCAACAGTTTCAATATAATTTATTACTGTTACATGAGCAAATGTACCCATTTGTGTGTAATGTTTCTAATTAATTTGTAATACATATTGTATTAACAATTTATATTTAAAATGTCTTCAGTAACTTTATATAATAAACATCTAAATATTAATGTCAACATGAATGCACAATACGCAACAGAACGTGTGCTGGTTCGATACCAGAATTCTTCAAGGTCCATCATGACGTCATTACGATAAGTAACGTAGTCATGATATCTTTTGACAGCATACTCAAATGCCTTACATACGGTACCACATTAGCTATATCTAGGAAGATTTCAGTTGATAAATTAACTACTGTATACTCCTGCCCTATAGTTTGTTATTGAAACCGACAAATATTCCTCCGTCTCTGGCACTCTAGTCCACCATTCGGTAATTTTAAAACGCCATGTTTTGAACACCCCAAGAATATGGCTATTAAGATACACACATCAGACAATTGAATATTTACAGCGAATAAGTTACTATTGGATATTGGATTAATACGAGTGGAAGGTCATATGTAAAGATAAACATTCAGGTGTCTTGGCTGTATTCTCTTATCATTTCGTATTAGTCTGACATTGTACGTTTACCTTCTTTGTTACTAGATTCTTGTATCGCATCCATTTCGCTGACTTGCTCGGGATGTTCAAACTATTATGAAAATGCGTAGTGAATGCTGCAATGGTAGTAGATGGTAGACAGACAGTGAATTCGGAGAAGAAATGACGTTGCATTCACGTGGACACACTGTTTGCTTGTGGTGGAAAAAACGCGATGTAGTAGAGCGGTTGTTACAACCGTAATGTAATAATCGCCTGTTAATGTAATAACTGCCCGATAATGTAATAAAATCGCCCGTTAATGTAATAACCGCCTGATAATGTAATAACATCAACCGATAATTTAATAAACTTGCTAACCAATAATGTAATAAACTCCTCTTGCCTGATAATGTAATAACTTTCGCCTGATAATTTAATAACGTACACATTTCTCGTAGGACTTCTTTCTTCACACGGTTAGCTCATCACTCTATGTTAGCCACATATTTGTGACTAGAGTATTGTCGAGCTTGGTTTTCAGAGTTGTCCTTCTCTAGAATTACTGAGTCCACTGCAGGTTACACATTTACCCCCTGTGTGGGATCTTTTGCTTCCCCTGGCATAGACACCAGATAGAAGGGACCACCGGCTTTTAGTGTCTCTTCCGAAAGACACAGGCAATGTGAGGTGAACGAAATTGCCTAAGTTTCGAAACGGCGGTAGGTGGGATTGAACCACCGTCCCCTCGATTGACAGTCCGGCGCTCTACCGCGCGACCACCGCTCCTTACTGGCGGCGGTAGGTGGGATCGACTTAGTCGTTTTCGTGGATTTCGTCTATGTCGCAATACCACAACTTTTGCTAGTGGACTCGATTTAGATTAAATCCAATATGCTCGTTCCAAATCGGAAGTCAGATTTTGAGTTATGCATTCTCACACCATTTATTAATGACGGGTTGGTGTAATATGCTACTTTACAACTGTGGGCTTCATTGATAACAAAATTGTCGGCCCAAATCCTGGTATCGATGATCTCACAAGTGTTCCCTTTCCATGCTATAATGTCAGGATATCGAATGCCCACAGGCGTGGGGTTTGCCGGTTAAATCCTAGTGTGAAACGCAGTTGAAGGAATGGTTTATTAAGGAATGTGTTATATAGGTTTTAGTAAGATGTTTGTCGACACTTTCGTGTCTGGCAATTCTCCCGTGATGTGCTCAATATACATACATACACACATAGATACATACATACATATATACATACATACATACATACATACATACACACATAGATACATACATACATATATACATACATACATACATACATACATACATACATATATATATATATATATATATATATATATATATATATATATATATATATTATATATATATATATATATATATATATATATATATATATATATATATATATATATATATATATATATATATATATATATATATATATATACGCGATGAAAAGCCGAACTAATCGGCGGCAGATTGCGCAAACAAATAAACATGTAATACAGGAATATATTGCAACATATATGTTTGCATTGTGGTCGAACTGCCTATTTATGATTTCATCACAGTTATTCTTGGTACTTTATTGGTACAGTTATTATTGATATTGTTTGGTGGTTAATTTTTATTTCGCGCTATATAGATAAACGCATACTTATCTAGGATACTTTGCGCATAGCCTAAATAAACCGATTTCGAACAGGTGAAACGGTGTTTTTGCGGGTGACTGCCTTTTATTCCCAGGCATGGCGGGGTAACTCGGCTGGTGTGTGTGCGTGCATATATGGATGTATGTCTCTATGTAATAGGGACATACTGCGGTTTATGTGGACGGTGCAGGACAAGTATGTTTTGGTTACAAGGCTATGCGATGCACGCATGCGCATCAGAGATCACTATAAAGGCGATGGCCGTAGCGGCCTCGGCCCCATTCCTTCACAATTTATTGCTGAATGAGTACTGATTATCTTCGCTTCCTGATTTATCGTTATATTGTTCGTATTTTGTTTTAAGTCGTTTCGTTTAGTGGTTATATTAGTCTAGATTCGTTTGTTTGGTTGCTTCGTTCGGTTTAGGTCTTAAATTTAAGGTAATTAGTTAACGTATTTTCCGTCGGACCACGAGGGAGCGAACAAAGGCCGCCACGTCGCCATTTTGTTTGACCGAAGTTTGAGGTTGGTAAACGGTATGGCGTCGAGTCGGGAATTGGTGTGGATCGTTGGCGATTCACATGTTTTCTGGTTTGTTGCGTCAACGGAGGTAAGCTTTTCTAATTCTTTATTAGAATGCCTGGATTGCCAGATCGGCTTCCACGGGTACCGTGGCGGGTATGTTCCTTCCCTCGCCGCCAATACGGATTTGAAACGTAAGTTGGCCGTCGAAGTCCCTAGCGTTTGCGTTTTAAGTGTTGGTGGAAATGACCTAGACCACGCAGGACCTCCGCAGACGTTACTTGTAGGTATGCGATTATATGAACTCGCCAAAGAACTAATTAGCATGGGCGTTAATAGAGTTGTTGTATGCCAGGTCGTCAGGCGTCAACGTTGGCGACACATTAGCTATGATGAGGGGTCCGCCAGGGTGGCTGAAATTAATGAGTTCCTGAAAGCTGTGTGCACGGACTTCCCCATCTCCTTTTGGGCTTACAAGGGTTTCTGGAATATCCAGCGGGAAATCTTTCGGCCTGATGGAGTACATTTTAATGACCTGGGTAACCACAAATTGTTCCGCACCATTAAAGGGGCTGTGTTTACTACAGTCAAGTCACTCCGGAAGTGAAGTCATGGCCGGTGGTAAGTGCATGTTGCTGTGGGGTGTACTGTGTGTTAACCGACATGTGTACGTTTGGTGACATGTACAGTCTTACTGCTTTTATGTAAATTTATGCACTTCATACATTACCCGAGTTGTGTAACTAGGCAACAGGTACAGTATTGCTGCTTTGTGCATTATGCAATTACTCAATTACCCGGCATGTGTAACTTTGGAGACATGTGCAGTATCGCTGCTTAGTGCATTATGCAATTAGTAAATTCCCGGCATGTGTAACTTTGGAGACATGTGCAGTATTACTGTTTGGTGTATTATGCAATTAGTAAATTCCCGGCATGTGTAACTTTGGAGACATGTGCAGTATTAATGCTTGGCGCATTATGCAATTAGTAATTTAACCGACATGTGTAACTTTGGAGACATGTGCAGTATCACTGCTTGATGCATTATGCAATTAGTAATTTAACCGACATGTGTAACTTTGGAGACATGTGCAGTATTACGGTTTGGTGCATTATGCAATTACTAATTTAACCGACATGTGTAACTTTGGAGACATGTGCAGGATCGCTGCTTTTATATCAACCACTCAGCCAGCTTCTTCACGATTCCTGCTCTGTGTCTAGCTTTAATTCACATGAAAACCTGTTCATTCAAGGCATAGCTTTTCAATTGCACAGCTTTACTCGGACATACAGACGTATCACAGATTGAGTTTGCTTAGCTGTTATTAAAATTTTACTGTAATGTTACAGATGCCTCCCATTAGGCATTCACAACGCCAGAGGGCAAGGAGGGCGCAGGCCGATGCGTCGGACCAGCCTGCAGAACCTGGCCCGGTCAACGCCGCAGCTGAGCCAGTGGTAGCTGCTACCCCCCTGGCGACGGCTACCGCATCTGTGACTGCGCGTCGGCGGTGGGAAGCCGACATTGAGCGACGTCTCGATGCCACCGAACATTTGCGTCGTGAGATGCGCGAAATGCGAACTCTAATTGAAACACTTGTTCCGCAGCCTGTTACAGCTTCAACCAGTCAGCAGGGTGCGCCGCCTGTTGCTTCATCCAGCCACCAGAGCGCAGCACCGATTGCGTCATCATCTGTGACTCCTGGACTTGCCCCCCCCCCCCCCATGGCCAACCATGGATGGCCTGCTTGGCCCCGCTGATGCTCCCATGCCAGGTATTGTGGACAATATCCGTGTCTTGCCTGCCGATGCTCCTAACAGGGTAGCCAGTCTAGTGCTGCCCACTTTGGCGCTGCATGCGCATGTGTCTGAGAAGACTAGGGACATAATCTGGGCAGGGGAGTTTGTTGACTTGTATGCTCTGCTCCCATAGAGTGCCCTCGACCAGCCTGACTACAGTCTCACCATCCGGCCTGGGGGTGAAGGTGGTAACCCGGCCGTGTGTATTATGCCTAAGACGAAAACGTCCATCCGCTCCTTCAGCCAGTGGTCTCGAGCCTTCCAGATATACATGTCTGTGTTACTTGTCAAACCAGGGAATGCCATGCTTGCACCAAAGATGCTCAAATACTTGCATGTTGTCAGGAACATTTCAGAGCGAGGAGGAAACTGGCGTGGGTATGACGAGTCGTTTAGGACGCTGATGCGCAGTGAAGGGTGGGCATGGGACTGTATCAATTATGAGTTGTGGTTCAACGCAGTTCAGCAGCCATCTCCCCGGGTACCACAACAGACGGGTTCTCCCTTTCTCAACAGGGGTACTGGTAACCGTCCCAGTCGAGACTGTTGGGACTTCAATCAGGGACGTTGTATGCGGAGTCCCTGCCCCTTCCGACATCTCTGCAGGTGGTGTGGTGGTGCCCACCCCGGTTTCCGTTGCCCCAAGTCCCAGGTCCGCAAGTCTACCCCGTTCCAACGTGTCCTACCCAAACCGTAGTCATGCCATGCCCACGCCAGTGTCACCCACAGCTCTAAAAGGTGTCTTAGTGGGATATGATGGCCTGAAGAGCCAGTATTTAGTGAATGGTTTCCGTTCAGGTTTTGCAATCAGGTGTTATGGTCTGCCAGTGCAGAAACAGGTCGTCATTAATATGAAATCTGCGTTTGATTTCCCAAATGTTATTGACAGGACGTTACAGCACGAATTAGAACTGGGTCATATTTTGGGCCCATTTACTGAGCGGCCAGATATTTCGCGTTATAGAACATCGCCACTTGGCGTTGTACCAAAGAAACTGCCAGGGGAATTTCGTGTAATACACAATCTCTCTTACCCTGAGGGTGAATCAGTTAATGATTACATTCCTCAAGAATTTTCAACCGTGCAGTATGCAACTATTCAACATGCAATTTCTTTCATTAAAGAAGCTGATTCAATAGTTTTCATGGCTAAAATTGACATCGAAGCTGCATTTAGAATTATACCAATTTCTCCCCAAGATTCACCATTGTTAGGCTTCAAATGGAGGGGCGCTTATTACATGGATGCCGTACTACCTATGGGATGTTCCAGTTCTTGTTCTATTTTTGAGGCATTTAGTACAGCACTGGAATGGATTGCCATGAACAAGCTTGGTGTTACAAAAGTAGTGCACATAATTGATGACTTTCTATTTTTAGCTACTTCTCATGCTAAATGTCTACATGATATGAAAGCTTTCATGACACTTTGTGAGCAGCTGGGTGTCCCACTGGCCCCTGACAAGACAGTAGGTCCTACTACAGCATTGCAGTTTCTTGGTATCACTCTAGATACAGTCAGCATGGAAGCACGCTTACCTGAGGACAAGTTAGCTCAATGTCGATCGCTGATACTTTCCTTCTTGAACAGAGAGAAAGCCACTCTTAGAGAAATTCAAAGTCTAATTGGTGTGTTAAGCTTCAGCTGTTCTGTGATTCCGGGACGAGGTTTCTTAAGACGTTTGATCGATCTCACTCTACATGTCACAAAGCCGCATTTTCACATTAGAATAACTCGCCAGGTAAAACTGGACCTATTAACATGGCAGGAATTTCTGGCTGGGTTTAATGGAAAAGCATTCTTTATTGATGCAAATTTTCTCACTGGTGATTACTTGCAGCTATTCACTGATGCCTCCGGCGGTGTAGGTTATGGAGCAGTTTGTGGTCCCGAGTGGTTTTCATGTACATGGCCAGCTTCATGGAATCCCCTTAATATTACTGTGCTTGAACTCTACCCAATTGTCGCGGCTGTGGAAACTTGGGGGGCTGCTTGGGCTAACAGCAGTGTATGCTTTTACACTGATAATGAAGCATTGGTTGCGATAATCAACAAGCAAACATCCAAGGAGCCTTGTGTAATGGCATTGTTGAGACTACTAATTCTTTCATGTTTGCGTCGCAATATTAACTTCACAGCTTGTCATATACCAGGTCGTGACAACACTTTGGCTGACCGATTATCCCGTTGCCAGATTGCCGAGTTTCTGAGGCTGGCGCCATGGGCCAACTCCGAACCAGCGACTGTGCCATATCACGTCTCCCCTGCCGCATTAGGGACACTGTCGAGGTTCTGATGCATGCATCTCTGGCTCCGTCTTCAAAGGCACACTACGAGCGAGCTTGTGCAAAATTGGTAGGATTTCTTCAGGCACTAGGAACCACACCGGTACTGCCAGTGTCTGTTGCTATGATAATGGGTTTCATTGCATATTTACATAACGCTGACTATGCACCTGCTTCCATCATTTCAAACATATCTGCTATTGCCTATTTTCATAAAATTAACGGTTTCCCTGACCCATCTAGAAATTTCATTGTAGCTAAGCTGTTAACAGGTGTGCATAATTTGAGATCAGTAGCTGATGTTAGACTTCCAGTGACATTGCCCATCTTACTTAAGTTAATTTCAGCTCTGCCGCAAGTGGTCTCATCCCATTATAAACGTGTCATGTTGCGGGCCATTATGGTCCTTGCTTTTAGGGCCTACTTACGGGTAGGAGAAATGGTTCCCCGTTCTACCTGAATGTTACGTGGTTGTCTTCTGCTCTCAGATTTATCTTTACATGGTGATATGATAACACTCTCCTTTCGTCATTTTAAACACAGCACTAAACAGGGCCCACAGTCCTTGCAGATAGATGGACAGCGTATGACAGACACGGAAATATACCTAGCTGAATTCCTTCGCGATTATCTTGTGGCACGAGGTACACAGATGGCTCCACTGTTTGCTTATGCCGATGGGTCTGTCATGTTGCGTCGCGAGTTTGATGCAATCCTAAAACGTTTACTTCTTTTTAGTGGTTTTAACCGTAAGGTCTTCAAGGAACACAGTTTCCGCATTGGGGCAGCTACATCAGCTGCGTTAAGGGGTGATTCCGATGCTAAAATTAGGGCTGCAGGCAGATGGGCATCAGATGCCTTTCGTAAATATATCCGAATTGCATGAAGAGAGTATCGATGGCACTTTTTCTTAAATTGCTATGCGCTTATGACACGTTCATGAGATATGCTTTCAGCTCTGGCAGTGGCGGATTTGTCAGCTTGTAACATATTTATGATATTTAAATTGTGTAATAATGACACTGATAGTGGGTAGATCACTTGGATATGATCCTATAATGAGATATTGCTTAAACTCTGGCAGTGGCGGAGTTGACAGCCTATCTTTAACACAGTCATGGCATGCAGTTCCAATAATGCGATATGGCTTAAACTCTGGCAGTGGCGGAGTTGACAGCCCATCTTCTAACTCATTTATGGTATGTGGATATAACCCTTTAATCGCGTTTATGCTCTCGCGAGGCACAGTTAACCACTTTATTTCAAAGCAACTTGGAACTATGCAAGAAATAACATGTAATGTCTACATGAAACATGTAACACGTAACACGTAACACGTAACATGTAACATATATCACGTAACACGTTGCATATAGTTTGATCTCAATCCTACATCAATATCCGAAGCCATACATCGTCTTCAAGACTGCATAATGGAAATTCGAGAGTGGCTCACCTCAAATTATCCCAAAGTAAATGATCAGAAAACTGAGTTCCTTCCGATTGTGCCTGTATCTGCAAAGAAATTAATTAAAGAACTTAGCATCAGTGTTGGTGGTGCACTCATCCAAGTCGTTGATAAAGTGAAAAACCTTGGTGTGTACTTGGACAATCACATGAACATGTCTGCCAACACATCAGAAATTGTTCGATGCTGCTATTTCCACATCCATCACATCGGTCAAATTAACAAGTTCTTGCCAAGGCAGACGAGGGAGAGGGTGGTCAACGCACTCGTGACATCAAGGCTTTATGGCACAGTTGACAAGAACTTTGCCAGACTACAGCGTCTTCAAAATACTGCCGCTAGACTGATCATGCGGGTGCCAAAATACTCCAACATCACGCCTGTGCTGAAGGAACTCCATTGGCTGCCGGTCCGGGAACGTGTCTGTTTCAAAATAATGTTACTCGTCAACAGAGCGGTCAACTGTCGTGGACCAGTATACTTGCGTGACCTTATTTGCATCTACACGCCAACCAGAGCACTTCGCTCAGAGGGAACCAAACAGCTTAACATACCTAAAACAAATTGCAAAGCTGGAGATGCGAGTTTCCCCGCAGCTGCTCCGGACCTGTGGAACAGACAACCGTTCTCATTACGAGAACTGTGCAATGAGAACTCTTTAAGAATGCCTTAAAGACGCTATATTTTAAACAATACTTTGGCTGATGCAGAAATAATTAAATGAAGAGACAATGTATCGAAGAGAACATTATTTCTGCCTTAAATGACCTTGTGTATTTATGTTTTGTAGCCTTTCTATATATATTTATTTATATATAATGTTTTTATTAGTCTGTCTTTATGC
>OZ024854.1:38501033-38513533 GCA_964017155.1 Oasisia sp. SBJ-2009
CACTCACACACACACACACACACACACACACACACACACACACACACACACACACACACACACACACACACACACACACACACACACACACACATTATATCACGGGAAGGGAACCCGCATATCGCGCGCGCGAGCACGGTGTACCATTCAAATAAACGTCACTTTACTTACGTAGTTTCATCCGTGCTCTAAATCACACGGAACTATTTGCACACACCCGTACATGTTGACACTGTACAACTATTTGAGACACACTCGCCTCTTCCATGCAACGACCGACCACGCCACAGCCTGGTCGCTTAGCAACCGGCGTCTGTGACGGAAATGCCAGCAACGCGCTGCCGCGCTTACATTTTTCCGGTCTTTTTAAACTTTCCGATTGACGCTTCTGACATGCACGATTAATGTAAAATCAATGTGCAGTAAAACTTCAAAGCATTTTTTGCACATTGATGATTTTACATTTAACGCGCATGCGCAGAAACGCGCATGCGCAGAAACGAGTAAGTCTCGCGCGCGAAAACTGGTGAAAAGCCGGTGAAAATGATCACGGAAATCATCAATTTTAATCGATTATTATGGTTGTTGCCATGGTATTAGCATTAAGTTCTTGTCACTGAAGTCTTGTGTTTAGCGATCTTGACTAATAATGAAGAGTGCCATTTTTCGCACCGTACAACCTGTTTGGGACTAACGTATGCATGTCTTATGATTATGTGCATTTAGACAACTTGACAGATATAAGTGCTTATCGAAACAACAACGTACAGCAATGTAAAATGCAAATCCAGTAAAAGTCACATACGGCCTAAAATCGTGTATATTATCTGCACTACATAAATAGGTATGTCTATGATTGTGTGGTAAACTCAATATTAAATCGGACATTTCAGATAAGAAATGTATAACACAAGATATTTATGACTGATTTTCCTAGTATTTATCAGTCAGAAGTTACAACTGTCATCTATCGAATATTATTCTTGTGACCAGTCCCCAAATCAGCTCCAGTCGCGCGGAGTCTCGCCATGTATCGTGACCCACTTGCACGCCCTATATCAACACAAATAAAACCACGTGAAAATATCGACACGTTGTACTGAAACATCTGGCCTTGAGAAATATGGCATTGTTTCAATTGTGCGCGTGCGCACAATTTGCACGTGACCATATATGGTCATATGTTGTCACGTGCTAATTACCCGTTGAAATATTCGGTCGTCGAATGTGGTTACGTGCCACTTGCGGTCACGTGCAAATTATCCGGCAAACTCCAATTTCGACGTTTTTACGCAAATGCCTCACGGCACGCTTCTTCCTCACTGTTCAGCGCGTGTAGTCGTAGAAGAGCGCGTCCAAAAATTCCGTCGCAAATTACTTTTATTAGTGTCCCAAAATTCGAAGTGTTTTTTCGCTCGTTTCGACGGCCTAGTTTTAAAACATTTCCATCCATCGAACGCACCTTATGCCTTCCCTTCTATAAAAAACACCTTATGCGTGCAACTATCAAAGTATTTTATCGAGTGTTCTCTGCCAAATTTGCCTTAGTGAGTGTTGGTTTAATATTTTCAACTATTCACGTACCGGTGTAAAGGCTTTGAATGTGTTCCGCCTACATATTTCGCCCGTTTTCTATCCGTCAAATAAAACGGCGAAACTTACCTCGATTTACGCGTCGATTTAGTATATTTATCCACCTTTAACAATACGGAAACAACGTTTGTTTCTCACCCGAGTGTATGATTATGGCGCAAGCCAACGACGGATCCGCGGTTGGACGGCACGATTGAGACCGTCGAAGGTTGTTGTCAATTGTTTTTAAACATATTTACACTGCTGGCATTTATACAATCATGACTTAATTGATTCCAATCATGTAATGTTCTCTGGGAGGAGAATTTTCTTTTATCTACCCTACAATATGGCCTGACTAACACTGCCTTGTCATAGTATCTTGCTTTAGTTTGAAAACATTTTGCTATCAATATCTTCATATCCTTTCAATATCTTACAAATTTCTATTAGGTCTCCTTTTAATCTTCTAATTTCTAATGTTGTCAATCCACACTCTAACAGGCGTCTTTCATAGCATAAATGTTTTAAGTTCTGGAATAAAATTTAAATGCCCTCCGTTGAACTCTTTCTAGTGTTTTGATGTCTTTCTTATGATATGGCCGGAATGCAATATTCCAAGTGTGGTCTATATGTTAAACATCTCGTTGCAGAACATCGTACAAGAGGCTTGTCATAGAGCCGTTCCTGTTAGCACAGACTCTCGAAGCCCTCGGCCTGACCGAAGAAGATGCAAATGCAATCTGTGGAATTTCGTTGAATAAACTGTGTGACAACTGATTTGATGTTCACTTCTACTTAATTAATGCATTCACAATCTATGCAAAATTGGAGGACACCCTAACATGTATCATTGAGCATAATAATATTTTTTTTCTTTCAAAAACCATCAGATGCTGAATATACAGATTGTGCCCAGGATAGTGCTTATGATATCCTAATAACAAAATGCTTAGTAAATTTATTATTATGATAGTTGCTATTCCAAAAATAAACCAAATAATATAAACACATCTCCAACAAAATGGACAAACCCTATTTTGAACCAATACAATGGTCCAGGGATACAAATCACATAACTTTGACACTTTACAGGTGCATGCTATGTATGTACGTTAGAAATCAGGAAAAATCTGATGTTTTTTAGCCTGAATCATCTGCATTTTGGAACATGCTGCATATATAAGATAGCGTAAATATATTGAGGGGAATCCCTGTTATATATGACTGTATAAGCTATATTAATGCAAGTAATTTCTAAAATCAGTAAAATTCAGATCAAGACATCATTTGTTTCACTAGTTGTTAAAACACATTTAAGGAATACACCAGGTAAGTTCCTAAGTTCTGTAACCTATACCTCTGGTGATAGATACGACCATGTTTGTATTACTGAAAAATATGATTTATTGTAAACGTGTCATGAAAATACATGTGTCATGTAATAAAAGGACTGATTCATTTTGGAATAGCAACTGAAACTCCCAAGGGAACTAAAAATAAACATCAGTCACTAATAGGTATCATATGTCAGGTTAATTTCGCCTTGCAAATATGAACCAGAATAAATAAATACCCAACATTTTCACCTCGATACACTAAATATTATGGCAAATTTGGATTCCCCATAATTAATTGAACTACAAATAAGTCTTTATTTTCTATAATGCATATATACATACATACACACACATATATATAATATAATATATATGTGTGTATATATATATATGTGTGTATATATATATATGTGTGTATATATATATATGTGTATATATATATATATATATATATATATATATATATATATATATATATATATATATAGCGTTCACTGCGCTTTATATATTACTTTCCTAAAGCAACAATATAAATAGTAAATATATTATAAAATAACAATAAATAAATAAAATACTCTGTTGTGTATACATCCGTAGATCACAATAAAGACATAAATAAAATAATTATTATACCAGGGACAGGGTCATTATTAAACAAAGCGCCAAATTTTTTTTTCCCGTTTTAACCGGATAAAAATGTGAAGACATTATAATAAAAACTATGCCAATAATATATAATTTCAGTTAATTATCAACATATTTTATAATGAACATGAACTACGTAACAGTAAAAAGCAGTCGTTCCCGTATCCTAGGCAGTGTGGTTGTAGCGATAAATATGGTAGTTGTTGCGATAAATCTGGTCGGCGACGACCGAATATTTCAGCGAAGTTTGCCGGGTAAGATCCACATGACCACATACATTTTCCAAAGACCACATTTATCGTGTAAGTAACGAAAAATATGGTCATTCTATTCCGCGCATGCGCATACGACCTCTTCTCGTGCCCGATTTTTCAACGGCCAGATGTTTCGCTACAACGTGTACCGTGTAAATAGATGATGTCCACGTGGTCGCATGCTCGGTACTCATTGGTCGAAAAATACCTTGTTGCGGAACCTACCTGGTGAGTCAAAACGTGCAGCAGGCTAAGTGCACAAACTGTCTTCTCGTCGAAGTTACGCAGCCGAGTGAAAGTCGATTAAGCGAGACTAGTCATATAGCCGAAATGGAATGGATGACATGTACCATCAACACCACTCGAGCAATTAACGAACTGCGACACCGTTCAGCATAAATAGTTAGTTTTGTTTAATAATAAAAGGTAGGTTCCTATAGTAAGTGTCATTGAAAGGTGGCGGGCATATAGACCTCTGTTCAATCAACGCCTCCATGCATTCGTAGCCCAGACGTTGCCCGTGTAACATAAACTTGTTGGCGAACAGCGACTTGCGTTTAATCAACATGGGCAAGTCGCCTATTCCGAACACGCACACATCCCGAACCCAGTTCCCGAAGCATATGTGTTTGTTACCTCTCCACGTTGTGTAACTCGCCAGCCATGGTTTTCCATCAGGGATACCTTGAGTGGAAGAAATACAAATTACGTTGTAGAGATATGACACAAAGCTAATTAATCGCACAGCCGATTCACTCCATTCGATGCCATTTTGCAAACTGACGGTGCTCTCACCCGGATGACCCATCAATTTGGTTTTACATAAAGTATTCGAAATACATGTTTATGAAATCGCTGACAATGTGTGTCATGGTGTACTAAACAGTTTCTTAAAAGGACAATTACAAGTATTTCAACAGTACTTTATACTTGTGGCACTTGAAATATTGTTTCTCCGTAACTATTGGTTGCATCTGAGTGAGACCGCTGATCAGTTTGCAAAATGCGTTCTCCATGTTAAATCCCATACTATCCCAGCTCCGGTCAGGTTGGTCTGTGTAATGACACGCCGGAGAATGCGCAGAGAACCGGAATGAACTGTGGTGAAACGTGAATATGATGCATAGCACGAGTAAGGCCAATAAATACAACTACGGCTAATAGCTCTATTATTATTATTATTATTATTATTATTATTATTATTATTATTAACATTGTTATTGTCAAACGAATCAATCACCCTGCTCACCGCTGTACGCGCCAGGCGTGTTGAGGTGTGGATTTCGGTATGTGTGATGGAGCGTCGACCAGTAAAACTCGTCCGGAGTATACGTTTTCCGGGACCACTGTAGCAGGTCCTTAGCCTTGGTGTCCGTCAGAAGAAACTCGACGAAGGCTCGGCTGAAGATCCCGTAGGCGCTGCCCCGCACGAAGTCGATGTGATGGGGGATCGGAGGGTTTTTACGGGCGGTCCGGAACATGACACGACGTAACTCCCTGTATTCCAACTCGAACCTACAACGTTAACAGAGGCACGATGTAGTGATACATGATTAACCCTCGTGTGGGAATTCATTTCAAGTGTTAGTCTGACTGAACGTAAGCTATACCTACGTCCTGTAATCATAGTATACAGTAAAACGTCCTGTATAAAGAATCATATCTATGGAAGAATGTTAGATACGTATGTTTCCCAAACACACACTCGCACAAACACACACACACACACATGCACACACACATTCACACAAACACACACACAAACACACACAATCACACAAACACACAAACACACAAACACACAAACACACAAACACACAAACACACAAACACACAAACACACAAACACACACACTCACCACAAACACACACACAATCACACACACACACACACACACACACACACACACACACACACACACACACACACACACACACACACACATACATACACACACACACACACACACACACACACACACACACACACACACACACACACACACATACACACACACACACACACACACACACACACACACACACATCTTCAAGTATTTACTGGTAAAAAGTGATGTTTCACTATCCTGCAGTTGTAACGTGACTGTGTGCTAAAGTAATAAGTTAATAAAATAAATATGACAAATAGATAACTACAATTAACTGTACATTAAGTGTACATTAAAACGATGAATAAATTAGTAAAATAAATAGATAAATACATTATGTGTACATTGAATGTCACGGTCATCGAATGTAAAGGATACAACACTGTGAGCTAAAATACTAAGTTAATAAAATATTAGAATAATAGATCAATACAAGTATTAGTACATTAAATAAAAAGCAGACAGTCCATGATTAACACTAAAACAATCTACTATAATGTCAATGTCTGAATGACTGGGATGGCGGCTCTCTGGAACACTTCTGTGGTACATGCGGTGACAGCTTCCTCGGTAAGTGCGTTCCACAGTGGAATACAGCGTACGTAGAATGACAGATGGTAGGACGTGCAAGTGGCAGGTAGGGTTCGTAGTTTTGTGCTTGTGTTGGCGTATGGTGCGCGCATCTGCTTTGGTGATGATGACAGGCAAGCTGGTGTGCATTAGTCCGTGGTGAATTTAAAAAACAAAACATAGTGGCATCTTTTATGCGCCTTCGCGTGTATAAGGAGTTTCACATCAGGTTAGTGTACTGACATTTGAATTTCTGCGGTAATCACCGGTGACAAACCGCGCAGCGGATCTTTTTACGCGCTCTGTTGTCTGAATGCCTGTCTTTGTGTGAGGTGCCCAGGCGCATGTGGCAAACTCGAGCGTTGGTCGCACGAGTAACTCGTATGCTGTTTGTCTCACTTGCGGTGGCGCCGCATGCAGTGTTCATTTTGAGTAAGCCAAGTGTCTTGCTGGCTTTATTCTGCACTTTGTTGATATGTGGTTGCCACAATAATTTTGTGTTGATGGTAACCCCCAGGTAGTCCTGGTTGTCAGTCCGTAGTATTTGTTGGCTCCCCGTGAAGTAGGTATAGTCTGATATGTTCCTCTTTGTAGTAAACGATAAGACGGCACAATTTGACACATATAAATCCATCTGTCATGTCTTTGCCCATGAGAGACGTTTGTGCAGGTCAGACGCGATTGTGAAATGGTCAGCGGGAGTATGTATCTGACGGTAAACAATACTGTCGTCAGCGAACATGCGCATTTGCGAAGCCACTCCTTCCGTGATGTCGTTGATGTATATTAAAAACATCATATGCCCAAGCACACTTCCTTGTGGGACTCCCGAGAGTACACCAGCTTCCTGCGATGTTTGTCCGTTGACGACAACTTGTTGACTGCGAGAACACAGGAATGCACTGATCCATGTATTGATCTTTCCACCTATCCCATCGTAACGGATCTTATGCAGAAGTTTATCATGTGATACTTTGTCGAATGCCTTACTGAAGTCCAGAAAGATGACATCTGTTTGCGTCTTTTGATTATTTTAATTAAATAAGCTAGTTCGTGTATGGTAGGTTGCGCCTCGCAAAATAAACCCTTTCGGAAGCCATGTTGATTTGGATGCAGTATATTGTTGTGGTCTAGGTGACGACCAATCTAGCTGCATACAATATGCTCCATAATTTTGCATGTTATGCATGTTAGTGACTCTGGTCTGTAGTTTGAAGGGTTGGCCTTGTCACCTTTCTTATATATTGCAGATATTCGTGCTGGTAACCAGTCGGATGGGACAGTTCCGTCCTCACAGGATCGTTGGAAGATAACAGACAGTACACCAGCAATCTCTTTGGCAGTCTCCTTCAGTATCCTTACTGGTAGCTCATCTGGGCCAGTAGATTTCGTTTGGTCAATGTTCTTTAGTAAAATTTCAATTCCGAGTTGTGTGAACTGTATGATGCCCATCTCACGGTAGGGAGACAGTCCTTTGTCAGGCAAGTGTTTACCAACATCACTGGTGAAGACTGACACAAACTGCGTGTATAAACACTCTGCCTTAGCTTGGTTTGTAATGTGGAGGCCATTTGTATCAGAGAGTGTAGGGATACCCACGTTTTCAGTTCTATTGAGTTTGACAAAGGACCAAAATTTCTTTCTGTTAAGCAGGCTCACTCCAATCACGTTTCGGATGTAGTCGTCATGAGCAGATCTCAATAGTTTCTGTAACTGTTGCAGTTTTATACGGTAGGCTGACAAGTCGTCGTGCTTTTTTGACTTTCTTGCTTTGCGATACTGCCTGTCTTTCTTCCGAATTTCACACTTGATGTTCGGTGTGATCCAGGGCAGGTGTCGTTTAGTTTTGGACTTTGTCGTTGGAACATGTTTAATGGTGGCGTGATGTAATGCACTCTTGAATTATTTCCAGTTCTCCTCTGTTGTTCTAGATGTTGGATTTTCCATTAAAACATCGCTGCGTAAGCGGCCATGTCTGCCTTTTGGCCCTCAAAGTTTGCAGAGTTGTATTTGTACACGGTGTGCGAGTGCTTGTTTGAGTGCTGTTTGGAACGGACGTCAAATGTGGTGAGTACAGCAAGATGATCGCTCATCCCAGTGACCACTTCAATCCGAGAAACAAGGTGTGGGTTTGTGCTAATAACCAGGTCCAGCACAGCATTCGATGAAGGTCGTGTAATTTCTCGTTGATGCTGAGTAACGCTAAAATGTTCTTTGATGGCTACAAGTTTCCTGGCGTTTACTCTACCACAGGTCCCTGACACTTCGTCCGAGTCCCAATGCTATGTCTCCAACATTGAAATCGCTGGTGATTATAGCGTTTGGGTGTCTACGCATACATTTGGTGTGCAGTTCTGTTAGGGACTCTTCTAGGTGCTCTAGGTGTTCTAATGGGGCTCCTGGTGGTCGATAGAAAGAACTCAAGTATAGTTTCTTCGATTGTGGAAGTTGGATGGAACTCCACACACATTCGTTGTCCTTATTTAAGTCATTCTCCTCTGTGACCAGGACATCTCCCCTTATTGCACAAAACACTCCGCCGCCGTGTTTGTTACGGTCCTTCCGATGCACTTCCGTGTAGTGAGAACGGAAGAGGCTGTAAGTCGGGTACATATTGTCAATTTTTCACTCACATCCCAGAATGACGTGTATTGGTGTAGTAACGCACGAAACTCACAGTTCTTAGTATTTCCCTTAATACAGTTACAGTTCATTCAAAGAATCTTAATGAATGATGAACCTTTCTTGGGGATTTGTTTTTTTGTTGATGTGTCATTGTTGTCATTCAGAGACGACACTGTTGTGTTCATGCTGGTGGATTGGATTGTCTCTGGCCACCGGCATTGTCTTCGATCGCCTGTTGTCCCTCTGTGGGTCGGCAGAGCGTATATATATCGATAGCAAACAAAATAAAAACGTGTTAATATTATGAAAAATGTACCGATTAAATCAACAAATACATTAAATAAATAAGTAATGCAACCACAGTTTTTCATCGTAGCTCACTCAGTGTCATGCTCAGGATCACTCAGTGTCATACTCAGGCTCACTCAGTGTCATACCCATACTGCCAGAGAGACCGGAAAAGATGGAGAGAAATAAGGAGAGTACTCATTCATTATTCCAACTCAAACAGGAACATAAAAGTTTCGGATGCGGTTGGTTTTACATTGAGGCAGTTAAAAGCGCTGGCCAAACGTAAGCAGTTTGTAGCAAATAGCATGGTAATGTTTACAGTGTGAATAGGCCTTCCTTCCTTTCCCCGCCCCTGGCAGTACAAATCTTCTAGGCTGGTTCACTTTGCTCCCGCCACCTAGCCACTAACCCTGGCGATTCACGCCAAAGTGTCGCAATGCACAACACCAAGGCGATTGAACCAAACACGAACATTAACTTTGACTGAACTTTCGTATAGCTTTTATAGAAACTTAGATGGATGCGTATGCTAAAGGTGAGTGACATGAGCTTGTGCGGCTTATGTTGACACTCACTGTTAACTGTTCATTATAGCTGTATATTGCTTTAGCGGAGATGTTGATGTATTTGTATTGTTCTACCTTTCTCACACATATACACACGCACACACACACACACACACACACACACACACACACACACACACACATACACACATACACACACATACACATATACAAACACACACACGCGTGCGCGCGCACCAACAGACGCACACACAAACAAATCCATGCAAAGACTCACGCCTATGCACACGCACGCACGCACGCACACACACACACACACACACACACACACACACACACACACACACACACACACGAACAGACGCACACACAAACAAACTCATATGCAAAGACACACACTTATGCACACGCATGCATGCACACACGCACGCGCACACACACACACTCACACACCACACACACATTCCGTCAATGTCTAGACTGTTGGAAGGAGTAGGATTCCTCCTGAAATAAATCCTTTCTTCTGTTTTAGGAAAGTTCAAGTCAAGAAAACGAGAGAAACATCATATAATCAGATATTCAGATAATCAGATATTATCACAAATTTTATCAGAATAAGATAGATAAGCAATAGATGTGTCGTTGCTATATTTTATAAAAGTTAATTGCTTTAGGGCATCTACGACATTTATCTGTGTAAAGTGTGAATACCATACGGGATATCGTCAACCCTTGAGTTGCACAGGTATCCAGAATTATTTAATATATTACACTATTTGAAGCCCGCTGGCGGGCTCTATCAGTTTGCAAACTTGTGTTGATATTATTATTAGGCTCTAGCCATCAAGCGCATTTTAAATGATGAAATTTGTGTTGCACTTTCACCCCTCGCCTGCTTGATGCTTCGAAGCGGTGGATTCCTGCACTTTGTGTAACTTATTCCCATTTGAGTGATGACAAATTTCTTTTTCAAAATGTTGGATTGTGAAGTTCAACACAGGCACAGCATGGGCGTCGATCGGTGGGGGACGAGGGGGACGACGGGGACGAGGGGGACGAGGGGGACGAGGGGGACGAGGGGGACGAGGGGGACGAGGGGGACGAGGGGGACGCGTCCTCCACTTTTCGGCCTGACGGGTCAGCATAGGAAATGTCCTCACACTTTTCCAGTTCATAAAACAAATTTATAGGCATATATAGTGAGACTGATCACTCCCCCCCCCCTCTCTTAAAAACCCTACATCGGTCTAGTAGTAAAATTTAATAAAAACATATACGAGTTCAGATATAAACTTCCGACTACCTACTGGAAAATCACACACAAAATTGGCTTGGTTGGCCGGAGCCCGCAACAGTAAATATTCATCATGTCGGGCTCTGTCATTTTGCTCCCTTGTGTTGATATAATAATAGACATTAGCCATCAATCACATTATAGATTATGAATTTTTGGTTGCCCTACCACCTCCTTGGACCGCAGCCTGCTGGATGCTTATCGCCTACGGCAGAACCAGCGGTGGATATTTATATCACCTACGGCGGAACCAGCGGATTCCTGCACTTTGTATAATTTGATCTCATTTGAGCGATGACAAATGTCTTTGCCAAAAGGTGGCATTAGGAAGTCCTACACATGCACCCCTCTGCATCTTGTCACTCTATGAATCGGGCAAGCAGTGTTGGGTCCAAAGTCTACCCCGCAAATAGTCAGTGATTGGGGCGGGTCTTGGCTCCTCTTCAAATATATGTTGCCAACAGAACTATTATAAATAGCATAACATAAAGGTTTTAATTTTAGAATTAGCACCAATCCAACAATGAATTATGTTTTATGTTTACAAAAAATAGTTATATGTATTTCAGGTCACACACACACATAGATATATATATATATATATATATATATATATATATATATATATATATATATATATATATATATATTATATATATATACATATATATATATATATATATATATATATATACATATATATATATATATATATATATATATATATATATATATATATACATATACATATACATATATATATATATATATATATATATATATATATATATATATATATATATATATATATATATACATATATATATACATATATATATATATATATATATATATATATATATATATATATATACATATATTATATACATACATATATGTATATATAAATTGGTCCCCTGTCCCCCCCCCCCCCCCCCACTTTTAAAATCGGATCGACGCCCCTGACAACGAGAGAATCACGTAATAATGAAATCAACACTAACCAAAGGAACAACAAATAAGAAAAGCGACACAAAAATAGATGTCTCAATGATCTAGAGAACCTGTGTAATGAGAATCCCCATGACGCAACAATACCTGTCGGGTAGGATATTTTTGCCGTAAATGCCCTGGATATCATTTGTTCCGTTGTAGATCTTCAGGATCTTCACTATCTCGGCATTCGTACGCAAGGGGAACGCTTCTCCTGCGACGTTAATCAGATACCGCCAGCGGTCGTTTTGTTTCACGTGATCGCTCATGCAGTTGATGTCGGCCTGGAGACGAGAGAATCCGCCGTAGACGACGTGCTCGAGCTTCGTGGCGATGAAGACATTGGGGAAGCAGCGGACCAGAGACATCATCCCGGCATGAACCCCACCCTGCGAGTTCAGATCGATGTGTATGCAATAGACGTTCTGTGGCCGGTAGATGGCGCGCAGCAGTCTCTCCACCTGGCGCCCGTTAACGATAATGTAACTGTTTTTCCCGTT
>OZ024854.1:38518533-38568533 GCA_964017155.1 Oasisia sp. SBJ-2009
CATCGACAACGATGTTGCGCCTTCGAGTCGACGTCGTCCAATGGACTCGATGTCGAAGGTATCGAAGGTATCGAAGGTATCGAAGGCATCGAAGGTATCGAAGGTATCGAAGGTATCGAAGGTATCGAAGGTATCGAAGGTATCGAAGTATCGAAGGTATCGAAGGTATCGAAGGTATCGAAGTATCGAAGGTATCGAAGGTTTCGAAGGTATCGAAGGTATCGAAGGTATCGAAGGTGTCTAAGATATCGAAATATCGAAGTAGCGAAGGTATTGTAGGTATCGTAGGTATCGTAGGTATCGTAGGTATCCTAGATATCGAATGTATCATAGATATCGAACAGTGAAGCGTTAGATAAAAAATATCGAAGTATCGCGATACCACCAAGTATCGGTATCGAACTTTCGCAAGTATCGCGATACTTCGATATACCGAATATCGAACCAGCACTAGTCGCCATCGTATAAACTATTGAAGTGGGAATATTCCGCCGGAGAGAACCTTCTTCGTCGAATTTTGTAAACATAATAACTGGCCATTTCCGGCGTTCAGTAGTATGACCCCCGCCGACGGACAGTACACATTATAACGTCATCATGACATCATAACGATAAGTAACTTAGCCATGACATCTTTTGACAGCATACTCAAATGCCTTTGCACGCACATACACACGCACGCTCACACAAGCACACACATACTCACACGCACGCGCACACACATGTATACACGCACGCACAGACGCACACGCACACGCACACGCACACGCACACACACGCATACACTCACGCCTACACTCACGCATAGACACACACACACGCACACACGCACGCACGCACACACGCACACACACGCACACACGCACACACACAGGCACACACATGCACACGCACACACACATACACACATACGCGCACACACACGCATACACACACACGCACGCACGCACGCACACATATACACGCACGCACACACACGCTCTTTACGTACCTAGTTCCATTTTTGCTCTAAATCACACGGATCTATTTGCACACATCCGTACATGTTGAACAGTACAGGTACCTGAGAACACTCGGCTCTTCCCTGCTACGACCGACCACGTCACAGCCTGGTCGCTTAGCAACCTGCGTCTGTGCCGGAAATGCCACCAAATGCCGATTTTATCGGTCGGTGTGAACTTTCCGCTACATAATTATGATCTAACAATGTCTACAAAATGAATTTTTAAACAAGCGTTCAGCAAAACATGCAAAACAAATCCACCTTTGTCGCTGAAGACGCTGATACGCAACTAGGGTCTAGTTGCGTATTAGCGCCTCTAGCGACTAACGTGGATTTGTGGAAGCCCATTCCTTTGTTTCATGTTGATCACTCTCAAAGTGGCAGCATGACAGATGTGCAAGAAGCAATCGTTACGTCACAGACTATCAACAATGGCGGACCTCGTGAAGTTCGACAGACGATGTGTTAAGAAATGTTTTGTTCATAAATCAGTGACATTAAAAATGTGATTACCGCTCGAAATGGTTGGTTTCTATTAACTTTTTGACGTGTATAGCATGTAACATTTCCATTTTGTTTCCATTTAAATATGTCTGGTGTTTCATGCCCTCCTAATCCACACAGTCCACTTTTTGAACATCTGAGGAACATTTTTTGGATTAATTTATTAATTTGGATTCAATCACACGTTCACATGTGTAATAATAATGAATGTTGGTATAGTACGTATGCTTTTGATAACGAAATTAAGCTATACAATATCAATTCACAAAATATCAAGCAGAAAAATGGAAAAATGAGATGATAAATGACTAAAGACATATTGTAATTGTTGTGTGTGTTGTACGTTTTAGTATAAATAAAACTTTGAATCGTTTTTTATAATATAGTATTATATATATATATATATATATATATATATATATATATATATATATATATATATATATATATATATATATATAATAAGAAGTATATGCTTATTTAATTTATAATTTCAAAGTCGGCCTTAGAGCGTCGTCTGCAAATTATTCTAGGGTTACGCCGTCGGGGTCGTCACAATATGCCACTTCACGCCTACTCGACATTTAGATTACCCAGTCTCCGTGAGGTGACAGTACGTCTTAACGTCTCACATCCGCCTGATAGTTTATGCTCTGCCAATGTTGTCACCAGAATAGGGTAGAGACGCTGCTTGGCTCTTAGACAACTATGAAATAGAAACTAAAACAAGAATGTACTTTTATAAGATAATACCATAATATAAAAAGTATTCGCCATTAAACTTACATTCACACAAAAATAAACAGAAATACACATTTGCAGTTGTTTATGAAACAGGAATTATGGCAGGACTTGCATCGGTCATCCATGGTCCGTGATGTGGCAGCACCTTTTTAGCCCCTCATATCCGCCTTACATTCGAAAGCCGGTTAAGTATCCAGACTCTTCTCGGGGAACCGATTAAGCGAGCCTAGCGGAAATGGAATGGATGACAAGTACCAGCGAATCCACCCGAGCAATTAACGAACTGCGACACCGCTCAGCATAAATATTTACTTTTGTTTAATAATAAAAGGTAGGTTCCTATAGTAAGTGTCATTGAAAGGTGGCGGGCATATAGACCTCTGTTCAATCAACGCCTCCATGCATTCGTAGGCCAGATGATCCACGTCTAACAGAAACTTGTTGGCGAACAGATACTTCATTTTAATCAACGTGGGCAAGTCGCCTATTCCGTACACGCACACACCTCGAAGCCACTTCCCGTAGCACACTGTTTTGCCATCCTTCCACGCTGCGTAACTCGCCAGCCATGGTTTTCCATCCGGGATACCTTGAGTGGAAGAAATACAAATTACATTGTAGAGATATAACACAAAGCCAATTAATCGCAGAGCTGAAGCACTCCATTCGATGCCATTTTGTAAACTGACGGCGCTCTCACGCGAATGACCCAGCAGTTTGGTTTAACTTAAACCCGGGTAAAACGGGATACTTTGCTAAATGTCTATAGGACACTGAACTGTTTAATGTTCACTGGTTTTGGCAGTCAAATTCGCAAAGAAGTATAACATTTGGCTTATACGACTTTACCATATCGCATATATTGGCTATTCGTATTGTAGTTTACTAGTTCTGATGTATCAACTACTTTAAATAACTAATCTGAATATGTAGGACCACATCACATTAGCGAATGACACAACTAAATTTGCATCCCATATTTCCCGAATCAAAATCCCAATTTACTCCTATATGCAGGTAAAATTTGAATTTTGCGGGTAAACGGGATAGTCCGTATGTAAATTGAAAAAATCAGTACCATGCACTGTTGTGTTTTGGTGTGTTTGGCCGATATACAACAAACTGTTACCCTAATGCGCAAAATGTGGGTGCGACGAACAGCGGAACGTTAACTCCCCCGTTTTGCCCGGATTTCCCCTATTCGAAATACATATTTAAGCAACCAGTAACAATATATGTGATGATGTAATAGACAGTTTCTTAAAAGGATAATTATAATTATTTGAAAAGAACTTCATACTTGTGGCACATGTAAGTTTCTTTTTCCTGTAGGTATTGGTTCCATTGGTTCAATTTGCAAAATGCTTTCTCCATGTTAAATCCCACACTGTGCCAGCTCCGGTCAGGTTGGTCTGTGTAACGGCACGCCAGAGAATGCGCAGAGAACCGGAATGCACGGTGGTGAAACGTGAATATGACGCAACTTATAACATGAGTAAGGTGTATATACACGACGACGATTAATACCCCTACGGCTGTTATTGTGAAACGAATTCAATCGCCCTGCTCACCGCTGTACGCGCCAGGCGTGTGGAGGTGTGGATTTCGGTAGGTGTGATGGAGCGTCGACCAGTAAAACTCATCCGGAGTAAACGTTTTCCGCGACCACTGCAGCAGGTCCTTCGCCTTGGTGTCCGTCAGAAGGAACTCGACGAAGCCTCGGCTGAAGATCCCGTAGGCGCTGCCCCGCACGAAGTCGATGTGATGGGGGATCGGAGGGTTTTTCTGTCCGGTCTGGCGTAACCTTCTACTTAGTGAACTTACATTTACCTCCACGTATTCCCTCTCGAACCTACAGCGATCCCAGAGACACGATGTAATGATACTTGATTAACCGTCGTCGGAGAATTCATTTCAAATGTGTGTCTGTCAGAACGTAGAATAAATGTGCGTCCTGTCATTATAGTATAAAATAAAACATACTATATAAAGAACCATATCTATGAAAGAATGTTAGATACGCATTCATTACTCATAAGATTCACGTGCATATTGACAAGTGTAATCATCATGACATGTGGCTGAATATTGTTGAATGCCGAGAAAAGATACGTCATCTTGACATTGGCTGTGTTGTAGCACATGGCCCTAACACTATGTTCAGAAAAGCGTCAAAAACAGTAAATACGACAGTATCGTGAAATAATGAAACCAACACTAACCAAAGAAACATCCAAAAAACACGGATGTCTCAATGATTTAGAGAAGCTGCACAATGACGCAACAATACCTGGAGCGTATGATACGTTTGCCGTAAATGCCCTCGATGTCGTTTGCGCCGTTGTAGATCTTCAGGATCTTCACTATCTCGGCATTCGTACGCAAGGGGAACGCTTCTCCTGCGACGTTGATCAGATACCGCCAGCGGTCGTTTTGTTTCACGTGATCGCTCATGCAGTTGATGTCGGCCTGGAGACGAGAGAATCCGCCGTAGACGACGTGCTCGAGCTTCGTGGCGATGAAGACATTGGGGAAGCAGCGGACCAGAGACATCATCCCGGCCTGAACTTCCGCTGGCGAGTTCAGGTCGATGTGTATGCAATAAACGTTCTGTGGCCGGTAGATGGCGCGCAGCAGTCTTTCCACCTGGCGCCAGTTAACAATAATGTAACTGTTTATCCCGTTGTACATACATATATGTCTTATTACACTACATCATTGGCAACTTTGTGGCCGCAGTTTATCATAAAACAGGAGGTGGTTATCGTTTATACCAGCGGTTCTTACTATCTAGAACGCCAACCAAATGTTGGCCTCAAAAGAATATATACTAAGTGTCTGTGTCACAATCTGTTTGAGCCTTCCTTATTGAAACAAATCAATGATGCCAGACGTAGTATGAACTTCAAATGCCGGCCGATCAAAAACATAAATACCCAAAGAGCTGAAAGCATTGGTCGCCGACCAATTTCCGAAAAAAAACGAAGTAAAGAACTGACAGTATTACGTGGTGTATATGTAGAAAACACGCAGAGTGAAAGCATTTTATTTAACACAGTGTGTGGTGGCACCTTTCAAAGCATGTTACCAATGGTATTTAATCCTTATACATATACTTGCTCTCCAGGCACGACTTTACAGGATAATGTTGTGGTGATATTGCTTTGTGGGACAATCAAAGTAATTAGTATGTCACAAAGATAAAACAAAAGTAACTCGTGGACGGGTGACGATGTTTTCTGTTTTGAGTAGCTTCCTACCTGTTCGACGTGTCTGTGCATGATAATATTATACGCGATGGAAAACTCGGCTTCCTCCTGATCAAGCGGGCTGAGATGGTAGCCACGACGCTTCCGAAAATCAACGCAGTCGGCCGTCAACTCGACAAACTGTCCGTCGTCTATGTAGGTCGTAGGATGAGCTGTCATTATCTCTCTAGCGACTTGGTAAACCGACTCGTTATCGCTACTAAACAGGATCTGTTGACAAGTGATTTGTTTGCCGCCATTTTGTTTCTGTTCCGAGACGAGCCTCGGTTTGGAAAGTACATCCGCCGTGCACGTGATGGGAGACGACTTGGTCGAAAGTGGCATAGACAGGTAGGTGGAGACGGTGAAGGAGTACCGCAAATAGGAGACAAAGTACGCGAACACTAGCGTCACTAGCAACCAGCTACACATGCGCCGGAGACGACGAACGGGAAGCTTCATTTTATATCTGGCGGAAGTAAAACACATGGATTAGTAATGGCTGCTGACAGATTAGACTGACCCACTATCCCTTCTTACCACTCACCAGCCTCATTCTACATGTTTCTACTACTGTTGGATATTGGACTAATACGAGTGGAAGGTCATATTTTAAAATAAATAATATTCATGTCGCTGACTTGCTTGGAATATTGAAAATATCTTGAAAATACGTCGCATACCATAAATATTTCAACCAGCGTAAAGTTACGCCTACTAAATACATGGTGCAGCTAAGTGCAACTATGGAGCAGACTCGTGAAACGGAACTAATGTAACTTTACGACGTTTGAGGCTTAGGACGGGTTATCGCCCGCTACGACGTCTTAAGTACGCTCCTAGCCTCGGTTACCCAGACTCCGTGAGGTGGCAGCACTTTTAAGCCCCCTCAACACCGCCTGGGACAGTATATGGGCTTAAGTTTCTACATCCGGGCAGCCTTACCCCAGATTAGGGTAGAGACGCTGATTGGCTGTCAGGCCAACTATGAAATAAAAATTAAAATAACGATATAGTTTTACAAGATAATAATATCATATGAAAAGTATTCACCATTGAACTTATACTAACACAAAAGTAAGTAAAATTCAGATTTACCGTTGTTTATAAAATAAGAATTACGGCAGGATTAACCAGTATCCGTGAGGTGGCAGCATTGTCTAGCTCGACACGGATAGCATACAAATTAAATAAGGAAACCTTTTGATCAAATAATGCTGTATTATAAAAACTATTAAAAATTAAACTTATATTAACACAAAATAAATAGAAATACAAATTTGCAGTTGTTTATAAAACATATATATTACGGCAGTGTCCGTGAGGTGGCAGCATTTTATAGATCACGGCTGCTACCCAAACAAAAGCCGTTAATGTAGCCAGACTGTCTTCTCGGCGTAGTTCCGCAGCCGAACGACAGTCGGTTAAGCGAGACTAGTACGCTCCATGAAACTGGGCCCTGGGCCCAGTTTCATGGAGCCCAGTTTCATGGAGCGTACTTACGACGTAGTTGCATTGCAGCATTGTAGCCATGCTTCGAACATTTAAACACCAACAAATACAACAATATACAGTAATTGTTTTTTGGTATAGTTAATGCGTGTATCAATGTTATTCAAACTAAATTATTACTCCTCGACTGGGCATTGTTCCGTAGAACACGCAGCTCTTCTCTCCGAGGGCTGCGGTGTCTATTAATAGATCCGGCTGAAGAAACAAGGACCCGTCTCATGCATAATAAATGACCCAAATGTTAACATTCTGATTTCCCTATAATCAACTATCGATGCAACTCACGCAATGCAAACTCCGAGACAGCACGACGTACGTCAAATGAAGGCAGTCCACACGGCGCCGTGAAATTGCTTAATGAAATGTTGACAACAATTGTAAGACGATCACTGTTTCAACATGGATGTTCGATGACTTACGTATGCGCCCAACGCTGCCATCGCGTACCTTCGTTAAAGTAAGAGTCCTGCTTGAACACAGGATTAGCAAGAAGCTCGAGGATCGTGGATCGGAAATCGAAGCATTGAAAGAGAAGACGGAGGTTTATGGTTGAGACATGTTGATTTAGGAGCGGCTGATATCGATATGTGTGCGTCTATGCGGCAGCCGAGCGGCGGCTGGGAGGTCATTACGAGGCAGTTAAATCGACGAGACACTACACTACTGTCCTGCCTTGCTGATGTATTGTTTCATCTAATGCTGTTCTCGGGGCGACCGTCGATACTCTTGTATACGTGCACTATAGTCGACTAATAAATGTTCATAGTTATAGCGACATGCAGCGACAACACACGACACCGTATCTAACACATAACTGGCGATTAGAAGGGTGCGAACTGGGCTCACTAACTGCGTATAACTAATACGCGGTAACTAATACGCGGAAATAAATCACTGAGACGACGGTAGACGATATATGAAGATTGGCGGACTGTGTCCTCATTGTCATCTCATTATTGTGCAGCCGTAGTGTCCCGTGGTTGAGCGAAGGTATCTGTATGCTGTTTCCAGATCTGCCTGTCTGGCGTTATCCTCAGCTAGATTGTACTTGTACTGGTTTAGTACATCTCCCCCCAACGTCTCTCCGGTCTTTCTTTAGTCCGTATGTATGCTCCCTTATTAAGCTCCATACAATGTTATCCGTTTGAAAATTACCACTGCGAAAGAAGTGATATTCATTTTCACAACAAGCTACATTGACAATATAACAAGGCCGAGGCGAGCAGCGCCCATACCCAGTCACAGCTACGACAATTGTCTTCTCCCCTCACTTACCCAGAAACGACGGAGAGACGAATCTAGAGAGGCTGAAGTAGAGAGGCATATATAATTCCACAACTCATTTCACAGAAGGCAGCAACACTACTGTACGTTACCTGTTGCCGTGATCTAGTCATCTGGCTTGCGCATGTAATGACACATCTGACGCCGGCAATACAGTTGACTAAGTAACGGATTCGGTTGGCTGAACGACCACGTGGCCACATACGATACGGGTAAGGCAAGCCGTCAATACGAGCGAGCGTGCGAGCTGCTGTTGGGTGCACGCAAGTATCCCATTTGATTATCCTATTCACGCACGGCCGATTCTCTGTAGGCGCAATGAATATATTGTCATACCAAAAGCGGACATTTTGCGGTGGAGTGTGGTACTTATTAATTTAGCATTCGTTATACATGACTGCATGTTCAATGCAGATGACTCATCAAATAGATTCCGTGTGCGTGTTGATTGCGTGCGTGAGTGTGTGTGTGTGTGTGTGTGTGCGTGCGTGCGTGCGTGCGTGCGTGCGTGCGTGCGTGCGTGCGTGCGTGAGTGCGCATCCCTTACAAAAAAGAGCCAAAGGTAAATCATTGAATACTAGTGAATACCATGCAGTACTATTCAATAACATTGGACCATTCAATGGTATTTCAGTAGGACTGAATAGTACTCTCAATAATAATTTGTAATACAACTCAGTAGCATTCACTGACCACTTTCGACGTGGAAACTCGGTAAGTTCGGTAATCTTCCAGTTAACTGGCCTAAATTATTATTAGTGAGGGCTCTTAATGTAATAAATTTTCACATCTGGACAAAAGCATTAAATTTGGCACAGATGACCTCCATGCCATACTATTTCAGAATTTTGATGGAAGCAACCTGAGATTTTGATGCTTCCACCATTTTTTGCAATATTCAAAATGGCTGCCATCGAAAATAATAAACTTGCTTTTCCATATTTCATGAACAGTTTCACATAAAACATTAACATTAGGCTTAATGTATACATATCCGAGTATTATAATTTCAAATATGGTATATTTGGACTTATCCGACATTCACATCCGCCATTTTAAAAGATGGCGGCCGTATTAACTAATGTTGCTATCTCTGATAAAGTATGACACTTAGAGTCGTTATGTTGGCATAAGTGTAGAGATAAGTGGATAGCGATTTCAAATTTATCAAACATTTAACATCCGACCTTAACTTGACCTTCGCAACCGCCATTTAATAAAATGGCGACTGTAAACTCGAATTGTTTATATATCTTTAAAACGAGGTGTAAAATGTTTGACGAATTTGAAATCGCTATCCAGGTACCTATACATTGACACAAAAATCAAGACTCTAGGTGCCATATTTGATAAGATATAGCAACATTAATGAATACGGCCGCCATCTTTAAAAATGGCGGATGTTAATGTCGGTCAAGGTCAAGAAGTAAAATATTTATTTTAGTTGTTATTAGTGACGTTATTAGCAATACAGGACTGCATTATTTCCTGCCCACCTCGGTTAAAATTGCTTAAACGATCGAACATCAAAACCGACCCAAATAACCAGTCAGCAGGATGTGCCCTGCACAGTAAACAATAGGTCGCTAATCCCTTCAGTTAGCCAAGTTCACAGACAATAGCAGGGCTTAGTTCAATCAAGTATTGTATTGCCTGGACAATGGAGATCTGTTTTACCTGTTGTTGACACCATTTATCAGTTTCAGTTTAATATGAGTACGATGCAGTGCCTGACAGATTACATATTGTCGCTTAGTACATGTGAAGGCACATGGCGTTAATCGATATAAACATAGGTTTGACATAATTTATGTATATCTTCAGCAGAACATACTACAGATAGAAAGATGCGTGTCGAAGACATGCTTTAATAATTATAGCCTGCAGCAGCCATGCTAGGATTACAGTAGATCCTGTAGTATAGGCTAATTATATAAAAACAAATTGGGATAATTATTCTATTCATTTAATCAGTTACTGAGCAGACAAATGATATTATAAAATGGGTAATAATTATGTTAATGCAATGTTTGAATCATTGCAGAGCAACCACAGTAAAGAAGATTGTTCTGAATTAGTTGGCCTTCAAAAAGAAAAACTTATAAAACTTTCTCTTTCGATTTTTTTACATTGTCATTTTAATTTTTATTATATTAACAGTAGATTTGGTTTGTCTTTTAATAACTGAAAGATGTCCCATTAATTGTGTTTGCGTGTTCACAAAATTCTCAGTACTTGTTCAGCTTTCTTTGAATGGTTAAACAATGTTTCTATTAAATTATATTGGATGTTTATTTGCTTTGTATGTTGTATTCGTGTGTTGTTATGGTATGCGCGACAAATTTATATACGAGTTATCTGTTACAGATTCTTACAGAATTTTAGGTCAAAATTACAAATTGCCATCCCAAAATGTGGCAGGTCTGCAAACGCGATGTCTTGCGTATGCGTTGGGAAGTCGAAATAAAAATAATTAGCAACATTTTATAAATTGAAGCTTAAAACAAATAAATCCGCGTGATACGGATGAACGATTAGTGATGTAGCCGTTAGGTTTGGGGACTTATCCGTAAATCTCAAAATATCGCCTCTGTGGTCGTAATGTGCGTCTGTGGGGCGCTAACTGCTCACGCCCTGTGGCTGTGACATCAGCTTGTTTACCTCGACTCGATGGCATAACTGGTTACTTTGTGAATAAAAGCAGGGATTGCTTAAAACGAATTAAGGGAATATATGTATATATTTAAAAATTGCATTCTTGTTTGGCTTTTAAATGTTTTTAAATTAAATTTGACTACATGCTAATAACAACTTTTTCTTTAAAGTTACTGTCAATGCCTGGTTAACGAAATAACAACATTATAAATATATTTGGTATATATCCAACAACTGCTAATATTTTGTAATATATTTCATACTGTAACATATTTGGTTGCCATAGATTGAAAAACATGAGGTGCTGAGATTATTATTGTTTATACTTGTTTATTATGGCTTAATCAATTTTGAATTAATGTACTTCTGAAATTGTGTAAAAATATCACTGGTGTGATGTGTCCTTGGGACATTTTGCCCGTTAACAATAAAGATACAGATGAAGTATGGCCTTAGTAAGTACGAAAACAAGTTCTATTATTGTACATGTATTATATAATTACCACAAAATGTTTAATATATATATACTTGGACAACCATTTCAAAGCTGCATTAATTGTGCATTGCTTAAAAAACAATAAAATTTGCATTCGCGCTAGTGATTGATAAATTGTTTCCTAGAATATGTTCGAGAATTATACCCACTTTTGGGAGAAAAAGAAAGGCTTTGAGGTCACCTTCAAAAGTTTATGTAGGACAAAGCTGTACAACGTGAAAACAACTCAAGAAAAATGTGAAGATATAATAATAAATACAGTATTTATCTACGCCACATATCTAGTAATAAAACCATTCAGAGGCGCATTACACTTTACATGAATATACAGATTACCTCAAATTAAAAAATAGAGACGTAATTGTAAAATAAATAAATCAGTAAAAAACAAAAAATTTCAATATAAATAAATAATATTAATCTTAATAATACTAAAATACTCATACTGATAAATAATAGTTAATTATATTACAATGTAAAAAATAAATATTAAAATAGTTGATAAATAATAGATATTAAAAATAGTAGTTATTAAAACTAAATAATAGTTAATTATATTACGATAAAAAAAAAATAGTTGATAAATAGTACATATTAAAAAATTTCGTATATTAATAGATTGTTCTTTTAAAGTGAAAATGCTCTTTTAAATAGAAGTGTCTTCAGTTGCTTCTTGAAAGAACTAAGGGAGTCTGTGGCACGCATGGCAAGCGGCAGATTGTTCCAGAGCCGTGGAGCAGCACTTGAAAATGCCTTTTCTCCCTGCGTACGCAGTCGGCATCGAGGAACCTCCAGCAGGTGGGCGTCCGCGGAGCGTAGCGCACGGGTCGGTTGGTAGCGAATTAGTAGGTCGCTTAGGTATGGCGCAGCTAGTCCGTGAAGGCTTCGAAACGTCAACAGTAACAGTTTATACTCGATCCGCTGTTTGATCGGAAGCCAGTGAAGATTGATTAAAACAGCAGTGATGTGGTCGTGTTTCCTCGTTTTGGTTATGAGCCGGGCAGCAGCGTTTTGTACTCTTTGGAGTTTTGTAAGAAGGTGGTCGGAAATGCCGTACAGCAGGCAGTTTCCGTTGTCAAGGCGAGACGTAACGTAAGAATGAATCATGATTTCTGTTGTTTTCCGATCGAGAAGGTTTCGGATTTTTCCAATACAATGGATATAGAAATACGCTACACGGCAAATGTGCTGCACTTGGTTGTTCATGCTTAGAGCATCATCAAAGAAAACGCCAATGTTCTTAGCAACAGTGGACACTGGCACAACAGTATCATCAAGTTCTATGTGCGGCATAGAAAGTTTGGTCTTTATATGTGGCGCGCACATCACAATAATTTCTGTTTTTGTAGCATTGAATTTCAGTTTATTTATATTCATCCAATCTTGTAATTCTGCGACACAATTTTGGATGCGCGTGACTGCCTGGATTGAGTCTTCGTCTGAGTGCGGACTGAACGCGAGATACAGTTGGGTGTCATCAGCATACAGGTGAACGTTTATCCCGTGTCGACGTGCGATATCACCGAGTGGAGCAGTGTAGCATATAAACATGTGAGGGCCGAGAACGGAACCTTGCGGAACACCGAACACCACTGGACGTTCCGCTGATAACCTGCCGTACATTTGTATACGTTGACTTCGGTTCTCCAAGTACGACTCAAACCACGCAAGACATGTTGCAGTAATACCAAACCGATCCCTGAGGCGGGTTAACATGATTGTGTGATCGATCGTATCGAATGCTGCTGATAGATCTAGCAGCACTAGTATGGCTGCCTTGCGCTCATCAAGTATACACAGCAAATCATTGCGTACTCTCAGCAGTGCTGTCTCTGTGCTGTGGTTTGGACGATAAGCAGATTGCATTTGCTCATATAGATCGTTGTCTAACAAATGTTTTGAGAAACGGACAGCAACGACCTTCTCTACGATTTTTGACACAAAACACAGGTTTGACACTGGACGATAGTTCTTGACTTCGTTTGCATCGAGCGTTGTTTTCTTCAGCAACGGAGTTACGAGAGCCTTTTTAAAGGCTGAAGGGAATACTCCTGTCGCAATCGACATGTTCACAATATCAGCGATGACCGGTGCAAGGCTGGATAAGTTGTTCTTAAGCAAATGAGAAGGAATCGGATCCAACTTGCACGATTTACAGGCTGATTTGCTGACCAATTTGGTGATCTCGTCGGTTCTTGTGGGCATGAAAGATGACAGATACGAGGAAATACCACAGGGCTCATCGGGACGCATAAATACGCAATTGTCAACGTTATCAAGGTCGCGTCTGATTATATCAACTTTGTCTATGAAATAGGTGCTGAATTCGTCTAGCAATTGTCCCAGTTGTTCATTAGGCAATGTTGGCAGACGTTTTGTTTGCAACAGAGAACCCACGGTCCGGAAAAGGGCTTTTGGGTTGCCAGCCTGGTCCTTAATTCGGTTGGCATAGAACTCCGACCTGGCAGCATAGAGCATCTTCTTAACGATGTCTCTTTGGTTCATGAAGATTTCCCGGTCGACGGTCAACCTGGACAGCCTCCATCGCCGCTCCATCCTTCGTCTCTCCTTCCTCGCTGACAGAATGTCGTCGTTGACCCAAGGTGCAGCAGGGCGGATAGTGAGCCATTTAGTTTTCAACGGTGCATGTTTTTCAAGTAGGTCACCAAGAACGTCATTGTATTGCGTTATACTCTCCTCTAATGATCGTTCCTGACTTGAGTATAAGTCAGAATTCTCAATGTTTGTTGAAAAAGAAGTCAAATTGATTGCTTTCATCTTGCGGTAAGTCTTTAGTTCCCTTCGAAAAGGAGGTTTGCGCATTGCAATTTAGCAATGTACCGCACAGTGATCTGAAATGAGGTCAGCCACGACAGTGTCCATCACGCAGGAATAACTGCGAGCGATAATTAAATCTAAAATGTGACCTTCTTGGTGTGTTGCTACTTCCACATACTGTGTCATGCCGTGACTATCCAACATGTCACGAAAGCGTCTCACATGAACGTCAGTGTTAATGTCGAAATGAAAATGAAAATCACCAACAATAACCAGTTCATCAGGCAGGGTCGCGTATATGTCCAGAATATCAGCGAACTCTTTGAAGAAATCGACAACCGATGAACCATTCTTCTTGTTTGGTGGTGGGCGATAAACCACGAGCAGAATCACACATTTTCCGAATAGCGTTAACTTTAAACTCATAGCTTCAAAAGAATGAATGTTACTTACTGGGAGACATCTTGACCCGAAGCGACGTAGACAGGTAGGTGTACATGGTAAAGGAAAAACGCCAGTAGCAGACAAGGTACGCGAACAATAGCGTCATAAGCAACCAGTTACATTGGCGCGGGCGATGACACACGGGAAGTTTCTTCGTATCTGGCGGAAGTGGAACACATGGATTAGTAATGGTTGCCGGCCAATTAGATTGACCCATTTTCCCTTCCACCAGCCTACGTAATCAAGCGAATCTACTTATGTGTAAAAATTAACATATCGGATTAACGTATCCGCCGCAAACATTAGATCCGCGACGAACATGTATTTCCAAACGTACTGTCTGTGATGAGCACAGAGAGGGTTGTCCCAAATATGGAATCATACTAGGACGTATAAAATGACACAGTGTCACCTCTGGTGGCACTTCTGAATAGTTGTTCACAACATCACGGCTTATGGTTCCTGAGCAGTGGACTTGAGTGGTCGAGGTGGATGAATGCGTTAGATGTCATCAATTATAGACGGAAATAGTAAAGTATAGGTAAGTTCTGATACACCGCAGTATCCAATCCTCAAGATCGTTCAAAGCGCTTTCACTGACATTACGGAGGTATTCATAAAAATTGCCTAAATAAAGTTTTACATCATAACGATGATGAAAACTTTGATAACGATAGTTTGCCAATAATGAAAACTTCATCGTACTACGACACCAACAACTTTAAATCATTGATAAATACAAAAACAAATAATTTTGGTGTATTGAGCACAAACATTCAATCTATTAATGCTAAATTAAACTAAATAGAAGTTTTCACACAAGAACTGCGGCTACTTAATTATGCTTTCAGTGTTATATGTATTCAGGAAAGCTGGCTAACTGAACAAGACGACTTATGTAACATTAAATTAGAAGACTATACTTGCATCTCTTTGGGCAAGACTAGTAGTACAAAAGGAGGCTTAATTATGTATATTCAATCACAGTATAAATATAAGGTCCTGCAAGTAATACAAAATGAAAATTGGGAGGGTCAGCTTATTGAAGTCACAGGGGGCGGCCTTATAAAACCTGTGATAATTGGTAACATATACAGACCTCCACGAGTCCTAAATTGTGACTACAAAAAGTTTATTGATGAATTTGCATCAGTATTATCACATATTGATTTAAAAAAATCTGAAGTAATCATTGCAGGAGACTTTAATATAAACCTGCTTAAAATCAATGAAAAAGAATATTGTAGCGAATTTTACGACACCTTAACAGGATTTAGTTTCTTTCCAAAAATAACATTCCCAACAAGATTTTCTTCCCTGAATGGCACTCTGATTGACAACTTGTTTTGCAAAATTAGTGAATTAATGCTAGAATCAACAGCAGGTATCCTTATCAAACAATTCTCAGATCACCACCCATATTTCATATTTATTGACAATGCTCCAGTCAAAAAATGTCCTCCCAAATTAATCAAAATACATATACAGAATGAAATAGCTATGTGGAACTTTGCCTCTGAAATAACCAACTCAAATATAATGGAGAAATTAGACAAAAACAGTTTGTCTGATCCTAATAAAAATTATAAAATAATTACTGAGGTACTGGGAAAGGCAAACCGTAAACACATGCCATACAAATTAGTCAAGTTTAAGAAACATAAACATAAACATTCCCAATGGATAACAAATGGTATACTTAAATCTATAAAATACAGAGACAACCTGCATAATCAACTTAAACGTTTAAATCCCACATCTATCGAACATGTTATTAAAACGTCAAATTTAAAAACATATAATGGTATCCTTAAAAGAAGTATCAGAGCAGCCAAACTATCATATTATGAACAACTATTTAACTCATATAAAAATGACGCAAGGAAAACATGGAAAACCATTAACGAAATATTACATAGGTCAATTAAAAAAAGTTCATTACCTGAATATTTCAAGAACGGAGATAATAAAATAACTGATAATGTAGAAATTGCAAATTACTTTAATTACTTTTTTACAAACATAGGTAAGGATCTTGCAAACAAAATAAAAGACGATAGTAATACAAATTATAGTTACTACTTAACAGGAAATTCTGAAAATCGATTCCAATTCCAAGAAATTAACGAAGAGTCCATACTCAAAATAATTGACAATTTTCCTGCTAAATCCAGTAGTGGCTGCGACGGTATTACACTAAAACAATTGAAATATTTAAAATATGTTCTTATAAACCCTCTAACTATACTTATAAATCAAATATTAAACACTGGGATATTTCCAGATAAGATGAAAATTGCGAAAGTAATTCCTATCTTTAAAAATGAGGATCAAACATCGTTCTGTAATTATAGACCGATATCTCTGCTACCAGTAATTTCAAAGGTCATTGAAAAAGTTATATATAATCAGATGTATTCGTTTTTTATTAAACACCAACTCTTTAATGATAACCAGTACGGATTTAGATCCGGTCACTCAACTGAACACGCCATTCTGGAAGTTATCGACCGAACAATAGCCGCCCTGGATTCCAACGAAACACCTATTAATATATTTTTAGACTTATCAAAAGCATTTGATACCCTAGACCATTCAATATTATTAGGTAAACTACAATTTTATGGGATGGATGCTGATGCTCTAAAGTTAATGGAAAGTTATTTGAAAAATAGAAAACAATATGTAATTTACAATGACTCTATCTCTGAAACCCTGCCCATTACCACTGGTGTGCCACAGGGTTCTATTTTAGATCCACTTTTGTTCTTAATATATATAAATGATTTACCAAACTCATGTGAAACATTTAAATATATAATGTATGCAGACGATACAACTTTGTTTACAACAATTCAGTTTTCTAACACATGTCCCACTAAAGACATCGAATATAATTTAAATTCAGATTTAAATAAGATAAACAGATGGCTGAAAATAAATAAATTGTCGCTAAACGTAAAGAAATCCAAGTATATAATACATAAATTGGGAAATAAACAAGTGAATAATCTCCTCCTCAACGAAACCGTAATAGAAAGAGTTCACAATTTTAATCTTCTTGGGGGAACCTTGCAAGAAAACCTAAGCTGGGATGTTCATATAAAATATATTTCAATTAAATGTTCCAAATTGATAGGCATATTAAACAAATTAAAACGATTCTTGCCACTAAATATAAAAGTTACTTTATATAATGCACTAATGTTACCATACATCAATTACGGCCTAATGGTATGGGGTTTTAGCTGTAACAGAATAATCAAGCTACAGAAAAAAGCAATTAGAATAATATGTTTAACAAATTATAATGCACATACTGAGCCGTTGTTTAAGAAACTCAAGATTCTTAATGTTACAGATATGCTGAAATGGCATGAATTGAAACTGTACTATAAGTATGTGCACACGACATTACCAGTATATTTGCAAAACTTACCATTTATATTAAATAAAGCAGTCCACACATTTAACACACGGATACATGACAATATTCATACAAATAGGGCTAAGCATGACTTTGCCAAGCGATGCATTAGGCACGATATCCCTTTACTAATAAACAATACTACATTTAACATTAAAAACAAAATTACAACGCACAGCTTACAAGGGTTTATTAGTTACGCAAAAGAAAATTTTCTACAAAATTACAAAACACTGTGCTTTTTACCAAACTGTTACATATGTGGACATTCATAACAAGCAACGTACACATTTACAATGATTCTTCCCTTTGTTATACCTCCGTAAATGTACATATACAAAATGTACATATACTAAGTAGTGTCATTGTAATCATTGGCTAATTTTCAAGTGAATTTAACAAATTTGTGTTGTTTTGTTAGTTGAGTTTTGTGACTTATGTTACCAGAAATGACATTCTTGTGTTTTGCTGTATTATGCATATGTGTTTATTTGGAAGTGTTAAAAATAGTCAACTATTAGTTACTTGTTATGTAATTAATGGGGTGGCTGCAACGAGAGCGACCAAAATGGTCTTAGTGACAGTCTCCTCGACCCCTGGTTATTTTACCTACATTAATAATTCATAATCACATTTTATAATTACATTTCTATTATTTCTTATGCAATTACTTGGCAGTTTACTGCACAGCGGTACAAATGTAATATTATTTTATAACTTGAGTTGTAGGTCATTTGTATGAACATTGCTTTATGTATATTTTATTGGGTCAATAAACACTTCCGATTCCGATTCCGATTCCGATTCACGCTGGAATTAATGCGTGAAGACTATCCGTACACAAATATCCTCCTATGACTATAGCCAGGTACACACACACACACACATATATATATATATATATATATATATATATATATATATATATATATAATATATATATATATATATATATATGTGTGTGTGTACCTGGCTTATTTATGTTATTTATTTCATTTTATTTAAGTAATCAATCAACAGTTTCATTATAATTGATTACTGTTGTAATACAAAAAAGTAGTCGTAATATAATATTAAAACAATAAACACAACTGCAATAAAATACATAGTGACAAATGAATTAATTAATTGCACTGAATAATGTTTTATTAATAATAGTACTTCACCCCAGCTGTTTGCAAATACACTATAAGCCAGCTTAATTTCAAGTCAACGTGACTCCTAATGTTGCCATCAACAAGTACAGATAAAACATAACATATAAATAATATGTTATTGTTAAACACACGTACTACTTATAATAGTGTCAGCAAAGATGAACATTCACTGTTATAACTGTTTTCTTATTAATTGTATCGTAACGATAATTGTGATTTAACATCTAAATTTTATAAACGATTACAATAAAATAACATTAATTAATAATGCAAAAAATATTAATTAAAATTATAATTGTACCTCCCAGTTCACACCAATATTTTTGAATATAAAACTTAAATTACGTATGAGTATCGTCCACCCTGGTCCTACTGATCATTTGGTTAAAGTATGTTCAAGAGGTTAGTTCACCCGTTCGAACATAGTCATATCATAACTTTTAGTTCAACTACCAACAAATCCAGTAAAAACTATTGGTCTGTCTTCAACAAAGAAATATGGTATCCCATCAATGAAATAATGATCATCATCATGCTGTCGGTCGCGAAGCGACAAAGACTGCTTCCATCACTTGACTGTTGCTCTCCATTTGTCTCTCTGCTGTGAGAGTGATGTCCATGAGTCGATCTTTATGTCTCTCATCTTCAGGTTTCTCTTGATGGTATCTTTGAACCGGAGACGAGGGCGCCCTCTCTTTCTCTGACCAGAAGACAGTTGCGAGTAGAGAACCTGCTTCGGTAGCCTGTCTGGTGACATCCTCATAAGGTGTCCAGTCCACCGGAGATTCTTTCTGATCAGAAGATCTTCCATAGATGGCAGCCCTGTTCGTTCTAGTATTTCCTTGTTTGTCACTTTGTCCATCCAGGTTATCCTCATGATCGAACGCAGATGTCGCATCATGAAGGCATGCAGCTTTTTCACCTGTCGTCTGTACACTGTCCAGGCCTCAGCTCCGTATAGGAGGGTGGACAGCACGATTGCATGGTATATCTTGCCTTTAACCCGCATGGACACATGGTGGTTGTTCCAGAGTTTCTGGCGTAGTCGGCCGAAAGATGCACTAGCCTTGGCCATCCTCCTCTGTATTTCATCGTCAATGAATCCATCACTTGATATAGTGTTTCCGAGGTAGGTGAATTCTAGAACAGAGTTCAGCTTGTTTCCATCAACCATGATATCCTCCTCTCGGGTTCTTGTAGAGTTGGATTGGTACAGCACCTCGGTCTTATTGATGTTAATCTTCAGGCCGAACTTCTTTGACGCATCGGAGAAAGCATCCACTATTTTCTGCATCTCTTCAGCAGAGTGTGCAACCAGTGCACTGTCATCTGCGAATAGCAGCTCTCTCATCAGTATCCGAGTAGTCTTGGTCTTTGCTCTGAAGTGTGCGACGTTGAATAGGTCAGCGTTCTGTCTGGACTGTATGTAGACTCCATCCCCCATGTCTCGGAAAGCCTCGTCGAGCATTGCTGATAGGAAGATGGAGAAGAGCGTGGGGGCCAGTACACAACCTTGCTTGACCCCATTTGTGACACTGAACGATTCTGAGACTTCTCCTCCAACACTAACATTCGCCATCATTCCAGTATGTAGTGCCTCGATCATTGTTGTGAACTTCTCTGGGCAGCCATACTTCCTCAGTAGCTGCCATAGCCCAGTCCTCCCAACTGTATCGAACGCTTTGCTGAAGTCGACAAATACCATGTACAGTGGTCGGTCCTGTTCAATGCATTTTTCTTGTAGTTGTCGGAGACAAAATATCATATCCACGGTGCTCCGGTTACCTCTGAAGCCACATTGTGTCTCCGGAACTACCTCTGGTGTTATGTGGGTAGATAGTCTGTTGAGGAGGATCCTCGCGAAGATCTTGCCCGCTATGGAAAGAAAAGAGATTCCTCTATAGTTCCCACAGTCTGTTCGATCACCTTTCTTGTAGATGGTTACAATGCTGGCATCCTTCCATGCTTGTGGTACAGAACCCACCTCCCAGGCATTGGTGATTAGTTGGTGCAGTCTGCTGAACAGATTGTCTCCTCCGTGCTTCCATACTTCTGCGGGAATTCCATCTCCTCCAGGTGCTTTGCCATCTTTCAGGCCGGCGATTGCTCTAGCCATCTCATCCGTAGTTGGAATCTCATCGAGGCTTGTCTTGATAATGCGCTGCGAACCAGTCCTGGTGTTTTCTGTCTGGCTTGCCAAGATATGTCTTGGCTGTGTTGTACACGACCTGCTGCAGAGCAGCCCATTCCTCGTCTGGTGTTGAGTTTTCCTTTTCCTCCCATTGGGCGAGAGCACTGTCCATCTCCTGCTCAAAACTCTCCCTATGGCTGGTGGCACTTAGTTTTGCAATGTTCAGCTTGGTCGGCTTACTTGTCCCTTGCCTGTTATGCTTTTGTCGTATTCTGAAAGCCACTTTTGACCTCAGCATCTGGTGATCGGTCCAGCAGTTTGCTCCACGCATGACTCGGGTACTGTGGATGTCCATCTTATACCGACACCTCGTGATAATGAAGTCGATCATATGCCAATGTCTGGAACGAGGATGCATCCAGGTGGTCTTGCGTTCATCCTTCTGCTTGAACATGGTGTTCGTCACTATCAGTTCGAACTCAGAGCACAGAGCCAGTAGAAGCTCGACATTGGAGTTGCATTTCCCAATCCCATGTTTGCCCATGACCAAGGGCCACTTGTCATTTTCTCTTCCTATCCTCGCATTGAAGTCTCCTATCAGCAGTAGCTTATCTGTATGAGGGATGCCACTGAGCACACTTGCCAGCTGGTTGTAGAAGGCCTCCTTGTTTTCATCTGGGTTTGTCATTGTTGGAGCGTACACGCTGATAATTGTAGCAAAGTTGTCCTTGCTCAGCGGTAGTCTCATCGTCATGATTCTGTCACTTACTGGCCGTGGCATTTCTGTCAGCTTTGTGACGATATCTTTCTTGATAGCAAAGCCCACTCCTGCCTCCCTTCTTTCTCCTTCCGGTTTTCCACTCCAGAAGAAAGAGTATTCCAAGTCATCGAGACTACCAGACTCTGAGAACCGTGTTTCACATAGGGCGGCTATGTCGATGTTGTATTTGGCAAGTTCCATTGCTACTAGTGTTGTACGTCTTTCTGGTCGGTTAGCTCCTTCTCGGTCGAGGAGAGTCCTGACGTTCCATTGTCCAATTGTCAGTAGTTGTCTTCTTTGTCTTTGTCTTTGTGTTCTTCTTCCTAGCTGATTTTTCACTGTCGACGGAAGATGAGGTCGAGCAGCGCGGTCCTTGGTAACCCGGGCGACGGCCGATCCGGTATGGAGTTTCATACAGTTGTACATTTCATGGAAGCTGCTTGCAAAAAGTGTTGAAATGCCGCTGGCTTTTGCAAGTTACTAGCGACACTCTCTCGGGGAACAAATAGAGGTCTCACACCGGCAAGAACATGTCAAGACAGGCGCAAACTATTTGTCCCTGCAGTGGCTGGTCGAGAGATGTTGGGAGTTCCATACATCAACCGCCCTTGATGCTGCCACAGTGACATGGTTTTCTAGTTAGGGTTTGCTCCCTTAGCCTTCGGTTCTGACAAGAACCTGTACCACAAGGCAGTGGTTTACAACTCTGCATGGCAGGGGCGTCAAACTCCCTGAGTTGTTGCAGTACCTGTACTGCAACACCTGCATACCACAGTTCCCAACAAAGACATACATTGTGATATCGACTCCTTGGCAAAGCGGAGCTTGCTTTTAGGCAGGACCATCATCGACAAGGTAAATGTGCATAAGGCCGACCTGTGTCGTCGATGTCGTCTTTCTAACGGCGCCTTGGTAAGACGTTGCTTTGACAGATTCCTTGTGTATTATTGCAATGCCACCACCGCGACGGCTGCATCTGGGATGGTGAATTAAATTGTATCCGGGTGGCGTCAGTGCTCTGGTTACAGGGAGGTCAGCAGGGGTGACTGAACTACTTTTATTTTGTACTTGAGTAGAAGTAAAAGTAAGCCTCTTCAAAACTACTTGAGTCGAAGTAAAGGTAACTTGTAAAATATCTACTTGAGTAAAAAGTAAAACTACTTTTTAAAAGTAATGGAAGTAAAAATAGAAGTAGAAGTATATCGAAGGGTCTCAGAAAATTGGGCTTTTATGCGTAAATTGTTTTTTTACCCATAAATGCGAATAATATACAGTGTATTTCAAAGAAGGATTACATTTTATTGATTAACAAATTAACACAAATTTGTATTATAGCTAACAGTACACCAGTCATAATTAATTAATACACCATATATAATTTTAAAAAAATCCCTGTTAATTAATCTTACATAAAAAGTGTTGTTGTTTATTTCTCATCAGTTAAAAAGAAGACATTGTCATAAATTAATAAAATTACAATGATCAGTAATTTACTTGTGTTCTTGTCATCTAGGTATATAACATATTAGCATGTTTCTTCAACTTCTGATATGCATCATACTTTGCAAAGAATCCCATGCATGAAAGCAGCATCTACATGATATTATATCACACAACTATTTTATTATACAACTAACTTCATATTTACAGGTAAAACTTGAACATAGCATTTTTTATTTATAAGCCAGTCTGAGCCATGGGGACAGAGGCATGTTGGGAGACATTAAAACAAGCGTGCATTCGTTTGTTAAGAAGAATGTTTTTCATTTACAAGTCTAATATACTCAAATAGTAATGCTTGGCAAAAAGTATATAAAATTTAAAACATGCACATGTAGAGTATATGTATGGATGGGCATTATTTGTGTAGATGTGAACGGATTGAGCTTCGCCCTCCAAGACCGGAACGTATACGACGGGCGATAATAGGGTATCGGAGCTATTCGCCGTGCTTCCATAAAGCTTATAAACAATCTCAACAACAGGCAAGGGGCAGGCATTGCACCTAGGCATTTATTATTAGACTGTTTTCAATGTTCAGTCATCAAAGAAAGATGTAATTTAAATAACTCCAATTCAGGCCATTGTTTAATTTGTTGTCCGCGCCGCCGGTGTCTCTGTTTGTACTTTGACTTTGTGAGCATTAAATTAGCTTAGTCTCGGACTCGATTGCAATTACCAGAATTAGTTAACTGGCATTGTCATTGTGAGGCGACACAGAAAAATACGCCAAACAATAGCCAGCCAGAAATAAAACCAATTATCCACACCCAATTGGGTAAGTTAGGTAGAATTTGTTTGTTTGGGTTTCATTGAAAACCGGGAGATTTGTTGCTCCCGCCCGGAGACCGGGAGAGGTAGTACAATACCGGGAGGCTCCCGGCGAAACCATGTATGCCATTGTCTAGTAAACACAATTCTTGATTGATGTAAGCCCCCATATTGTCTGTGAGCATGGCTAAGTGGAGGGATTAGCGACCTATTGTTTACCCAGCGGCAGCGGGTCACGTTACGCCGGCTGGTTATTTGGGTCAGTTGAAATTGTGCGATCGTTTAGGCAACTTCAACAGAACCGGGCGTTGCATAATGCAGTCAAGTATTGCTTATAACATCAATAATAATGACAGAAATAACGTTTCGGCAATTTGGCGAAGAGTTTTAATTTATTTTCGCCAAATAGCAAACCGTTTCGCCTATGGCGCAAATGGCGATCGACAGCGCTAGCCTATCTGCGGACTGGATCCACCTGGCGATTAAAGAAGTAAAAAAAATATCGCGAAGTAAATGAAAGTAACGAAGTAAAAGTAGCGTTACCACAAATAAAACTACTTTGTAACAAGTAGAAGTAGATAGTTGAAATCTTTCTTCGTTACTTCTAGTTACTTGAAAAAACTACTCAAGTAGAGTAACGAAGTAGTTTTACTTCGTTACATGATACCCCTGGAGGTCAGAGTTTTTGTTAGTGGGCCAGGTTTCAGTAATTGCAACAATGTCTAGATCATGTTCGTGGGTGTGGTCTAAGATGTCAGTTGTTTTGTTGCGAACAGATCTTGCGTTGAGTATGCACAATGACGCTGTTGTAGTCGGGCAGACTAGCGGATTCGCTGTTAGTGTGACTGGAATTAGGTTGTCGTGGTGTTGTTGTTGTTGTTGTTGTGAAGTTCGCACTCGCACATAGGGGCTGTTTGGTCGATGGCCGATTACAGTGGAGATAGCTTGTTGATGTTGACGTTGACGTCCGCCTCGGCAGCCACGCTTGGTTGGTCGCCTTATAGCTATACCAAGCTCGCGTATGGTGTTCCATGTACGAGGAAGCAAGCGTGACGAATTGGGATCTGTCGACTGGCCAAGCTGGTATAAACGACAGGCACTGTAGGTGTAGAGGGCTTGGTCAAGCTCGGCCATGCAGTGCGACGCTCGCTGATGCACGACGATGGACCTGCAGATTGGCCGGTAGTTGATAGTCGTTGTCAACAATTGGCGTCACGGTTGACCGATTAGTGGTTCATTTCGTTGATAAAAACATTAAAATCTTACGAAGATGTTGCACATGAATCTCAATTGATCCGTTGAACACAGACAAGATGTACTCACGGTCACATCTTCATTGATCGTCGGACATATGATATTTCGGATTTTATGTGCACGTGTATAATTATGAATGTTCGAGAGCAGCACACTTGACATATGAAACCATCTGTATGTTCATATGAGCTGTATATAGCTGCTGCTAGGTGAATATTTTCGCATGGCCATATATTGATCATTCAGTGATAATTAACGACACATGTAAACGCGTAAACGCGTAAACGCGTAAACGCATAACGCGTCAACGCGTCAACGCGTCAACGCGTCAACGCGTCAACGCGTCAACGCGTCAACGCGTCAACGCGTCAACGCGTCAACGCGTCAACGCGTCAACGCGTCAACGCGTCAACGCGTCAACGCGTCAACGCGTCAACGCGTCAACGCGTCAACGCGTCAACGCGTCAACGCATCAACGCATATATATATATATATATACATATATATATATATATATATATATATATATATATATATATATATATATATATATATATATATATATATATATATATATATATATACTGTATTGTGAGTTGTTTTCATGAATGCCTCTATGGTATGCTATTCGATGTAGCTCAAATGTTATTTTGAGTGGTTTCCAAAGGTGCAACCCCATTGAAAATCATTCAAAATACCATTGATTGGTCCATCGTTGAATGGTATTCTGAACGGTACAAGGAATACCGTTCATTGGTATATGAACGGTATTTATTGAATGGTATTCTGAATGGTAAAATTGTATTCTGAATTGAACTTATAAGGAGCTCATCAACATCTTTGTCAATGGTATTCCGAATGGTATTCTGAAAGGTATACAGCTTCTTATAAGTACTATTTAGAATACCATAGAACCATTCAGAATACCATTTAGTCAAGTACCGTTCAGATACCCTTGGCCATAATATGTCCTAGTACCATTCAAATACCCTTCAAATACCATGGAACTGTACGTGAAGGTTTATTCACAGGCCGTAATATCCCAAGTACCATTCAATTGATTTTGAATGGTATTTTATCAGATATATATATACTTGCGTGTGCATAAGTGTATACTGATATGTGTATTTGTGTGGACTGTTATGGTAGTGGTTCGTGGGTGTAATGTATGATTGTGTACGATGTATTGTGGTGTCCTGTAAAGTCGTATGATTTATGATTATGTTATCTATCATCTGACTCCAGCCGATCGTGTTTCCTGTTGTTTCGCTCACCGCCCGCGCAACCGGACACACTCGTAACCACAGCCGGGTGTGCAACGGGTTGTTGATATCATTGATAAATGCCGCTGCTGTTTGATGTAGCATCCATACTCCATAGTTGTTGTGTAAATATGATACATATTCGTGGAAACTTGCGGTTCGTTTGTTCCTTGTATGTGTCTTTCAGAAGATACACTAAACGTAAGTGATATATTCTATCTAATGCAATACAATACAACACAGTACAATGAACCATTACTATCCTTCGGGGGAGATATCCGTGCGTTATTCAACATCGTTCATTTAGAAACTGACTAAAAACATAGTTGGTACTAAAACAATAGAGATGTTTAAAATTAGCTTAAGATGAAAACAATAATAAATGTATTATTGTATAGAGTTATGACATAATGTACATTGAATATAATCCTGCAAGAATCATGAGGATACATAAAGTGTTCTGCTGACCGTAACAAGCCTGAACGTGCGCGTCAAGGATATGTCTTGAGCTTGCTACCGTATACTACGTCTCCCGTGGAGATCTGTGCTTCCGGACATACGCAGTAAGGGTCATGGCATCACTATTTTTCAGCATCAGTATGTTTCCCTACACCCCAATAACATGGGTCTGAGATAACGTATATTGTGATATAAGTAGGAGATGAATACATATGCAAAGGTTGAATATGGCGAAATGCTATGTCGACTTGATAAGAGGCAGACATATGTACCTCAAAATGACCTCATGTACGCCATATTTACTTGAGGGTCCGTATATTTAGAAAATACGTTAATTACCGCAAGTAGACACTGCGAAGGCTTACTAACATGTAAAATAGTGTCTTTATATCACAACTGGGTGAATAATGCTAAATGTTCTGTTAAAATGTGCCATACATAAAATGTGTTATACACCGGTAGGCCTATCTATTGAACCAGTATTTGTATACGGTTTTGAAACCGATTTTGAAAAAAACGGTACTCTATACAACATGTTACATCGCCAATGGAAAATACTAACAGGTCTTTCGAAGCTTCTATAAGCATGTATACTTCACAAATATTAAAAACCGAGACGACATTCAACAGTACCTGCATATCCCTTTCTTCCTTTGAATGGCCACAGTGTGGCGCCACTGCTAAATAACGATACGTCTCTATCATGCCTCTAGAAAACAACCGTATAACGTAACGTATACCGTATGAAATACACAGCACATACAGCGTTGCATATAGAGGCAAATGGTACACAGCTCTAGTTGAAATATAAACAGTGAAACATGTACTCAGTCTCCAGAACCATCTGACGTAAAAAAGAAAAGGTAAGTTTTTATATAGCGCAGTATCCAGTCCTTAGGACTGCTCAAAGCGCTTTTACACTTTACTTCCCCGGCAGACCTGTTAAATCAAATACCACCTCAACTTCTCCGGGAAGCATCCAGCCACATGCTACAATTAATGTGCGAAAGGCTGCTCGTACACATATCCACCACTGTCTATAGCCAGATACTCAGTTATACAGCTGAGTGAACTGGAGCAATGTAGAGTGAAAAAACTTGCCCAACGTTTTAACACCGCAGCACAGGATTCGAACCTGGGTCCTCTTAGTCGAGAGTCCGAAGCTCTACCCCTGAGCCATTGCGTTCTACGTGTGACGTTTGGCGTAACTATGGAGGGTCGGTCGTAGTACCGCAGAACCGCAGAACGGCTATACACAAAGACAGGGTTTCTATATCACATTGTCAAGCGAGAACAAGAACAAGAACGTTTATTTATACCCCAGTACAATCAACATAAACTACCTGTGTGTGAGTGTGTGTGTGTGTGTGTGTGTGTGTGTGTGTGTGTGTGTGTGTGTGTGTGTGTGTGTGTGTGTGTCTGTGTGTGTGTGTGTGTGTGTGTGTGTGTGTGTGTGAGTGTGTGTGTGTGTGTGTGTGTGTGTGTGTGTGTGTGTGTGTGTGTGTGTGTGTGTGTGTGTGTGTGTGTGTGCGAGCGTTAGTGCGTGCGAGCATGTGTATGTGAATATTCATATATGCAATAGACGTGGTAATTCATATGTACTAAGTGGGTCAGTGACTCCTGTTAAGACTTGAAAAAGTCGCTATCACTAATATAATTTGTCACCAAATGTATATATATATAAAGGTATGCACAGTGCTGCTGCCAAACGCGTGTGTCAGTCCTTGTGCAGGCATGACTGATGTATCAGCAATGGCCGTGAATGTACTATAGTATCACTGGATGAACCGCACAATACGTTACTTAAATCCTTTAATTTGGTATCCTAACAATGGATAATAATACGTTGGATTATGATAAATAGCTCAACGTATATGCAATTGCATGCCAATGCACACAAATGTGAACAACAATAAATTAAATAAATCCATTGACATGTTTGTAGTACTCAACGCGGTAAATGGCTATTTCTTGAGACAAAACGTCCCTGAACCGCGAAACAGTGGAACCTCAGTATTGAATCAACTCAGCGGGTGGGACCCTTTGCCTGAGTAGTGCCGACATTTCTGGGAATTTCCTATCCGATTCCTGTGGGAATATGTTTCGATTCGCCACCACTAGGCAACATACGTATTGGTTTGTAACACGTAAGTCTATGGAATCCCAGGAGAAACTGTTACGTCGTGAGTACCACAGTGGCGACGCATAGCGGATTCCGAACGAGCAAATATTTCTGCATCACCGTTCATTTGGCGGCCACAATCACCGTACTTTTGTTCTGCCGCACAACAGAGCTTCAACATATAAGGAAGATTTAAAGTATATACTAATTATAAAACAAAGCCCTAGAGGGTAAATCCCAAATAAATTTAAATAAATACACTTTAAAACTTCCAATAAATTAATTATAAATAAATATTTAAAAAAGGATCACTTCTCCAACCGAATCTTGTTACTGGTTCTGACAGCCACGGCTGTGTCGGGCAGTTCCTTTCAGTCTTTAGTGATTTTCGGGAGGAATGAATGTTGTCTGTTTTTGGTTTTGCACTGTATCGGACAGAGCTGTTTTGTGTGTCGTCTTCCTTGTCTGGTCGGAGCTGGAAGGAGCTTGGAGCGGTCGACTGTGTTGCTTGGTGTCCGATGATCTCACGGAGCATGTTTAGCCTTGCTACCTTCCGGCGATGCTGCAGGAAAACCACTGAAGTCAGTTGATTATTGCGGTGACAGTAGATGTTTTCTTATATTGATTGGCCACGATACGAGCGGATCTTCTTTGGACAACATGCAACATTGTTGTTGATGTTACGTCGGATGTATTGGTCCCATACTGTGCAGACGTACTCCAGTATTCGTACGTTTCAGTCAGTACATTTGTAGGCGCCGACGATTGGTCGACTGGTCACACCCAGTTTCTCCCACTTGATCCAAGAGAGCCGTGCTGTGAGATCTGGAAAAAGACCCTTTGGATCATTCATTGATGAATATACAGCACTGGCAACCACTACTATTGAAAAATGCTCGTTTATGGCCTTAAAGTCGGCTTATGCCTGACAATCCGTGAATGTAGTGCAATGACTGTCTGAGGTAGACCTAACAATAAATATTAATTCAGACAATCAGTTTCAACAGTAGGACCTAAAGTAATTTTTCGTCGATATATCTTAATTACAAAACACATACGTACCACTTGTGTTCCATAATTGGGTGCGTTTGTTCCGTTTGCCGTCCCTCAGTCCGTTTTCAATATGTGTCAGCGGGTCAAGGCCGGATCCAAGCATGTCCCGCAGCAAAGCGATGTAAGCTGTCCGTGGAACAACAAAACCCGCATTGTAATCATAGTAAATTGAAAACCATTGAGATTATAAAATAAAATATTTCATGACACAGACTCGAGCATAAAAAAGCAAACAGAAATGCTGAAAAATAAAGCCGATCGAATTGTATGTTTCTTCGGCGCAACATATTCCGTAGTGATAAATAAAAACTGCGTTCACATAACTCATAACAACAGTTAGATTATCTAAAAGTTTATGTCGACACGTAACGACGTCGCTTTCAAAGTTGCTTTCCAACCGCTAAGGACAGAGGATAACCTGGACAGCTATTCACTACTCAGCTATTCACTAATTTACAGTTAACGTGTGGGTACCGACAGGTAGACTTGAACAAAGAAGATCGCACGAAGATCGCAGTTTGGCTTTGCACTCGCTGTGGTCTCTGTGAGTTCAGAATGATGCCTTTTGAGCTATGCAATGCTCCAAGTACGTGCGACAGGCTCATGGAAACAGTACTACCCGGACTTCAGTGGGATTATGTCGTGCTTTACATGGACGACATAATTGTATTTGCATATTCATTCCAGAAACACCGAGAACAAGTCTATGCAACCACCAACACCACCACTTGCGATATTACTGCCAATTATAATGACCACTGAACATTCAGTTCCTGAAGAAGGCCGCCGATGGTGGTTGAAACGTAGAAGTAAGTCGAACATTGCTAGTTGTGTAATTATGAAATTTGTTTCGAAAAATTAAAATAATAGTTATTAATTATTAGTATTGTTACAAAGACTCACAAAATATCACATACAATATAAGTATATGCATCTTACCAATGGCAAGTCTTAATGTGTCAATTTTCGACAGTCGCTTCTCGTACGGGAACGTGGGCACGTGACATCGAAGCTCTTCGAAGGCTGAATTGATGTTGAGCATGCGCCGTCGTTCCCGGACGTTGGCAGCGCCGCGCTGTGAGAAACAAAGGTGCCACATTTCCAAAGTGAATATGGTGATAATCTAACTACAATCAAGCAGGCATTATGTATGATATATATTACGTTAATAAGTAGAAGCCATCTTTTCTGAGATTCATCTACGTCTCCTTGGCTTTAACATAACTTCTCTGTGTTTTGTTTCTTCAGAATGCCCAAAGTTAAGGTCTTTATATTTTATAGGGTAAATCAATTGTTCGGAACGTAAAAGCGCTATGCGCGTAAAAGGTAAAATAACAATTGCCTCAAACGCGCACTGGCGGCGAATGCGTCAAGAAAATATGTCCATGCGTCATGGACTGAGTTGCTTAGCAACATAAACTAGACGCATACACATGGAGGCTTATTTATGTCTATGTCATAGGAACACGAATATCGTGTGTTTTCTAATATGTTGTAGACATTACTATAACGAGTGCTTATTTGTTAGTGATAATAATAATTGACACAGAAATAAAATTGGGAAAAACACATATAGAGATGCCAGTAAGATTAATCTACTTAGCCCCTATATAGTTTGAAAGTAAAAGTGAAAACAAAATTGTATTCTAAAGAATGCATGACCTATGTTTATACAGAAGAGCGATGGAGAGTGAAAAGTGCCTTTCATGTAATGTATTATTACAGTAATAACTGTTATTATAGTCAACATTACACAGTGTAATATCACATACCATATAACTATCATTCTCGAGATAATAAACTAATTCATTTAATTATTATATACATAATATATTGATTGTTACTGCCATAATTGTCACAATTTTTTTTTTTTTAAATCATTTTTATTATTAATTTCATTCCTTCTCTACTGGATGGAATACATAAACCATTCACCTAACTTTAGTATTTTGTCTTGTTCCAACCACAGGTTACCTACCTGGCCGTTCACCATTCCGTAGTCATCGTCGGCGTCAACATCGTTCTGCGACAGGGACATCGGAAAATGCAAACTTGGCAGCGGGTAACCGGAATTACTGTAGGCGCACGCTGGCAGATCCTGTGCGTGCATCCCCTGCTCCCGTTGACACGCGTCCCGGGGACACATGTCTCCCACATACTGTCCCTCCGCAGGCATGTTCCCGTGTGAGACGCCGCGGTGTTGGCAGAACTCCTGAGGGTAAGTGTCCCCCTTGTATCGCTCTCCATCGGGGACTTGTAGCGGACACAGCTGGGCTTGGTTCCCGTCGTGTGGTCGCAGGTCGTCCTCACACATGTCCCCGGGACAGTAGGCCGTCGTGTAGGCGTCCTGCTGGCAGAGACCGACGGGACAGATGTCCCTCGGACACACTGCCCGGCCCTGACACAGCTCCTCGTGGGGGCCGACTCCGGTGAACGGAGTCACCACTTCGCAGACTCCGTGCTGGTTGGTTTCCGCGCAGTGCATCTTGGGACAAATGTCTCCGGAATATCCGTAAGTCGCGGCGAATTCTGCCGAGTTGTCCATGTCGACCGATGTCTCTGATGTATCAGTTAGATTATATTGGTTTGAAGCAATTAAGCTCAGTTAGGTTATTTATTTTGAAACAATTGTAAAGTAAGAAAGTAATCCTCCAATAAAATAGGTCAAAACGTGGCCACATAATTTAAATACGATACATAGTAACCGTTTGCCAATATCATTTGTGACTGTCCCGAGTTAGAGATGGATGCGACATTATTCCGATGTGCTTATATATGAACCGAGGACGCCTTCCGCCGACCAACCGAGATATTAGTCACGTGACACCAGGTGTGTGACGTCACCACTTAACGTGGTCAATCCGGATGTGTCGATTCCAGACGTCGGATTCAATTAGGATCATCTCCGCGGCACGCGTGAGGAACAATGCTGCACCACGACAGACGCTGTGAAGTCGCCGCCTCAGAGGTGTCGAGATCGGTCAAGTGTCGCCCCAGGAAATATTGTCCATTACAACATCTAATTGCTGCGCGATTTGTAATCGGCTCGCTCAGACGGTGAAATGGACGCGGCGTTGGTAAGTGCCGGTCAACAAGGCTCGACACCGCGTCGCGTGTTGGTGACACCCGGCCGACGTCACGGTCGATGTCCACTCTAGAGTTGTCGTACAGCCGCAGTTGCGTTATATAACGTGTAAACTTAGGAATTTAGCATGACTTATGATACATTTATCGATAATATGATATTGTCTCGAAAGTAGCTTGTGTAGAGCTCACTATTTTGTTAACAGTTGTTGAAGATTGACATGCCGGCGTCTGGTAGTGTATACATTCGTGACCATCTTAAAACAACGGTTGTCATATAACTTGTTCTAGTGCATTTTGGTCGGAATTGAACATTGATCAAAATATGCATATTATCTTCATCTGAATGACAGTTAGGTTATCATGAAGCTATACTTATACCCAGAGACAATTAGGTTATCCCGAGGCTCTTCGTATACCTAGATAACACTGAAGCTGACATATCCCTATCAAAATGACTCTCATTAATAACAAAAACTTTAAAAGAAAAATGTCAACTACGACTTTCTCCCGTCAAGCTCCGTATTGCATATGAATGTCCACGTTTAAAAAAAATCTACAATAAAAAATAGCGTTGCGATTAAGTGACTTGTTAAAATAGAATCAGACCACTTATTTCGCCTGTTTCACTCGATTTGGTCAAGAAATAATTAAATAACTGTCACATAGTTTCAAACGAACTGGAAACTCCGCGTATTGCTGGAAACAAGCTGTTGTGCTGTACAAATGTCGGAATATCGATCCGAGGAATAACCTGTCAGCCGTATGCGGTTTCCGATTAGCTGAATGGCTTGTATTAATTACTTTTGTTCAAAGAAAGCAAACGTCGTATTGTTGTTCATTTTGTGCTCTTTTCAATCGACCGATACGTTTGTGAGAGTGAACATTGGGACATCACGAACAGATTCCGATACATCGGGATACACCGTTTGTTGTAGGGCCTAGTGTTGGAATTATACGGTAGGCGTCAGCACAAGGCTACGTTGCATGCAATTTTTTCCAAGATAGAGCCGGACTTGCAAGGACGAGACCCGAGAGTGGGTTTGAATGGTATATGCACGCGTCATATGTTCTAGTTTGTCTACGTTCTTCTCTAAGTAACTAAATTCATATTATATAGTTTTATCACGACCACGTATTATATGTTCTATTTTATCAATCTGTATTGTTTTAAATCATTGTTCTTATTGGCGTGCGTGTGCGTGTGCGTGTGCGTGTGCGTGTGCGTGTGCGTGTGCGTGTGCGTGTGCGTGTGCGTGTGCGTGTGCGTGTGCGTGTGCGTGTGCGTGTGCGTGTGCGTGTGCGTGTGCGTGTGCGTGTGCGTGTGCGTGTGCGTGTGCGTGTGCGTGTGCGTGTGCGTGTGCGTGTGCGTGTGCGTGTGCGTGTGCGTGTGCGTGTGCGTGTGCGTGTGCGTGTGCGTGTGCGTGTGCGTGTGCGTGTGCGTGTGCGTGTGCGTGTGCGTGTGCGTGTGCGTGTGCGTGTGCGTGTGCGTGTGCGTGTGCGTGTGCGTGTGCGTGTGCGTGTGCGTGTGCGTGTGCGTGTGCGTGTGCGTGTGCGTGTGCGTGTGCGTGTGCGTGTGCGTGTGCGTGTGCGTGTGCGTGTGCGTGTGCGTGTGCGTGTGCGTGTGCGTGTGCGTGTGCGTGTGCGTGTGCGTGTGCGTGTGCGTGTGCGTGTGCGTGTGCGTGTGCGTGTGCGTGTGCGTGTGCGTGTGCGTGTGCGTGTGCGTGTGCGTGTGCGTGTGCGTGTGCGTGTGCGTGTGCGTGTGCGCGCGCGCGCGCGTGTGTGAGTATGTGTGTGGGGTGAGTGAGTGAGTGAGTGAGTGAGCGAGCGAGCGAGCGTGCGTGCGTGCGTGCGTGCGTGCGTGCGTGCGTGCGTGCGTGCGTGCGTGCGTGCGTGCGTGCGTGCGTGCGCGCGCGCGCGCGCGCGAGCGAGCGAGTGAGTGACGTGCCGAGGTCAACTCGCCTCTTTCTACGTCCACTCACATCTGGTCTACCGATGGATATCAGAAATAGTCAGAGTGATTTATTAACGGGTTTTTAATATTCTCTTCTTTTCTTCTACCTGAGAGAATATATTTATCCAATCACATTCAATGAAACACCATATCGACTTATATGAGAAATATTCAACCACGTTGCAAATAATACCCGAAGACCTATCCAACTATCCAACATTGGCTTGTACTCATTTTCATTCATACAGCTGAGTGAACTGGAGCAACGTAGAGCGGACGAATCTCTCAGCAGCACAGCATTAAAACCCCAGTTCCGATGCTGCAGTTATTGCGCACCATACCACTGTGCTGGATGTTCCTGTCGAGACAACAAAACAACACTAGCAACACGGAACAAACATAATTAGAACATGTTTATCAGTAGTGGTGGTGGTGGTGGTGGTGGTGGTGGTGGTGGTGGTGGTGGTGGTGGTGGTGGTGGTGGTGGTGGTGGTGGTGGTGGTGGTGGTGGTGGTGGTGGTGGTGGTGGTGGTGGTGGTGGTGGTGGTGGTGGTGGTGGTGGTGGTGGTGGTGGTGGTGGTGGTGGTGGTGGTGGTGGTGGTGGTGGTGGTGGTGGTGGTGGTGGTGGTGGTGGTGGTGGTGGTGGTGGTGGTGGTGGTGGTGGTGGTGGTGGTGGTGGTGGTGGTGGTGGTGGTGGTGGTGGTGGTGGTGGTAGTGGTGGTAGTGGTGGTAGTGGTGGTAGTGGTGGTAGTGGTGGTAGTAGTGGTAGTAGTGGTAGTAGTGGTAGTAGTGGTAGTAGTGGTAGTAGTGGTAGTAGTGGTAGTAGTGGTAGTAGTAGTAGTAGTAGTAGTAGTAGTAGTAGTAGTAGTAGTAGTAGTAGTAGTAGTAGTAGTAGAGAAAAAAGGCAAGTTTTTATATAGCGCAATATCCAGTCCTCGGGACCGCTCAAAGCGCTTTTACACTTTACTTCCCTCACGGACCTGTTCTCCCAGACACCATCTCGGCTTCTCTGGGAAGCATCCAGCCACATGCTGCAATTAATGCGCGAAGGCTGATCGTACACATATCCACCACTGTCTATAGCCAGGTACTCATTTTATTCAGCTGAGTGAACTGGAGCAATGTAGAGTGAAAAAACTTGCCCATGGTTTTAACGCCGCAGCCAGGATTCGAACCCGGGTTCTCGTAGTCGAGAGTCCGAAGCTCTACCCCTGGGCCACTGCGCTCTACAAAGTAAGTAAGAGTTGTTAAAGTCTTGTCCGAAGTCGTTTACGTGCCCAAGTGACTGATGTCCCCAAACTGTGGCGAGCGGGCTCGCTCAAAAAAGATAAGTAACATTTGAAATATACACATATTCCACAGAGTGTCAAAATTGGTGTAATAACCAGTGCTTTCTGTTATGGTCTTTAGTGCAAAAATAAACAACAATATTTAGGACATTTCGTCATGGAAATATATTGACACCAAAACACTGGTTATTTTAAGGCAATATTCGCAATGGCAGTCCGCGTGAAAGAAGTTCACTGCGTTCTCGTGTCAAGCACGTCGCTATGTCACTCCCGTCTCCTGTGGCATTCAACGCGTCATAAATCATGTCGCCCAATTCTAATTTGTTGACACCTGTTTTACGCGGCCGTTAACCGGTGATGTTCGGCAATGCCGTTATGTGTTCACATCACACCCAGTCTGCGACACGACCCGACCACGCGACATTCGCCACCGTTAATGGCGCGCGACATGAAAGGATGTTACCGCGTAATAAAGAGATAACCACTGATGCAAACGCGTGCGAATACCTCACCAAGTGAAGGAAGTGTACTAAACAAGACCCTGGCTCACGGTGTAGCAAAACATGCGATAGCAACAGCAACAGCAGGTGTTGCAAGAGCAGCAATAGTAGCTGCCATAGCAGCAGTTGGAGCTGTAGTCAATGCAGTGGCGATACAGTAACTGTAGTTGCAGACGCAATAACTGCACTCTGTCTGTCTGTCTGTCTGTCTGTCTGTCTGTCTGTCTGGCTGTCTGGCTGTCTGGCTGTCTGGCTGGCTGGCTGTCTGGCTGTCTGGCTGTCTGTCGGTCGGTCGGTCGGTCTGTCGGTCGGTCTGGCTGGCTGGCTGGCTGGCTGGCTGGCTGGCTGGCTGGCTGGCTGGCTGGCTGGCTGGCTGGCTGGCTGGCTGGCTGGCTGGCTGGCTGGCTGGCTGGCTGGCTGTGCCAACTTGTCGTCCCTCTCACTCGGCCTCTTTGTGGCTACGAGTCGCGCGTTTATCTTATTCATCATAATTATGTGTCTGTCAACACACGCAAAACAAACATGACGTCACGGTCGTGTAGGCGAAATAATGAGCCGATAACACGCACACGTCGATTCGACACGGAGGTGTTACACGGCGACCAACGTGTCAACTGTGGGGTGCTGGTGTGTGTCGATGTCGGACTCTCGGCTTCTACCACAGTGCGACTCGATGGCAGGGGTCGCGGCTACCCGCTGATCCCGCCGTGAACGTGGAGGCAACGCACCAAAGACGACGGCGAATTGGTTACAATTAGCATCAAAATACTACTGCTGCTGCTATTGCTATTACACTACTACTGCTATTGCTACTGGTACTGCTACTACTACTACTACTGCTACTGCTGCTGCTGCTGCTGCTACTGCTACTGCTACTGCTACTGCTACTGCTACTGCTACTGCCTATGCTACTGCTACTGCTACTGCCTATGCTACTGCCTATGCTACTGCCTATGCTACTGCCTATGCTACTGCCTATGCTACTGCCTATGCTACTGCCTATGCTACTGCCTATGCTACTGCCTATGCTACTGCCTATGCTACTGCCTATGCTACTGCCTCTGCTACTGCCTCTGCCTCTGCTACTGCTACTGCCTATGCTACTGCCTATGCTACTGCCTATGCTACTGCCTATGCTACTGCCTATGCTACTGCCTATGCTACTGCCTATGCTGCAGTGCTGCAGCAGTCTTGCACTACTGACATGTGTTTAAATGATTAAACCGTAAAAAAAGTCGCCTTCTGTACTGCGTTGAGTAGGCAAATACGCATTGATGTTAGTTATCGTAAGCGGGATCTCGGTGGTTAAATCGTTCCCTTGGCTGGTATAACGAGAACAATTCGGGTGTTCAACCAATTTCTTTGCCACGGAATCTACTGTGTATCATTCTATTGTCCCTTTGTGGTCGTGTTCCAATTCAAATTCGTTGCCTGAGAATCGACTTTGGTCGGTGACAGGTGCATAGTAAGTGATGCACATTGGCTATACATATCGTCCAGCTACTAATCCTTTTACAGCGCATTTCCCTGGACAACATATCCCCCGAAACACTAACCCGAGTATATTTTATTATTCCGGACTAAATTGACTTCACGGTGACCTTTCTCCCGGCATAACTCAAATTATTCCCAATTATTTTTTTCGGAAAAAATGTATGAAACTGTATGAGGAAACGGTGTCGTGTGTATTGTTTGTAAAGTGTCGTTTATTATTACTTACTCGTGGAATGAGTGCGTGTAGAACACACGCCCGGGCAGCACCAGAGCGAGGCCGACGGGGACTTGTTTGTATCACCCGGCGGGTGTCCTCGTATGGGGCGCTGTGTGTTAACATAGCGTTTGGAAATGCTCTATCTGTTTACCTTCTTTTGGTTGGCACTGTGTTTATTAGTATGTGCGTGCGTGCGTGCGTGCGTGCGTGCGCGCGCGTGCGTGCGTGCGTGCGTGCGTGCGTGCGTGCGTGCGTGCGTGCGTGCGTGCGTGCGTGCGTGCGTGCGTGCGTGCGTGCGTGCGTGCACGGACGTGTTGTGACCTCTTCTTTGAATGCCGTTTCTAATTTAACCTCTTACTACAAAAGTACGTCTTTTATTTATTAATATTTTTTATTTATGCATAGATGCAAATGTGCGTATAGGTATGGCCATATATATATATATATATATATATATATATATATATATATATATATATATATATATATATATATATATATATATACGTATATATAGAAGACAGCAAATACAAACAATTAGTGAGGCGGTGAAGCGTCGTTTCAACGCTATCTTCTACTCAGAGCGAATATGATTAAATATTAACTAATAAAATTACAAATCGCAGCGAACCATAACGCTTTACAGCCATACTGCCGGAAGTGGAATTAGTTTCGTTATTGCAACTATACTACCAAACGTGGAAATAGTTTCGTTACGACGATTATTGATGAACAAATGACCATGTTTAAGACTTCCCAGACGTCACGTGGACAACACATCGGTCGGTGAAGACTTGACTATAAATGTTCTCGCGATCAGGTTGACGTCACTTTCTGAATAACGTGGCTTACATATTTACTGAATATTTGAAAATCACGCGTAGAATACATGCAGTCGTAAAGACATGACTCGACGTTGGTGACGGTCTCGGGTGTTATGTTTCATGCAGTCAGTCTGACGTCATTGCTGCATTCAACGGACACTGCAGTCGATGACGTCATGTATTGAAGATCATGTCAGGTGTAGTTACTCTAGGCAGTGTGACGTCACTTGTTGAAGACGGATGCAATTAGACGTCGACCACGTGTTCGTCTAGTGCGCGCCCATGTTGGTCACTTGTAGAAGGTGGAGGCAACGGGAGCTACGGAAGAACAGAACAACGTATACAATTCAGCAGCAACAGAACAAGGCAGCTTCGGGGATGCAAAGATCAGATAACAATATGGAGTTGATCAGGGCTACTGTTTTGATTTTATCATTATTTAGAGGGTGTAAAAAACATGAAAAGTTACTCTGCATTAATTATGCATTTTGATGCTTATTATGGACTACCCGACTGATTTGTGGGCATATTTCCCGTCTCGATACCAGTGAATCAGTGATCAAACACCTCGTTCTCTCACAGGCCTAAATCTGAACACCACATTACTTAATGTATAATTAAACATACTCATAATTACGCTACGCGTCACAGACACCATGACAACGTTCTCACGAAATTGTGATTTAATTCACAGTTCGTAAAACAACTTCTAATTAAACACGAATCCATTTAGTTACGCGCACGTTTGAATTGAACCCTCTTTTCGTGTCGACATCAATTAAGACATTTGGCATTTGTTGAATCCGACCAGCTGCCCGCCACACGGGGGGCGTACACCGGGGGGCTGATCGAGGGGGGCCCATCGTAAAACATCACATCTCCATTATCCCCGTCAGGACAGATGTGACACCGGGTGACGTCGATTACGCACGCGATTGCCGGTGTCGCGCGCATGATCACAGCGCCATTGACTGCTCATTTCGAGCGCCACAATGCTGGTTTATTGCCCGAGCAACAAAAACGCGCTGTAATTAGCATAATTAATGCGATCGTCGACGAGGGCTCGCGACCCGTCGACGTGGGTCCCGTCACGACCCGAGCCCCGACTGCGCTTATTGCGTTCACAGCGGTGTGTCGCGCTGCAGCTTTGTCTTCGGCGCGGTCACGTGACCCGCGAACGCCGCGGTGCATGTTTACTGGTGATTACAGGAGCGACCGGCGAAACAAAGATGCTTCCTGCCGCGTCTGTGTGCTCAACGCCCGCGACAAATTATTGCGTCGTTCGCACGGGTGACGACAGTTCTGTAGCACCACCGTGTGAATTCGTGGCCGATGTCGTCGGCTGACAGACGGGTGTTCTAGACTGTTCTGCACCTGTGTCTTGCCATGGTGATGTTAATAGGTTCACTCGAGCTTGATCAAACCAGATAATATGTTTGTCATTAAAATGTACTGTGCACCTTAAGTACAGTTTACATGTTATGTAGGTGTGGCTCTTTAAATTGTTATTTGTAAGCCAATAATAAGGTAGCTTATTGTATAGTAGACCTTATGTAATACGCTAGGGGTGAATGAACTGACAGTGTTTGTCCGAGAATATTTGCATTACGAACGAGTTGCTAGATGACTTTGATCTTTTGGTATGGATAATTGTTTTCTTTCTTTTAAAATAATTAAATACCTTTTATAAAGTGTATGTAATATACTATACCAGAAATGGTATCAGACATTCATTATAATATTACGAACGAGTTGCTAGATTACTTTGATCTTTTGGTATGGATAATTGTTTTCTTTCTTTTAAAATAATTAAATACCTTTTATAAAGTGTATGTAATATACTATACCAGAAATGGTATCAGACATTCATAATAATATTACAATGATTCACATTTTGTATCCAGTTAGAAATTTATGCGCGATGAAAATCGAGTGCTTTCTGCGTAGGAATGTTCGCATCGTTGCAATGATAAGGAATATTCTTTACATATAATGAAGTAGTTAATAGCATTAGTTTGTCGTTACACACTACGTTTAAATTATCACGACAACACTAGGTAGGCCATCGATTTAAGTTAAATTGTAATATTATGAGTACTAGACCCTACAACAAGAAAAGGTCCACTGCATTCAACATGCATGCGCATTCACTTTCATGCAGCGTTGGTTACAAAACGATTGTCAATATAAACGTACTTTTCTTAGAACCTTCATCGTTAGTAAAGACCCTTTGCAATAAAAAAAACGAAAAGTATAACCTGATGAGATCGTGTTTCACAAATTTAACGCAACACCTCAGACGAACACAACGCAGAGTGCCTACACAAGTTGTTGGAAAATCGGCACTGAATTAATTACCCCATTCGTGAACGCAAGAACACCATACTGAAATATTTGTTTCTATTTTCGACCGAACTTTCTTAAATGTATATTTACATGCATAACATATTTATAAAATATCCGCGAACTTGTGGTTATCGAAGAACCTAGACACTATATGTGGATAACCCATGTATAAGCTTTCGTTTACACGATTTGATTTTGATTCTTATCAACCGATCAGGCTACAAACTGTAAACATGTTAGTGTTATTTTACACAATTAGATTTCGTGCAACCTTAAAGCGAGGGTGCCAGCTCCTAGGTTTTATTTTTATTTAATATTACTTTTCATGCATGTTGAAGGTCTACTGCCTGCCAATGTAGGCTTAGTTACTTCGCTAAGCACAGAACAGCGTTTGCAATTAGAAAGAATCCTCTTGCAACACGTTCAAACGGTAAACAAAATATCCGGTTTCGGAAAAAATTGATCGGCAATAGTGTCGAAGCGAGCAGAATTAACCGTAATACCCTCTAATGTTTTAATTTCCCACGCTCTACACGGTAGACGTCCCGTTACAAATCACTGCACTGTCAATTCCGGCACCCTCCCTTTAACGGTGCAACGTATTGCTGATACGTTTTACAAAGCCGACTGTTTGACAGGACCACTGGGTCGCGGGGCCCGCACGGTCCAGGCAGGGAGTCGACCAGTGTGTTTTCACATTATTTTGCGGCGGTGTCTTATTACGGGTCCTTGGTCCGGACAATGGCGAGTCCGACAGACGCGACCCCGATCCTGATTGGATCCCGTCGGGAGGCCGGCGCGGTGCGAGGAGCGACGAGCACTTGAAAGGCCCGGCCCCCGTCGCGAGCGGCTGCGGCGGCAGAAGGTGTCGTCCGCTCGGTTGAGCGACGACAAAGAGCGATATTAGAATCACTTCTGCGCGAGTGGTCACCAACGATGTGTGACGTCACCGTATGGCGGCCACTCCCGGCCGCCCGGTTGTGGCGGCCCGTGGGGTGGCGGGACAGGGTGTACTTGTAACGGGGTGAGTGGCGTTACCCATAACTCTGCGCCGTCCGGAGGGTTCAGGCGACGACGAGGGTTGTTCCTAAATATATTACTTTGGGTGGTTTAAAGAATTATCGGTAGTGCTGTTTTTGAAAAGTCTCCAGGAGATATGTTAGTGTCATATTGCAAAGGTTGTTTAATTTTATCACATCATTAAATCTGATAGCCCCATTTTGACATTCTCCTATATTAAGTTTCTTTTACCCGAGATACTTATATTAATTTCACACCTTTTGCACGCGCACAAGCACAAGCACAACACACGCACGCACACACACACACACACACGCACACACACACACACACACACACACACACATATATATATTTATATATATATATATATATATATATATATATATATATATATATATATATATATATATATATATATATATATATATATATATATATATATATATATATATATATATATATATATATATATATATATATATATATATATATATATATATATATATATATATATATATATATATATATATATATATATACATATATAGTATATATATATATACATATATAGTATATATATACATATATAGTATATATATAATATATACATATATAGTATATATATATATATATATTTATATATATATATATATATATATATATATATATATATATATATATATAAATATATATATATATATATACTATATATGTATATATTATATATATACTATATATGTATATATATACTATATATGTATATATATATATATACTATATATGTATATATATATATATATATATATATATATATATATATATATATATATATATAAATATATATATATATATATATATATATATATATATATATATATATATATATATATTTATATATACTCACACGCACAAACTCACACACGCACGCACGCATTCATACATTAGACATATACACGCCGACAGTCACACGCTCAGATCTCACTCACACACACGCTGGTATATCAACGAGCCAGTAATGAATTGGCTTCACTCAGCGACCACGGACCTGTCACGAATCCCTCGTCAAAGGACACCTTGTGGAATTTATTACACGCAGGTGTACCGCCACAAAACGTCCATTGTTGTGCTGAGGTATGACCCGAAAGACCAATAACACTAATTTGAGGCTTTTCCATCGTAAGTTAAATTAGCAACTGTCGTGCGGTTTTGCCCCCGGCTATGCGCCGCATTGGTCCGAATCATTTGTGTCGTCTTTACACGCGGAAACCCTCACCTCTCGACGATAAACACGTCACCGGTGTCGCTTTAAAGACACCACAGAATTTATGTCGCTGAGCTCACCCGGCCATGAAACAACAGTAGGAAGCGACGAGTTTAACGGCGATCGTTGGCTTTATTGATAGGTGTGGTGGTCTATGTGTGTGGGATGGTGATTGTGTGTGTGTGTGTGTGTGTGTGTGTGTGTGTGTGTGTGTGTGTGCGTGCGTGCGTGCGTGCGTGCGAGTGCGTGTGTGTATATGCGTGCGTGCGCCTGCGTGCGTGTATGTGTGCGTGCATGTGTGCGTGTGTAATGTGTATACATGCGTGCGTGCGTGCGTGTGTGCGTGTGTTTGTGTGCGAATATGTGCGAGTGTGTGTGAGTGTGTGTGCGTGTGTGTATGTGAGTGTGTTTGCATGCGTGTGTGGGTAGGTGCGTGCGTGTTCGAAGTAAGACGTTTTGGTCTGTGTTACGATTCAAGGAACACTGCCTGAGCATTTTGTTTGTTGATTTGTGGTCACATCCATATTGAGATTCGATCTTCAATATAAATCGGCGATACGCTGTTGGTGAATCAATCCTTATGCTACCGTGTTTACAAAAAATATCACAATATTTTTTAAGATTTGTTAAACTCGTCTCCGTTGTCAGTGTCTTATAATATCTAGAATCTATAGAGACGTACACTATGATATGATACTGTTGTACCTCAACCAGCCGTTATACCTTTAAAACGTTGATTTCTTTTAAATGTCACAAATATGTTTTGATAATCGCACAAACCACGGACTTGTATACACTGGACTGCTGTCTCCGGGTTCAAGGCCGCTAGAGAAGTGCAGCAAGGTCAACTTCGCACAAGAGGTATAAGTTACTTCCGGTTGTCTGCTGGTTGCCGGCAATTTCGCAGTTGACCGCAGGAAAACATCGTATAAATAAGACATATGGATAAAATCTTCCATGACATGTATGTTTAATAAAATTCTAGCAAATATATTGTTTGGAAAGTTGTTTTGAGTCAAGTATTGACAACTTTAACGGCTAAAATGCGTTGCCGCGAAAACGTAATCGACCCAGTCCCAACTACGAAGTACTGCTACTACTACTACTAGTCTGTGTTGCAATTTATTAGTAAGTGAAACCGAAACCTCAAAATTAATGACTTTGGATTTAGTTACAGCCACGAAATGGACTTTAGGACCAGGGCCAACATTATACAGATGCCATGGTCCCGAGACAACCCTTCCCCTCCACACCCGATGATCATTACGAGAAATATAGTAGGCAGCCCTGCTGTAGGCACTTCAACAAAAACATCAAAACATAACTGTTAATTTTATTACGATACCTTTATTAGATCCAAAGTTATTGCAATTTAAAGACGGAAAAATGCGCAAACTTTTGTATCTCTTATAATGGTAAAATGAGCTAATATTTGTGTTTTCTCTTGATAAATATTTGAATAAGTGACTTTAAAATGGCATTTCTTTGTTATTTATATAACTATTAAAATACTGTTTGCCGTATTTTGAAATACATTAAATGGAGTAATATTTGTTTCAATACTTATGTTTTTCACACTAGTTAATTCAGTTAATTAACTACTCCTAGTTAAGTAGTGCACCAAGTTAACAGGCCAAAATATTCTAATTACGTCCAGCCGAGTCCATAAATATGAAGATATTTATACATATTATGCGGAATGCATAACCACATTGATTACGAGAATAAGTATATATTAACTAGTCATGTAATAATAAATTTGTTAATAGGTGAAAATTAGTAGGCAACCTCAACAGACAGAAACTTTTTTGTAAAATGCCACAATTTCCATGAATATGTTTATAATATTATATAAACATGAAATTTGTAAAAACCACCTAACTTATGGTAAGAGATATAAATTAAACAATTATGTAATAAAAAACCATTAGAAATAAAGCAATTAATAAATCAGTATATAATTAGTAGCCGTGTTTCATACATATACACATGAATAAAAGGCCATAATGTCCATAATTATTAAGACATTTTCACATTAATTATGGTAGTAAATAGACATTAGCCAGTAATTTCATATTAACACTACTTTAATTAATGAGTTATTATTGGCTAATGTTAGCATGCTAACTCGACTAATGGTTATGTTTTTTATGAAGGCCTGCAGTAAATAATTATGAAGTAAAATATAATGTATGCAGTGTTTAGAACCACATGAAACACAATGATCAACCATCAATAAATACATGTCATTACAACATAAATAATAACTTTATTAATAAATATTATCTAAATAACAAACAGATTAATCCATGACAATGAAGCACAGTTGTCATACTTCACTTGTTTATGGGTGACCGTGGGTTTACATGTTGGACAAATGTTGCAGGCTCAGTAGAGACCAGTAATACATTTTTACCGTTTCATGATGTTCTGCATTTCAACATGAACTTGATGAAGTAATGTTTATAAATGTTCACAGTGTTTCGTCACCGACTCCAACATCACGGGTGCCAAATGCAAGACTGCGTTACCCTCCATAGGAATAAAGTGAACGATGAAGAAGCTGCTCACATTGCTCCACCTCACAATACTGTCTTTTTGCAATATTCACAATATTCTGCAAGATCTACCCAAGAATGTTCATAATCCAGTGTGTTCCGTGTCGTACAGAAACCGTTTAATTCCAGTGTCTTGTAATTAAGTTTGTATTATTCAATGTGTATTAAGTGTTACATTCAGCGAGATAAATTATGTAAAATTATTTAGTGTATGCAGATGTCGCCTATGATATATTGACGACTTTGTAAGCTATGTACCTTCACAGTTAACTGACAGATAGTGTTGCTCAGACAATACAATAATGCTGTGTTCTTTTGTCCATTAAAACTGCAATGCACATGTCATGTTCACATGGACTGTATCTTTAGACAGCCTAGATATGCTGCTGTGTCATCTTCAGCCAGATGAAGCTGTAATTATGCACACACGTATTGTGTGTAACTTTCAGGTGGGAGATTTCTGAAATAAAAGAATTCAAATTCAATAATTAATCAAACACATGCCAGAATTATTGTATATCCATCCCAAGCATTTAAATAAATAAACTTAAAATAACAAATACACAATTCTTAGTAATGTTTACATTTCTAGAAGTAATTGCATTATTATTAATTATAATTAGGAATAGTTGTAGTGATATTTTATTCACAACAATGTCATAAAACAGGATCAGAATAAATAAATTGCACATGAACAGTCATCAAAATAAAAATAACACAAATAAATCATAAATACAAGCGAATGGCAGTCAATATTGAAAACAGTTAGCAATGCTTAACTGGGCTTGGGCCTAGCCCTAGGAATAGCCATGGGCATGGCATAGGCCAAAGGCAGGTATAAACTGACAGCACAGAATGACAGATCGGTTAAATAAAATTATTATGAGTATTTAAACATTACATATAATTCAAATCGATGAACTTACACGTATGGCAAGACTGGTTAAAACTTGCGTCACTTGCCCAAGACAAAAACTGCCTTGCTTTCGGAAGTTCGTTATTGTTTACGCCATTACCGATTACGTATTATATTATATTATAGGTCATGTACGGCGAAAATAATATTAAATAAACCATTTAGAACTACACCGGAGATAGCCACAACATTTACCAAACTAGGTACAGTCATCGTTTAGGACAATTCTCACTATTATTGAATTAAACAGTTATATTTACCCCAAGAATCCTCTTGATGTTCGGCAACTCCATGCAGTGGCTCGCAGACCGGAAGTGGGGAGTACCTCTTCTGCGCTCGTGACCTTTGCAGCCGACTCCGCCGCTCGCGACGCGCTGCGAGCGGCTGAGACAGCAGTCCAGTGTATACAAGTCCGTGCACAAACAAATATATTCTTTGATGACCACCAACACGCGCTGTTATATTACTCTGCGAATAAATCTTAATTTCACCTGATCACCTTTTACGTTGATTAATGTTACGCTAATCAATCGTGCAGAATTCTAAATGTCGGCGTTGTCAACCTAAGCACGATTATCATCCGCAAACCTTGCCCTGAATGGTTGTAGTTTTACTATACGTAACTATTTTTAAATCCTGGAGAAGGACATCGATTTAAAGCAATAATAAACATTGAACTCAATGTTCGTCCAGTCCACTTAATATTGTATATATCACACGGGTCATAAAATATTCCCACGCCCGCCCCGTCTATACAGTGTACGTATTATTCACCCGATTAAGCGGCGGGCCATCTGCTTCTGTTCGCATCAACGATATAGAGTGGCTCGACCCCTGAGTCACTTCATGTTTCTAAATCACAAATCGAGTTCTTTCTACTAAATATAATTACACCTGACGGGTGCATATTAAACGACTCCATTGTGGGGGTGTGGCACCCCTTTATCTCCTTCCCCCGAGGCGTGGAGGTAGGGAGACAATGAATTCTAATTATGGCCAAGCGAAGCTTGACACGGAGTTGATTCAGGTGACAGCAACGTGTGAATAACTCGACGTTTGTGACAGTTACTTTCTGTGGCCAGTGTGGCGTGAGGCTGCTACGCGTCAAAGCGACTAGTTGACTTTCATTTGTCTCTTGATACTGATCTATCTAATGGTTTCGTGTTAATATTCCTAACACCACTGACCGTATGACATGGTTCATGAACTGCCGGTGTGTATTAAATTATTCAATGCAAGCAAACCGTGCAGCTATCTGCCTAGTGACGGCGAGAGTTGAGCAGAAAATAGCTGATTTTACGTTGGAAAAATCCGCTATCGCACCACACACACCACAACACCACACACACCACACACACCACACACACACGCACGCACGCACGCACGCACGCACGCACGCACGCACGCACACACACACACACACACACACACACACACACACACACACATACACACCAAATAACTCGACCGGCATTTCACGCCGTACAACCGCCAATTTCTCAATTTGTCCACTCCCCGTCGTTAGAACTCGGCAAATCCGCAAATAGCCGGCGTTTCACGCGTGGCTGGACAGCGTCAACAGCGCCAACTCAAGGGCGATCGATAAATTAACGCCAACAAAAGGACGCCCGGTGAAATTTGTCTTTTGAAACAAGATCAATTGCCGGGCATGTATTCACGTCAAGTGGCGCACGCAACGGACACTGTCGCGTGTGTCGCAAAAACAAACGAACAAACACAAGAAGTGGTATGGATACGTTACGCCTGGCGACCGGACGTCACGTAAAATGAGACGCTACCGACGAATCGCAAGTAAATGTACACTTGTCGAAGAGGAAACAAAGGAAATGGCGTTACAATATCGTCGAATGTCATACGTAGTCCTTCTTTAAAAGTTAAAATGTTTGAAAGTTATGTTGTCAGAAAATTAATATTTAGTAACCGTATTCACATTAATGACATTATTGTTG
>OZ024854.1:38573533-38576033 GCA_964017155.1 Oasisia sp. SBJ-2009
TATATATATATATGTATATATATATATATATATATATATATATATATATATATATATATATATTATACATTTATATACATACACTATTATATATATATATATATATTGCATAATATATATATATATATTATAAATTATGCAATTCGCTAAAATACAATTCCATTAAACATAACGTGCATGTTACGGAGAATATTGTTCAATCAAACGTTATGACAACCCAACGCGTTTGCTAAGATAGTCATCACGTGTTCATTTAACTAGTGTCTCAATTTGGAATATTGATCAGTCGATTAAATTGATCAATCTATACAAATAACCGACATCGGAAGTGAGATCCCCGGAGAGTTGTAAATATTTGTAAATGTTTGCTAAACAATGTGAGTAGGTCGTCACTCATACAATATGTCAAGACACGAATTTACATCTACCGCGACTGACTTTAATAGAACCTACCTTATGATTCATAAACCTTTAATAAAGTATACAACTTACATTCACAAAGCAACATATGTAAAATATATTTGTCAGCCCAATGTTAAACATGTTCTCAGATAGCATGCTACAATGTGCAAACAATGACGGTGACGTTAACTATAGCGCAATACTTGCAGTACATAATTACATTCACACAGCTCACATGATTGTGTTCATTCAGCTCATAAAACAACACACAAAATATAACAAACACATGAAAGAAAGCAATGTTACCATATTTCACAAAATAATAAAAACACAAAATTCACACCGTTTACCAAACGTATTATAAAATATTTTTATTTATTGTACACAAGATCATAATTTGTAAGACGACTATCCTTCTTAGGACAACAAAGTGAATTGAATTGAAAAGCATACGCAAATAAACAAAATTCAAAAAATTGCGGCCACACCATTCACAGAATAATAATCAACAATATTCACACATGTCATAAAATTACATTCACACATCTCACAAAACGATATTCACGCATTTCACAAAACGTCACCCGCACACCGCACAAAACAAGACAATATTCACCCGGCCAACAGACAGATCGATGTCGGCGGAACGGACCCGCTTGTCTCCGGGGCTCCTCCGACGGTGTCACTCGTCCGTCCGTGCGCTAGCTATCAACGCCGACTGCGAACAACGACCGATGTCTTGTTTGGACAAGTGTCTCAGCAAGACGACATCTCCGACTCGGCTCAACAACCCCCGACCATTCCCGACCGGCGCCCCGCGGAGGGGGTTGCGCTGGCGGTGTGAATGCGCATTGTGACGGCGATACGAGAACGTGACGACTGGCTTGATCGATGAGTCGACTATCAAAATATTTACTGCGGTCGGCCGGCTTGCCTGGCTGACTTGAGCCGCTACCCCGTCCACGCCCAGTGCACAGACACGGTCACCTGTGCAGGTGTTCACAGCACGGAACGGGGCGAGGAAGCACAGCAAGCAATTCTACGCTGCAACAACGTCACTTTTTCGTTATAATGACACGACATTGCATATGATGTGTTATGTGCGTACACACGTAATATCTTTTGTTTTAAAAGGATGCTGTGTAGTATAAGCTGTCTGGTTAAACATGTTCACCTCAAATGTGTTTTATATTACACATAACTAAAATAAGTCATAACTTGATTGTTCTGGATGTTTATGTTGTATTTTAGCATGCAGTAAACACGTGACATTCGAGTCGTTACAGTCTAATTAAACAGGTACCGGTAAATTTATCCTGGCCGGTGACGTTACGACCATGTGAGCAATACAGGCGTCAACACCAGAAAAACGTCAGTACATTGTTGAAATGCAGGTGTACACACTAAATAACTGCGTACTTTCCACAATGTTTAACCACTGCGACGCCACATACCGTATTCCAGTCAACTGCTACAAAAAGTCGCTTGTCAAATATTTACATTTGCTTTTAGAAAAGAGAGCAGCGCGGCTTCAACTATTTATATCTCTCGTAGCTGTCGTCATCAGTTCTGTGCGGTATTCGGCATCGAGGATTCCAGTTAACAGAGTCACACGTGGGGCTGATTTCTTTGACACATATGAGATCGTGATCACGAGTTCACTGTATAAAATTGGTTTCACTCAATAAACGTGACCTTGTTTATTGAAAATATCATGGAACAACCAAGACGGTATACGAAACAGTGTCCTCTGCGATAAGGCTGAAGAATAGTATTTGAAGCTTTTAACAACCGATGTTCTTTATGGATCTATTGTGTTGGTAAAACGGTATCTGCCGAACAGCTACTGAACTACACAAGGATGCTCTGTCAACTGATTTATCGCGTCACAAACTCTATTTTACCATGTCCAAACATGTAAACTGTGCTATGTTTATATGATATCCGCAATCGGTTTACTACTTGTAAACATTTCAAAATAATTTACCATTGTCGTTATATATTGCAATTGGCCAATACAAACTGCCGGGACATGTAACCATTAAACCTGAATTGGTCGGCGACATGTTTTTGATCGTGCAATAATACTCGGCAACAT
>OZ024854.1:38581033-38626033 GCA_964017155.1 Oasisia sp. SBJ-2009
TGTATTTTTTCACTGCTCAAAAATTCTTAAACTTCAAGATTTAATTACACATAGGACTATGGTTATGCTTTATAAAGCAAACAACCACTGTTTAGAAGGTCGTGTACAAACGTTCTTTGAACCAACTGCAGCCGTACACAAGCATGATACCAGACAATCTAAACTATTTTATGTTAAAAAAACGAACACCACCCATAGACTACTGTCAATTACTGTCAGAGGTATACATGTATGGAACGGTCTTGCAAGTAATATAACACAGTTGCCAAGTATACAACAATTTAAGAAAAGTTTCAAGTCGATATTACTTTCTTCGTATTTATGAACAATTAACACAATGGAAAAAATCATTATTATTGGTGTGTATTCAATCTTACAACTTTTACTATAACTATTACGCATTTTAGATGAAAAGGGCATAGCGCCTTACAAGTCATATGACTTCTGCTATGTCCTTTTAACAACAGCACCGATATTATATTGTACTGTCGTTACCATTATGTATTGTATTATTTGTCATACTATGTTGTATATTCCTATGTTGCTGTTCATTCATTATTTACATTTTCTCAGCACATCAAATATTATTGAATTGCCATAACGTGGAAAATCCATGAATTTGTCAGGGTTTTTGTTTTCAGAAAAAACTTGATACCCCTCAATTTTGTACCTGTCTGAAGACCGATTTTAAAATGTTGGTACTTTGTGCAAAATAGTCACTATGCGAATATGCTGACGGCAGGCTAAGTTTATTGTTTCCTCGTGAAAGACGTAATGTATAGTTTAATATAGTAGGCCGTATATATATGTACCTATATTCTGTAGTCGCTCGAACAACATGACCCATTTATAAATACTCAAACCAAATTCATACATCACAGATCACACATAAACGCTATTTTAACAGGACAGCTTTGTGCAAAGGGTAATGGCAGGTCGACACTAATTGTGGTTTTGTAGAGAATGAGAAAGTTGTTTAATGAGAAACCATGCTGTTGCGGGTGGCGCCAACAAGCAGACTATCTAGATACTAGTTTTCTGGTGCTAAGCGTAATGTAGACGTTGTTCGCTAGGCGTCGCACTTGTGATGTGCGGTGTCAAGTGATGCGTTCAACCGGGAGTTTATGAAACACGGGCAAGGCCCCTCGGTGGCAAGGCCCCAAGAAGCTGGTGGGATACAGTAAAGTTGAATAATTGCGACATGAAGTCCAGAGAAGTTGCATTGTGATAAATATATATGTATATGTATATATTATGTATATGTATATGGGCGCATATGCTTGGGATACATTTTACTGTAACTTTGACGGATATTAGTGATGTGACGTGATCAAAAAGAGATTTGGACTTACCTATGAATATTGTATCAGAAGTGTTATTATTATTATTATTATTATTATTATTATTATTATTATTATTATTATTATTATTATTATTATTATTATTATTATTATTATTATTATTATTATTATTATTATTATTATTATTATTATTATTATTATTATTATTATTATTATTATTATTATTATTATTATTATTATTATTATTATTATTATTATTATTATTATTATTATTATTATTATTATTATTATTATTATTATTATTATTATTATTATTATTATTATTATTATTATTATTATTATTATTATTATTATTATTATTATTATTATTATTATTATTATTATTATTATTATTATTATTATTATTATTATTATTATTATTATTATTATTATTATTATTATTATTATTATTATTATTATTATTATTATTATTATTATTATTATTATTATTATTATTATTATTATTATTATTATTATTATTATTATTATTATTATTATTATTATTATTATTATTATTATTATTATTATTATTATACTATTACTATTACTATTACTATTTACCGTCTTCGTGTTCTTTCATTAGCCGTGTCTGAAATCTACGCAGTTCATACAATTGTGTTGCTATTGGAAGATCAGTATACAGTGTACCCGATGCTACAACAGTAGAAACGCCAAAAATGTAAATTTGAAGACTCAGATTTGGTAAAAAGGTTCTGTGGTTCATTGCAAATATGGCACGACGGTAGAAGACATGCGGGAAGGTTTCGTGGCGAAATATTTTACTGACGTGTATGTCCACGTGTGTACACTACGTGTGCACGTGTATGTGTGTGTGTGTGTGTGTGTGTGTGTGTGCGTGCGTGCGTGCGTGCGTGCGTGCGTGCGTGCGTGCGTGCGTGCGTGCGTGCGCGTGCGTGTGCGCGTATGCGCGTGTGTGTGTCCACATGGGTGTGCACTTGAGTTGGTTCATATGTGTTTGTATCTTTGTTTGTTTGACTTGTTTTTGTTTTGTTTTCGCGAGCGCGCATGCGTGTCTCCGTGCGTGTGTGTGGGCGTGCGCAGTTGGCGGTGTCTTTATGTATTATCCCAGTCCCCTACTCCGCGGGAAGAGACACCGGCAGTGCTAGCGTCTCATCGGAAGTGTTAAATGGGTCACGGAGCGGTGTGTAGCTTTTAATAGAACATTCGGAAGTCTGTAGGCGACGACATTGGCGCATCCGTTGATGAAAGGCTTTTATAATGTGAACATGTGTAACAGAAGGTTGTAAGTAAATACAGCTCTTGGGAGAAAGGTACTGAGGGGCCAATGGTTTCTCGTAGGCGTGGAATGACAATTTACGGCAACCTATATACATGCAATCTCCTTCTAACTATATATTAATGTATTACTACATTAACTACACTCATTCAAGCAATATAAGTGTTTATTTTGAAGAGCATAACTTTATTAATAGAACAACTGATAATAAGCATTCAATATATACATGACAAAACAAGTTTCAGCATTAGCCGCACTGTCTGTTAACTTTCAAAAGTTAACATTATTATATCACACAACTATTTCCTCGGTGTCGGAACGTAATTGATATAGTACAACTACTGATGCATAAAAGAACCAAAATGGGCGCTCACAGCGATGTGCCATAACAGTAGTAGTAATAAAAGTGAAGACCCGAAAGACGAGACGGGCGAATAAAGATAGATCGTCGACAGGGTGTTATTGGACGGGAGAGAATGCAAATGATCGAGTCGGGAGATAAAACGCTCTCTTATCTTTATCTATGTAGTGTTTATATTTTCCATAATGACCTCGTCGATGTCAATTAAACTGTCACCAAGATACTGGTGCGGTCATACGCGACACAGCAATAATTCGGCTGGAGAAATTCCACCAAGACAGGTTTATGCTGCGCCGAATACACCCAAATGCACCAAACGTTGCATATATGTGTTGTGCGTATACTTTACAGTAATGTGTCAAGTGTGTAGCTTTGTTGAACTGCTGGTTGTCTTTGTCATATCACAGACCACCAACTAACATAGTTTAGGGCCAACGCTGACGCGAGTGTATGACGATAGCATTAAAACTACGATACAAACCCAGCGCCAATCACCACTAGCAGGTTCTGTGTTCGACCGTCAAAATAGAACATTCTATCCTAGTCGGAAATGTGTGGGCATAACCACGTCATAACATTGTTATATTTTTTCCAATAAACAGCTAAGAAGGAAACCACCTAGGGCCCTATAAAAAAACTGGGCCCTATATATGTTTTTTAACGTCACAACATTGGCACAAGCAGTTGTCAAAAAACGATGTGTAGATATTTTTAGTATTCATCAGTCGTGCTGATATCTAAAGCTGTTACGTAGCACCCAATAACCTTATGTTCGCTTTGACAATTCACGCCAGTATTTAGGCATGATTGACTTATTATATCAACACATTGTTGATTAGCAGAAAGACCGTCAAATGATCAAAAAAATGGCTGCCTCGACTCGTCCTTTTTTGTCGTAGGTCCTACATTTTGTTGAAATTATTGTTATCAGAAGATTATCTTTCTGAAAAAAATTAAACCAGTAAGGTTTTTTTTAAGAAGATGTAATTTCGCAGTAGTGACATAGCCTAATTCACATATATTGCCGTTATCAACATTGTTTGCAAAAACAAAGCTTAACGGAGATTTCCCGCGTAATTCTGCACGGCACGGCACGGCACGGCACGGCACGGCACGGCACGGCACGGCACGGCACGGCACGGCACGGCACGGCACGGCACGGCACGGCACGGCACGGCACGGCACGGCACGGCACGGCACGGCACGGCACGGCACGGCACGGCACGGCACGGCACGGCACGGCACGGCACGGCACGGCACGGCACGGCACGGCACGGCACGGCACGGCACGGCACGGCACGGCACGGCACGGCACGGCACGGCACGGCACGGCACGGCACGGCACGGCACGGCACGGCACGGCACGGCACGGCACGGCACGGCACGGCACGGCACGGCACGGCACGGCACGGCACGGCACGGCACGGCACGGCACGGCACGGCACGGCACGGCACGGCACGGCACGGCACGGCACGGCACGGCACGGCACGGCACGGCACGGCACGGCACGGCACGGCACGGCACGGCACGGCACGGCACGGCACGGCACGGCACGGCACGGCACGGCACGGCACGGCACGGCACGGCAAAAATAAAAATACAGCGTATATGAGTGGAAAAAATCGTCGGACTGGCAGTTTCACTCATTGTTGTATACGTTTTGTAAATATAAGAACGTTTCTTTATTATAAAGAAACCTAATATGCCTATATTAGAAGTATTTCAATAAAATGTTAACGTTCCACGTGTTCCGAATCCGCTTTCAATGACAGGTGAGATTTTATTAGAGGCAACAGATCACGTGATGATAGGCCAATTGGTCGATCCGTTACTTCACAATCAGAATCGGGCGCGTGGCACCTGTCAAATGTTAGTCTGTGTCAACCATGATGGTATGAGTCATACGTCGCAAACAAAAAATATGTATTCTCTATTGACAACATTAAATGTTGTGCTTCTTCACGACCGTGATTTGTACACTGCACAATTTCCCTATTAAACATCCGTATGCCGACGGAACTGGTAGTTCACGGAACGAAGTATCAGCTTCGTTCAGGCGAGAAGCATTTACGATCACGCCTTCTGCATCGCTCGCTTAATTGGATGCACCTGGGCGTGCTGGGAATGCCGTGCGCTATCATCGGTCCTCTTGCTGAGATAAAAGACTTCCTGGTCTATGTCGCTGCCTGCATACTGGCGGTGGAAGTATCCTGCTTGGGGTCAAAAATGCTTAACGTACGATTGCAGGCTAACTGCTCAAACGTTCGTATCGTAGACACAAATTCAGAGGGTTTTCTTGTATTATGTTCTTTCTTATTTCTTATCTGTTGCAAGATGGCAGCCATATTATTTAGGGCGTTTTCATCTTTCGACGATACGTCTCCAAACATCCAGATCTTCTTCATTGTTTCCTATTCTCGGTTAAATATGCATAGGCTTTGGGACAGGAGGGAGCTTGCGCACCCCTTCATATTTTTGTTGGCTGGAGATATGATTACCCCAACATTTTGGGATAATGGCTTTTGGGTGTGCAATTTTTTGTTTTTTAGCGAACACCGACGGTATTGATTATATATGAGCCCCAAGAGGTTTGCTAACCGAGGTTCCTGGAAGCCCTGAAGAAGATGAGCATAAACCGTGGATTTTTGAAACCCTCTACAGTAAGAACTGCTGTCTTATAACAAATTCTCAAAAAGCACAGGTCATCATCTCCCCATGTTCCGATGTCATGATTCGAGACTGCGCGACAACGAAATGGTGTTTGTTTAATGGCGCACTTTCCTCGAAATTAGTGTCGATTCCATTTATCGTTAAACAAAACTGTAATTGTGCGCGCATTTAAACTTTGCGCATCGCGTGTTGTTGAAGTGCCAGAATTGAGCTGGTATTGCATCAGTTGGGTACAACAATGTTGGCATGTAGACATTACACAAGCTACAGCCGAGGTCTCGTGTTGAGCAGTCGCTATCTCGCGTCACTTGTCCGTCGCGGGAGCCGGTGTCACGCGAGATAATATACCTGCCAACAATCCGTCAACACGCCCGGCTGATAGCGACAACGTTAATCCGACGCACTTATCCCGGGGAGGATTGTAATCTGTGGAGAGGGATTGTTGGTCCCTCGTCCCCCGCCGTGTGGGCAAGAGGATGGGAAGGTGGGGTAGTGACGGCGGGTCAAGTGGAAGAGGCTTGGACTAATAAATGATATGTGGCACGAGTGTTCTATCGCCCATATATATATATATATATATATATATATATATATATATATATATATATATATATAATATGTATTATATATTATATAATATATATATATGATATATATATATAGTGCATGGTCGTGTGTGTTTTCAATATCTTTATTTCAGATTGTCGTAGTACATACAGATGTCCACATAAACATTAAAAAATACAAGTGACTAGAAAAATGTAAAAGTATTGCACATGGTAAATAGAGAAAAAACATTGCACAATGGTACATTCAATCAAAAACTATTATGTATAATTGTATATACAACATTTTTATCCAATGTCGTCTTATCCTGGATTGCCATTTAATATCACTGTTGACAATTGCAGTTACCAACTTATTATAAGAGCCTCAAGTCTCCGCATGAATTTATATACAAGGTTTGTAATTACTATCTGGTACATGGTATTCTACAAACATGGTGGAGGCACTGCAATATTTAGGCTGATTTAGCAATAAGCGAAACACATTATTGTAAGCCACATGAAGTTTATGTATACTTGGTACTGTGTAATTCCACCACAGCTGAGCAGTATACATGGGAGAGCAGAAAGTTCTAAGCAAAGTCAGCTTCACTTCAGTGGAACACATGTAAAATTTCCGCAATAGCATATTACACCTAGCATATAGTTGTCGGCATTGGCGTAAGATATCTTTGTCATCACGTAATGTATTAGAAATAAAGTGACCCAAATATTTCACATTCTCCACTTCCTGGATTGTTTCACCGTTAATCTTAAATGATGGAACATCAAACATTTTCATATATTTACTTTTAAATAAATATTAACACAGCACTTTTCTTGGAGTTGTACTTGATATCATGATTTAACCCATAGAGTCCACATACCTGCACCAGTTCAGACAGTCTTGATACAGATGGGGACAGCATTACCAAGTCATCAGCATACATAAGATGGTTGATAGTTGTACTACCTATTACACACCCCGTGTTACATTACATTTTTTTAAAGCTATGGTTAAATCATCCACATATATATATATATATATATATATATATATATATATATATATATATATATATATATATATATATATATATATATATATATATTAAAAAGGTTAACAAATGTTCCGACAATTTGCATGACCATCTTATACACATGGTCTGATTCGAATACCAATATATAAGCAGTCTAACAACATATCCAGGCACTCCCCTGTCAATCAACTTTTGAGATAAGATAGAATGTTTCACTCTGTCAAAGGCTTTAGAAGCATCTAAAACATGTAAACATAGACCCATTTAACCTCCTATGCCTGTCAATAACTTCCTTTACTTCCTCCTCCTCACTGCCTTCAAAATAAGACGTTAGTCCAAATACAGAAACTTAATTATTCATTACAGAAATGTGGAAATGTGGAATGCCGGGAACTCAGCGTAGTCGGCACCGACAGAAATGAACGGCTTGGGGCAGGGATCGTCCAGTGGGGAGATAAACGGGGCTTGGGAGATAAGGGAGATAAGACAACAGCGCGTGTCACGGATAAACGTCACGTGACACATTACGTCACACCGTCACGGCTGACACAACTATCAGGGTAAGTAATTTAACGACAGCGTCGGGCGGACGTCTATCGGCTGCGGAAATAAACATTCCTGTTATGGGACGTTTTGCGTGTCTCCAAAGACAATATACACTGGCCGGACGTGCAGGAGCGCATGCGTGACGGATGTGGATTACTCTCCCGGGGCGGTGTGCGTAAACACGGACGAAATGTCACTCGGCTCTAGCCGCTGTCCGTTGGTGCAGTTATTTGAAACTCGAATGACCGGAACAGTGACGTCGGAAACAACTGTGTTTCTGGTTATTCTAGGAAACAATGCATTTGACATCAAACACGATTTTATTGTCACTGCAACGGGGCTGCTGCCGTAGAATAATAATTCGATATAAATTATACCAACACACGTATATAAATGTATTTGTATGCGTGAGTGCGGGTGGGCGTGCGTGCGTGCGTGTGTGTGTGCGTGCATGCGTGTGTGCGTGCGTGCGTGCGTAGATGCGTGTGGGTGTGGGTCGCATTCCCGCGGACGTCACCCTGTCTTGGTTTCTGTGCTGAAACTAAGTAGAAAAAGATGGTAATGGAAAAGTGGTTTCACCCAAAATGTACGTCCGTGCACACGCAGTTCTCTAGATTATACAAACCGCATGCGTGTGCGTGTGCACGGACGTATGTTTTGGTTGTAGCTAATTTTCCATATATATATATATATATATATATATATATATATATATATATATATATATATATATATATATATATAGGTTATCCCCGAAAGTTGTGGTCAATGCGCATGTGTATAAATACCTCTGCAAATGTTATACTAACGACGGTAGAGACCCAAAACCTACTGCCGACGTGTCATGAGAATTGACCACGTACACACTCGTACGCACGCACGCACGCACGCACGCACGCACGCACGCACGCACGCACGCGCGCTCGCACGCGCACACACACACACACACACACACACACACACACACACACACACCACACAAATAATCACTCACGAGCGCACAAAGTCTGTTTCTTTCCACTGTCATTTCCCTATTAACCGATCTTGCTTTCTCACCACATTGTCGTACGTTTCCTTTGAAAGCATAACCTGCGCGAACTTCGCGTCACCCTCCTCGGAGTTCATTTTTCGAGATTCACTGAACCAGCGCGTGAATGTAACCACTCTCGTCACGGTTCGTTAATTAACAACGCAGTCGCTAATTGCTTCAACAAACCGACACTTCAACGAGATCTCTCCACATCACAGTTTACGGCGCCCGTCCGGTCCCAACCGTCTCCCTCGTCTCCCAGCTGCCACCCCCGTGGGAGCGACCGTGTATCCCGGGCAGGTGACACGTGGCCATCTCTGATTAATCGCTATCCAAACGTACCCGGCACAAAGCAGCCGCATTTGTCACGCCACTTAGTCGCGATCTAAACCAACCCGTCGTCTGTCTGAATGACTTCGCCGCCGACGCTTTATTGGTTTAGCCAAGTCATATTTCCAAGGGTAGCCACCCGCGTCTCGCGGTGTCACGCGAGACTTTGATGTCGGTTAATAAGGTCAGTCTCCGCCGCGGCGTCGTTCCCGTGGGTCGCTCGTCGAATAACGACCTAGTAAATTGTAATTTATGAAATTTGAAGAAAAACTTTGAAGTGAACTGAGTGCAACCGAAACTTGGTTTGGTGGTGGGTTCTACTCGGAATGAAAGTGTACATTTTAATACGTTTATAAACCGGGATGAATTTTTGAAAATGGTTTCTATCGTAGCGCACCATGACGCCGTAATGTGAACATAGCTATTTATGTGAATATTCATAAGCATCGTACTGTCGTTTAATATTTGGATGTGTGAAATTAATGTCAAACTCTATCATGATTATCTAAGATATATTCTCAGTGTTTTGAAGAAGTGTTTTTGATTATCAGGTTTTTGTGCAATGTTTTTAAATCATGAGTTGAGTGACATTTCGTTAAATCTATTACATTATTGACATCACCATCAATTTGAAACTCATCTCTGCTCCGAGCCCGTTTCGATTATTAAGCATCGACATCGCATAACGTGTCGGTTGCTGGCGTTAAATTATAATATTATTATATATAATATTTAGTCGGAGCCATTTATTTGATGAAATCAGACAGAGCAAAAGTTCACTAGTACCAGTATCGACTTCTAGATGGCGCCGCGTTGCCATGGTGCCCTTGTTCTTTTACTGTGTGCTCGCGCATTCGTGTATATGGCAATTTGAATATTTGGTCCCATGTTTTAGCAATGCCGCTAAGTTCGCAGCTACTGAATACATCAAATAATACGGTGTTTAGTGTGTTTACTTTGTGGTCTGCTACATGGGCGTCAATCGATGAGGGACAAGGGGGACGCGTCCCCTCTATTTTCTGCGTGTGGGACAGCATAGGAAATGCCCCCCCCCTTAGTTCAGAAAAACAAATTTGCGGGCATATAACGTGACTGATCACTCCCCTTTCATAAAAGCTAATTAGCAAACACATAATATGAGGTACCGACTGTTCAGTGGAAATTCGAGAGATAAATTGCTTGGTTGACCACAACCCGCAACCTGATCTTACCCCAGTGAATATTCATCATGCCGGGCTCTATCACTTTGCACCCTTGTGTTGATATATTAATAGACACTAGCCATCAAGCACATTGTAAGTGGTTAGTTTTGTGTTGCCCTATGACCCCTTGGACTGCAAAAAAGCCTATGGTAGAATCAGCGGATCCCTGCACTTTGTGTAGCTGAATCCCCTTTGAGTTTTGACAAATGTATTTGCCAAAAGGGATTGGGAAGTCCTACACAGATACCCATGTAACCTCTGCACCTTGTCACTGTATAAATCAGGGATCCAGTTATCTAGGTCCTCAGTCTATCCTCCACAATTGTTTTCGTGATTGGGGCGGGTCATGGCCCTCTATTCAAATACATAAAAAAAAATTGCCAACTTAACTATTTCAAATAGCATACAACAAAGGCCTTTGTTTATCTTAGAATTAGCACCAGTCCAATACTATTCTTTTAACCAAAACTGTATGTTAAAATATGTATGTCAGGTTAACTGTATTATATATATATATTATATATATTATATATATTTATTGTATATATATATATATATATATATTATATATATTATATATATTTATTATATATATATATATATATATATATATATATATATATATACGTGTGTGTGTCAGTGTGTGTGTGTGTGTGTGTGTGTGTGTGTGTGTGTGTGTGTGTGTGTGTGTGTGTATGTGTGTGTGTGTGTGTGTGTGTGTGTGTGTGTGTGTGTGTGTGTGTGTGTGTGTGTGTGTGTGTGCGCATATATATATATATAGATAGATATATAAATATATATATATATATATATATATATATATATATATATATATAAATATATATATATATATATATATATATATAATTATATATAATTATATATTATAGAGATACATACATACATACATTTGTAATCACTGGATACATACACATCACATAATTTAACGCAGTGGTATAAGTGACTTAGCCAATACGTATTTCTCTATATAACATTTATTCAATATTAAAGAAATGCTGTGGATACAATAGAAATGGAATATAAAGCGACCAGTATAGGGTCGATTGAAGAAGAGCTATTCACGAAGATGTAGAGATACCACCGAAGACATCTGATCTCCTTTGACTAATCACACACTGTCACGTTTGACACGCCTGAATAAACAAACACTTCCTAATTGGATTTAGGGATAATTCGCAACCAAAACGAACCGATTGCCGGAATCTGCTTCATGTGCATTGCGTGTAGGATGTTGATGTTTAGACAACCGAACGGTGACGTAGCTTCGTCCATGCTGAGAGGTTATATTTCGGACGTCCAGACGTCGAATAATCCGGGTTATAGATACAAAGTCTGGGCGCTTTATCCTGTTGTCGACCACAGATGCCAAGAACATCTGTTCACGCAGACTGACCGTCGAAGTGTGTCGTAATGTTACTAAGGAATGTTTCCGATATAAGTTTACCGTTATCCACATATGATTATTGCGTTCCTTGACAAACACAAGATCGTAATGACATTTTCAATATACCCAGTACAACCATTCACGCTCATAACAATATTTTTTTTATTGTTTATGATATATAATACAAACGAATGTGTAACTTTTGCAGGACGATTAAAACTAGTAAGTTGTACAACGATAGTAATATATAGTTCTACAGCTAGTTACGTTTTCTATTTTAAAATGTCATGTCTACCTTATCTTCTATCCTTGCAGAACAGCATTCTTGCAGAACAGCGCAAAGTAGTGTGAAAGCTTCACAACACGCGCACTGAATGTTGCTTGAATGTTGTTTATTTCAGGTTATAAATAAAACGATGATGTAAGATAAGACATTCGTGAAGCCTAGCAGCAGTGGTTCAGTTGGACGCCACATAGGGCGTAGGTTATTGTTAAAAGTTTTCATATATCGCAGTATTTTGTCCTCAGGACTGCGCAAAGTACTTTACACTTTACTTCCCTGACAGACCTGTTCAATTAAACACCATCTGAACTTCTCTGGGAAGCATCCAGCCACGTTGCAATTAATGCGCGAAGGCTGCTCATACATATATTCATCACACCCTGTATAGACAAGTACAACTGAGTGAACTGGAGCAATGTAGAGCGAAAAAGACTTGCTCAAGGTTTCACTTTGAAGCATATGATTCTTAGTCGAGAGCCCGAAGTTCTACCCTGAGCCACTGCACTCTACATTTACTACTGAAAATTAATCAGCATTTCTAGGAGTACTGTATCTGTAGTCACGATATTTCATATTACAGCAAATAAATCAATACCATGTGTGGATGTCTTTGTACTACATAGACCCTGAAACGTTTCATGTAGAATTATGCTTTCTAGCATACGTCCATACGGGTGGTCCCACGGGTTGGTTTCGTGTGAAGGGAGGTTTCATTTATAGGGAAATATGTCGACTATCGGTTCGTTTAACGTAGGCGATGGTTTCGATTAGGGAGTATCTTTTCAGGATGAAGGCGGTTTGGTCAGGATGCTTTTGAATAGGGGAATGTTCACGTAAGAGATGTTTCCTTGCATAGACAGTGGAATTATTGTAGGGGTGGTATTGGTAGGGATTACCTTTGTAGGAGGCGTTTTCATATACAGATAGATTAACGTAGAGAATGGGTTGGTGGAGATGTTTACCCCAGGTAGCCGACTTCATGTAGGTCGTTTTTATCAATCACTGTATATTTCTATATACAAGGAGGTCTCTTATGCAGATAATGGGTTTCAGCATAGAACAGTCGTGTAGGCCTAACACATTGAAACACGTATGAAACGAGATTGAGAAGGAGAAATACTTAAGCAATTGAGAAATAGTAATCACAGTAATAATAACTCCATTGTCCAGTCATAGAGTGGATAAATATATTGCATTTTGTAGGATTCATAAACATAACACACTATTTAATTCACATAATAATGCATGTATGCAGTAAAATCAAGTATATAAGTATGTAAACGGTAGTTGTAAAAATAGATCAAATACTGGAATAAATATGCTAAAACCAATATGACAATATTATTACAAGATAAATAAATATGTGACAAAATGGATAGAAAACACCTAGATGATATATACGAATAGTACACCGGAACTTCTACAATGAATACCGCGCTCAGAAATAATACACAGAAAGGAGAACAAAATCAAATGATCCAAGAACCCATCACGTGACAAACGACTCCGAGAAAATGTATTAAAAGGGGTGACCTCGCGAGCGTTTTAAATACGTCATTTGTACGTCATCAGGGCTGGCGATGTACTTGACCCTGTCGTCGAGTGAGACTGATAAATGACGCTCTCTGCTGGAGTAAGGGACACCCTCCTACGCACCATTCACCCCGTCGTCACTAACACCCCATCAATCGGCGTGAATCTACCCCCGCCTCCACCCCCGCTGCTGTCCCAACCCCCGTCAACTTGCCAAATCTCGTCGCTCTTTGAACCTAATTAGCCCTACTCGGCTAACACCCCTCGCTAATAAAGTGACGAAAAAACTAATTAACCCGACCGAGAAACTAACCGAATGCGCGCATTTGCGGGCACCCCCGCAGTAGGGGGCACGGCGGACCCCCGGGCCACGCTTGTCTTCTTCTATCAACTCATAAACACAACCATATTTAATAACAGGTGCAGCGGACTACGAGTGTGTGGAGTTTTAATAAGGCCACGGAGCAGCGTTTACTGCCCCCTAAAGTGTTACTTCGCCCCCGCTGGGCCGGCGCGTGATGTGAGCGCGTGCAACGAGAATCCGAACGTCGTCCGAACACATTGCGCCTGTACCGCATTCTCAGTGGTCGGGATTGGTGGATCCAGCACGTCGCCGTTTGCATATGTCACAATCAAAATTATGCACGAGACCTCCGTTAAGTCAGAGCTAATCCATCCGAGCTGTGGCTCTTAAACACGCAGCGCCCTCACACGGATGGTATACAAACTTAAAACAGATAGAGATTTGTGCATGTTTGGTTCCACAGGGGGAGAGTGCCTCAGCTCCTATTTAATAGCTCTGACTTAGTCTTTGCCAACAATGTTAATAACGTTTACATAATAATAATAATAATAATAATAATAATAATAATAATAATAATAATAATAATAATAATAATAATAATAATAATAATAATAATAATAATAATAATAATAATAATAATAATAATAATAATAATAATAATAATAATAATAATAATAATAATAATAATAATAATAATAATAATAATAATAATAATAATAATAATAATAATAATAATAATAATAATAATAATAATAATAATAATAATAATAATAATAATAATAATAATAATAATAATAATAATAATAATAATAATAATAATAATAATAATAATAATAATAATAATAATAATAATAATAATAATAATAATAATAATAATAATAATAATAATAATAATAATAATAATAATAATAATAATAATAATAATAATAATAATAATAATAATAATAATAATAATAATAATAATAATAATAATAATAATAATAATAATAATAATAATAATAATAATAATAATAATAATAATAATAATAATAATAATAATAATAATAATAATAATAATAATAATAATAATAATAATAATAATAATAATAATAATAATAATAATAATAATAATAATAATAATAATAATAATAATAATAATAATACTAATACTAATACTAATACTAATACTAATACTAATACTAATACAAATACTAATACTAATAATAATAATAATAATAATAATAATAATAATAATAATAATAATAATAATAATAACAATAACAATAACAATAACAATAACAATAACAATAACAATAACAATAACAATAACAATAACAATAACAATAACAATAACAATAACAATACCAATACCAATACCAATACCAATACCAATACCAATACCAATAACAATAACAATAACAATAACAATAACAATAACAATAACAATAACAATAACAATAACAATAACAATAACAATAACAATAACAATAACAATAACAATAACAATAACAATAACAATAACAATAACAATAACAATAACAATAACAATAACAATAACAATAACAATAACAATAACAATAACAATAACAATAACAATAACAATAACAATAACAATAACAATAACAATAACAATAACAATAACAATAACAATAACAATAACAATAACAATAACAAAAATTATAATAATAGTAATAGTAATAGTAATAGTAAAAATAAAAATAATAATAATAATAACAACAACAACACCAACAAACAATAACGACCAAAACAACAATAGCAATAATGATAACGCTAACAACAATAAAAACAACAATAATCATCAATAATCAGTCTCAGGGTCAATAAACATTCCGGTTGTCAACACACGCCAGAGAACTATGGTAGATAGGCAAGCTAATAAAGGTACTTTCTTAAAATGACGGCGGGTTGACATCTCGTAAATCAAACATTACTGCCGCTTTAACCACCTTACGTGTTTGTCATAAAGAGAGCCACCTGAAAAAAAAATGTCAACAACACCAACGATTTAACGAACGTGTTCGGGAGCCTTTTTCGTAATTACTAGACGAGGATTTTACTAAGCAACCGGTCACACAATGGATAGGTCAATTGTTGAATCCAGTACGTACGGTTTGCTGTTGATAACTTTATATGTGTGAATTACATTACTGCAGAGGAATGGCAGCTCCTGAATCAAACATTACTGCGTACACTAATCAGTTCAACAACTTTCCCTTGTGTTTTTGTCATAAACAAAACACAAGGTTTCAACAAAATCTACTATTAAACCCATGTATTTCGCTGGCATTTTCGCGTATTTCCGCAGCACTTGTTAGCAAACTTTATTTTACCCATTCATTTTTAATTAAATTCTTCTGAATTTAAAGAAGGGGAACACATTCTGTTTTGCACACCATTTATTATGCACATACGTACGTGCGCGCGCGCACACGCACACGCAGACACACACACACACACACACACACACACACACACACACACACACACACAAACACACACACAAACAAACAAACACACACACACACACACACACACACACACACACACACACAACGATCCCCTCAAGGTAATTAAAAGTTGAGATACTTTCAACTCCAAGTAAGTCTCCACAGAGAAGATTCAGACGAACATTTAAAAAAGATTTATTCATTCTTCATTTCGCACACCTCTGCAGCCAACGCACATTGCCATTTGCTGTCGAGACTCGTCAGTCAAATAACGAGCTACATCCGGATCATTCAACCATTAGCTTAAGCCTAATTTAAGAAATCTGGAAAACATTTTGGACAACTTTATTCGTCTGAAAAGCCGACGGATGAAGACGCCGATGTGGAGGAAGCGCCTCGTGTATTTAATGTTATAATGTCATCACCGCTGAGCACATTGGAAACACACTTCGCAGTCTGATCTGGGCGCCTTCAATTTGAATCGCTGACGTAAATTCCGGCGCGAGGTTTTTTCACCAGTGCCTCTAATTAGAACTACCTACGTGCGCAGTGAGGGACGGAGGCGCGGGCCTGGGGAGTATCAACGTTTAGACACGGGTGCTGAGTTTGGTTAGTCAATTCGTTATGGTGTCGGAGCGGCGTTTCATCACCAATCAAGTTCGATCGCGCGTACCTCGACCTATCATTCAACATCAAGCGTCATCCATCAAAGTCGCCTCGTTTCCGGCCCGCCAGTAGACGGCGCGAAACACGGCGAGTCGAAATCACGAATCACGAGTGACGGAAAGGGAACTGCACAATGGCATCGCGAGATTAGGCGGCCATTTTGTTGGTTGTGTTTGTTTAATTTGTTCGCTATACATTAATTCCGCCGTAAACTACATACACAATGGAATCTTCCGCGTTTGTCTAGACACCAAGTTCAACAGAGCACAGACCGGAGCGTGTCCTGTCAGCCGTGACGTCTCACAACAACAACATGGGTAGCTTTAGTCGAGTAAGGAGATCTATATCGACTCTTTTCTTTATTTCTTTGTAATGTTTTTGTTTCATTGTCTCTCCCCCTCTCCCTCTCCCTTCTCCCTTCTCCCTTCTCCCTTCTCCCTTCTCCCTTCTCCCTTCTCCCTCCTCCCTCTCCCTCTCCCTCTCCCTCTCCCTCTCCCTCTCCCTCTCCCTCTCCCTCTCCCTCTCCCTCTCCCTCTCCCTCTCCCTCTCCCTCTCCCTCTCCCTCTCCCTCTCCCTCTCCCTCTCCCTCTCCCTCTCCCTCTCCCTCTCCCTCTCCCTCTCCCTCTCCCTCTCCCTCTCCCTCTCCCTCTCCCTCTCCCTCTCCCTCTCCCTCTCCCTCTCCCTCTCCCTCTCCCTCTCCCTCTCCCTCTCCCTCTCCCTCCATCTCCTTGCCTCACCTTCCTCTCCTTCCCTCTCCCTCGCCCCCTCACTCCCTCACTCCCTCGCTCCCCCCCCCCTCTCTCTCTCTCTCTTTCTCCCTCTCTCTCTCCCTCTCTCTCTCTCTCTCACTCCCTCTCTCACTCCCTCTCTTTCTCCTTCCCCCCCTCTCTCTCTCCCTCCCTCTCTCTCTCTCTCCATCCATGTCTCTCTCTCGCTCGCTCGCTCGCTCTCTCGCTCTCTCGCTCTCTCGCTCTCTCGCTCTCTCGCTCTTTCGCTCTCTCGCTCTCGCTCTCTCTCTCTCTCTCTCTCTCTCTCTCTCTCTCTCCCATATTTTTTGCCTTTCTAGATTTGTTCTTCAATAAAGGCTTCTACGCAGCACTCGGCGACCCGATGTCAAGGGCCGGTAGATCCGCCTGTTGCGTTTATTCCAGTCCAGCGCCAGTATCTGAGAATGCTCTCTGTAGACGCCGAGGGGGTCGCGTCAAACCGTCAGGCATCTGAACACGAATGAACAACGCATAGTCTACGTTTCTGCCAAACCCGGTGGACCACAACTATGTTTGACATACGAAGTAATTGCGTCGTCCATCTTCATGTGGAAACATAGAACAAATTATTGTCGTAACTGGCACGGACTTCTTGTTGTCGGATTTGATTTGACAACGATTTAATCGATTACCTCCCGAATGCAATGTAAACATAATGTAACAGTTTGTTAGTTTGAGGTTTGTGTGGACGGCGTTTCAAACATGCAACTGTAAATCATATGTATTACATGTATATCATCAATAAGCAGATGAGTTTCGTTAATCTGCGAATTCTCATCAAATATTAACAGCATATGCCAAAAAAATGTCCTCAGCACAAGTTACGCTGGTTCTTTTTGTCCTTTAATCACATTACTCATGGCCAATTTTCGGAGAAGGTCACAATGCAGCGGTTGGATCACAGAATTTGTGAAGCGTGAAGGAGAAGGCACGGCGACAGGAGTACACTGGGCCCAGCAGTCTATCATTCACGGGTCGTCAGTCACACGGGTCGATGGTCGTCATAGTTGACGTCGAGAGGAGGGGGGAGACAGCGGGTGAGGAAGAGCAGAGACAGAGAGAGACTGATTACGAACACGCAGAGAGTGACATAAACATACAGGCGAACACACAGACAGACAGAGAGTGATGCAGAGAGTGGCAGAGGGAGAGAGACGGTCTTGAAGCAGACAAACATACAGAGGCAGAGTGGGTGAGTGGGTGAGTGGGTGAGTGGGTGAGTGGGTGAGTGGGTGAGTGGGTGAGTGGGTGAGTGGGTGAGTGGGTGAGTGGGTGAGTGGGTGAGTGGGCGAGTGGGTGAGTGGGTGAGTGGGTGGGTGGGTGGGTGAGTGAGTGAGTGAGTGGGTGGGTGGGTGGGTGGGTGGGTGGGTGGGTGAGTGAGTGAGTGGGTGGGTGGGTGATTGATTGAGTGAGTGGGTGAGTGATTGAGTGAGTGAGTGAATGAGTGAGTGAGTGAGTGAGTTAGTGAGTGAGTGAGTGAGTGAGTGAGTGAGTGAGTGAGTGAGTGAGTGAGTGAGTGAGTGAGTGAGTGAGTGAGTGAGTGAGTGAGTGAGTGAGTGAGTGAGTGAGTGAGTGAGTGAGTGAGTGAGTGAGTGAGTGAGTGAGTGAGTGAGTGAGTGAGTGAGTGAGTGAGTGAGTGAGTGAGTGAGTGAGTGAGTGAGTGAGTGAGTGAGTGAGTGAGTGAGTGAGTGAGTGAGTGAGTGAGTGAGTGAGTGAGTGAGTGAGTGAGTGAGTGAGTGAGTGAGTGAGTGAGTGAGTGAGTGAGTGAGTGAGTGAGTGAGTGAGTGAGTGAGTGAGTGAGTGAGTGAGTGAGTGAGTGAGTGAGTGAGTGAGTGAGTGAGTGAGTGAGTGAGTGAGTGAGTGAGTGAGTGAGTGAGTGAGTGAGTGAGTGAGTGAGTGAGTGAGTGAGTGAGTGAGTGAGTGAGTGAGTGAGTGAGTGAGTGAGTGAGTGAGTGTGAAACGGAGAGTGGAACTGGCTAGGAATGAAAGGTTTAATTGCCAAAGAAACTGTGTTTGTCTTGAGCACGTTAGCCACACGTCAAGTTAATCAACCGATCCATAAGCCACAAAGTACACACTCCACAGGGTATCTATGTTTTTCATACAATTTCATACGCACTTGTGCATTCCAAAGTTAAAACATCCATCAACTGGTGTGGACATGTTCATTGAACCCATGTTAAAGTCCGTCTAGTGCATTGAATGTTTTTAATAAAATGTTTGCTTACGAATAGCGCAGTTTTTATAAAGTACGTATACAGATCTCTAAGCCTATATTGGAGTCAGACCACATTTACATTGTCCATAGGCGACCATTATAACGTTTCATTTCCTACTAATCTTGATGAGCTCTGTTATTGACAATTTCACAGCATATTTACGCTCCATAGACAGACGTTCTGTGAAACATTTGTGAACTTCTCATACCTCAGGCTCCCATAAACTTCTTTCAAATCTTACACCGCTCCATTTCTGCTTGAACCACCCACGGATTGCCCCTGATTACGTCACCAAGCAAAATGACAACTGTATTAATACGCAGAAATGCGCCGACAGACAGCTTTCATAATTTAACAGCTCTGGTGCCACGCTGCACAAAAACATAATTTCTACTCACTCCACACTACATAATATTATATACGTGCTCACAGAAATTCAGAAAACCTGCATAATGCTGCATTTATAGGGTACTCTTTGATCGCACTGGTAATGGCGGACGAGCACTTATTGTGGTCTTACATCTACGTGACTGCAAAATAAGGCTTTGGAGACCAATAAATGTACAACATGAGTAAAACAGTTTATTGCAAGGCGAAATGTGTTTTGCAAATGTCCTAGTTTTTCGCATCATTCCTAAACGCGACGTTTACCTCGTCTCGCGTTAACAAATCGGCATCATCCGGCGTCGTTGTCTGCTCACACTGGCGGCTCAGAGCGGTCCAAGAGATCAGACGCTTTCAACTGCTCGGCGCCAGCGCTGTTGGAAGCGGCGACGGCCAAACCATAGATACACAACGGCTCTGCCTCCGTCCTCATGCTGCTTCCGGGTGCACTGGGTGTTCAAGGGAGAAACGGCTTCAACCCACAAAGCATAACATCTGTATTACCCTTTCGCATGAGAATAAACGAATTTCGCAGCAATCTGTGTAGGTGTATATATGTTTGCAAGACTTTTAGTATTTATAACACACAAAAACGAACTATCTATACGTACAAATTCTTAAACGAATATCGCAACAGGCTATATAGAAGTTCAGGCGACTTAAAAGAATGTTGATATTCATGTGTGTATGATATGCAACGAGGACACGATCTTGCTTTGAATATAAAACGACATACTGTGATGATTGACTGTTATATCAAATGGAACACAATATATTCAATGGTACATTGCATACAGATAATATAATCATAATTGTTTCGAAAATGATGGGTGCTAGGTCACGAATGGCTGATATTCCTTCCCAAAACATATATAATACATATTTCATTTCATTTCACGATACAAGTTACAAATTTGTCGCTCTGTTACTAGCAGAAATGCATGATGCATGTCCCTTTCCTGGATTACTATGGGATAACTTTAGCAATATTTATCACATATTAGGAAATGCACAGCATCGTTATATAAACATCGCATGGGGCGTACATTTCACCGAACGTCAAACGAAATATATCGCAGTGGCATTGTTTCTACAATTGTTGCAAGTTACATTTTCCTTCGAATAGTTGGTTTAGCCTATTCTTACCTCACGAAAAATTTCGAAAAAGTACAATAATTATTTTTAATTCGTTGCGAATAGGCGAAGCAGTGAGAGCTTAGCGCCCTGTGCGAAAATATTATAATATTATATTGAGTAAAATGCTAACATAAACACGCACAAACAAAGCTACAAACACACTTGTTCGAATATAGTTAATTACTGTATCTGAGAAACCGTATATTATCCACACAAGAAAAGAGAGGGGATATTATATGTTGAATGCGGTAAACATATTTTTGACAACACTACTTACTACATCAACATGTTTTATTACAAACACCCACATTTAATAATAATACTTTACTTTTCTCAATCATAGATACTGAAACGGATACATAAAACATGACACCAGTAATTTGATGGGTCGAAGAGGGGGAGGCGTTCTTTCTGACACTGCTAGGTCATTCGGGTGTTACGTATTACGCGATCTGACATTTCGGGTGCGGATCATTCACGCACCGTCCGCTTGGCGCGTATTTGATGCGTAACTTTAGCGCGTCCTACGATTGCGTGTAGCACTTATGACACGACAGCCCGCGGGTGAAATACCAACATATCACAAATATACAAGTTAGTGTCACTTTAGTTACCACAGTCCGTGATGGCCGTGAAATTCGACGCCAACACTCGTCAGTCGCCGTCGGCGCAATTCTCGGGCGTCTGGCAACGGAAGCGAGATGTCAGAGAGAGATGGAAGAAAAACGTGTCTAACGAACCGACGGCGGCGCATTAGGAACGGACAGCGTCAACATTAACGGCGCCATCCGAGCCGACCGTAGCCGACAGAGCCGTGCGCCGGTACTGCCGTCGGTAGCGGTTATACGGGTCGCTAGCCACGGCTGCCGTCGCGTTGTCTATTTATTGTCCGCAAGCTCGATAAGTCACGCCAATGTTCGCTAATTAAACTGATTAGGCCGGGCAGGGTTGGCGGGAAAAGGACGCGCCCACGATTGTTAAAGGGTTTTTCGTGGGTGCCCGCGTTGTATTCCCATGTTTTTCATAGTAAAAAGAGAGTTGGTCCTACACCTACACACCTACCCATACACGCCTTGGGTTGATGGTGTAGGGTTGTGCTTGCACGCACCGGAGAAAGAAAGGCTTAACTCCACCAAGTGAAATTATGAAAATAAAAGAAATTATGCACTAAATAAACACAATTATTAGCTATGAAAAACAACAGTTAGTGTAACTTCATAAAAAGGTTATGCTTGGTGAAACTTAATATGCAATTACTATGTCTGTGCGATTTAGGATTTATTCAGTTTTATCGTCGACGTCAGAAAACGTGATAGCATCGTTTTTAACGCTAGTAGTGTCAATAAAGTATTCATGATGTTATCACGCGACTATTTTGCAAAATGTCTTATTGGCACCCACAAGTACTTGTGTATTTCTTTCTCACAAGCCAAGCAGCAGTTGAACTAAATACAGTTCATTCAATGAACATCCTGTTAGAAACGTAACAGTCTTAGTGTAGACGATCCTTTTCTGGTTGTTTTTATCATGACATTTTCTATAGCACGTGACTGTTTAAATATGTTTTACTGAACCGTTTTCGTTGTTGAAATGTAAGAGTTTCTGTAGGAAGCAGTTTGCTTGTCCGAAGGTGTAACCTCAGATACAATTACTAATTAAATGGGCATGTACATCACGTGGTACGTTATCACGCCGCGCAAGTGACGTATTCAGAACGTCGTGATTTGATTACGTCACAAACGCACAATCACAATATATACGTAAGCCTTCCGTCAAGCTACGCCCTTGCCTTCATAGTTGATAACGTTAAATATATAAGTGAATTACTTTACTATTGCAAGTTTACACCTCTTAGATAAATAATTACTGCATACATTTGTATTTGTTACTTTAGCAACTTTCTCTTATGTTTTTGTCTTAAAGAAAATATCAGAAAATAAAAACATTCAACATACAACGAAAAGGCACAACACGTCACGTATGCTGGATGGTGTTTTTACTAAGTATTGTTCACGTGATGGATATGTCAATTATCCGACCTCGGTATTTGCGGTTTTGAGAGTCAGTATAGTAAATTGAATTGAATCGTTGTTTATGCCCCGTTGTAGCATGTATCTTAGTATTGTATCGTGTCGTACAACACATGTTTACAAGAAAAAAACGAACAGAACCCCAACTGAATATGTGCACTGAGATTATAACGGTTTATATATGACCAACTCAAATGCTCTCGACTTAACTAGGAAAATAGCAACGAGCCATAGGAATGATGTTAGGGCGGACAACAGTGACTGGCAAACGAAAAGGGACTATTACAAAGAATGGCGGCTGTAACACGGCGAGACCAAAGACGGGAGGGAGACCATCACCAAGAGACTGCTTGTGAGACTGCACCCGGGCGTAAGAGAGGCCGACACTGGTGAGAGTGGAGCGAGACGGCTTGATGCAGAGATCAGTGAACACAATAGTAGCTGTGTAGACATTTAATAATTAGCAAGTCTCACATTGAAACGTGACGAAAAAACATGTACATTGTGAATTGTATTCACTAATTTATATTTTAATGTGTTTAATATGTTTTCACGGTGTTACATATTACCAAATAAGCGTATCGTGTTTAAACTAACAAATATACGCCTATCCACACATGAATTTTTTTTTATTTACACGATGACATAGTTCATGTAATACGTCGACCTTACAATCAATCCACGATTGTTTTCTTTATTATATCAGACGAAACCACGTCTTGCACAGTATTTGTGAACAGAGGTTACCGGGCCACATCAAACCGAAGCATCAATACCGCGTTGTATTTATGGCGCTATATATATTTTGAAGAAAAAACGCAAAAATAACAACCCCTGCTTCTGGAAACGAACGTGAAACTGGTCCCGACCGACCTGACACACGAACTGGGCGCTTCTGGGGACGACACCGCGCGTGTGACACCCAGCCGCAAAATGTGCAACTCGCAATGTCATCGCTTGTCAATTTCACGTCACTTCGTATTATGGCACACGGGCCTTTTTAGACGATGGCAAATATGAAACGTAACTTGGGGGAAGTGACACGGGGTGATAAACCCATAGTGCCTTAGCCTCAGGGATGCGGGTTTCAGCACCTGGGCTATCCACATTCGACTCCGCGACGCAACAATTTGATACTGCCTCGGCAGATGGAAGGATCCCGAAATTGCTAGCGACAACCTACACAGATTCGAATATTTATGGCCAAACTCGACTCGACTGACGCGTTTTTAGCACAGTTGCAGAACCGACTGGTTTTGAATACGCCGCTTAGATAACACACATTAAAATGGGCGTTTAAATAAAGCTGTATTGCTCTTCTCGAAGTACACCTGACCGTTAGCCTCTCAGTCTCACCAATATACTATTGACAAATCAAAATTCCAAATATCTTGTGTAGTTTTAATATTTATTGATTATGATTTCGTTGAATGCGCTTGATATATTCGTCATTTGTTCGCCAGTTATAATCGTTAATTTAGGTGTTCTCCGTACTATTTGTATTATTTTATTATTATAGTAATCATCACCATCATTCATCGTCGTTTCATTTGTTGTTGTTTTCATAAACGTCGTTATCAGTTTTACCTTTGTTATCAGCATCACTGGTGTTACCTTCGTTTTTGTCGTAAACTTCATCATCATCATCGTTGCTAACCAACCCATCGCCATCCTCATCATTATTTAAAATTATTATCATCATCATCATCTTCATCATTACACCAACTTCCGGTGCCGTAAACGAAACTACAGCTGACGAGCAGCTAACGGTACGAGCCGAGTCGGTCATAAAGCGAGGCTTCCCAACGAACCCTGCGCTTCCCTCCTCGGACTGAGCGTCCCTTTCATCATGGCCAGACCAGATGCCTGCGCAATCAAATTCGTATTTGGCGTCGCTAATTAGCGCGCGCCGGTCGCGCTCGCATCTGGCGCGTGCGTCACGAGCGCCCACGTAAACAAACACGCGCGCGCCGTCACATCCGTCATGTCTAATTCGCGCGCGCGGGCGTCTAACGCCGGCCGACAGCGCCATCTGGCAGTCGTTAAGCGAATCGCGGCTCGCGTGCGCGTTATGTCGGTAAACAAACACTGCACAGGCACACGTGCGAAATTAATCGTCGGTAAACTAATTGGGACGGGCAGTAACGTCGGGTCGTCGCTGGCGTCGAGATGAAGCCGACGAAATATGGGCTAGGTGATGATAGTTATTGCATAGTCGGTAACATTATGAAACTTATGCATCTATTCCTACAGCATCGATGCATTGCGATGTGCGCTCTTCTATGCCGGCAGCACATTTAATTTGATTGAACTGTTATAAATGAAGCAAGCGGTAAAAGTTAGTAACAAATTATAAATCACAGCACATTGCCTAGTATCCATTGTGTAAGACATTCGCCGACGTAAAGCATTCTGAAGATAAACATAATGTTGGTAGAATCAATGCACAACTGATATGCAATTAAGCAGAAAGTAGTTTATTTACTAATTTATCATCCTCGTCACTGATGGGATATTTATAAAGCTTTGAAAGTATTCTACTGCATATGTATTGTGCCTAACAACAATATAACACGTCTCAAACATAGCAGCTTTTTTTAAATATCTGTTTAAACGATTTCCAGCGACGGTAGAAGAGGTCACTCTCTCACGCAGCTTTTCCTTCCCGGTAACGAGACAAGGTGCTATCAGCAGCCCGCTTGGCGGACACCGCCGCTGAAAGACCCGACTCGGAGATGATTACAGTCTCCTTTGATCATCCTGGGTAGCGAACGCGATGACTCTCAGATGCGACGCAAAGACCCAGCTTATGCAACACCCCAGTGAATGCTTGACGTTGCTAAGCCAAATCCGACTGGTGAAGGCGATTAATCACTGCGATTGACCTTTGTCGAAAGCGCCTTTTCAAGTGTTGATTTTACCGGACGTTTGATGCGAGACTTTGAGCTGTGCTGGTCTCCCGCTGCAACTCTGTACTCTTCTGGGATGTTTCCGGGGAGTCTCTGAATTACGTTGTTTTACTGACCAAATCGTCCCGTTTCGGTAAACGGCATATTTCCAAAACGGTCATAGGTCTATTGAATTATAACACTAATGCCACGGTCCACCTCTAAATGTATAGTTACAATACATTTTGAAAAGTAAAGCGGATTTGTGCTCTCTTCAAGTATTTCAAATGATAGTTCGCGTTTAAGCATGAATTCATATAATACAGATAACATCTATGTTGTGTTATATTAGGTCAGACGGGGGCTATAAAAAAAAATCTAGATTGCGGACGGGTTTCTTAACCGATCGAAACTGTTTTCATGCCAAAGGGTCCACATACATCTCCTGCAGATAATCAGGGCATAATTAATTAATTGCCCGGCTTATTACATTACATGTAGTATAATGAGTTATATGAGGTGTCCTAAAATGTTACAAGTTACCCCGGTACGGGCTGACTTGAAACAAAAAACAAAACATTTCAGGATTGCTTGTGAGTTTCTTAACCGGTCGATACGTTTGTTATGCTAAAGGGTGCCCACATATCTCTTGCAGATAAGTGGTGCATAATTAAATGCCTAGCTTATTACATATTTGTGGCATCATGAGTTATATGAGGTGCCCTAAAGTGTTACAAATTACAACGTTAATGTAGTACCTCTTTTCTTTTAAAGTGGCGTAACTTCATAACGAGTCGACGGATTCACGTGATAATCCCTTTGTTGCAACTTACCCGTGTTACAACTAGCCCTGGTCTCCCATACCTTATAAACAGCGTTTAACAACGTGCGCTTGTCGGAAGTCCCATATCGTCGCAGAATGCAACGCGCATTTACTGGAAATCCGGCAATTGTAACATGAACACAGTTGATCCTGATCAATCTTAGTATATTTTATTTGCCGGAAAATATTATGTTAAACATTGAGTTATTATAATAATAATAATAATAATAATAGTTTATTTCTTATATAGCGCCCCATCCAAATAATTGTTCTGGGGCGCTTTACAATGATTATTCCTAAAATAATGATACTAAAAATACATACTAATAACATAATAATAATATTATGCTTAGAATAGTGAAAACTCCGATTTGGTTTGTACTGTAAAAAAATCTACTGGACGTCAAGACGCGTGCTGTTTGCAACAGTACCCAAATTAGTTCTAGAATTGTGACATTCTAATAGCGTCACTGTCCAAAGTGTGATATGAAGTTTGCCTTTAATAGTTATTAATTGTATGCTGGTTACGTAAACCCCTGTAGACTTTTTTGTGACACATGCTTTCATAATGTATGCGGGTTGTGATCTAACGGTCCTAGGGATATCAGAAAAATGGAACAGCTCAACTATAATTTTATTATAAGTCGGTTGTTGAATAGTAACCGTACGGTATAGAATAGTAGCCAATTTTAATTTAATTCGAAATACAACTGGAAACTGTTGCAAATGCCTAAACATAACCGTATTGAGTAAGAGTCGGAATATGGATAAAACATATTATTTTGAAGTTTTGAAATTAAGACTTTTATATTTAATATAACACTTTTGATATTGCTGTGAAATATTGGCTATTTACCGATATTAACTTTTGTTGCACGCGCAAAGGCAACATTGTTACCTATAATTGGTCTTATGCAAATATATATATATATATATATATATATATATATAGTGATACATACGGGTGTATATATATATACAAAATAATATATAATTATATATATATATATATATATATATATATATATATATATATATATATATATATATATATATATATATATAAAATGATACATAATATTTTGTATAAGATCAATTATAGATAACAATGTTGCCTTCGCTCGTGCAACAAAGATTAATACCGGTGATTAGCTCATATTTCACAGCAATATCAAAACGTTTTATAAAATAATTATGACACAAGTTTTACTGGCAACTCAGCTGAGTTGGATTGACATTATACAATAAAATACAATTAACGCATTAAAACATCATATAATATAAATACATGTGATACCGCAAATCATACCTATTAATAGACTTGTTTACTGGCAGTTATATAAAGTCCACAGTATAAAGGAGTTACGTAATCTATTCGTTTTAGTAACTGGTACACATGTTCTCGTCAAATATTATATTCTTTTAGTGAATTGTTAAAAATAACAGTTAATGGACGTGCGAGAACATTTGCATGGTTTCTTACCACCCATGCAGGGATGTTGTCAGGCCCAGTAGCCTTGTTGGCTTTAACACTCTCAAATGCTCTAAAAGTAGTACATACGCTTATCACAGACTGATCCGGCAGTTCCTCGTTAACGGTGAACACCTAAAATATAAAATATGTAATTTCAAAACTTCAAGATAATTTATTCATGTTGCGACCCGTACCCAAATGCCATGTGACACAATATTAAACAACAATAAAAATAAAAATACTAAATCAATTAAACATAATTGTTTTTCCACGAAGTTGCTGCGCATTACACACATCAATACTACAACCAAGCAGGTGTTTGGCTGGCTCGTGTCGCTATCATTGGAATGCGTATATTAATTGCTGTACAATATTTAGCGGCATGTCCCAGCTAAAAGCAAAACGTTACGTCGATGTTTAGTAATGAGTATCAAATTACACGTCGTGAATTATGCGCAGCCCCACGCGTGATACGCCGTAGCTACTGAAGCTATCGGACATTCGAGCTAGTAATTTCCCCGCTTGGCTCGAAGCTACACTGGCAGCGCGTTCGGCTGGTGATAGCTGTTTTACAGTTAGGTTTAGCATATTTTACAATTTAACTAGCCCGTTTAGCTAGAGTCAATTCATGCCCTGCATAAAACTGCGTAGTATTAACGTAGTATTTACTAACATTGTGACCACTGTTATTAACGTAGTTTTTGCTACATGTATTGTGTAATATTTGACAAAATGTAACCGGATTGAACAACATTATCACCCAAAGCGAAACACTCGGAAACAAGTGGAGCATGAATGAATTTGGATTAACGGGAGTCAACCACTAACTGTGTCGATGTACGCCGCTCAGCTATGAAACCTATGAAACAAAATTATGTCTAAACTTCGTTTTAAAGGGAGACTCCAGTCGGTGAGAGATTCACAGCATTTACTTACATCAGTATAATATATTGGTTGTGCATAGAAATTGTGCACAAAGTTCGTTAAAAAACAACTAATTATAGTATAATTGTACCAGAAGCACTCCATGTTGGATTCAGGGCGCTGCCATCTTGAGACTTATGCGCCAGTGACGTAAACCGCTTACGTCACTGTCCAGTGGTATTTGATGTATCCAGTACGTCGTTGATTGCTTACGTCACTATCACAATTATTAGCGAAGATTCCGCCAATCCTTGCCTTTTTCAACAATGCGCCAGTGACGTAAACAAATTGGCTCACGTCACTGGCCCATAAATCTCAAGATGGCAGCGCCCTGAATCTAAGATAGCATGTTTTTGATACCATTAAACTATAACTAATTGTTTGTTAACAATATTCGTTCACAATTACTAGGCACAACCAATATATTATCTATATGTAAGTTAATGCTGTGAACCTCTCATTGACTGGAGTATGCCTTTAAGCGTGTTGTTCTTATATTTACACCATCATCATTATACGATTTGCTTAATTCATTTCATGTCCTCTGTGCCCACTTTCCAGTATCTAATCAATGAACTTTTCCCACAACAATGATGACTACTCCGAGTTGTCTAGTCATATCTAGACAAAGACTCCTTAATTTATGAATACATTCAGTTTTTAGTCAATAATATCACAGGGAACCGGTTCACTAAAATATAGAGCTCTTATCGAAGATTCATCACTAAACAAAATCCGTTGATAAATGTAATGAGCTTAGTTTTTCAAAACACAAATATCCATCGCTGTATTATCAATGACACTATTTCCATGACACAAGTGACAGTAACGACGACCTCTTGCGCGTCGTGGTGTTAAAAATATTCAGATATTCCAAATCACAGTTAAGGATCAGAATTTATTTAAAAGAGCAAGACCGGGTTTAAGAACTCGTAACAACGGTAGTGAGATGGACTAAGCCTCTTGGCAGAACTGCTACGAAACTGATCGATCTATCAGACTGTCCAAGTCGCTGTCCCGACTGAGTCCGGCTACCGCGAAACGATCGCTATTTCCGTGACTTGGACTTGGCCGCCACACATCACATATCACATCGCAGTACAGCCAGGGATGAGCGGATCTCGCGAGATGTATCGCTGACAGCCGACCGTCGAATCACGCCCGTTATCGGCGGCTGTCGACGACGCGCTGGTCACGGCGGCGGTAAGGAAAACAGCTTCCGTCGCCGCCGACTCGCCGTCTGGTGCCCCGTCTGCCTCTCCCTCAACATCCGGGTCCCGACCCATCGCTCACGTGCGCGCCAATCACTCACGTGCGTGCCAACGCAAACAAATTATTTGCATTTCACTGCATTCCGTGCGCACATCCGCGAGACCCCTAATGAGACGCGCGCAGCTGGTTCAGTGCGACCACGTGATGGAGGCGAGGCGCTTCGCAGACAACGGCGAGACTTCGTGGATTTTTTTACCCACTGCGCGACCTTTGACCCGTGTGTTTTGTCTGGCGCTGTGCCCGCAAGGGGTCTACGAATGCCCAACGGGTGGCGGGAACTTTGGATTGTCTCGTGATTATATACATAAATAGAATCAGGGCACGCTAGTTGTCTATTGGTGGATGATTAATTATCTAACTGTACGCCAATGTCAAACTTCGGCGCTGGCCGACGTAAAAATTACGTGTTATCATATTGTTGGTAGATACAAGATACACGAGTCAAACATCGTTCTAGTTTTCTTTGAAGCGTAGGTTCACGTATCTGTGCATGTGAAGGTTCTTTTCAACACAATCTTTTCGTTTTTTGATATGTTCCAAATAGTTATGAGTGTATTGTATATAAAAGAGATCTATCTACGTAACTGGTTCGATTGATGCACCACATGTACCATGCATACCTTCTCACAGATATTGTCACCACACCAATTTAAGCCACTACTCTAGACCGATATTATATAAATTCCAAACTTTTCGCCGCTATATAAAATACTTTCGATTTGTGAATACACCTTAAATGTTGCCAGCATACACTATATGTATTCAGCCACCGATTTGCAAAACTACACTTGGTGATATTTATATATATATATATATATATATATATATATATATATATATATATATATATATATATATATATATATATCTTATAAGAAAATCGCGGCTTCTCAATCAAAAAGCGATGTCAAATCCTCTTATTGCCTGCCGTCCAAAGCTCTGACAATTTCGTTTACTCCACGTTGCTTCATTCTCGCAAGCCGGGGTTGTTGCCATGCAAACCTAGCTCTGAATGGTCACCTACGCGACGTGCGGAATAATTAGTCGAGTTGAAGTAGCAATTGACTTTGTCAGTCGCGACTAAAATCTCCCACAATTATCATCAGGACCGGAGGCAAACCAGACTCCTTGTAGGCGATTTCATCGGCTGAACTTAAATTTAGAGTTTTGCACAGGGTTCAGCCATGGGTACTGCTGCGTGATTCAGTTCACTCGTTGTATTAATCAATACCTCTTTTAAACAGTGAAACATACGCATTTAGTAAACTAATAGTTTTCGCGTATTAAGTTATAGTGGCTGAATATTTCCCAGGTATATCGCAGTAATTGTGCTATGGGTGTGTGCATTCAAAGATATAGCGATGCCTACATTCTTGGATATGTCAGCGTCTCTTTTTACAAGCATCTACAGATATCGTGCGAATGATTCTTTCGCACTGCCCAGTCAAAGAAAAAGACAAGGTCAGACTGGTTGGTCAGTGACAAGGAATGAAAAGAACCCTCAGAATCTATGAGAGTAGAATAATAAAGCAACAACTGACTAACTAAATAAATAAATTTAGTTATTTATGATACTATAATTGTAGGTGAGTAGTTGATTGCTTTATCTAGTCATCTAGTCAACAGTTTAGTGTCACAAGCACACTTTCTGATCTACAGATATATAATATATGTATATATATATATATATATATATATATATATATATATATATAATATATATATATATATATATATATATTTGTGCTATATATATATGGTATATATATATGTGGTATATATATATATGTGGTATTTATATATATATATATATATATATATATATATATATATATATATATATATATATATATATATATATATATATATATATATATATATATATATACATACACCACTGTACTTACATATTTGCGAACGCTCCAGAAGCGAGTGTGCGCATTATTATTACACAACCCCCCCCCCCCCCCCGGTGGCGCTCACAGTAGCCACCTGGTGTCGCGAGTAGCCCCCGGCGTTCATATTTGCGCTAATTCAATTTGCGACACAATCGGCCGCTCTAACAGGCATTGTGGACTCGTAATTTTACTGAAAATCTTTCCGATTAGCTCTGGCAAACGACGTGAACCTGTCGGCTGGCGAGTTATGAGCGGCGCCGCCTTCAATTAACATCAGACATTCAACACAATGCCGTGACGACGTACGCAAAAAAGATATACCTCCACGACGAACACAATATATAGCCCCTATAGCAAGTATGTGTGCGTGGGAGGGAGTGACGTCATGCTTTATTACTATAGCTGAAGTAGCATCGGATGACGTAGTATAAATATAAATAGTGTTTCGACGATAGTAGATACCACTGACAGTGACTAGAGTGAATGCACGTGTGCCGGCATCCCAGACGTATACACAAACAAACAAACATGCACGCACGCACGCACGCACGCACGCACTCAACAACCACATCTACATAGCTTTGCCAATTATTTGAGACGTTCAGATATGTATACTTGTTTGTGAAGGTTTACGCACGCAAGCACGTGTTTACACAGCACACACACATGCACCCCACCCCACTACACACCCATTCCCTCTCTCTCCCTCTCTTCCTCTTTCCTCTCTTCCTCTCTCCCTATCTCCTTATCTGCCCCCCCCCCCTCTCTCTCTCTCCCCCTCTCTCTCTCTCTCTCTCTCTCTCTCCAAATTCAATTGTACATCGGGTAACAAATATGGCGATTGAAAGACCACACTTCCAACAGTTCTACAACTATCCAACCTCTCCCTCTCTTCATCTTTCCTCTCTTCCTATCTCCTTATCTCCCCCCTCTCGCTCTCCCCCCCCCCCCTCTCTCTCTCTCTCCAAATTCAATTGTACCTCGGGTAACAAAGATTGCGATTGAAAAACCAAACTTCCAACAGTTCTACAACTATCCACACAGCCCGCCTGCTCTACTACAGGAAACAAAACGCGGGTTACTGTAAAAAAAAACCACCTTAATTCAATCTCCCCACCACCCCCTCCCCCTCCCCACCGCCCCTCGAGGGTCAAACCTTGACGAGTCTCTTCCGTCAGACGAGACGTGTCTCCATTAAAAAACTGACACCACTTTAAACATACATTAGGCTACGTCAGATCTTTGTTAGCGAACTGTATAAGAGTATAATTAAGAATTATCGCATTTCGCTCTTTGACGGAGATTGATTTGGTTTTGATTCGATTTTTGAAGTTCCAACTTCGCACGGAATGACATGCTGGGAAAAAAACGTCGTTTCCGTCATTAAGGATGCCGGCGCACGCGAATTATTTCTCATGCAAAATCTTATTAACCTTCAAATTAGGCGATAAAACATTGCTTATCGGTGCGATATTCCGGCCGTGTAGCACTGCGTTGACAAACGTGACGTGGAATAAAGGACACGTGTTTTTCTAGGCGGCTGTTATGTCCTTACCTCAAAGAACAGTAATTATTTTCACAATTACACTAACACTATACACCTACACATATTATACATACACGCACAAATAATTATACGATATTATTTATTTAACAAATACTATATACAATAAATATTGACATATAGGACATCATTGTGAAATTGCATAGTAATCAAATTCGAGAGTGTTTATATATTACAGAATATAACATAACCGTTGTGGAAACTCGTTTATACACCGATGATATATCCTTTTGGCACAGTGTTTAAAGAAACCCGATACACCGTTTCATCACCTCGCCGGAAACCCAAAACGTCGTGACGTCACTACGACGGGTCTAGTGCTTGACGTGGGAAATGTCACTCGATTGTCAGTTATGCCCATACATCCGTGCATACTGTCAGCTGTAGTAAGACTCTCCGGTCGTACACGTGTCGAAAGACGTCCGAGAGGTTGATTGCCGTAACGACCACATTACCGCGTTAATCGGAGTTGAATAACCAGTGTAAGACGTCATCGCTTCTGTCACACGATGTTGCCACCACCGCTGCCATAAGTAGGTTGGAAAGTGAGTAAGTGACTTATATAAAGAACACTCTCACGGTCCCACGTGTCGAGCTATAACACAAACTATTAACAGTAAATTCCCGCACGCTTTGATACTTTAGATGGCGTGTACTCCATATACGACAATGTCTGGTCACGACAAAGATGTCCCGACTTCCGGCACAACTTCCGGTATGTCTTGCAATAGTTCAACTGTTGAAATGTTTGCGTCATCGTACAGATAACGTATGTTTCTGACGTCATAAATGTTTGCGTCATAGTAAATAATATTAGTATGTACGTATGTTTCTGACGACAATCAGTGTTCGGCGCAACGTGTCCACTTCCGATAAGTTCATTTTCAACGACTGTCACGTTTTGATGGCGTGAAATCGGACGTAAAACAGACGACACACTATCAGCGACAGATGACAATTGGAGGTGACTGTGAGATACGTCATTGTAGTCGTTCCTTCTATTAGTTGATAGTTTGAAGTTTCAGCTGCACCCTGGAACAAACAACAGGCGATATTAAGGATGATTCAACCATTCGGGTCGTGTACTCTAAAAGCTATCCGATGTTTACTTTGAAAACAAAACCACAGGCAAATAAAAAGATTTTCTAACATGAACTCTACTGGGAGAAACGGAAAATGTCTGCCGAATAAAGATTACGTGTTTCCTCACGCCTTCCAACTACCCTTTGGTTTGGTGCGTCACTGGGGGGTTCTACATCACTGGGGGGGGGGGGGGGGTCTACGTCACTGGGGAGTTCTACGTCTATAGGGGGTTCTACGTCACTGGGGAGTTCTACGACACTGGGGGAGGGCTCTACGTCACTGGGAATCTAAGGCACTCGTGGCTTCTACGTCACTGGGTGATTCTACGTCAATGTGACATTGTACGTCTCTGGGAGATTCTACGTCAATGAGAGATTCTACGTTAGTGGGGAATTACACGTCACTGGGAATTTTCCGTCAATGGGATGTCGTCAATAAACTCCGTTATAATTACTGAAACATAAATTTCCTTTTAACACTAATTCTCCCGACAACCAAAACAGTTTCTAGAATGTGTCATAAATTTCAATACAAGGAGACCTAACTCGTACCCCGTCCCAGGACGGGAGAAACGAAGTAACGTTGAACTAAGTCTCGCACAAACACCCAAAACGTCACATCCCGTTGAAACAGCAACAATGTCAACAAGTGCTATATTGAAGAACACCGACAAAGCGACTTGCGTCGGAGCGCCTCAGCGTGATACCAGAAGACACCAGTGGGGGCGCTGGTGTAGGCACCCTCGATTTTGAGGAGGGGGAACGTTATGCAAGGAGGGACGCGGGATTGGGACACCCGGGGAGACACGTAAACAAGGCGCTGTTGATTTTAGCCGCTGCCTGCCTGTTTGTGTTAGATTCGTTAGCGCCATGCGGTCCTGTCGGCCAACATTGCATCGGGATTAGAGGTCCACGCAGGTGACCCCGTCGACTGGCTCATAATGGCTTTAGTGTGTTTCAGTGAGTGTTGACTTTGTGGGTCAAACGTGTTTGACATTATATGGGAAATATAAACATAAATAATAATAATAATAACAATAATAATAATCAATGATATGTGGCCAAACATAATAAATGTATCAATGGAAAAATGAATGAATTAAACAAATTCACGGAAAACATGATTATTTTATGTAATTATAAATAAATAAATAAATATATTTATATAATTCTAAATATATATATATATATATATGTGTGTGTGTGTGTGTGTGTGTGTGTGTGTGTGTGTGTGTGTGTGTGTGTGTGTGTGTGTGTGTGTGTGTGTGTGTGTGTGTGTGTGTGTGTGTGTGTGTGTGTGTGTGTGTGTGTGTGTGTGTGTGTGTGTGTGTGTGTGTGTGTGTGTGTGTGTGTGTGTGTGTGTGTGTGTGTACATTCGTATATTATGATCGCGTTGTAAATTTGCATAGTTCTTTTAATGTTATTTCTTTTGGAAAACCCTTTCACCTAATCTGGCGAGAACACTTTCTGACTATTACATTATGATGAATTATTCCAGTAGTTTACTTCGTAATCTCAAAACGTGTAGACCTCGACCTAGACGGGATATATTTCTTTCTACATCCTACTACCTCCTACTACTCTGGCTATCGTTCTGAGCAGCTACATTATACCGTACTGTCTCACATCATACGATGCTCCGCAACGTCTAAGTTTCAGCGTAAACCTGGCAATATAGGACGCGATGACATTGTGTTTATTGCTGAGTAATTTAGACGTGGCACAAAACTCCTGGTGTAGTCTATTTCGTGACAAACGGAACAGAGCAATTTCGCAATTCAACCTATTTTCGATACTACTTATGTATTTAACTGTGCGCTTAGTTTCTATAAAAGAAACCGACATACCCCGTTTTGAGTAAACTTGGACAGTGCTTATATTTATTAAGCCTACAATTGGCAAGTATGCTAAGACGCTAACAGTACCCAGCTCGTCATTATGGAGAGAAACCGTTGATTTGCATTTAAATTTAGTATATCAATCAAATACTGAAAATTATGTAATTATCTTGAGCTGTACATTGTGCGACAATATGTTGTTATATATTATAAAATAACATACAAAAACGTTCTTTCTGCACCTTCTAAGCTGTCGATGACTAAACGTATTTCATGTATCCCGTCTGCAGCTTACATCATCCTATCTTCGCCGATGCGGTCACCGCTTCTAATCACAACGGTTCACTAATCATTATGATACGGGATCGCTGGCGGTATAAAAAAACTGTCTTTCTTTCCAATTAACGTTACGACGAAAACCGCCGACACCGCAGCCCGGATGAAAGGACGCGAGCCCATCTATTATGCGTCCCTCCATCGGCCAGGGAAGACGCTTACCGAGGTCGTGGGAGCGCCTCCCAAGCGTGTACTCGGTCGACTGGCACTGGTGCGCGCAGATGTCGTTAGGGGTCAGAGATAAAGATCAGGTTTAGGCTTTTATAGTCCCCGCTCTAGGCCGTGATGGCTCCGGCGAAATGGGGACAAGTTTTAATACGCGCGCTCGTCGGATCAGAGAAGCAAGACGGCGTTACAACGCGCGCTTCACCGCCGCGGATAAAAAGACTGGTGAATGCGTAGAGTTTAGGAGAAATCTACACAATTGAGTAAAACCTCCAGGTTGCTCAGCAAACTCCGTCAAGCGGTAAAGAAAATGACTGCCCGAACACGTGCTCGTATTTGTTGAAATTATGGATTATTTTTATGACAAAAACAGGGAAAGTTGTTCAAGTGTCGAACGGATGCAGTGTGTTTGCTCTAGGAGGCGTTATGTCGTAGTAGTAATTGACTTGGTTATCCGTTATGAAAATTGTTGGCAAAGACACAATGTCACGGATGTCTCGAGCATCATTTTGATTGTGACGTAAACAAATGGCGACATACTATAGACATCAATTGCTCAATATCATGAATTCTGTGGAATTGTATTTAAAAAGTCTTCATAGTACCAACCACAATAAACGGTCTACCCAAATGTCTTCTCTGTGAGTCACAATAATACAAAATGATTGTCACCTGTTTTATATAAATGTTTCCCTAATAAATATCATGTTTATATCGCATAAGTATATAACATTCAACGCCAATGCAGCACTGTACAGACGGTTATCATAAACATAGCCTTGTATACTAGATTAATGGTGGGAGATACTTAAATACCTTTCGTTGAGGATTAAACTATCAAACACCTTTAATTGGAGAAATAATATCACACTAAAGGAAACTCATATATTAATTTATCAGGACGCTAGCCAATAAAGATTATTTTGGCCTCATGGCAGTTTTAGGGGCTTTGTCAATATAACGCAAATTCAAGTAATACAATAAATTGGATGTGAGTGGGTGGGCCAAGGATCCATTTGGAATAATATGTTTGAAAAATATTCTTTTAATATTCCACAGTGACAAAACATATGAACACATTCTTCTTTTTATATACATTTTCAGGTGTGCCTGTAAACATGTGGTCTGCTGCGTCGTTACTGGAGAACTGACCGGAGATTGGTCAATATGGAAGGCTTCAACACAGAAAACTAAAGTCATGGTTTAGCCTGAGTACTTTTAGTAGCTTTTTCCTGGGCTCTCTTCACATGACTATACATTTTATAGAATAATAAATAATAAATTTATATTAGACACAACTAATTAAAACTGTTCACGTAATGTACTAGTTCCCATTGATCCATGCATAATTTTGGGGGATAATTTATTTTTTAAAGGAAGTATAAGGTGAGCATATATATATATATATATATATATATATATATATATATATATATATATATATATATATATATATATATATATATATATATATATATATATATATATATATATATATAACATAGCTATGACTCTGTGCTCATATATCCTATTTTAATGTCCGTATTATAGACGAATGTTTATAACTAGTAAATCTCGAAATGTAAACGGTTAATAATAGAAGGGTCAACAATGGGGGTCGACGTGATGTCACATTGAAACGTCGTTCACAGCTATGTATTACATTACGGTTTATCGTTATTATCATGATATATTTTTACAATCCCATTTCATTGTTGCAAATGGTAGCTAGATTGTAAACGCTTATTACGAGTACTACGAAGTGTCCACGTTTTCTCTTCTCTCCTCCGCACACAACCGGTCGCCAAACTATACCATGAGCACGACTGTGAAACAAAAATAACTTTAGAAGTCGCCTCACCTTCTATAGCGATATCATATTTATTAATCAGTGATGTTAACACGTGCGCTAATTTAATGTTGTTCTACATAGACTGTCTTCAATAGACCCCCGCCCTGTATAGCTGCTTCCCGCGGGGTCAGTCTCGCGCCCCCCGAGCGCGGGCTAGGGTGCCCGTCGTCTGGTCGTCTTTGATCGTCGTCGACGATGGATAAGGTTAATCAACGAGTCGGTGCCCGCCGCCAGCCCTCGCCCCTACCCGCTGCACCTGTCGCCGCCTCATGCCACTAGCATGTGTACGTCAGTGCGTCGGTGCGATATGTTTCCCAGCTAAATAAATCAGCCCCATTTTACTGAATTTCGGGACTAACTCATTGGGTTAGCATTGATTCTGATTATATCTGTAATAACTATCTGAATTTATTTTTGGAAATCTTGTTCCAATCTCGACCTTGCTGCATGACAAATCAATAATAAATCAAAAACGTCAGTGTATACAGAAATGCTTGCTCAACAACTTAAACTGGGTATAAACGTGAATATAAAATAATAAAAATAAGAATAATAGCAATAATAATAATACAAAATTAATAATAATAATAATGCTAATAACAGATCAATACAAATAGTCTAACCATATACAAAGATTACATACAGTTGATCAAATATTAGTTATGAAATGCGTCTAAAAGAATGTGGTCTAACAACACTAGAAACCAGAAGATTGAGAGGAGATCAGATAGAGGTTTTTTAAATATTGAATGGGTATGAAAATATTGACCGAAATATTTTTTTCACGGTCCAGGAAGGAAGAAGGACTAGAGGACATGGAATTACATTAGCAAAGAAGCAGTGTAGACTAGATATTAGAACATTTTCATTTTCACAAAGAGTAGTAAACGAATGGAACAGATTATCAGCTGATTGTGTAGGTGCTAGTAGTGTTAATATATTTAAAAATAAAATTGACATATACCTAAGACGGGCGGGGTATACTTAGATAGATAGGTTGGACTCTCGATAAGCCAAATGGCTTCCTTGTCCACCTGCCATCTAGAGTTGATTCTCTAGGTGGCAATCTTGTTAAATCTGGTTAAATCTGTTAAAAACCAACCGTCCATAGATTGCTGTGATTTTTGGTGTTGGTAAATGTTAGGGGGCTTGCAAAAATGTCGCCGGATCTGTACCACCCGCGGCCAGGTTGAATGTGTCGCCGTCCCGCTATATCCCCCTCTGCCCCCCCCCCCCAACATCTTCCTGTCTCTCTCTCTCTCCCAAGCGGTCTCGGGCATGTGTTCCCGTGTCTCACCCGAAATAACGGGTACAAAGGTCGGTTGCTGGGACGGTAAAATGTTCTTCATCTGCGCGCTGGCAACGCTTCAGTGGCTACGCTTATGAAAGCGTGCCGCTACGACGATTTGGTGGGAGTTCGTCATGTTTACGACGGGAGACAAATTCCTCGGTGCGTAGGCAATTTATGTTACGTCAATCTGTTTATGATTATAACCACACAACTCGTGCAAAAATAATGTAAACGACAGGTTGACGGGCAGGATTTCAACCTGTTTGTTTACTGTCAAAGATATGAGCGTATAGCCTACGACGTGCGGATAAAATGACTTGATTAGGAATATAAAATATGTTCACATCAATCTGTTAATTAACTAACTAATAAAGAATTGTAACTGCGTTAAAAGCGCTAGATCTTAAAGCGCGTTTTTGTTTACCTTAACGGGAATCTCCCCGATCATTTGTTTTATTATTCATTGAATGTGTATTACATTTATTGATCAAATAAATTATTTCTGAGTTCTGCGTACATCATATATATTTGTCACCAATTATTTTCGTAAAGTGCAGGCCGCAGGCAGTAGGAGGTTATCACAAGATGTTGGTCTCGTGTGAATTATATAAATAACCATGGTGATTCGCATTAAAATTTTATAGAGACGAGAACGGTGATTGTCAATGAAGTCCTTATCAAATCATTATGACATATATGTGCTTACACATAATTTTAATGTGGACAATTAAAGTACTAATTAAACGAGAGGGGGTCTGATGGATACTACGCGCTGTACAAATGGGTAAATATCGACAAGTACATTCATAAGACAGAACGTCATCTCACCGGAGTGCGGGAGAGTCTGTGAAACCCATACATCAGGTTCACGGCCCGTTGAGTTGCCACGCTCCCTCCATCCGCCATACGGAGAACGCATAACTGAGACGTTCATTCGCCACGTAGCTGCAACTCGCCGGCAGCTTGGCGTCCGTGTCGTCACTGGGGAGGAGACGAACCAAGACTGAGAACATCGTATACATAAGGCAACGAGAGACACTACGTGTGCGACGAAACAAAGCAACAATTGAGAAAGGTGTATAACAAGACAAAGTAGCAGCTAATAACGTTTTATAACGAGACAAAGCCACAACTGAGAATGTTGCGTAACGATAAAAGACATTAATGGAGATCGTAGTATTAAAACATAAAACAACAACTGAGAACGTCTTATGACGAGGCAATACAACAATTGTTTAACTAGACAGAGCAACAAAAGGAACGCTGTTAAGTAAGAAAAAAATAACAACTGAGAACGTGGCTCTGAATTATTAAGACACATACAAATTTATGAAAATAATACTGATAAAGTTTGTCTCTCTTAGCATAGATAATTTGAATTCAACTACATTACACTGATGTTAGAATATGTTCATTATCTCCTGAATGGAGCGAAGTATCAATGAAAGGTGTAAATGTTAAGATATAGAATGTTAAAAATAAAAGGGATAATACCCCCAAAAGGCAAGTTACACATAAATAAGAAATATGGTGTATTATTTTAAGTCAAAGGTTTTATTGTTCGTTTGCCGTCTGGATTGTTTTTGTTCTGCATGCCATATTGGCTCAATCTCTTCATAAAACCAGACAATATCGAACGTCCAGCGGGATATTCATGGGTGGAGGTCAAAGAGACCACGATTGTCGATCCGCGTCTACAAGAATCAGTACAAACAGAATAAGTCACAATCCTCATGCCCACATTTTTAATGGAATATCCATTGCAACATCTCCTGAAATCACCGCCGTACACACTACACACATCTACCATCTGTCACATACCTGCGGAGCACCTGATACAGGAAGTCGATGTAGCGGGTCGCCAACTTGAGCGTCTGTATCTTACTGAGTTTGTCCGACGGCAGCGTCGGTATGATCTTCCTGAGCTGCGAGAAGGCGTCGTTCAGCGACTGTGTCCTCTGTCGCTCGCGAACGTTCGCCAGCACGCGCTGGTTCTGCAACTCCTCCAGAGTCTGCTGCGGCGACGTCGACGACGTTGACGTCAGAGTTGTCATCATGGTCGTCGTTGGACTATTCCTCGCCTTCTTCGCGCTGCCGCCGTTGTCGCTGTAGTGTTCCTCGAGTGGGTCGGACGGGTCGCGCTTGCAGACGGCCCGACTCCGGCACGGCGACGGCGGCTGAAGGAGGGTCTCGTAGGTCGGCCGGACGCCGGGCACGTGCAGGAGGTAAGGTTCGGCGTGCAGCTTCGGCTGCAGTTGGGTGTAGTTCTCGGTGAGCGACATGATGGCGGTGCTTGATGGCGGCTGCGAGACGGGCGTTGTCTCCTGTTTGACGGAATGTTGTTCCGGTACCATCATACACCGCGCGACCTCTCAGTAGCCTTCCCTGTCGTCGTCGTTGTGCAGGTTGTATATATGACAATGGTGTTCACTTGTGTCGGTTGCAGCCGGAATATCAACGTACGTCTCTGTATTATCGCCCGCTGTCCATCTCCTCTGTAAACCGGAAGCAGTGATCATGATCAGTAACATATAAAATGGTGCATTTATATCTACAAACAATAATATATGGTGACGGTGAATGCTACATGTAATTCACATAGATATAATTTGTATATACTTAACTTTTTTTGAATTATATATAAATAAATAGAAACTCTAGGTCAGGTCGTAATATGAATAAACAAAAATCACGTAGATACCTATAAACCATTATACATAACATGTTAAGAACAATACCATTGGTTTTAAACAAATTGATGATAATTTCGAATATTTATTATTGTTTATTTTCGTGCCTTAATTTAACTGTTTTTATAACACCACAATTAAATATGCTCTGTGATAGTAAATGAAATTACATATTATATTTTCCATTTCAAAATCAAACTAATATATAGACACCTGCAATGAAAAGATTTCACATAAAACCGTAACATATAAGCAATTATAACATGTCACATTCAACGTTGCTAAGTATATATTTTACATCGTGTCTGTTTGACGTATTACGGCCTCAGTCGTAGAGGCGATGGAAGCAGCCGCCGGTAATGAATACACCAGTGACATATGCTGTGCCTCCCAACGTGGGTCGTGCAGGAAATACGGGCTACCACCAATATGGTTAGGTAATTATCGTGATGAAGCACATTTTGAAGTGCAGATGTTTGAATTTGCAAAAACGTTCACATTGCAATAATGGTCGTGAATCAGTAACGAAGTTGATCCACCTCAAAACAGTGGTTTGGTTTATCTGCGGTTTACAAGTATTTTACATATTGACCATTACTATTTATCCCAATGCCCTTGTGCCATATATATATATATATATATATATATATATATATATATATATATATATATATATATATATATATATATATATATATATATATATATATATATATATATATATCATTGTACGAAAAACAAATTACCATTATTTGTCTTATAGTTGTTTGACTTATTATATAAGCTATGATTAATGCACCGATCACTTCATGTGTATAATGTACCTGGCTACCAGCTCTGTAAGTGTTATAAGTCTCTGGTAGCCACGTCGTCTGTTTTGCACCACTGTGAATGATATGTTGTATCGCGTGGATGTGGATAAGGAAATACATAAATAAATACAGTATATCGTAATAATAGAATATGCATTTGTAAGCAACATTATTTTTTCCGTATCTCTCTTTATTTTATGCTTGTTTCAATAACCCATTATTGATCAACATTAATATGTGTTTAGGTTTACATACAACTTGACATATTCTTATTTACGACAGACTGTAAGTAATAAGGATGCTGATTAAGACATCATGGTGCTGTGATCATGTGTTCATGATAAGTTTGTGTTGCATCATATGAAAGATGATAGAATGTGACGATGTTAATCTGCTTCAAATTCGGTGAAATTCCCCAAGTCAAAACCAATTTTATAGGATGGGCTTTGCACCGTGTTTACAATTCACCTTCCGTCATTCAATTCTGAGAACAGCATCATTGTTGCTAATTGAAATTACTGCGAGGTAAATATGTATCAAAACAAGGCTGTATAACTTCCGTTTATGGGTAACTGTGGTTTATGGGTTTTGGT
>OZ024854.1:38631033-38703533 GCA_964017155.1 Oasisia sp. SBJ-2009
TATGACTGCCACATCATAAGGGCCTAACATCTACTGACGCCAGAAATACCTGCCTACAAAATAACAGGTAGTGAATGCATTCCTCAGAGTTGAGATGTGTTCATTATCTCTGTCCCTTCCTTTGGATTGGATCAAAAAACTACTACTACTACTACTACTACTACTACTACTACTACTACTACTACTACTACTACTACTACTACTACTACTACTACTACTACTACTACTACTACTACTACTACTACTACTACTACTACTACTACTACTACTACTACTACTACTACTACTACTACTACTACTACTACTACTACTACTACTACTACTACTACTACTACTACTACTACTACTACTACTACTACTACTACTACTACTACTACTACTACTACTACTACTACTACTACTACTACTACTACTACTACTACTACTACTACTACTACTACTACTACTACTACTACTACTAATATTACTATTACTATTACTATTATTATTATTATAAGAAGAAGAAGAATTGTGTTTTATTCGACCAAGATTTCAAACGATACACACACATACAATACACCCATGTCACACAACTCAGAACAACACAAATATAAAAATCATAGCAAACATGGTAATACTGTATATAATTAATATAAAAAATACAGCTTAAGGTCAGGGACTTCTCTAAGACCATGCTAGTCGCTGCCTTAAGAAACTTAGTTTACAAAATCATTACATCTTCTAAAACAAATTATTCTAGAAACAAAAACAAAACATAATATGAAAATGCAAGCATGGTTATTGTATTCTGTAATTAGGCGGTGTTGTAAATAATATATATATATATATATATATATATATATATATATATATATATATATATATATATATATATATATATATATACTGTATAAAGTTGATAGGTGTTTTTTATTTTGTAAGAAATAAAGTTTAACATATTATTATTTGGCAAATATCTGTGTACTATGTGAGATACGGTTTCTTTAACTATTCCAGGAAGGTTGTTTAATAATAGTGGCAAATTATTCATAAGAGATTTCTTTGTAAGATCGTGTTTAATTTGATAAGTGTTTATTTTCATTTTGGTCTCTTAGATCATGAATATGTGCCTCATATTTAAACATAATGCTCCAATTTTCAAAATACAATGGTAAGTCATGGTGTTGATATTTATGGTATAATTTTAATTGTTGTAATTCAAAGATGTTATTTATTTGTAATAAGGTATGTATTTTGTACAGTTGTTCAGTGTTGGAAATGTAATTAGAGAAATCCAAATATGACGATAGAGAGACGACTCCTTGTCGACAATGCCCCCGTGTTGTAACATTCACTTGCTCTCGGTAAGTTAAACATGGTTCTAGAAATATGGCGATTGAACATTAGAAAGAAATCATTTATACACCGAAGCATTGGTGTATGGGAGAGTCTCCTACAGACTGTGGTTGACGCTCCGTCAGTCCAGTCGTTTGAAGCCAAAATATATACATTAATGGAAACCCACTCTATACCATCCGATTACACTGCACCATCACTATCATGGATTGTGTCAAACTCTGACGCATGCGCACAGTCCAAACTGAAGTTAAAAAAAAAAACCGGCACAAGAGGAAGACATGTCTAGTCAAGTCAGAAAAGGACCAGTCAGAACTTGTAAGTATAACCAAAATAAGCCGTACCCAGATATTAACAATATTCATGGTGCAAGGGTTTCGTATAATTTTACATATATGCTGCGATTAATTAATATCAACGGTCTAGCTTCAGCCAAACCCAATTTGTCCCGCTATATTATCTGTGGCGTGACGCCATCACGTCGCTAAAATGTCGCTAAGCAACCACCCGGAACCGCCGAACAGTCAGCCGGGAAATGGCGATCCGTAATCGAACTCCCCTTTTCTGTGGCTCGTCAATTCGCTACGACATCCTCCGTCTCACGTCGCGTCAACATCTTACAAGTGCATTCGACACGCCTTTCCACAAGCCGTCGCCAATGCCGTTTTTGTGGTCACCCGATTACTTATCAGATATCGTAAATGTAAGCATGCGATCTGATACTGTGCGATGGCAACAAACCCAAGAATAATGTCGCGTCACACATCAGAGTAATGTAACCACGCTTAAAGTTGACGTCGATCAATTACAGCAGATATCAATATAAGTGACGGAAACAGTAACGCTACAATATTACAGATTGTAATGCTTCTGCACTGTAAATATTTCGTCGGCCTTTTCCATGGGCTGAAATTTCATCACATCCTGAACTGGCGTAGAACATCAGAGTTCCCTTCCGCTCTCTACGGCTGACACACACGGTGTGACATGTATCTTTCTGAAGTCTCTTTTTTCTCCTCTCCTCTCCTCTCCTCTCCTCTCCTCTCCTCTCCTCTCCTCTCCTCTCCTCTCCTCTCCTCTCCTCTCCTCTCCTCTCCTCTCCTCTCCTCTCCTCTCCTCTCCTCTCCTCTCCTCTCCCTGCCCTGCCCTGCCCTCTCCTCTCCTCTCCTCTCCTCTCCTCTCCTGTCCTCTCCTCTCCTGTCCTCTCCTCTCCTGTCCTGTCCTGTCCTGTCCTGTCCTGTCCTGTCCTGTCCTGTCCTGTCCTGTCCTGTCCTGTCCTGTCCTGTCCTGTCCTGTCCTGTCCTGTCCTGTCCTGTCCTGTCCTGTCCTGTCCTGTCCTGTCCTGTCCTGTCCTGTCCTGTCCTGTCCTGTCCTGTCCTGTCCTGTCCTGTCCTGTCCTGTCCTGTCCTGTCCTGTCCTGTCCTGTCCTGTCCTGTCCTCTCCTCTCCTCTCCTCTCCTCTCCTCTCCTGTCCTGTCCTCTCCTCTCCTCTCCTGTCCTGTCCTCTCCTCTCCTCTCCTCTCCTCTCCTCTCCTCTCCTCTCCTGTCCTCTCCTCTCCTCTCCTCTCCTCTCCTGTCCTGTCCTGTCCTGTCCTGTCCTGTCCTGTCCTGTCCTGTCCTGTCCTGTCCTGTCCTGTCCTGTCCTGTCCTGTCCTGTCCTGTCCTGTCCTGTCCTGTCCTGTCCTGTCCTGTCCTGTCCTGTCCTGTCCTGTCCTGTCCTGTCCTGTCCTGTCCTGTCCTGTCCTGTCCTGTCCTGTCCTGTCCTGTCCTGTCCTGTCCTGTCCTGTCCTGTCCTGTCCTGTCCTGTCCTGTCCTGTCCTGTCCTGTCCTGTCCTGTCCTGTCCTGTCCTCTCCTCTCCTCTCCTCTCCTCTCCTCTCCTCTCCTCTCCTCTCCTGTACTGTCCTCTCCTGTACTGTCCTCTCCTGTCCTGTCCTCTCCTGTCCTGTCCTCTCCTCTCCTGTCCTCTCCTCTCCTATCCTCTCCTGTCCTCTCCTGTCCTCTGCTGTCCTCTCCTGTCCTGTCCTGTCCTGTCCTGTCCTCTCCTGTCCTGTCCTGTCCTCTCCTCTCCTCTCCTCTCCTCTCCTCTCCTCTCCTCTCCTCTCCTCTCCTCTCCTCTCCTCTCCTCTCCTCTCCTCTCCTCTCCTGTCCTCTCCTCTCCTCTCCTCTCCTCTCCTCTCCTCTCCTCTCCTCTCCTCTCCTCTCCTCTCCTCTCCTCTCCTCTCCTCTCCTCTCCTCTCCTCTCCTCTCCTCTCCTCTCCTCTCCTCTCCTCTCCTCTCCTCTCCTCTCCTCTCCTCTCCTCTCCTCTCCTCTCCTCTCCTCTCCTCTCCTCTCCTCTCCTCTCCTCTCCTCTCCTCTCCTCTCCTCTCCTCTCCTCTCCTCTCCTCTCCTCTCCTCTCCTCTCCTCTCCTCTCCTCTCCTCTCCTCTCCTCTCCTCTCCTCTCCTCTCCTGTCCTCTCCTCTCCTGTCCTGTCCTGTCCTGTCCTGTCCTGTCCTGTCCTGTCCTGTCCTGTCCTGTCCTGTCCTGTCCTGTCCTGTCCTGTCCTGTCCTGTCCTGTCCTGTCCTGTCCTGTCCTGTCCTGTCCTGTCCTGTCCTGTCCTGTCCTGTCCTGTCCTGTCCTGTCCTGTCCTGTCCTGTCCTGTCCTGTCCTGTCCTGTCCTGTCCTGTCCTGTCCTGTCCTGTCCTGTCCTGTCCTGTCCTGTCCTGTCCTGTCCTGTCCTGTCCTGTCCTGTCCTGTCCTGTCCTGTCCTGTCCTGTCCTGTCCTGTCCTGTCCTGTCCTGTCCTGTCCTGTCCTGTCCTGTCCTGTCCTGTCCTGTCCTGTCCTGTCCTGTCCTGTCCTGTCCTGCCCTGTCCTCTCCTGTCCTCTCCTGTCCTCTCCTCTCCTCTCCTCTCCTGTCCTCTCCTGTCCTCTCCTCTCCTGTCCTGTCCTGTCCTGTCCTGTCCTGTCCTGTCCTGTCCTGTCCTGTCCTGTCCTGTCCTGTCCTGTCCTGTCCTGTCCTGTCCTCTCCTCTCCTCTCCTCTCCTCTCCTCTCCTCTCCTCTCCTCTCCTCTCCTCTCCTCTCCTCTCCTCTCCTCTCCTCTCCTCTCCTCTCCTCTCCTCTCCTCTCCTCTCCTCTCCTCTCCTCTCCTCTCCTCTCCTCTCCTCTCCTCTCCTCTCCTCTCCTCTCCTCTCCTCTCCTCTCCTCTCCTCTCCTCTCCTCTCCTCTCCTGTCCTCTCCTCTCCTCTCCTCTCCTGTCCTGTCCTGTCCTGTCCTGTCCTGTCCTGTCCTGTCCTGTCCTGTCCTGTCCTGTCCTGTCCTGTCCTGTCCTGTCCTGTCCTGTCCTGTCCTGTCCTGTCCTCTCCTCTCCTCTCCTCTCCTGTACTGTCCTCTCCTGTACTGTCCTCTCCTGTCCTGTCCTCTCCTCTCCTGTCCTGTCCTCTCCTCTCCTATCCTCTCCTGTCCTCTCCTGTCCTCTGCTGTCCTGTCCTGTCCTCTCCTCTCCTGTCCTCTCCTCTCCTCTCCTCTCCTGTCCTCTCCTCTCCTGTCCTCTCCTGTCCTCTGCTGTCCTGTCCTGTCCTCTCCTCTCCTCTCCTGTCCTCTCCTCTCCTCTCCTCTCCTGTCCTCTCCTCTCCTGTCCTCTCCTGTCCTGTCCTGTCCTGTCCTGTCCTGTCCTGTCCTGTCCTGTCCTGTCCTGTCCTGTCCTGTCCTGTCCTCTCCTCTCCTCTCCTCTCCTCTCCTCTCCTCTCCTCTCCTCTCCTCTCATATCCTCTCCTCTCATATCCTCTCATATCCTCTCATATCCTATCCCTATCTATCTATCTATCTATCTATCTATCTATCTATATATATATATATATATATATATATATATATATATATATATATATATATATATATATATATATATCTATCGATCGATCTCCTCCTCCCCCCCCCCCCTCTCTCTCTCTTCTGTCTTCTCACCTGGGCCGCCTGTGTGAATTTCGTTTGCAATGCGCAACTTGGTCAATAGTGTAGCATCCAACGGCATGTCTCTACTTTATCCAGTTCTTCCAGCATGCCTTTTCCTTTGATCGGGTAGCTGGATGGTGTGTCCTTTTCCTCTGACCGCTCAACCGTAATGTGTCGTTCTGTTGCTGCCCATGGGCACCACTGTCTAAGGGCACCACTGTCTATGGACACCACTGTCTATAGACACCATTGTCTATGGACACCACTGTCTTTGGGCACCACTGTCTATAGACACCACTGTCCATGGACACCACTGTCTATGGACACCACTGTCTATAGACACCATTGTCTATGGACACCACTGTCTTTGGGCACCACTGTCTATAGACACCACTGTCCATGGACACCACTGTCTATGGACACCACTGTCTATAGACACCATTGTCTATGGACACCACTGTCTTTGGGCACCACTGTCTATAGACACCACTGTCCATGGACACCACTGTCTATGGACACCACTGTCTATAGACACCATTGTCTATGGACACCACTGTCTTTGGGCACCACTGTCTATAGACACCACTGTCCATGGACACCACTGTCTATAGACACCACTGTCTATGGACACCACTATCTATGGACACCACTGTCTTTGGGCACCACTGTCTATGGACACCACTGTCTATGGGCACCACTGTCCATGGGCACCACTGTGCGCTACTGAAAAATTATTATATAACAATCGTTGACATTTTACTTTAAATTTATACGTTAATAATATCTCGAATTACGTGGGTCCGGGTCTAGCCGGAGTCTACGTACACCGTTGCGTATACGGTCCAATATTCATGGTTTTATCCAGAAGTAATTATTTTATCCACAATGTGACTGTAACAGACCGGACTAATAGAGATGTTCACAGGTTCCAGTTACGAACTTTAGGCAAGTGTTTTCGCTCCACAATGTTCTGGTTCACTCAGTCGTGTAAATGACTACCTGGCTGTCGACATTGACGAATATTTATGTTCCAGTGGTCTTCATGCAATATGTGCAGTGCAAGACGTATCTGAACGATGATATGTTGCCTATACAGTCTCTTGATGTACTTAGCCCTCCAAATGATCCAACTTCACGGACGAATGTTTTAATCCAAATAATTCAACCTCCCGGACGAATGTTGTATACGTTTAAATCTACGAACCATCCTTGTGGGCCCAGCTCGATACATATATAAACTGACGTAGATGTGGGTCCATCAACAAACCAACAAAGATAGAAACACTATTTTATGTTGTTTTAACTGTGTGCTGTGTGTGTATATGATTTGGACGATCGATGATATAACAGGCAAGGTACTAACATTTCCGGAACCGTATTTATCAGACGATCTCCAAAAATAGTTCAAAATGAATTGTTTAGAAAATGGCGCATGTTGTACATTTTTGCACAAAAGCATGTATGATGTATAATTACAATATCTCCTTATTAGATAAATCACATTTCCTCCACTATAAGAGACATTCACTTTCGTGACGCAACATCGACTTGTGACGCGTTCTGAAATAGAGTTACCTCCGGCAAGTCTACTGCAGTCCTGGCATTTCTGGGGGTTAGAGTCCAGTAGATGTGATTCCGTCGGCCGGGCCTGGGGACGGCTGGGGCTGTGCACCAGGGAACGATACGACACTTAAGACGTGCAATACGCGCCCGACTTACCTTCTGTTTATTTTCAGTCTTGAGACACGCGGGCGGGAACCTACACCTGGCGGGCGAGACGTCAACAGCCGGGGAGGTGTGAGAGCCCGGGGCCACACTTCCAGGAAGTTTAGCTCCACTTCCCGGAGGCGATGGGCGGGTGGCGGATAATGCGGGTTATCGCTACGATGATGACTTGACGCAAGGGATGTAGGATTGTAAACGTGAAATCGTCACCATTTCTATAAATATTGTGGAATATGTGCTCCAGCTGCCACTGTTTCAAATATGCGGATGAAGCTATTCTTGGCGGTCTGGTCGTAAAAGACGATAAAGAGTAGATCAAATATAGATAATTTTGAACCTTAAATTTAATTTTAGCAAGACCAAGGACATTCTAATAGACTTCCGTTCAGGTGTACATCATATCAATCGTGTCTACCTCAAAGGACACACTGTAGGAATTGCACGATAATATTGGCACTAATATAGATAAGAAACTAAGGTGGGTGAGAATACAGTGGCTCTGTACAATAAAGGCCAGCAAAGAATGTAGGCCTACATCCTGAGAAAACTCAGTGCAATGCACTTCGACAGAAACATCCTGTCGCTGTTGCATGATTCATTTATAAACAAAGTGTTATCACTTTCGGGCTTATTTGCTGTTGGAGAAATCGTCCAGTCAAAAACAGGGGAAACCAAATAAGCTATATTATGTTATGTTATTTCTTGAATGATCGTAAACCTGAAATTGGTTTGCTGAAACTGACTGCACACGCTGAGAACATGCAAATGACAAAGAAAAAATCTCATCTGGTCCAACTTACTTCCTATGCGACCAGGATGACGGCACAGAATGCCAAATGTACGAATTAATCGTGCCTTGAAATCATTCATTCCATTCTCCTCCAAACCTATGAACTAGCTATGCATAGAAACTACACATCACTGGCCAATGTCGTCATTGTCTCTCAGTGTCATATTGTTATAACTGTGTTTCATCATCGAGTGATTCTACTTACCAACTGTATACATAACTGATTTTAATAATTTACCTCGTGCAAAATGTTTTCTCGCGTATGTGGTCAAATAGAGTTATTATTATTATTATTAAAAACTAACAAACTTTGTTTATCGCAGGTAATTAACATAGCGATGTAAACACGTTGCAGACTATTTAAATAAAAAAAGTGTCTGATTTAATGATAGTCATTCTTACTCTACATCAATTCAATGTTGCACGATTGCTCGCATAATTATAATTATTTTGATTCGACTAACCAATTAATGAAAACAATAACGTGGGCACACGTGGAACTAGCAAACGTTACTGGACATAGTTGCAATTGGTATCTATTTCGCTATTTTATGTAGTGTATATTTTAATCAAATACGCTCATCTCGTTTCAATTTAATAAAGTGTTCTGCTATTGACATGTGTATAATATGTTTGACTGCGTGCGGGCGCGCGTCTCTGTGTGCGCGGGAGGCAGGGGGTGGAAGTGTGGATGGATAGATGGAGGGAGGGGTGGAGCAGACAGGCAGGCGGGCAGGCGGGCAGGCGGGCAGGCGGGCAGGCGGGCAGGCGGGCAGGCGGGCAGGCGGGCAGGCGGGCAGGCGGGCAGGCGGGCAGGCGGGCAGGCGGGCAGGCGGGCAGGCGGGCAGGCGGGCAGGCGGGCAGGCGGGCAGGCGGGCAGGGACGGAGGGTGTGAGGGAGGGAGGGAGGGATGGATGGAGAGAGGGCGGGAGGGAGGGAGCCAAGTAGGAAGGGAGGCGTGGAGGAAAGGAAGAAGGAGGGCATAAGGATGAGACGGGGCGAGGGAGCGAGAGCGCATGAGCGAGGGAGGGGTGAGAAAGGGAGACAGTGAAGGTGGGAAAGAGTAAGGGAGATAAAGGTAATCATTAAATAGAGGGAGGGAGCAATGAGGAATGTTGGTTCTGCGTACTGGAAAGCTAAGTGGGCAGCAGTATGCGTTAACCGTGAAGCATCCAAGGTTGGGAACTGATTCCCATATGATATAGTCCTTGCAAACAATGACAAATACTGTTCTGAAAGATAGTATCTGGAATGTCTTACTGTGGTGATGTCCACAATCTCTGGTTGGTGCTCTAGGTTTAGGCTGGAAATGTTTAGCCAAACGATGTCATTTTACATCTTAAGAAATATTCCGCAGGGGTAAACATTTGTCAAGACCTACTAATACTACTAAAACAGCGCTGCTACTCAGCGCTGTGCGGTTTTCAGTGTCGCCCTCTTGTGTCCAAGACAGACGTTTTAGTTCCCAATAACTCTCATAGGTGACGGCGAAAAAACGTGAAGGGCGAAGAAGAAACTTTGTGTTTCACATAACTACGGGCAATGTAAATATGGCAAAAGCAGTATGCTCATTATGATGTGTAGCTGTTTATGATGGCAAGCAACGCAGCAATTAACACTATCTGATAGGACGGCATTTTAGATAAGTTTTGCGAACATCTGAGGAAAAGTCCGCCTGCCCCTGGGCGATAATATACGAACGATACAATTCGCATCTGTCAAACTCAAGCCGGCTGTAGCCTTTTACTTTTAAAAGGCTTTAGGCTTTAATCTAGAAGCATAGTTATTTGGGCAAAAATGATAAGTGACATACTTCTTCTTGTTCTTTTCATCTTCAAAATTGGGGTTTACAATTGTATATTCGTCGTTTTTATATTGTAAAATTGTGAAGTTGATAAAAACAAATTAAATTTAAAACACAAAAACACGGGTAAAGTTGGTCTTGTTCGGACCTGGTGACAGAGTATATAGATGTGTGTATGTGACTATGTATAGTTTGCTGCTCAACATCCGGGGATTGTCTGTGTAGAACAAACTCAAATTTTTTAATATACAGGACGGTGAACACATGCATTGTTTAATGAACCTGTCGGAACTGTGGATGATCCATGTCTAGTTAAACATGTGGAATTTATTAAATCCCAGCAGTTCAGCTATACAAAGGTGAGCATACTGCACAGATGAGGGTCCCAGACCTTTTCCGTCTGAATGACAGGTGGATGGGGGTCTGCATAAGGCTATGATAGAGAGCAAGGTGGATATGTGCCTGTGCCGTGCCTCTCTAAAGAGGTACTTTTAGATGTCACCAAAATAATAACCAACAATTACTGTAGCATAGAATCACATCAAACATCAGTCTATGAAATATTGTACATGCTAATTTGTGACAATTGTACATTTGGTATTTCAGCTATACATTAATAAACAAGATAAATTTGATTGTGCTGTTAAAACAGACGATGAACTACACAATATTCACTAGTGATTTTTACTTTACTGTTTCAGAGATTGGCAAAATCATTATGCATCATGTTTAAACACTCAAGCCTGCTAAGATCGTTGACACGTCGAACCTGTGCAAGTTTCTCCTCCAGGCAACTGAGACGTGGATTAGGCTGCAGCTGTGCACGGTTTAGTACAGGGAATCCAAAAGAAGCTGAACTGACGCAGGAGGAGATGGATAAGCTGCAGGGCAACCCGTACTTTGGCAAATATGCTGATAAACTGAAGACGTTACAAGAGTAAGTTCTCTGTTGTGTGTCTAGTCTCTGTTGTCGTACAATTATTGGTGTACTTGAAATGTGATATAATATTTTATCTGATATATATATATACACTGTATATATATATATATATATATATATATATATATATATATAATATATATAATATTTCATTACTATTACTAGGTTTGCATGTTAAGTATTAACAACATTTATGTGGTTTGCCTGTAGTATTTTATGTTAAGCATATTTCAATATGTCTTCAAAAATAAAAATAAATTATTGCAGATATAATAATAATAATATAATTTATTTGTATAGCGCCTGAATCAATATTATTGCTCTCAGGCGCTTCACATAAATGTACAAATAGTAGCTAAAATTGGATGATAAATGATTACTAAAATAGATATATGTATATATAGATGATAAAATATTATTAAGGTAAGTAAACTTATATATACATATATACATATATACATATATATATATATATAGATACATATACGCACGCACATATATATATATATATATATATGAACACTATAAATATAAGCCTATACATGAAACAATAAAATAAAATAGCACAGTCGTTACATTACTTAATATTCTTCAGTATGCTAAAATAAAATAAATTTAAATAAAAAGTATATGATTAAAATAATAATAATAATAACATAGCTAATCAATCATAAAAACTATCATACTAAAATGCTAATAATGATACTAATTGCGTAATAAAAATTGTATAACTTATTGATAAATGTATGTCATTAAAGTCCACATTATCACGTCACAGAAACGCTAATCTAAAAAGGTGTGTCTTTAGAAGTGTTTTATACTGTGGCTGTGTCTTTGCCATCCTAACACTGTCCGGCAGTCCATTCCACAGAGCGGCTGCTGCTACGTCAAAACGGCGATCACCGTGAGCGTCTGCGATGCAGGTAGTGTCAGCAGTGGCAAAGACGCAGACCTCAGTCGTCGATTGCGTTGACGACGTGACAGTAGTTCCGCGAGGTAACACGGTGCTTGTTCATGCATAACCGAATAAACAAACATAAGCACTTTGTATGTCGGGCGCACACAAATCGGTAGACAGTGCAGATGTTGCAGCACTGGCGTGATGTGGTCGTACTTTCTAGTGCGGCTGACGAGCCGGGCAGCGCAGTTTTGCACACGTTGCAAACGCTGCAGCGTTGTCTGCGGAAGGCCGTATAGCAGTGCATTCGCGTAGTCGAGGCGTGCAGTGACAAGCGCGTGTACTAGGGTTTTGCACGCTTCATCAGTGATGCTTGACCGGATTTGTCCGATGTTGCGGTTCTGGTGATAGCAAGACTTTGCTATCTGAGCAACCTGCGCTTGCATAGTGAGTCCACTGTCGAGTATGACTCCAAGGTATCGTACAGATGGTTTAGGTACAACTCGATGTCCATCAATATACACCTGTAAAATCATACAACCATTTTACCTGAGATATTTGTATAAAATTAATAAGAAATAAATGATGTTTTTGTAAAGTAATCAGGTGGTAACTAATGATGCAGGTCCAAGCCTGACGAGTTCCAGGCAAAAGTGGATGCCTTGGAGCAAGAGAAGAAAGCAAAGGAGGAGGAGGGAAGGAAAGCAGCAGAGGAGATGAAAGCGGAACTGGCAGCTGCAGCAGCTGAGGCAAAACCAAAGGTGAGCTCTATAATTAACTATGATGCCCACTAACACCCTAGGACTGTCAACATCCCCAGAGTTCTCTGTCCTGGCCCTCGCATCCAGGTGAGTCGTGTCTCCAGGTGTCTGCCCATGTCTTCACCCAGGATTCGTCATTGTTCCTCTTGCCGTGGGTGTTTCTAGTGTCTCATCTTGCCTCTGCTGATGGTTGTGGGACCACAGCACCCATGCCAGGGGTCGCCGTGCTATGCTACTATCCCCCTAAAATGCCGTAGGAGAACAAAGAATATGCGACCACCCCTAAAGTGTCACAGGAGACCAAAGAATATGAGACCACCCCTAATGTGTCACATTGCTCCAGTTCACTCAACTGAATTAAATGAGTACCTGGCTATAGACAGTGGTGGATATGTGTACGAGCAGCCTTCGCGCATTAATTGTAGCATATGGCTGGATGCTTCCCAGAGAAGCCGAGATGGTGTCTGAGTGAACAGGTCTGTCAGGGAAGTAAAGTGTAAAGCGCTTTGAACGGTCCTGAGGATTGGATATTGCGCTATATAAGAACTGCCTTTACTTTCACAGGTGAACAGAGGATATGAGACCATAGCTCAGAACTCAAAGTTTATACACATATTTGCTGCAGTGGGTTCCACGTGGACGCTTGATGATGATCGCATTGTCCATGGCATAGAGGAATTTACGTGTCGCTTGTATGGGGTTGGACCGCGAGTGAAGCGAGTTGATGTGGCTAGAGAGATCAAAGTCAAGAACATATATGGTTCAAATGTTGACCTTCGGCCTGGTCTCTCCATTGATCTCTCCACATTTCCGACATGCAGATGGGTTCTCGCCCAGCACATCAAGAGAGTCAATTTCCAAGTCTGTATCTGGCAGCAGGGCTCTCGATCCTTTTCTAGAAATACCGTCCCCTCTTGACCATGGTTATCATGTCACAGAAGCGGGAAAACTGAAACCACTTTGTTTCGAGGGGGACGTCATTCCGATGGTTCCAGTTGATATCTTAGAAGAGAATGGAAATGGAGAAGAAATCACAGATGAAATCCACAATGCTGATGATTATGACGAGGACGAGAACGATGAGTACGGTGACAATTAATCATCATCATGTCTTCTACATCTGGATTTGACGTGACACGGATCGACGGATGTACTCTGTTACTGAGTATCTGCATTTAAACACAGATTGCTCTCTTAGTTGGTTTTTGTCGAATGTCTATCCAAGCATTTCAGTTGCATTTTCTAGACTATTTTATAGGTGTTTGATAAGATATCTATGTGTAGTTCTTTGTATATTTGGTATTTCATTTCATGAAAATTATCACCATCTTTGCGTTCTTCTATTCTGTTGTATTCGTCTTTCTGATACGCACTTGGTGTCTTAGAGAAGGTAATGTTTCCTGTTTTGAGCATATCAATGTCTACATGCTGCCCATTCTTCATATACCTGTTATATCTTTCGGCGTGGTGAGAATTATGGTACTTTTTTCACTGCTGTATAGTTCGGTGGAGAATTCCTCAGGAGTTTTATGATCTGATGTTAATGATGGATTTCACTACCATGGTTGCGTACAACTGTAATTAGTCTGCCTGCGTTCTTCTGCTTTTACGGCGACCTATAGTATACTGTACAATAAAATTATATATGGAAAATCATTCGATGGCTCTCTTTCCCGTATCATTTGGCTTTATAAGATAAACGAATATTACAATATGCGCATTACTAACTACGTACGTACCCAATAACACACACGCTTACTTGATTATATGACGAGACAAAGTCTAGAATCGACATCTAGATGTGCAGGGCTTCAAAATGAGGTACTACATGCTATATGGTCAAGCATAGCTTGATTTCTTCGCCCACGCAGTCAATGCGTGGGGGTAAAATCAATTGACCTTGAACCTTTATTGTTGACCTTAACCTTATATAGAATTCAAATATGCACAGTAAAGTTTATCAACAATGGTTAACATTAAATCAACTTGAAGATCAAGGTTATTGTCCCAAAATTAAATATGGTAGCACATTAGAAGACCCGACATCCGATAACTGAAATTTCAGTGATTTAGGGGGCATGTTAGGCCTTTTACCGACAGCGGGCACAATTTTCAAGATAGAAAGGTCATCTTGGTACCAAATAGAAGCTTATGGCCTTGGGAAGTTTTCTATTTGGTAAAGAGTCCATATTGTTCATTTCGAAAAGCTTGTAAATATTAAGTTCTGACATAAACGTGTCAGGCGGAGGACGATTTTTCGTCATTTTTGGGACGCAATGACTCAAATTGTGGAATTGGTTTATGTAAAGTGCCTAAATAATATATAGTTGCCTTCCCTGCTATATGAAGATGCTTTCTGCCTAATATGGTGTTTTTATGTCTATTTGTGACGTCATAGTGACACAATATTTGAATATACCTAATTGTAGGGCAGAAAAGGGGGGTTTTGGCCCCCTGAGGGTGAAAGGCCCCGAGTTGGGAGTGGTCATTACAAACATGAGATGGCCTACAGTATAGGTTAACAGGAAATGATTGTGAACAAAACTTAGCAGAAAACATCCGAGACCTGGACCTGGCTCCCGGCCTAGATGGTTGTGGGACCACAGTACCCCTGCCAGGGGTCGCCGTACCATGCTACTATCCCCCTGGCTAATCTTATACATAAAGCTGGAATGAACAATTATAGTAAGTATAGTATAGGAACAGTGCCAAATATCCAATTTTAAGACGGATACGCGACTGGTGGGAATCCCAATATCATGACCCATTCACGTCCTAAACATGGCATGTGAAACGAGCAGCGTGTAGCCACAGCCAACCACACTCCTCATGGGTGATTTCATTGGCAGAGGTTAAAAGAGAATTTTTGAAAGGGACATGCGGGGGGTAGAGCTGGTATTGACGTAATCAGCCACAGCAACCCTTGGCACTCAGGGATGTCAGTGCCAGAACATCGGCCTTCCTTACTGCAACACATGAGACAACCCGGGGATGGTACATTTCAATGTTTTAAACTTTTGTCTGATTTCAGAGTCTGAGCTCAGTGATGAAGGTGGAACTACTCGAAGATAAAACGGCTGACGAAATCACAGAAGTATGAGTCGTAATATACCATGTCAGCAAAATATTTATAGTAATGACATAAAGATATCTTACAGTCTGTGATAAACATTATTATGTTATGGTAGGTTATTTTCAGAGACCTGTTTTGGCTGTTATAATTTATATTGATATTAAATGTTACATAAAACATTGTGCACAAGAGTTGAATGTTGATATTGCAACAGAATACTTATACAGTCAGCTTCAAGTTGTGGAAATCTGAGCTTAAGAAAGAAATTACTGTAGTGTGTTTTCAGTTTTGCACAACTGAAATGGTTTTGATTGTTGGCAGATTTGGAAATCTTATCACGAAAAAAAACAGTGCGTCTTTGCATCGATTCCTGTAAGTATTCCTTTGTGAAACATTTTAAGCAGTTGCAGAACCTTGGGAACATCAGTATGTTGCAGACAAAACATTTACAAAATTGACCTATCCATTAGCATCATGTTGTTGCCTAGCAAAATGTCTGTGGGGGCCATAAAATGGATACCAAAGTTGAAACTCATTGTATGATCAAAATGGATACCAAACTCATTGTATGATCATGCATTCCATTGTGTAGTTTGTTGAAACTCTGGCTTGAGAAATATATCTGTATGACAAAAACATGAGAAGAAGTTGTCAACATGACAATGGTATATACAGTTTAGCTTAACCCTTGAGTTGCGAGTCGTGCGGTAGGAGCAATTTAATTCACCTATATAACCCTTATCAACAGTTTTGGCATAACACATCACATAGGTCACATGCAAAATGTAGATTAACCGATGTGCCAGATAACATATATAAATTGTGATTACAAAGAAAAAACTGTAGTTGGAATTTATTCCACTTTTTATATTTCTCCACTATTTGTATACAGCAGCTTCATTCATCATTTATCCAAATCCACCAAGTACAATCAGTTACCATGGAAACCAGCTATCTGAGAGGGTATATTGGGGAAGGAACAATCAGGGTTCTTCTCGGTGCAAACTGTAGGCTTGGTCATTGGTCATTATTGGCAGGTTTCGTTGAACTGTTTGTTGCAAATATGTTTCAGGGAAACCAATACGATGCGTTGCATCGCAAGTTGAGCCAGTTTCCCTTCGTGAGTTGATTTTTGTCAAGTAATGTGTAAGAAAATAGTGATATTGATATGTAAAAGCAATAAGCATAAGATTACAAGTACACTGAATCGATATGCCTGAAATTCAAACCATCAGTGTATGAACTTTTGTCTGAGGGCAGGGGTAGTGGTGATGGGGGTGATGCCAGGTGAAAGTAATTTTGACTGATATCACGTTGTCAACATTCTAAGATAATTTATTAATAATGTCAATTTGCATAGACCCAGTATTCGCCACGTGGTGGCGCTTTTACATCATTGTGTCCATCAGACACATATAAAACATCCTGCTAAAACAATACTATTAATGTTAATAAAGCCACATTTTAAACCAAAAAATAATATAATTACCATTCAGTATAGTAGTAATAAAAATGGTGTAAAGTTTCTAAAAATGTATATACAATAATAATAAAATAATTACTACGTGAATGTACTGAATACGATTGAACATTTTCTTGGGCTTGATAAAAGTAATTTTGCAGGCAGTACAACTTCAACAGATTTATTCTTGTGTTTAGGACTTCACATTACTAAATGGAATATGAGCTAAGACTGCACTGGAGAGTTGTGTCATTTTGTTTCAGTTTGTTTACCCTGTTCCCCGGGGTACTGGCTACCAATACTTCTATCAACAGTTCAATGGACAAGAGTGCCATTTTACCCCACTTGCCCTATACCAGGTCAGTCACTCTTGCTACCCTCATCATGGGGGTACACCAGTCCACCCTCATATTTGTTATTTATTTTGAATAATCTATTTGAGACCTCTGTTATAAGAAATGTTTACCACATAATTATTAGTTGATCGCAATATTGTATATATATGTACATTTTGTAAAATATATTTTGTGATTCATTCATCTTAGTCAACCTGACAAACTACTTCATTGTATTATATTTTAGTTTCTTAATAAATGTTGTAACAAAATTATATGTTCTAACATACATGTTAGAATTGTGTTTGTTGTAAATTTATTCTGATTCTTTTGTGTTTTTCTTTCAGCATAAATATCATGAGGTATTATTTCTATGGAGGACGAGCCGTCATCAGTAATTGTAATCTGATTAAGACATGTTAAACAACGAGGGTTAAAGGTCACAGAACTGGATAGAAATGTAACTGGTTATTTCTGTGTGTCCAGTCACAGAAGGAAGACGCGCCCACCTGTCTCACTCTCACCCACTACACAGAACTCAAGGACAGCAAAGGTTTGTCACACAACACGTCATCCCGTGAAGGGTGGGGAAGAGATCTCTTTCATTTCCCATTCTCTCTTCTCTCACCTGCTTTTCGCTGCTCCTTTAGACTTTTTATTAACACTGTTTCATCTCCAACAAATCTTCTACAACTGTCTACCATCATCTTTAGTTTCCACATCTCCTCCCACCCTAGTCGGCTCCACACTTGCGGTTGTCATTTTCACATGTTTCATCATTCCAACCTCTCTTGTCTTCCACCATTCTCCTCTATAATAAACTTTGTTATCTCATCCTGGTTTCTCTGCTTTGTTTACTGTGTTAATTACACAATATGTCTGCAAGACACATCAAGTGTCATGTCGATATGTGTTTTACTGGGTCTTGTATGGTTCAAGTCTAGTGGTAATAATAAAAATCTGTACTACCGCAATAGCTGGACACGGTGTATAAGAAGGACCAGTCTGAAAACGACGGATGCTTCATATGAGAAAGTGTGTCCATATAACAAGGATGTGTACATATGAAACACATGTTCATATAATAGAAGGTGTCTGTCACTGTCTCAAATATATGCTTATATATGAGAATAATGATGCGATGTGTCCATAGCACATTTTGACAGTCAAGATACGTGTGTTCAGTAACTGTTCATATATGGATATGTTCATATATACCCCGGTAGGTATGGTGTACTTATATATGAGTGTTTTTATTTTATTTTAATTATATTTAAGTAATTGTGTTACTCTTCAAAACTATGTCATATATGTGAATGGCGTATTATATTTCTTATTTTAATATAATATCAAATTTACCATGATAAAAATTATATTTTTATCATGGTAAATGATAAAAATATTTTAAATATATTATATTTAAAATATTTTTTTAACTTTTGTATGATTTCATGTACGTTTTATCATGATGTGATGCATCTATGAATAGGCTGGTCGCAAATATAGGGCACTATAGAAATGCTAATAATAACATAATGATGTACAAGGATGGCATATATGAGGTTCATTTGTCTACAGATATTGTCCTCATGCACGGAGAACCCGACCTGTCAGTGCTGGTGAGTGTCAGAAAAGTGTAAAAGACAGAATAAATGTTTGCCAATCCAATATTTCCATGTACACATGCACCTTCACGTGTGTGCACACAATCCAGTCTAAACATGCACAAAGTGAATAATGTCAAATACTTTTTGCTCCTAGAATTTCTGCCAGTCCATGCGCTAATCCACTCTAATTCATACAATTCCAGTTGACAATGTAGCCATCTAAATAATGAGTGGGCGGTTGTCTAGGTAAAGTTTTGCCAATGCTTGTGCATGATCTTTATAACTTGCATATTATATGAGCCAGCCAACCCTCCCCAAATTTGTGCAAATTCAGCGTTTTTATTGAATAATTTTTATTGAATATTTCTATTCATAACATGATTTAGAATCAACTGCCTTAGTGAAACCAGAGGACATTTTTTCTATCAGTTGGGTTATAAAAAACCATACCTGCGCATTTAGCAATAAATAAAATGGTAAAATACAATATCCAGTGATTCCGTGTAGTTACGTCATGCTCTGCCCTGCAGATTTGTATATTTTCATCTGATCTGGTTGTCTGATAATGTTGTAACTCTTGCAGAGTGTCTACGAGGCCCAGTTGCTTGCCCTACAGATCAAGATGTACTACGGTGTCCACAGCGGCCTCAAGTTCAACCTGGTGCGACAATTCACAAACACACCCGAGAGGTTTCGACACATGGATCTTGTAAAGGAGTTTGAAAACTACAAAAAGGACGCGATATTTATGAAAACAGGCGAATATTAAACCAAATGTAATTTTTTTTGAATAAAACCATTGAATGTACATCGCTGCTTGTTAATTCTCTATTCTTATTTGCTATTGTTTAAAGCTTATAGTTCATTTTCGTTCTACTGAGCCCAAACTGGAACACAGTGAATCAGTTGACGCTGTTCTCTTTCATAAGTTGCTGTAAGTTATTTGTTCAACATTTTACAAGTACACATTATTAAACCGCCACTCCGGTCAGTCTGTTACAAAAGTCACAAACAAAAGTTAACACTATATGTAAAAGCTTTATTATGCTCAATGGATCTAATGACAATTTTTCATGAACACACACACCCTGCTATTACCTCAGTGTCATATATATATATATATATATACATGTACACAAATGCTGCTGATACTTATTCTCAAAAGTATCAACTACGACTAAGTATGAATTTCCTTACTATACCTCTCCTTCACTCCCCGTATATCCTTCTATCTCCCATTAACTTCCTGTCGCCCTTCCATTTCCCTTTTATTCTCCCCTTCCCATTCACCCCAACCCCTCTCCTCATCCACAACATCCTCCTCGGTAGACTCCACATCCCCATCCTCATCTACCCCCACGCCCTACCTTTCTCCCTTTATTCATAGCCCCACCCCTCAGCACCTTTTCCAATATTTCCACTGTCTAGTTACACTAGAGATGAGATTCCCTGAGATCATTGTCAGCATTTCAATGTTAAACGACTCCTTAGAAGACAACTGGCAACACAGACATAGACAGTCTGTGTCCACACCTTCACAGACAGTCTGTGTCCACACCTTCACAGACAGTCTGTGTCCACACCTTCACAGACAGTCTGTGTCCACACCTTCACAGACAGTCTGTGTCCACACCTTCACAGACAGTCTGTGTCCACACCTTCACAGACAGTCTGTGTCCACACCTTCACAGACAGTCTGTGTCCACACCTTCACAGACAGTCTGTGTCCACACCTTCACAGACAGTCTGTGTCCACACCTTCACAGCAGCACCAATGTCTCCATCGTATTCCTCCCCCACAGCCCCGAGGGTGCCAGTTTGCTACACAATAAACAATCAAAGAGTGCACTCATTGAAGAGTGCACTCAGTTAACATTCCACTCATTGAAGAGTGCACTCAGTCAACATTCCACTCATTGAAGAGTGCACTCAGCCAATATTCCACTCATTGAAGAGTGCACTCAGTCAATATTCCACTCATCGAAGAGTGCACTCAGTCAACATTCCATTAATTGAAGAGTGCACTCAGTCAACATTCCACTCATTGAAGAGTGCACGCAGTCAACATTCCACTCATTGAAGAGTGCACTCAGTCAACATTTCACTCATTGAAGAGTGCACTCAGTCAACGTTCGTATAATCATGTGCTGTGCACCAACACATTCAGTTTGAGATTCTAAGATGCGTGCCCCGTGGCGTCATGCCTCAGCTTCCTCATAGGTGGCGCCGGTGACTTGCCTCTCATCTCCTTCAGCTGCTCCAGACGCCCCTTGTGTTCACTCCACAGCGACTCCACGCGCTCCTGAGACCGCTCCAAGATGGCGCCCATCACAGCATCAAAGTATTCTGCAACGACAGAAGAAACAGTTGTACAACTAACGTTCTTTGGAAAAATATGAGGTATTCCGTGACACTATGTGGCAGCACACCATGTTTCAAAATGGCGTTTGGAGTTTAGCAGATGGCTGCAATCTGCAGGTATCCAAATGAATTTACGATTGTTCAAATATTTGTTATAAACTAGATGGGAATATGAAATCTGGGATTTGTTTAGCCTCATCAAAATGCCTTGCTTTCATAACTAAACAAATCAGTGACAAATTTAACTTGGTAAACTGTAAACAGAGGTGGAGCAACTTGTTGGCAAAATTTTAACCTGATTCAGTTGAAAATATTTTACCTGTTTGTTCAATAATTTCATCAGAACTAAGTGATACATCTGCCCACTTACAGTAGCACATTCACTTAGGTAATAAAACACTTGATAATAATAACATAACTGCTTTATTGATCGATTGTCCAAAACAATAATGAATACAAACACAGGATATACATACAAATACACGATAGACAATCAACAATAAGCAGGACATAAGTGAACTGCCTATAATTCCTTTTTTCAATTATCAACAAAAAAACTTGTTATCAAATTCTCCATAAATGGTCCTATGATTAAGTAAATGAAAACGTAAATTTCTGATGCCATTTAACACCATGAAATACAAAGGTAATGTGGTTTCCACTTACCAGCTGGCCGAATCGCTGTTTTAGTTGTTCCATCACTCGTTATGTCATCATCCTCCGAATTGTCGTCATCACTCGACACAACATATCCAGCTTCTTTCTTCTCCTCCTTTGTTACTTTCTCTCCATCCAATTGCTGCAACTTCTCGATGTCCTGGATGATGCTCCCTCTGGTGGCAGACAACACAACTAAACACCTAGTTCGTACCACACTCCTTGAAACAGACAACTTGAGAAAGAGACAACTGGGATACATTTTGAAACAGCAAGGTATTGATTTCCTTGTCTCTTGTAGTATGAAGTATGACATTGTTTGACCTATTCAGAAACTTGATGTCATTTCTCGGCTTATTTCAGCCTGGTCTTATGAACTTTAACAGTTCAGCTACATCACTATAATATAGACAAGTCATGCAGCTGATAAACAATTCTGCCTAAAAGGTATGTTTTTAAATATGGATTTGTTGACTTAGGTATACATGTATGTGAATATATGGCTTATCAGGACAGAACCCCAACAGTAACCCACTTGCTTAGATTATTATGGGAACTGCATAATAAAAAATTCTACAATTTTACCGCCATGGACAAGAATATTTATGGTAATAGTAGTAGGATGGCATTATTCGTGAGGATGACTGGCATTCCCTTCTCTACTGAAGTGAACTTCAAAGAATCCCCAACAATAAGAATTGATAGTCTGCGTATTCTCAGGTATGTTTGTGCAACAACACATGTCATGGTCATTACCTGTGGTGTTAGCAAATTAATTAGTGCTGTACTTAAGTACTTAGTTGTGCTATGTTCATAATAAATCTGACCATGTGGCTGCTTTGACTGTAAGCAGTCTCACCTGTAGTCATCCAGTTGTGTGCAAGGATTTCCTCGGAGGTCAAGAATGATCAAAGACTGGGGTAGCTCATCTGTGAACAGGAAACGAGAAGATATACAGGGATTGTATGAGCCATAGTTGGGATCACATTCCTTGTGAAATGCCACGCAAGTATACAGTCATAATTAGTGGATCACATCTGTCGTGAAATGCTACATTATTACAATTAACTGTCAATTTTTTTTAAATAAACAATTACTGGTCTTATTTATTAAACATGTCCAAATATTTAATGTATCAAGTCAATATTAGAAGATAAGTTAAATACGATATAGAAATTAAGCAATACTCAATTTGCATGGTAATAATGGTAACATGGTCATTATTTTATTTATTCTAGTGAAATGGAAAATTGTATTTGTATCTGCATTTTCTTTTTAATTTATCCTAATAAATAACAAATTAAATTGTGCAGTGAAGTAGTGTGGCTTACGTTAGAAGAGGGTAATACTTTTGATAAACCTTTATTATTAATATTTATCACAATACAATATTATTACTACAGACTCATAAGGTAATGTTTAGAAAATAGCTCCAAAGAACAAACCAATGTCAAACTTTTCAATGAGGTTTTCTGAGAGGTCAAGAAATCCAAGTTTTGGTAGACGAGTGAGTCCCTCAATTCTGCAGATTCTATTAGCTGCGAGTGTCAGAAACTGAAGACCTCTGAGACTTTCAAGGTTCTCGATTGTCTCAATTTGGTTCTGCAAACAGAAGTCGTCACAAATACAGATGAAATGTCTTTTTGTCAACAGGGAACTCTGTCCCAGTGGCGGAGATGTTTGATTGTATCGTTTCAGAATAAACATGTAGTCACTGGCCACATTAGTAGAAACAAACGTGAACTTTCTCAGAAATCTGATCACGCACTTTCATTCCCTTCGCAATAACAGAAAACATGAGATGGACTGCTATAACGTTCTCTTTATTTTAATAGATAAAAAGATATCACAGTAATATTAACATTCTCCTTTTAACAGATGACATCGAGTGAATTTCAATCATCATTTTCTCTAATGATAGGTTCAATGATACTTGAGATTAATAATAATTTCCTCTTCGTAACTGAATAACTTCAAAACCTTACTTTCCTTTTCTTTCTCCTTGCAACAGATAGTCCAGTGAGATGGACCACTTCCAGTTTTCAAAACAAAGCAACTGTGATGTTTGTTACCTTTTGCAGGTAGAGGTTGGTGACGTGTTCCCCCAGCAACTCAAAGTTGTCAATGTAGGCCAGATTTTCCCTGTCTAGTCTCACGTGTGTGATGGAGTCCAATGCCGAAACACTGCAGAAATGTAGATGTGTTAACTTCAAAATATTTCATTGCAATTGTCGCTACCATTTATTAACTTTATTAACTAAGTTCAAATATTCTTTGAAGACAAATGGGTTCTGAGTCAACACATAATGTTTTTAAGATGTAAAGTAAACTAAAACAGTGTGATATCTGAATCACTTATAGCATTGACAGCTAATGGATGCTCCCTGGAGTGACAGCTGACAGGAGACTGGGGAGTGACCTGAGAACGAGGTCAGCCCGGAGCCTGAGTAGTGAACGTGTGTCAGTCCGCTGACACAGCAGATGTAACTCTTATTTATATGTGATTAAAGTTAGTTATCAGTAACACTTGGACTTGTTCATTCACAAGAACATGCAGACATCACAAACAGAAAGCTAAGTTCTTATATAGCACAGCATCCAATCCCCAGGATTGCTCCCAACAATATACATTTTACTCTGTGAAGCTATGATACATAATGTGTACGTGTAATGTACCTACATTTTCTCATGTGGCCATTTGAAGGCATCTGGAGGAAGGTGTCGTTTCACTAGTAACTCCAGAGTTGGTCGAATTTTCTTCGGCACTACAAATAACATATGCATTGATTAGACACGATCACAATCTCTGCATTGGTTTTACAACTGGTGCATGTTGTTTACATCAGTATATAATTATTATATACAAATCACAATCAATGTTATTGCAATGCCATATTTTATTTCATAAATAATAAAATATCTGGACATAGTGATTTCTTAATTAAATCAATAAATGTGCTTAAACCACAATTGTTTGCAAAATGTTATCATGTGAGTTCAACTGTTAACATGTTTCCACTCAAATAGACAACATTTATTTCTACATTGCCAAACTGGTTCCCGTGACATGACAAGCTGCAGTGACAATGAGGATTATGAGCTCAGGATATTTATTCGTGCGGATAACAGAGCAATATTAATTCAAAACGTATTATGTGGATCAACCATCCATTCTTTGTCTTGATTTAGTAATCATTGTAGTATTAGTATGACATTGTGTAGTATTAGTATATATTATATGTATATAATTATCTCATATGGACTAAATTTATAATTATTTAGCTAGGGACTGGGCATAATAAATGGTCCCTGCCATGGTCCATGTAACAGCCAGGCTTAACGAAACTCTGACATCTCTGGACTCCACATATATTTCGCTTAGATAGACAATTATTGGCATTCCCATTGATAGATATCTACAATTCATCTATGCTTGTAATGGGAATTGCATTTTGCTATCTAGGATGATGACAATGCCAATTGTCTTGCCTTTACTATTTACTGTTTACATTACTAATCTGGCACACGTTATTAAAGGGCATTGACATTTGTCACACACATTCAGTGACTCTTTTTTCCTACATAATACTAGGAATACGCCGCAGATTCCAATCCACATCACATCGTATACCAGCACTATTGACGAGGCGAGAAGCCAGTGGGTAATATATATATATATATATATATATATATATATGAGAGAAAGAGAGCTGCATGAAAATTTGGGTTACTTAAAAACATGTTCACCTCAACCCTAAACCAATTGAAGCTATATGAAAGATAACTAACCTTAAACAGACCATACTGGCAGTAACCATACATTGCTAATAAATAATAATTGACGTTGCACCACATTGACCACAATGTCGATTTCTCAATAGTATGTTATCTCAGTGCTATGCATAGCCATAGCTGATGATGTCAACTGAGTTCCTGTCGAGTTTTGTGTGATTTGTTAAAGAAATCACCTTTGTGGTCCTGATGCGTCTGTGATGCGCTAACTGATCACGCCCCATGATGTCTGTGACACCAGTTTATTTACGTCGACTTGAGGCATTAAATTGATATAAACACAATTTTGTTTAATATTATTCTTTGTACCGAAAATGATGCAGAATGACATTCCGAACATATACACATCGAAAAGAGGTGATAAAACGTTTTAAAAAGGCCCTAATAATTTAGGCCAGTTAACTAGATTCTAGAAGATAAGATTACGGTCGTTTTTTATGTTTATCATGGGTAGATCATAAATAAAAAGATCGCCAGTGCCTTTCCCATGGCATGCTGTACTAGACAGTTTGGAAGGCGGTATTTACTGACAGTGAGTCATGGGTGACGTTCTCATTTTCTCACGCACACACATTGGAATTTAGAGTAGACTCATGCAGCCCAGGGCATTCACGCTATATTATCGCCCATAACAACCGGCTTAAGCAACTCGATGTGGACGCGGAGCAACTGGATAAGAAACATAATACATTCCGACAACCGGTATATGTCATGTAGGCTTTTCAGCTTACCATCAGCATCGTGTGCTTCGTCAAAATATTGACTGCCTGCTGCCATATTTCGATGTCGCTAATGTAAACGCGACACTATCGCTCAGTTGCAGCCACGGTTCAGCATGACAGTGTCGAGGGGAATGAGGAGGGTGGTAAACAAACGGCATAGGCCATGTAAGCGCTCGAAAACGAGGTTGGTTTTACAGGTAATTAATATCGCTGTTCGCCCGAATTGTTATACCAACACGGCCATACAGAATAATAATAAAAACAACTATTTTAAAACACCATAGCCTTTGAAAGCTAAATAATTAATAAACACTCAAAAAACAAACTGGAAAATCTTCGACAGATTTCAACTGAATGCTAGAGATGCGGGAGAGGGGACGGATGGAGGCAGAGGAGAGGGAACGCGCGCACCAGCATGTATAAATATAAGTTTTAATGTTTCTAACGCATACTTATATTTTATATAAATAAAACAGGTATGGTGTATTTTTTTAGAATTCTGTTGTTAATTTTGTCAATAATGTTTCCATGATTTTTATGTCAATTATGAGTATATATTTTCCTACACCAATACTAGTCTAGGCTCTAGCCTCTACTCTAGTCTCTAGGGCCTAGGCCTAGGGTCTAGGGCTAGGCAATAGGAATAGAGCGTTTTCCTAAACTGGCTAAAGATTAACATTTTATATAGCTCAATTATATATGTTTCTGATATATTTCATGACATTTTGCAAACGATTGTTTCTTACTTTTTTATTTCATTATTATAATACAATTTTATCATTAAATTATTTAGTTTTCTTTTCTATACCTTACTGTTTGATGACATCCGCGTTGGACTGTAACAATAACGCCAAACACGTCACAAGGTAGCGTGGCCGAGCGGTCTAAGGCGCTGGTTTTAGGCACCAGTCTCTTCGGAGGCGTGGGTTCGAATCCCACCGCTGCCAGATTTTTCACTTTTGTGATAGTTTAATTACCACTCTTATTTAGAGGAAACATTATCCTTTGCAAATAAATAAAACGACATGTAATTATCTTGATTGTGACTAAACAGGTTGGGCGTGTATAGATCACAGTATCTACCTGCATAACCGTGTTAACAGTTGCATAATGAAAATAAGAAAACGAGCCTTTTACTAATTACCATTTACTAATCGAATCGAATGAGTAAACCATAAAGCAACTGTCAAACACTTTTACTAAGTTCACTTTTGCAAACAAAAATAAGTAAACGACAAACGCTAAATAAACCTCTTTCCTATTTCGGACGGACGGAGAAGAAACACTATGATATTCTACCCCCTTTTGTTGAAGCGAGGTGACTACTGCTTGAGTTTGCACTGAGTCGAAATCTCTCTCATAATCCTCGAATGTGATGTAGAGCGGGTTGTTATATTATCGGCATGTCTCATTCAATATATTATATTAGTCCTTAAGCACATAATCAACCTCTCTATAGCCACTGGGGAATTCCCACAGGAATGAAGACCGCATTTGTAGTGCCATTGCTTAAAAAGGCAGGATTGGACCCCATCATAGATATAAATAGAACACATTAGTCTATAGAGGAAAGATTAATGATCTAACTCTATGGACCCCATTCACAAAACTATCGTCCGGTATCGAATCTTTAATATGTCTCTAAGCTAACCGAGCGAGCTGTTGTTAACCAATTTGTCTTCATTCGGATTGTCGATTTCGTTTGCCACCATGTTAGGGATCTGCAAAAGAAAAATCAAAAATAACTTTAACATGTTTACGGTGGTGCACATTGATTGTATGTATAATAGGTAACAAGATACCGTTTATAGAATTTAAATATCTTGACGCATTCAAAACTTATGGCAATTGTAACTTTCAGAAAATGATACAAAATGTGTGATCACTGAAGTCTGAACAGCCTGCTGTGTAGCAGACGTTCATACCGGATCTGGATCACTCAAATGAAATGCACTTGCAAACTGCTATAACCTTATAGTTTGCCATATGTATTTGTATTTATTTAGTTTATTTTCTGGATTATTTGTCGGACTTTTAGCAACTTTTTCTATTTAACTATCTTTATGGTGCAGTAATTGTTTTGCACCCACGGTGGAATCCAGTGTACTCTTAACATAATTTACTATTTTCTTGTGAGACTTTTCAGTAACGTATTTTGTGTAAGTATTTGTACAAGTTAACTGGCTCAGTACAAATACCGTTTTGCGACAGACTTCAATAACCTTTACATATGGTTTATTAGCAGATTAACATATACCGGTAATACATATTTCTATAGCAGATCTGTTTGTCAACCTTGACATGTCTCTTGGCGATGTTTCTCTGTAAATAAATTTAAAACGAACCAGTCACCACAAGCAGCGTATTAATTAGCATAGAAAATCTCACTATATCAATATTTATTGATAAAATGCTCAAATTAGCACATAATTTAAAATATTAACCTTATTAGAAAGATTATATATTTAAATATACATTCCCGCCTAAAATAATGTGTATCAATGGCATTGTGTCAGAGCAGTTTAAACTTGATTATGGTGTGCCGCATGGTTCATGCCTACGTCCCGTTGAATTCACAGAGTACTCTAGCCCTGTTTTCTCTATCGTTTATCAGCACGGGAAGTGAAGACATGCCTATGTTGATGATCACCAGGTCTACTGTAATCGTGAGTCCATGGAACGATGCATCAGTGACATCAATACCTGGATGCAAGGCATGAAACTAAAATTGAACCATTCCAAGACCGAGTACATATTAAGTGGTACTCCGCGGCAAATAGCAAAATGCACCAATATTTTGATAAACACATGACTATGGAACAACATGTCAAGTCCAACTGTCGGGCTGATTACGCACAACTGTATAACATCGGAAAAGTGAGAAAATATCTTGATCACCAGAGTGCAGAGAATACATGCTCTGGTCCACAGCCATATTGATTACTGTAATGCTCTCCTGATCGGCTTGTCCAAATATCTTATACAGAAATTGCAAGTGGTTCAAAACACCGCAGCCAGAGTGTTGTGTAGAGTCGCCAAGTATGACCACATCACTTCAACACTGAATTCACTTCACTGGTTGCCAGTGGAATTTCGCATTAAATACAAAATGTCTACTGACGTTTAATTCTTTGCATGACCATGGACCAGAGTAGACATCTGAAATGCTGATTCCTAGAAACATCCATTATGGATTGAGAACACATGATGATTTAACACGTGTTGAGCCCAGAACAAAGAGGAAAACTCTGGGTGATCGGGCATTTAGAGTGGCTGCACCAAAGTTGTGGAACTTATTACCCAAAGATGTGCGCAACTGCAACGACGTTGGCGTTTTAAAGAATAAATTAAAGACTCACTGTTTTGGTGTAGCATACAACTAATATATATATATATATATATATATATATATATATATATATATATATATATATATATATATATATATATATATATATATATATATATATATATATATATATACTTTATGACTCTATGAATCAGGCGACCAGTTATTGGTCCTCCATTCCCCACCATGCTAATTTATTCCGGTGATGAGGGTGCCATTGCATGATGGCATGATGGCACCCTACCACCCACCCCCCTCTGGCTACGCCACTGACCTTACCGCAGCCACCGGCCTGTCTGGGATGTAACTGAATCCCAAGTCATTAACATATTGACTATTTTTGGCCATGGAACAACTGGCTGCATCAGTGACAGCTTCATTTATGACATTTTCTTAGACATGGCCATCAGCTATGAATATGCTGGGCATTATTGATAAGATTAGCGGTTCTTTGATGTATATACATTTTATAGTGTGATTTATTTTTCCTTAATAGAGTCCAGGAAATCAGTTTTCATACCGCCACAATATGAGGTCAATTTTCGGAATGATTATGGAAAAGTGATAATGGCCATAACCGGTGTCCTTTTCAATTGCAGTATTTTGTTTAATATAGATGGTATCTTCAGTTATTCACTAATTACTTCTGTTATTTTTTATTATTATTTTTGTAACTTTATGAAAATTGAATTATTACTTAACTGGGGTTGCAAAACGCACTGTTATTTTAGTTTTAAAAGCATGTAATGATTTATATTTTGGTTATTTTTATATTTTGCCTGACTGGTAAACTGTTGCCTTTACCAGTCCCACAGGATAGTAAAACAAATTCTGGAGTTCTACCTCTGCAACTTGCATTTATAGGGAAAAAAATATTTTGATGATATAGCTTAAAACATGCATGCAGGCAAATGTCCAGTTTAACAGGCATCTACTGTGTTATTGATACAGTCCCCTGCCACGGCTCATCGATGGAGTGCAATTAGAAAAGGAGCCCCAGGCAACTGTGGAATACACAGTGGAATACATAGATAACAGAGCGCCAATTGCAGCTTGGCCTGATGTAGGCCTATAATTAATCATCCAGTCCACGAAAAAAAGTGTGACTATCAAAAATGTATTTCTCCTTAGAGTAAAATGCGCTGAGCAGTTCTGAGTACTGGAGACTGGGCTATGTAAGAACTTATCTTCAATTTTATATACTGTACATGCTAAACTTTATATACTTAGATCTTAATGGCATACTATAGGTATGACCATTGCCATCAGCATCACAATACGAGGGCACGAGGTCTAGACTAAACTAGAACGTAGCCCTAGTCCTTGCTTTACTAGGTTATCCACGTGAGGACCACATAATGATAAAACAGATGGGTACAACGACCACGTCCAACCATAGCCATAACACTGCAGGAACACATGCAAAAATACTTTATTCCAGTGCAAATGGTAATTCCAACATCACCCAAAATGTACCGTCACCTGCTCAAGTTACAACGCAACATTCGACGACCGAATATTTCAGCTAAGTTTGCCTGGTAATTTGCACATGACCTCATATGACCCATATAGGGCATCGCGCGTGCGCATATTTGAAAAATGACCAAACGGCAGGCAAATTGTTTAATTAATCGATCTTGATCGAGGCGGGGAATGTACCAATTTAAGGACAACAATTGCACGAATTCGCACAAGCATTTCGCAGATGAGTTCAGCTGAATATTTTTTATAATTATTTAACGTTTGTATCAGTTTGCTTCACCGTTCCACACGGAACAGTAAGGAGTGCATATGCGAATACGGAACCAGATAAACAATTGTAAAGTCAAGTCAAGAAGTTACATGGACATTTTACAGATAAGTTCCACTTAAGCATTAATTGTTTATTAAAATTTTGGGTCAGTTTAGCTTCGATGTTCGACCTAGAACAGTAGTTAGGGCACATGTGAATTTGGAGCCCGTTAAACAATGGGGGAATTAAACCAACATCGTCAACGGAGGAAGTAGTATAGTAAGGTCCTATCGTCAGGCACTGTGCGCGGCGCGGTGTAATTCCACCGGTGGAAGGTGGAAGTCATCATGTTAAAAGATAGGAAAAAAGGTCAAAGGTCAACATTTTGCGCCGGTGGAAAATGCTGAAAAAAAATTCTGGCGCAAATTTGGTGGAATAGCGCCAATTCCACCCGCGCCGGTGGAAGGTCAAAGGTCACATGTCAAGGTCAAAGGTCAAGTGGCGTCCCCTGGTGGATAAGTCGTGTATTAGTGGCGCCCTCTTATGGACATCTACACAACCAGCGTATCTAAATTCAATGCTAACTCCAACAAGAAATTCTAGACAGCTACGCTCAACAAATAGTAACCCTCTTTACATCCCTCGGGTGAAAACGAAAGCCGGGACCCGAACTTTCTCGGTTGCCGCACCAACGGTGTGGAATTCGCTTCCTGCCAGTGTTAAATCACAAGGTAATACAGTTTCATTCCGCCAACATCTAAAAATCTATCTCTTTAATGCTGCCTAACCTCCTTAGCCTCCTGGCTTTTCCATCCATCCGTTGACGACTCACGCATTGCTTTCGATTATGAGATTGATTAATCCCCTGGTTTTGTCGCGCCACTGAGCTTGATTTTCCAGGATATTGGCGCAAAAGAAGTTACTATTATTATTATTATTATTATTATTATAGGTCGTGTACTAGTGGCGCCGCCTGGTGGACAAGTCACCAACTAGTACTGTCACAATTCTTGTCTTGTATTAATGTCACCCCTTTACGGACAATTCACAAACTAATACTGTCCAAATTCGTGTCTTATTTTTTAAATTACGCCAAAATGGCATTAGTGGTTATGTAGCGTCCCCTCGCGCATAGATGACGAAATATAAACTTGGTGAAAGAAAAGGTGGAGTCATCTGCCGGATACGTATTCGGCTAATCGATCACGTGACTTAATATTGTACTCTATGACTCCGCTGTTTTTTTCATCCAACTCGATACAATGTTGCAATAAAACGGTGCGCAGAAATAGCATTCTTGTAACTATTTTTCGTCGTGTCAGCGTCCATATTTGTCGAGTTGTCATTGGTTGTAATGTTTCGACCGCCCACGTGACCCAAGCGAGAACGTATATATCACGGCCGGTTTTCGAGGTTGTCATTATTCACTTGTAATCTTACCAGTGACCATGTTGAGAAACGGATGGACGTACGCCGAAGCCGCCAGGGGTCCCGTCTCCCCACTCAGTGGTGGTGATATTGCGGGGTTAGCCTCCATACCGCCGTACGGGGAGGCTTTTCCCCCGTTGGCACCGCCACCGACACCAACACCTGCCCCGACTGCGACAGTGTCGGTGATAGCCCCGGATGGGGTTCGTGTGGTAAGTCTTTGTCAATGGCATATTTCGATTTCTACTTTTCGTGTTAACAATTTTAGAAAATGCGAATACGTATATTATTATTATTGTAAATTACATGACTAAAACTCTCGTTCGTTCATTCGTTCGTTCGTTCTTGTAGTCGGAAGTCCCACCACCACCACCTTCACCACCACCATCGCGGGCAGGGTTCGAGTGCCCGCACTGTAGAACGGCCTTCTCGAGGAAAGACACGTGGAAACGTCATATGTCGCGCGGTAGTTGCATTCGGAAGAGGACCGCGGCGGACGACGCCTTGGGCGCCATCGTGGTGAGTTAAACGTTGTAGTAATATACTGTGTTATGTTTCCACTTCCGTAAAAATGTTGCTTCCTACCACATGCAAAACATAACTTCTGTAAAAATGGCGGCGCTTCCTGATCCATCTGAATCACAACTTCCGTAAAAATGTCGGCGCTTCCTCACCCACCCGTGTCATAACTTCCGTGCAAATGGCGGCGCTTCCTGTCCCATCCGTATGCTAACTTACATAAAAAATGGCGACGCTTACTGCCCCGTCCGTGTAATAACTTCCGTGCAAATGGCGGTTCTTCCTGCCCCGTCCGCATCATAACTTCCGTAAAAATGACGCCTCCCATGACACCCGTAACAAAATTTCCGGCAAAATTGTGGCACTAACGTACGTACCGTACCGCATCACAACTTCCGTAAAAATGACGGCACTTCTTATCCATCCGTGTCATAACTACCTAAATGTTTTCTTTATTATTCTAAATATTATTCAAATATTGTTGTAGCAATTCATAGAGGGACCCTCTCCTGCGAAGTGGCAGCCCGATCTGCGCCAGCCGTCCTCACCATCCCCGACCCAGGTGCCAGCCCTGGCACTAGCCCAGGCGCCAGCCCCAGCCCCTGGGGAGCAGCAGCCGGTGACCGGTGGCGCCACGGTGAGTCATGTTTCAACACGAAGGTGAATTATTGACTTATTATTATTATTATCGGGCATCACGTGTCAATGTCGTTCGTGTGTCGAGAAAAGTGATTAATTGAATACCATATTATAAAAACCCTATTCCTATTCCTATTAGTTATAATATATCGTATTCATTATGAAACAAATTCACGTGAAATCGCGTCTTATCACATTCGTTTCTACTTGTAGGCGTCGTATTGTTGCCCACTGTGCAAGACGACATTCACAAGAACCCGTGATTGGCGCCGACACTTAATAGAAAGGCGGTGCCGGCGGAAACTGCGCAAACAACAACAACAACAACAACAACAACAGCGCGAACCGTTTGTCGAGGAAGTAATGGTAAGTTGGTCGTACTAATTTAATACACCTGTTTACCAACTTGTATAAGTTAAGTGATGAACTTGTTTTTATTTCAGGAATGTTATGCATCTTTTATAAAATGTTGGTTATGGTAATATTAAAAAGACAACTTGTGTTTTATTTCAGTGCAATGAAAGGGTAAGCTTAGCTGGGCCAGAGCTACACCAACAACAGCAGCAGGCATCATCAGCGGCGTCGTCAGCACTGTCGTCAGCACCTTCGACACCTCCTCCTTCACCATCACCACCATCACCGTCGCCAACGATATTCCAAGAAGACGACCCTTTGTTTTCATTAGATGATTTTAATTTTGTGAATGACAGTTTAGTTAATTTTTATAGGAGTCAGTGGTCCTCCATTAGATCTCATCACCGTAGCGGACGCATCCAGAACACCTATAATATTCGTTTGACTGACTTGAATACAACCACTCTTCACCCATCCTTGTGGAACATTTTCAGAAATCAATCCTCCGCATTCAAAATTAATTTAAGTTTTGGTTTTATACTACGCAATAACATTTCAGGTGAACTTCGTTATTTTCATTCTTCCAAAAATAAGATTCCGATTCTTTTGTTCAAGAAGATATTTTAAGTTGGGCGCTACTTCAGCGCCCTAATTCTGAATGGGTTTGCGATTGTGTTACTAATGTTACTTTTTATGTTTATTTAATTTTAGATCATCCAATTGATTTCACGGAAAGCACCCTCCCTTACAATCAAAACAACCCGGGTTAAACTCATTAATCCATGACTAATTAGTTTAATTGTTTGCTTCCGAACCACTGACTCCTGTTATATATTATGTATGCAACATGACATGAAATTGTTTCTCTATCACTATGTGAGTCATTTTGTACATAATATTAAACAATACGAAATAATGTCACTATGTAAAATATGAAATGATACTTGGCACTTTCTCTTGGGTGTTTAACTGTGTAAATAGTTAAGGTTTACAAGAATGTTTATTACAACACTTCCTCTTGGGTGACTGACAAGAATTGTGTATACATTGGTATATCGAGTGTGTAAATAAAACGTTGCAAATCCACAAAATGATGTCCACTTGTATTGTAATTAAGACCATACACGAACACACACGCATGCATCGAGTCAACAACACTGTAGACTTCTTTTAACTATTCGTATTTTACTAAGTCATTGTCACAATTTCGTAACGTTTCACCGTTTCATTGTGTTACACAGGTGGTGTTTTACAAATTTAACTAAGTTATTCTGGTAACTTGTAGTAAAATGGAATATTTTTCTGTTTCAACACCATAACTTTGTCAAGCTTTTTATATAATTTACATGCGTGTGCGTGTCCGTGTCCGTGTCCGCGACCGTGTGTGTGTGTGTGTGTGTGTGTGTGTGTGTGTGTGTGTGTGTGTGAGTGTGTGTGTGTTTGTGCATGGGTGCGTGCGTGTGTGTGCGTGTGCAAGTGCGTATGCGTATGCGTATGCGTGTCCATGGGATATAATGCAAGTTGCCAGATACCGTGGGTATCTGAACCAATCACAAACGAATGTGCCATAAAGTCTACGTGGTAATTTTATAACATTTAGGGAGTTAACGAGATAGAAAGAGGAATCTTTCCACTTCATACCATATTCGTGTCATAACTTCTACCAAAATGGTCTCCTATCACGTGTAAACCGTAACTACCATACCAAATGATGCTTCCGGTCACGTACAAAAACATAACTTCCATAAAAAGGGTGATTCCTCTCACGTGTAAAACACCACTTCCTGGAAAACGGTGGTTTCGAACACAACCGTAACATAACTTCACGTTTTGAGGTGGTAATTATTTCAAGTATTCGTATTTTACTAAGTCATTATCGTAAATTCCCAACCAAATCTAGAAAAATGTTGATTTGCGACAAAATATTCGGTAGCGACCTCACGACGCTAGACGCTAACCCCATCTAGCGGATAACCCTAACGCTACATTACACGCTAGCGCCATCTGCCGGATAACCATAACACTACATTAGACGTCAGCGCCATCTAGCGGCCAAAGAAACAACTAACTAGGGTTAGACACATACTTTTTAGGTTAATTAGGTTTTTACATAGAAAAAAGTTGGGTTAACTAAGCCAAAATTGCTGTTTTTTGTTCCCCGGGAACAAGATGACGTAGAAAAATACGAGAAATTGACAAAGTTATCGAGGTGAAACGCTGGAAAGTTGAGAAATGGTACAAAGTTGGCACGCGGACTTAGTAAAATATGAAAACTTGACAAGTTTATCGCGTGTAAACACTAAAAATCCGTGAAATTGACAAAGTGATCGCGGTGAACCACTGAAAAAGTTGTGAAATGACACAAAGCCTTAAACATTTTGTTTTTGTTTTTTGTTTTTTGTTTTGTTTGTTTTGTTTTGTTTTGTTTTGTTTTGTTTTGTTTTGTTTTGTTTTGTTTTGTTTTGTTTTGTTTTGTTTTGTTTTGTTTTGTTTTGTTTTGTTTTGTTTTGTTTTGTTTTGTTTTGTTTTGTTTTGTTTTGTTTTGTTTTGTTTTGTTTTGTTTTGTTTTGTTTTGTTTTGTTTTGTTTTGTTTTGTTTTGTTTTGTTTTGTTTTGTTTTGTTTTGTTTTGTTTTGTTTTGTTTTGTTTTGTTTTGTTTTGTTTTGTTTTGTTTTGTTTTGTTTTGTTTTGTTTTGTTTTGTTTTGTTTTGTTTTGTTTTGTTTTGTTTTGTTTTGTTTTGTTTTGTTTTGTTTTGTTTTGTTTTGTTTTGTTTTGTTTTGTTTTGTTTTGTTTTGTTTTGTTTTGTTTTGTTTTGTTTTGTTTTGTTTTGTTTTGTTTTGTTTTGTTTTGTTTTGTTTTGTTTTGTTTTGTTTTGTTTTGTTTTGTTTTGTTTTGTTTTGTTTTGTTTTGTTTTGTTTTGTTTTGTTTTGTTTTGTTTTGTTTTGTTTTGTTTTGTTTTGTTTTGTTTTGTTTTGTTTTGTTTTGTTTTGTTTTGTTTTGTTTTGTTTTGTTTTGTTTTGTTTTGTTTTGTTTTGTTTTGTTTTGTTTTGTTTTGTTTTGTTTTGTTTTGTTTTGTTTTGTTTTGTTTTGTTTTGTTTTGTTTTGTTTTGTTTTGTTTTGTTTTGTTTTGTTTTGTTTTGTTTTGTTTTGTTTTGTTTTGTTTTGTTTTGTTTTGTTTTGTTTTGTTTTGTTTTGTTTTGTTTTGTTTTGTTTTGTTTTGTTTTGTTTTGTTTTGTTTTGTTTTGTTTTGTTTTGTTTTGTTTTGTTTTGTTTTGTTTTGTTTTGTTTTGTTTTGTTTTGTTTTGTTTTGTTTTGTTTTGTTTTGTTTTGAAAAAATAACGTATTTGTAAACTTATTGTTTTGTTTTTGTTTTGTAAACTTTTGTTTTGTAAACATTTGTGTTGTAAACATTTGTTTTGTTTTGTTTTGTAAACATAACGTGTTTGTAAACTTTTGTTTTGTATTTTGTTTTGTAAACAGAACGTGTTTGTAAACTTTTGTTTTGTAAACATTTGTTTTGTTTTGTAAACATAACGTGTTTGTAAACTTATGTTTTGTGATTTGTTTTGTAAACATAACGTGTTTATAAACTTTTGTTTTGTATTTTGTTTTGTAAACATAACGTGTTTGTAAACTTTAGTTTCGTTTTGTTTTGTATACATAACTTGTCTGTAATCGTTTTGTTTTGTAAACTTTTGTTTTGTAAACATTTGTTTTGTCTTGTTTTGTAAACATAACTTGTCTGTAAACCCACGGTATCTGGCAACTTGCATTATATCCCATGGACACGCATACGCATACGCACATGCACACGCACACACGCACGCACGCACGCACGCACAAATACACACACACACACACACACACACACACGGTCGCGGACACGGACACGGACACGCATGCGTACGCACTAGTAAAATATGTAAATAATAAATTTTGAAAACATAACGTATTTGTAAACTTATTGTTTTGTTTTTGTTTTGTAAACTTTTGTTTTGTAAACATTTGTGTTGTAAACATTTGTTTTGTTTTGTAAACATAACGTGTTTGTAAACTTTTGTTTTGTATTTTGTTTTGTAAACAGAACTTGTTTTATAAACATAACTTGTATGTAAACTTTAGTTTTTGTTTTGTTTTGTAAACATAATGTGTTTGTAAACTTGTTTTGTATTTTGTTTTGTAAACATAACTTGTTTTATAAACATAGCTTGTATGTAAGCTTTAGTTTTGTTTTGTAAACATAACGTGTTTGTAAACTTTCTGTTTTGTAAACATAACGTGTTTGTAAACTTTAGTTTTGTTTTGTAAACTTTCTGTTTTGTATTTTGTTTTGTAAACATACCGTGTTTGTAAACTTTTGTTTTGTAAACATTTGTGTTGTAAACATTTGTTTTGTTTTGTAAACTTTCTGTTTTGTATTTTGTTTTGTAAACATAACGTGTTTGTAAACTTTTGTTTTGTAAACATTTGTTTTGTTTTGTAAACATAACGTGTTTGTAAACTTTTGTTTTGTGTTTTGTTTTGTAAACATAACGTGTTTATAAACTTTTGTTTTGTATTTTGTTTTGTAAACATAACGTGTTTGTAAACCTTTTATTTTGTTTTGTTTTGTATACATACACTTGTCTGTAATCGTTTTGTTTTGTAAACTTTTGTTTTGTAAACATTTGTTTTGTCTTGTTTTGTAAACATAACTTGTCTGTAAACCCACGGTATCTGGCAACTTGCATTATATCCCATGGACACGCATACGCATACGCATACGCACTTGCACACGCACACACGCACGCACGCACGCACACACACACACCCACACACACACACACACACACACACACACACACACACACACACACACGGTCGCGGTCGCGGACACGGACACGGACACGCACTCGTACGCACTAGTAAAATATATAAATAAAAAACACTAAAAATACATAAAATTGACAAAGTCATTGTGGTGAAAAGCTAAAAAGCTGTGAAATGGTACAAAGTTGGCCCACCGACTTAGTAAATTATATAAAAAACTTGACAAAGTTATGGTGTTGAAACAGAAAAATATTCCATTTTACTACAAGTTACCAGAATAACTTAGTTAAATTTGTAAAAACACCACCTGTGTAACACAATGAAACGGTGAAACGTTACGAAATTGTGACAATGACTTAGTAAAATACGAATAGTTAAAAGAAGTCTACAGTGTTGTTGACTCGATGCATGCGTGTGTGTTCGTGTATGGTCTTAATTACAATACAAGTGGACACCATTTTGTGGATTTGCAACGTTTTATTTACACACTCGATATACCAATGTATACACAATTCTTGTCAGTCACCCAAGAGGAAGTGTTGTAATAAACATTCTTGTAAACCTTAACTATTTACACAGTTAGACACCCAAGAGAAAGTGCCAAGTATCATTTCGTATTTTACATAGTGACATTATTTCGTATTGTTTAATATTATGTACAAAATGACTCACATAGTGATAGAGAAACAATTTCATGACATGTTGCATACATAATATATAACAGGAGTCAGTGGTTCGGAAGCAAACAATTAAACTAATTAGTCATGGATTAATGAGTTTAACCCGGGTTGTTTTGATTGTAAGGGAGGGTGCTTTCCGTGAAATCAATTGGATGATCTAAAATTAAATAAACATAAAAAGTAACATTAGTAACAAAATCGCAAACCCATTCAGAATTAGGGCACTGAAGTAGCGCCCGACTTAAAATATCTTCTTGAACAAAAGAATCTAAAAATGTTTCAAAATCAGATGCGTCAGTAATTAAATGGGATACATTCAGAAACCTACCGGAAACATTTTTGGAAGAATGAAAATAACGAAGTTCACCTGAAATGTTATTGCGTAGTATAAAACCAAAACTTAAATTAATTTTGAATGCGGAGGATTGAAAATGTTCCACAAGGATGGGTGAAGAGTGGTTGTATTCAAGTCAGTCAAACGAATATTGTAGGTGTTCTGGATGCGTCCGCTACGGTGATGAGATCTAATGGAGGACCACTGACTCCTATAAAAATTAACTAAACTGTCATTCACAAAATTAAAATCATCTAATGAAAACAAAGGGTCGTCTTCTTGGAATATCGTTGGCGACGGTGATGGTGGTGATGGTGAAGGAGGAGGTGTCGAAGGTGCTGACGACAGTGCTGACGACGCCGCTGATGATGCCTGCTGCTGTTGTTGGTGTAGCTCTGGCCCAGCTAAGCTTACCCTTTCATTGCACTGAAATAAAACACAAGTTGTCTTTTTAATATTACCATAACCAACATTTTATAAAAGATGCATAACATTCCTGAAATAAAAACAAGTTCATCACTTAACTTATACAAGTTGGTAAACAGGTGTATTAAATTAGTACGACCAACTTACCATTACTTCCTCGACAAACGGTTCGCGCTGTTGTTGTTGTTGTTGTTGTTGTTGTTTGCGCAGTTTCCGCCGGCACCGCCTTTCTATTAAGTGTCGGCGCCAATCACGGGTTCTTGTGAATGTCGTCTTGCACAGTGGGCAACAATACGACGCCTACAAGTAGAAACGAATGTGATAAGACGCGATTTCACGTGAATTTGTTTCATAATGAATACGATATATTATAACTAATAGGAATAGGAATAGGGTTTTTATAATATGGTATTCAATTAATCACTTTTCTCGACACACGAACGACATTGACACGTGATGCCCGATAATAATAATAATAAGTCAATAATTCACCTTCGTGTTGAAACATGACTCACCGTGGCGCCACCGGTCACCGGCTGCTGCTCCCCAGGGGCTGGGGCTGGCGCCTGGGCTAGTGCCAGGGCTGGCCCCTGGGTCGGGGATGGTGAGGACGGCTGGCGCAGATCGGGCTGCCACTTCGCAGGAGAGGGTCCCTCTATGAATTGCTACAACAATATTTGAATAATATTTAGAATAATAAAGAAAACATTTAGGTAGTTATGACACGGATGGATAAGAAGTGCCGTCATTTTTACGGAAGTTGTGATGCGGTACGGTACGTACGTTAGTGCCACAATTTTGCCGGAAATTGGAGGACCACTGACTCCTATAAAAATTAACTAAACTGTCATTCACAAAATTAAAATCATCTAATGGAAACAAAGGGTCGTCTTCTTGGAATGTCGTTGGCGACGGCGATGGTGGTGATGGTGAAGGAGGAGGTGTCGAAGGTGCTGACGACAGTGCTGACGACGCCGCTGATGATGCCTGCTGCTGTTGTTGGTGTTGGTGCTGCGGCTGTTGTTGCTGTAGCTCTGGCCCAGCTAAGCTTGCCCTTTCATTGCGCTGAAATAAAACACAAGTTGTCTTTTTAATATTACCATAACCAACATTTTATAAAAGATGCATAACATTCCTGAAATAAAAACAAGTTCATCACTTAACTTGTACAAGTTGGTAAACAGGTGTATTAAATTAGTACGACCAACTTCCTCGACAAACGCTTCGCTTTTTTCCCCTCCACTTTCTGGTCATCTGCTCTTTGCCAGTTTTCCATCTCCCATCCTTGTCACATATGACCGAACCATTTCAGCCTACTCCTCGTCAGTTTCTTCTTAAAACTGTCCTTCACTCCAATATCCACTTTCAGTTCCTCCATTCCTCTCTTATCAGCGCTCTTAACACCCACGATTCGTCTTATCCAGTTTTTGTTGTTGTTGTTGTTGTTGTTGCAGACCTGCACAATCCCCTAGTGTTTCTCTGTCGGTGTCGTCGTGGGCTGGCATACACGTATGTCGGGATAATACAAGATGGAAGTGAGAACTGGAGAATTTCCTGTACCACTACCAGACACCACCACAAACTGTCACAGGTGTGAGTCCATCGGGAATATTAATTCGACGTAAACTGGTTAACAAATTGGAGAAAATGCAGGTGACCGCTGAGCCCACATATGAGTTGAAGTAGCGGATGCAAATTCGAGAAAGAGGTGTGACGATAAAACGACACGATAACTAACAGGCAGACAAGAAGCCAGGTGCTGAAATAAGCAAACAAACAGATCACTCTAATCACACCGTGCGAAGCAGCGGTGCCGTAGGACGACGTGAGCCGTGAAGGCAATGCCACTACCATCCAGTGAGGCGACGAGCAGCGAAAGGATCAGCACCAATGTGAGAATATTGATTCTTTGAAGTAAAACGAAAGGGAGATGTAGGATATTCCCGTTTTGGGTTTCTGTAGGACGTACGCACTGTTCCGTCTATTTGTAGCCCGAGCTACGGTTTTACATGTATCAACCAGAAGCTGTCGTCTGTCATTCTTGCATAATTATATTCCACGGAATTTCCACCCGATGCTACAGTCGTCAACACAAATGACACAATGTATCATTTCTCCACAACCAACGCTTATTATGCAGTATATCACATTAGCGATGTATAATTATTAGGCCAACCTAAGGACAAATCCAGTGGAGACGCGTGGTGTAAGTTTGTTATTGGACCATTGATCAGACAAAAAGTCAATATGCACTAGCGTAACTCACCGAGGTTAATTAAGATATCAAACAAACCATTCTTACGTTGGACTGCCAGCAACGACCTGTCAGTTGCCATAATGGCTATTTAAAATAAGCGCAACAATTATTATGATTACGACAAGTGAATAACTGTACATGACCATCACGTGTGGTGCTTCTCACGGTGTGCATAGACATGCCGTTTGTTGTTTCCTTGTACTGTTAATTATTAGCAGTACGAAATATTACGTATCCAAAAGGTATTTCATAGGCACTTGCCGTAGCCGTATACGTCTGAACTAGATTCATACACTAATACACGACCCATTTCAAATTAGCCACGCCCGGTTCCCTTGACTGTTGGTGAAGTGTGATCATATGTCATCGTTGTGCAGCAGTAGGGTCCATACAGTCGTTGGGCGAAGGCCTCAGCATGTCGTTTCAAATTTTGCTTGTCTTTCGCTATCCTCTGCCAGATGGTGCCCTTCCAGCACTCGTCTACATAGATCGTCTCTCCGACGTCTCACCACACTTCCTCTAGATCATTTCCCATCGTAACGTTTCCAAGTGGTCATTCGCGATATTCATTGGTTATCTCGTATTTGATTGATGCGTCTTACCTAGATCTACTTCGTCTTCTAGTGTGTTCAGTCATGTCTACGACTGTGTCTTGTCTCTTATGAAGATATTTGTTTATGCGGCTGCTAGTGTGTGTGTGTGTGCGTGTGCGTGTGCGTGTGCGTGTGCGTGTGCGTGTGCGTGTGCGTGTGCGTGTGCGTGTGCGTGTGCGTGTGCGTGTGCGTGTGCGTGTGCGTGTGCGTGTGCGTGTGCGTGTGCGTGTGCGTGTGCGTGTGCGTGTGCGTGTGCGTGTGCGTGTGTATGTATATATATATATATATATATATATATTTATATGTGTGTGTGTGTGTATGTGTGTTTGTGTGTGTGTGTGTGTGTGTGTGTGTGTGTTTGTGTGTGTGTTTGTGTGTGTGTGTGTTTGTGTGTTTGTGTGTGTGTGTGTGTGTGTGTGTGTGTGTGTGTGTGTGTGTGTGTGTTTGTGTGTGTGTGTGTGTGTGTGTGTGTGTGTGTGTGTTTGTGTGTGTGTGTGTGTGCGTTTGTGTGTGTGCGTGTATGTGTGTGTATGTGTGTGTGTGTGTGTGTGTGTTTGTTTGTTTGTTTGTTTGTTTGTTTGTTTGTTTGTTTGTTTGTTTGTTTGTTTGTTTGTTTGTTTGTTTGTTTGTTTGTTTGTTTGTTTGTTTGTTTGTTTGTTGTAGCACCGCTCATTGTAACAGGCAAACTAGCGCATGACGCCGCATTTGTCGGTCACGTGACGTGTCATGGCAAAGTGACCGCTCCAGCTTTGTTAGTCACACCCACAACACGTCATGTCAGGTGTTTCCTAAGGAAATCGACTGCTGTGTGCTGTGAGTAGCGCCTTATGTTCTTACAGAAGGCGTTGGATTGAGGTTGTATTTGACGTGCACTTTTATCGGGTGTCATTCAGAACACAACACGGTTTGATTGACTGCTCGGACTGGGCGAGTCCACCTCTGGCGAGAGATCTCTTTAATTGGACATGTTCTATAATGCCAATCATTTAAGGTGAGATTCCCTTAGATCGTTGAAGACGAGGACAGGTTATCTACGTTTCCGGTAAGAAACAACATGTCCTTGCATGTTTAAAATTAAAAAAGTATTATTTTGAAAACATTGTGAAACTAGCCATATTACATGTAGTGTCTTTATTGAGGTCGCTACAGCCGAGACGAAAATATACACATTGTTATATAAAATATGTTCAATGTTAATGTAAATACCACGACAAAATTGAAATATACAAATGTCACTTCTTCAAGTTGCAAGACATGATTGTCAACCTGTGTGGTGTTATTTGTAGGTTTGCGTCCCTCTCCCCACTTATTTAGTTTTCTTTTCTATACCTTACTGTTTGATGACATCCGCGTTGGACTGTAACAATAACGCCAAACACGTCACAAGGTAGCGTGGCCGAGCGGTCTAAGGCGCTGGTTTTAGGCACCAGTCTCTTCGGAGGCGTGGGTTCGAATCCCACCGCTGCCAGATTTTTCACTTTTGTGATAGTTTTATTACCACTCTTATTTAGAGGAAACATTATCCTTTGCAAATAAATAAATAAAACGACATGTAATTATCTTGATTGTGACTAAACAGGTTGGGCGTGTATAGATCACAGTATCTACCATTAACTGCATAACCGTGTTAAAAGTTGCATAATGAAAATAAGAAAAAGAGCCTTTCACTAATTACCATTTACTAATCGAATCGAATGAGTAAACCATAAAGCAACTGTCAAACACTTTTACTAAGTTCACTTTTGCAAACAAAAATAGGTAAACGACAAACGCTAAATAAACCTCTTTCCTATTTCGGACGGACGGAGAAGAAACACTATGATATTCTACCCCCTTTTGTTGAAGCGAGGTGACTACTGCTTGAGTTTGCACTGAGTCGAAATCTCTCTCATAATCCTCGAATGTGATGTAGAGCGGGTTGTTATATTATCGGCATGTCTCATTCAATATATTATATTAGTCCTTAAGCACATAATCAACCTCTCTATAGCCACTGGGGAATTCCCACAGGAATGAAGACCGCATTTGTAGTGCCATTGCTTAAAAAGGCAGGATTGGACCCCATCATAGATATAAATAGAACACATTAGTCTATAGAGGAAAGATTAATGATCTAACTCTGTGGACCCCATTCACAAAACTATCGTCTGGTATCGAATCTTTAATATGTCTCTAAGCTAACCGAGCGAGCTGTTGTTAACCAATTTGTCTTCATTCGGATTGTCGATTTCGTTTGCCACCATGTTAGGGATCTGCAAAAGAAAAATCAAAAATAACTTTAACATGTTTACGGTGGTGCACATTAATTGTATGTATAATAGGTAACAAGATACCGTTTATAGAATTTAAATATCTTTACGCATTCAAAACTTATGGCAATTGTAACTTTCAGAAAATGATACAAAATGTGTGATCACTGAAGTCTGAACAGCCTACTGTGTAGCAGACGTTCATACCGGATCTGGATCACTCAAATGAAATGCACTTGCAAACTGCTATAACCTTATAGTTTGCCATATGTATTTGTATTTATTTAGTTTATTTTCTGGATTATTTGTCGGACTTTTAGCAACTTTTTCTATTTAACTATCTTTATGGTGCAGTAATTGTTTTGCACCCACGGTGGAATCCAGTGTACTCTTAACATAATTTACTATTTTCTTGTGAGACTTTTCAGTAACGTATTTTGTGTAAGTATTTGTACAAGTTAACTGGCTCAGTACAAATACCGTTTTGCGACAGACTTCAATAACCTTTACATATGGTTTATTAGCAGATTAACATATACCGGTAATACATATTTCTATAGCAGATCTGTTTGTCAACCTTGACATGTCTCTTGGCGATGTTTCTCTGTAAATAAATTTAAAACGAACCAGTCACCACAAGCAGCGTATTAATTAGCATAGAAAATCTCACTATATCAATATTTATTGATAAAATGCTCAAATTAGCACATAATTTAAAATATTAACCTTATTAGAAAGATTATATATTTAAATATACATTCCCGCCTAAAATAATGTGTATCAATGGCATTGTGTCAGAGCAGTTTAAACTTGATTATGGTGTGCCGCATGGTTCATGCCTACGTCCCGTTGAATTCACAGAGTACTCTAGTCCTGTTTTCTCTATCGTTTATCAGCACGGGAAGTGAAGACATGCCTATGTTGATGATCACCAGGTCTACTGTAATCGTGAGTCCATGGAACGATGCATCAGTGACATCAATACCTGGATGCAAGGCATGAAACTAAAATTGAACCATTCCAAGACCGAGTACATATTAAGTGGTACTCCGCGGCAAATAGCAAAATGCACCAATATTTTGATAAACACATGACTATGGAACAACATGTCAAGTCCAACTGTCGGGCTGATTACGCACAACTGTATAACATCGGAAAAGTGAGAAAATATCTTGATCACCAGAGTGCAGAGAATACATGCTCTGGTCCACAGCCATATTGATTACTGTAATGCTCTCCTGATCGGCTTGTCCAAATATCTTATACAGAAATTGCAAGTGGTTCAAAACACCGCAGCCAGAGTGTTGTGTAGAGTCGCCAAGTATGACCACATCACTTCAACACTGAATTCACTTCACTGGTTGCCAGCGGAATTTCGCATTAAATACAAAATGTCTACTGACGTTTAATTCTTTGCATGACCATGGACCAGAGTAGACATCTGAAATGCTGATTCCTAGAAACATCCATTATGGATTGAGAACACATGATGATTTAACACGTGTTGAGCCCAGAACAAAGAGGAAAACTCTGGGTGATCGGGCATTTAGAGTGGCTGCACCAAAGTTGTGGAACTTATTACCCAAAGATGTGCGCAACTGCAACGACGTTGGCGTTTTAAAGAATAAATTAAAGACTCACTGTTTTGGTGTAGCATACAACTAATATATATATATATATATATATATATATATATATATATATATATATATATATATATATATATATATATATATATATATATATATATATATATATACATATATATATACATATATATATATATATATATATATATATATATATATATATATATATATATATATATATATATATATATATATATATATATATATATATATATATATATATATATATATATATATATACTTTATGACTCTATGAATCAGGCGACCAGTTATTGGTCCTCCATTCCCCACCATGCTAATGTTTTCCGGTGATGAGGGTGCCATGGCATGATGGCACCCTACCACCCACTCCCCTCTGGCTACGCCACTGACCTTACCGCAGCCACCGGCCTGTCTGGGATGTAACTGAATCCCAAGTCATTAACATATTGACTATTTTTGGCCATGGAACAACTGGCTGCATCAGTGACAGCTTCATTTGATATTCTACCCCCTTTTGTTGAAGCGAGGTGACTACTGCTTGAGTTTGCACTGAGTCGAAATCTCTCTCATAATCCTCGAATGTGATGTAGAGCGGGTTGTTATATTATCGGCATGTCTCATTCAATATATTATATTAGTCCTTAAGCACATAATCAACCTCTCTATAGCCACTGGGGAATTCCCACAGGAATGAAGACCGCATTTGTAGTGCCATTGCTTAAAAAGGCAGGATTGGACCCCATCATAGATATAAATAGAACACATTAGTCTATAGAGGAAAGATTAATGATCTAACTCTGTGGACCCCATTCACAAAACTATCGTCTGGTATCGAATCTTTAATATGTCTCTAAGCTAACCGAGCGAGCTGTTGTTAACCAATTTGTCTTCATTCGGATTGTCGATTTCGTTTGCCACCATGTTAGGGATCTGCAAAAGAAAAATCAAAAATAACTTTAACATGTTTACGGTGGTGCACATTAATTGTATGTATAATAGGTAACAAGATACCGTTTATAGAATTTAAATATCTTTACGCATTCAAAACTTATGGCAATTGTAACTTTCAGAAAATGATACAAAATGTGTGATCACTGAAGTCTGAACAGCCTACTGTGTAGCAGACGTTCATACCGGATCTGGATCACTCAAATGAAATGCACTTGCAAACTGCTATAACCTTATAGTTTGCCATATGTATTTGTATTTATTTAGTTTATTTTCTGGATTATTTGTCGGACTTTTAGCAACTTTTTCTATTTAACTATCTTTATGGTGCAGTAATTGTTTTGCACCCACGGTGGAATCCAGTGTACTCTTAACATAATTTACTATTTTCTTGTGAGACTTTTCAGTAACGTATTTTGTGTAAGTATTTGTACAAGTTAACTGGCTCAGTACAAATACCGTTTTGCGACAGACTTCAATAACCTTTACATATGGTTTATTAGCAGATTAACATATACCGGTAATACATATTTCTATAGCAGATCTGTTTGTCAACCTTGACATGTCTCTTGGCGATGTTTCTCTGTAAATAAATTTAAAACGAACCAGTCACCACAAGCAGCGTATTAATTAGCATAGAAAATCTCACTATATCAATATTTATTGATAAAATGCTCAAATTAGCACATAATTTAAAATATTAACCTTATTAGAAAGATTATATATTTAAATATACATTCCCGCCTAAAATAATGTGTATCAATGGCATTGTGTCAGAGCAGTTTAAACTTGATTATGGTGTGCCGCATGGTTCATGCCTACGTCCCGTTGAATTCACAGAGTACTCTAGTCCTGTTTTCTCTATCGTTTATCAGCACGGGAAGTGAAGACATGCCTATGTTGATGATCACCAGGTCTACTGTAATCGTGAGTCCATGGAACGATGCATCAGTGACATCAATACCTGGATGCAAGGCATGAAACTAAAATTGAACCATTCCAAGACCGAGTACATATTAAGTGGTACTCCGCGGCAAATAGCAAAATGCACCAATATTTTGATAAACACATGACTATGGAACAACATGTCAAGTCCAACTGTCGGGCTGATTACGCACAACTGTATAACATCGGAAAAGTGAGAAAATATCTTGATCACCAGAGTGCAGAGAATACATGCTCTGGTCCACAGCCATATTGATTACTGTAATGCTCTCCTGATCGGCTTGTCCAAATATCTTATACAGAAATTGCAAGTGGTTCAAAACACCGCAGCCAGAGTGTTGTGTAGAGTCGCCAAGTATGACCACATCACTTCAACACTGAATTCACTTCACTGGTTGCCAGCGGAATTTCGCATTAAATACAAAATGTCTACTGACGTTTAATTCTTTGCATGACCATGGACCAGAGTAGACATCTGAAATGCTGATTCCTAGAAACATCCATTATGGATTGAGAACACATGATGATTTAACACGTGTTGAGCCCAGAACAAAGAGGAAAACTCTGGGTGATCGGGCATTTAGAGTGGCTGCACCAAAGTTGTGGAACTTATTACCCAAAGATGTGCGCAACTGCAACGACGTTGGCGTTTTAAAGAATAAATTAAAGACTCACTGTTTTGGTGTAGCATACAACTAATATATATATATATATATATATATATATATATATATATATATATATATATATATATATATATATATATATATATATATATATATACATATATATATACATATATATATATATATATATATATATATATATATATATATATATATATATATATATATATATATATATATATATATACTTTATGACTCTATGAATCAGGCGACCAGTTATTGGTCCTCCATTCCCCACCATGCTAATGTTTTCCGGTGATGAGGGTGCCATGGCATGATGGCACCCTACCACCCACTCCCCTCTGGCTACGCCACTGACCTTACCGCAGCCACCGGCCTGTCTGGAATGTAACTGAATCCCAAGTCATTAACATATTGACTATTTTTGGCCATGGAACAACTGGCTGCATCAGTGACAGCTTCATTTGATATTCTACCCCCTTTTGTTGAAGCGAGGTGACTACTGCTTGAGTTTGCACTGAGTCGAAATCTCTCTCATAATCCTCGAATGTGATGTAGAGCGGGTTGTTATATTATCGGCATGTCTCATTCAATATATTATATTAGTCCTTAAGCACATAATCAACCTCTCTATAGCCACTGGGGAATTCCCACAGGAATGAAGACCGCATTTGTAGTGCCATTGCTTAAAAAGGCAGGATTGGACCCCATCATAGATATAAATAGAACACATTAGTCTATAGAGGAAAGATTAATGATCTAACTCTGTGGACCCCATTCACAAAACTATCGTCTGGTATCGAATCTTTAATATGTCTCTAAGCTAACCGAGCGAGCTGTTGTTAACCAATTTGTCTTCATTCGGATTGTCGATTTCGTTTGCCACCATGTTAGGGATCTGCAAAAGAAAAATCAAAAATAACTTTAACATGTTTACGGTGGTGCACATTAATTGTATGTATAATAGGTAACAAGATACCGTTTATAGAATTTAAATATCTTTACGCATTCAAAACTTATGGCAATTGTAACTTTCAGAAAATGATACAAAATGTGTGATCACTGAAGTCTGAACAGCCTACTGTGTAGCAGACGTTCATACCGGATCTGGATCACTCAAATGAAATGCACTTGCAAACTGCTATAACCTTATAGTTTGCCATATGTATTTGTATTTATTTAGTTTATTTTCTGGATTATTTGTCGGACTTTTAGCAACTTTTTCTATTTAACTATCTTTATGGTGCAGTAATTGTTTTGCACCCACGGTGGAATCCAGTGTACTCTTAACATAATTTACTATTTTCTTGTGAGACTTTTCAGTAACGTATTTTGTGTAAGTATTTGTACAAGTTAACTGGCTCAGTACAAATACCGTTTTGCGACAGACTTCAATAACCTTTACATATGGTTTATTAGCAGATTAACATATACCGGTAATACATATTTCTATAGCAGATCTGTTTGTCAACCTTGACATGTCTCTTGGCGATGTTTCTCTGTAAATAAATTTAAAACGAACCAGTCACCACAAGCAGCGTATTAATTAGCATAGAAAATCTCACTATATCAATATTTATTGATAAAATGCTCAAATTAGCACATAATTTAAAATATTAACCTTATTAGAAAGATTATATATTTAAATATACATTCCCGCCTAAAATAATGTGTATCAATGGCATTGTGTCAGAGCAGTTTAAACTTGATTATGGTGTGCCGCATGGTTCATGCCTACGTCCCGTTGAATTCACAGAGTACTCTAGTCCTGTTTTCTCTATCGTTTATCAGCACGGGAAGTGAAGACATGCCTATGTTGATGATCACCAGGTCTACTGTAATCGTGAGTCCATGGAACGATGCATCAGTGACATCAATACCTGGATGCAAGGCATGAAACTAAAATTGAACCATTCCAAGACCGAGTACATATTAAGTGGTACTCCGCGGCAAATAGCAAAATGCACCAATATTTTGATAAACACATGACTATGGAACAACATGTCAAGTCCAACTGTCGGGCTGATTACGCACAACTGTATAACATCGGAAAAGTGAGAAAATATCTTGATCACCAGAGTGCAGAGAATACATGCTCTGGTCCACAGCCATATTGATTACTGTAATGCTCTCCTGATCGGCTTGTCCAAATATCTTATACAGAAATTGCAAGTGGTTCAAAACACCGCAGCCAGAGTGTTGTGTAGAGTCGCCAAGTATGACCACATCACTTCAACACTGAATTCACTTCACTGGTTGCCAGCGGAATTTCGCATTAAATACAAAATGTCTACTGACGTTTAATTCTTTGCATGACCATGGACCAGAGTAGACATCTGAAATGCTGATTCCTAGAAACATCCATTATGGATTGAGAACACATGATGATTTAACACGTGTTGAGCCCAGAACAAAGAGGAAAACTCTGGGTGATCGGGCATTTAGAGTGGCTGCACCAAAGTTGTGGAACTTATTACCCAAAGATGTGCGCAACTGCAACGACGTTGGCGTTTTAAAGAATAAATTAAAGACTCACTGTTTTGGTGTAGCATACAACTAATATATATATATATATATATATATATATATATATATATATATATATATATATATATATATATATATATATACTTTATGACTCTATGAATCAGGCGACCAGTTATTGGTCCTCCATTCCCCACCATGCTAATGTTTTCCGGTGATGAGGGTGCCATGGCATGATGGCACCCTACCACCCACTCCCCTCTGGCTACGCCACTGACCTTACCGCAGCCACCGGCCTGTCTGGGATGTAACTGAATCCCAAGTCATTAACATATTGACTATTTTTGGCCATGGAACAACTGGCTGCATCAGTGACAGCTTCATTTGATATTCTACCCCCTTTTGTTGAAGCGAGGTGACTACTGCTTGAGTTTGCACTGAGTCGAAATCTCTCTCATAATCCTCGAATGTGATGTAGAGCGGGTTGTTATATTATCGGCATGTCTCATTCAATATATTATATTAGTCCTTAAGCACATAATCAACCTCTCTATAGCCACTGGGGAATTCCCACAGGAATGAAGACCGCATTTGTAGTGCCATTGCTTAAAAAGGCAGGATTGGACCCCATCATAGATATAAATAGAACACATTAGTCTATAGAGGAAAGATTAATGATCTAACTCTGTGGACCCCATTCACAAAACTATCGTCTGGTATCGAATCTTTAATATGTCTCTAAGCTAACCGAGCGAGCTGTTGTTAACCAATTTGTCTTCATTCGGATTGTCGATTTCGTTTGCCACCATGTTAGGGATCTGCAAAAGAAAAATCAAAAATAACTTTAACATGTTTACGGTGGTGCACATTAATTGTATGTATAATAGGTAACAAGATACCGTTTATAGAATTTAAATATCTTTACGCATTCAAAACTTATGGCAATTGTAACTTTCAGAAAATGATACAAAATGTGTGATCACTGAAGTCTGAACAGCCTACTGTGTAGCAGACGTTCATACCGGATCTGGATCACTCAAATGAAATGCACTTGCAAACTGCTATAACCTTATAGTTTGCCATATGTATTTGTATTTATTTAGTTTATTTTCTGGATTATTTGTCGGACTTTTAGCAACTTTTTCTATTTAACTATCTTTATGGTGCAGTAATTGTTTTGCACCCACGGTGGAATCCAGTGTACTCTTAACATAATTTACTATTTTCTTGTGAGACTTTTCAGTAACGTATTTTGTGTAAGTATTTGTACAAGTTAACTGGCTCAGTACAAATACCGTTTTGCGACAGACTTCAATAACCTTTACATATGGTTTATTAGCAGATTAACATATACCGGTAATACATATTTCTATAGCAGATCTGTTTGTCAACCTTGACATGTCTCTTGGCGATGTTTCTCTGTAAATAAATTTAAAACGAACCAGTCACCACAAGCAGCGTATTAATTAGCATAGAAAATCTCACTATATCAATATTTATTGATAAAATGCTCAAATTAGCACATAATTTAAAATATTAACCTTATTAGAAAGATTATATATTTAAATATACATTCCCGCCTAAAATAATGTGTATCAATGGCATTGTGTCAGAGCAGTTTAAACTTGATTATGGTGTGCCGCATGGTTCATGCCTACGTCCCGTTGAATTCACAGAGTACTCTAGTCCTGTTTTCTCTATCGTTTATCAGCACGGGAAGTGAAGACATGCCTATGTTGATGATCACCAGGTCTACTGTAATCGTGAGTCCATGGAACGATGCATCAGTGACATCAATACCTGGATGCAAGGCATGAAACTAAAATTGAACCATTCCAAGACCGAGTACATATTAAGTGGTACTCCGCGGCAAATAGCAAAATGCACCAATATTTTGATAAACACATGACTATGGAACAACATGTCAAGTCCAACTGTCGGGCTGATTACGCACAACTGTATAACATCGGAAAAGTGAGAAAATATCTTGATCACCAGAGTGCAGAGAATACATGCTCTGGTCCACAGCCATATTGATTACTGTAATGCTCTCCTGATCGGCTTGTCCAAATATCTTATACAGAAATTGCAAGTGGTTCAAAACACCGCAGCCAGAGTGTTGTGTAGAGTCGCCAAGTATGACCACATCACTTCAACACTGAATTCACTTCACTGGTTGCCAGCGGAATTTCGCATTAAATACAAAATGTCTACTGACGTTTAATTCTTTGCATGACCATGGACCAGAGTAGACATCTGAAATGCTGATTCCTAGAAACATCCATTATGGATTGAGAACACATGATGATTTAACACGTGTTGAGCCCAGAACAAAGAGGAAAACTCTGGGTGATCGGGCATTTAGAGTGGCTGCACCAAAGTTGTGGAACTTATTACCCAAAGATGTGCGCAACTGCAACGACGTTGGCGTTTTAAAGAATAAATTAAAGACTCACTGTTTTGGTGTAGCATACAACTAATATATATATATATATATATATATATATATATATATATATATATATATATATATATATATATATATATATATATATATATATATACATATATATATACATATATATATATATATATATATATATATATATATATATATATATATATATATATATATATATATATATATATATATACTTTATGACTCTATGAATCAGGCGACCAGTTATTGGTCCTCCATTCCCCACCATGCTAATGTTTTCCGGTGATGAGGGTGCCATGGCATGATGGCACCCTACCACCCACTCCCCTCTGGCTACGCCACTGACCTTACCGCAGCCACCGGCCTGTCTGGAATGTAACTGAATCCCAAGTCATTAACATATTGACTATTTTTGGCCATGGAACAACTGGCTGCATCAGTGACAGCTTCATTTGATATTCTACCCCCTTTTGTTGAAGCGAGGTGACTACTGCTTGAGTTTGCACTGAGTCGAAATCTCTCTCATAATCCTCGAATGTGATGTAGAGCGGGTTGTTATATTATCGGCATGTCTCATTCAATATATTATATTAGTCCTTAAGCACATAATCAACCTCTCTATAGCCACTGGGGAATTCCCACAGGAATGAAGACCGCATTTGTAGTGCCATTGCTTAAAAAGGCAGGATTGGACCCCATCATAGATATAAATAGAACACATTAGTCTATAGAGGAAAGATTAATGATCTAACTCTGTGGACCCCATTCACAAAACTATCGTCTGGTATCGAATCTTTAATATGTCTCTAAGCTAACCGAGCGAGCTGTTGTTAACCAATTTGTCTTCATTCGGATTGTCGATTTCGTTTGCCACCATGTTAGGGATCTGCAAAAGAAAAATCAAAAATAACTTTAACATGTTTACGGTGGTGCACATTAATTGTATGTATAATAGGTAACAAGATACCGTTTATAGAATTTAAATATCTTTACGCATTCAAAACTTATGGCAATTGTAACTTTCAGAAAATGATACAAAATGTGTGATCACTGAAGTCTGAACAGCCTACTGTGTAGCAGACGTTCATACCGGATCTGGATCACTCAAATGAAATGCACTTGCAAACTGCTATAACCTTATAGTTTGCCATATGTATTTGTATTTATTTAGTTTATTTTCTGGATTATTTGTCGGACTTTTAGCAACTTTTTCTATTTAACTATCTTTATGGTGCAGTAATTGTTTTGCACCCACGGTGGAATCCAGTGTACTCTTAACATAATTTACTATTTTCTTGTGAGACTTTTCAGTAACGTATTTTGTGTAAGTATTTGTACAAGTTAACTGGCTCAGTACAAATACCGTTTTGCGACAGACTTCAATAACCTTTACATATGGTTTATTAGCAGATTAACATATACCGGTAATACATATTTCTATAGCAGATCTGTTTGTCAACCTTGACATGTCTCTTGGCGATGTTTCTCTGTAAATAAATTTAAAACGAACCAGTCACCACAAGCAGCGTATTAATTAGCATAGAAAATCTCACTATATCAATATTTATTGATAAAATGCTCAAATTAGCACATAATTTAAAATATTAACCTTATTAGAAAGATTATATATTTAAATATACATTCCCGCCTAAAATAATGTGTATCAATGGCATTGTGTCAGAGCAGTTTAAACTTGATTATGGTGTGCCGCATGGTTCATGCCTACGTCCCGTTGAATTCACAGAGTACTCTAGTCCTGTTTTCTCTATCGTTTATCAGCACGGGAAGTGAAGACATGCCTATGTTGATGATCACCAGGTCTACTGTAATCGTGAGTCCATGGAACGATGCATCAGTGACATCAATACCTGGATGCAAGGCATGAAACTAAAATTGAACCATTCCAAGACCGAGTACATATTAAGTGGTACTCCGCGGCAAATAGCAAAATGCACCAATATTTTGATAAACACATGACTATGGAACAACATGTCAAGTCCAACTGTCGGGCTGATTACGCACAACTGTATAACATCGGAAAAGTGAGAAAATATCTTGATCACCAGAGTGCAGAGAATACATGCTCTGGTCCACAGCCATATTGATTACTGTAATGCTCTCCTGATCGGCTTGTCCAAATATCTTATACAGAAATTGCAAGTGGTTCAAAACACCGCAGCCAGAGTGTTGTGTAGAGTCGCCAAGTATGACCACATCACTTCAACACTGAATTCACTTCACTGGTTGCCAGCGGAATTTCGCATTAAATACAAAATGTCTACTGACGTTTAATTCTTTGCATGACCATGGACCAGAGTAGACATCTGAAATGCTGATTCCTAGAAACATCCATTATGGATTGAGAACACATGATGATTTAACACGTGTTGAGCCCAGAACAAAGAGGAAAACTCTGGGTGATCGGGCATTTAGAGTGGCTGCACCAAAGTTGTGGAACTTATTACCCAAAGATGTGCGCAACTGCAACGACGTTGGCGTTTTAAAGAATAAATTAAAGACTCACTGTTTTGGTGTAGCATACAACTAATATATATATATATATATATATATATATATATATATATATATATATATATATATATATATATATATATACTTTATGACTCTATGAATCAGGCGACCAGTTATTGGTCCTCCATTCCCCACCATGCTAATGTTTTCCGGTGATGAGGGTGCCATGGCATGATGGCACCCTACCACCCACTCCCCTCTGGCTACGCCACTGACCTTACCGCAGCCACCGGCCTGTCTGGGATGTAACTGAATCCCAAGTCATTAACATATTGACTATTTTTGGCCATGGAACAACTGGCTGCATCAGTGACAGCTTCATTTGATATTCTACCCCCTTTTGTTGAAGCGAGGTGACTACTGCTTGAGTTTGCACTGAGTCGAAATCTCTCTCATAATCCTCGAATGTGATGTAGAGCGGGTTGTTATATTATCGGCATGTCTCATTCAATATATTATATTAGTCCTTAAGCACATAATCAACCTCTCTATAGCCACTGGGGAATTCCCACAGGAATGAAGACCGCATTTGTAGTGCCATTGCTTAAAAAGGCAGGATTGGACCCCATCATAGATATAAATAGAACACATTAGTCTATAGAGGAAAGATTAATGATCTAACTCTGTGGACCCCATTCACAAAACTATCGTCTGGTATCGAATCTTTAATATGTCTCTAAGCTAACCGAGCGAGCTGTTGTTAACCAATTTGTCTTCATTCGGATTGTCGATTTCGTTTGCCACCATGTTAGGGATCTGCAAAAGAAAAATCAAAAATAACTTTAACATGTTTACGGTGGTGCACATTAATTGTATGTATAATAGGTAACAAGATACCGTTTATAGAATTTAAATATCTTTACGCATTCAAAACTTATGGCAATTGTAACTTTCAGAAAATGATACAAAATGTGTGATCACTGAAGTCTGAACAGCCTACTGTGTAGCAGACGTTCATACCGGATCTGGATCACTCAAATGAAATGCACTTGCAAACTGCTATAACCTTATAGTTTGCCATATGTATTTGTATTTATTTAGTTTATTTTCTGGATTATTTGTCGGACTTTTAGCAACTTTTTCTATTTAACTATCTTTATGGTGCAGTAATTGTTTTGCACCCACGGTGGAATCCAGTGTACTCTTAACATAATTTACTATTTTCTTGTGAGACTTTTCAGTAACGTATTTTGTGTAAGTATTTGTACAAGTTAACTGGCTCAGTACAAATACCGTTTTGCGACAGACTTCAATAACCTTTACATATGGTTTATTAGCAGATTAACATATACCGGTAATACATATTTCTATAGCAGATCTGTTTGTCAACCTTGACATGTCTCTTGGCGATGTTTCTCTGTAAATAAATTTAAAACGAACCAGTCACCACAAGCAGCGTATTAATTAGCATAGAAAATCTCACTATATCAATATTTATTGATAAAATGCTCAAATTAGCACATAATTTAAAATATTAACCTTATTAGAAAGATTATATATTTAAATATACATTCCCGCCTAAAATAATGTGTATCAATGGCATTGTGTCAGAGCAGTTTAAACTTGATTATGGTGTGCCGCATGGTTCATGCCTACGTCCCGTTGAATTCACAGAGTACTCTAGTCCTGTTTTCTCTATCGTTTATCAGCACGGGAAGTGAAGACATGCCTATGTTGATGATCACCAGGTCTACTGTAATCGTGAGTCCATGGAACGATGCATCAGTGACATCAATACCTGGATGCAAGGCATGAAACTAAAATTGAACCATTCCAAGACCGAGTACATATTAAGTGGTACTCCGCGGCAAATAGCAAAATGCACCAATATTTTGATAAACACATGACTATGGAACAACATGTCAAGTCCAACTGTCGGGCTGATTACGCACAACTGTATAACATCGGAAAAGTGAGAAAATATCTTGATCACCAGAGTGCAGAGAATACATGCTCTGGTCCACAGCCATATTGATTACTGTAATGCTCTCCTGATCGGCTTGTCCAAATATCTTATACAGAAATTGCAAGTGGTTCAAAACACCGCAGCCAGAGTGTTGTGTAGAGTCGCCAAGTATGACCACATCACTTCAACACTGAATTCACTTCACTGGTTGCCAGCGGAATTTCGCATTAAATACAAAATGTCTACTGACGTTTAATTCTTTGCATGACCATGGACCAGAGTAGACATCTGAAATGCTGATTCCTAGAAACATCCATTATGGATTGAGAACACATGATGATTTAACACGTGTTGAGCCCAGAACAAAGAGGAAAACTCTGGGTGATCGGGCATTTAGAGTGGCTGCACCAAAGTTGTGGAACTTATTACCCAAAGATGTGCGCAACTGCAACGACGTTGGCGTTTTAAAGAATAAATTAAAGACTCACTGTTTTGGTGTAGCATACAACTAATATATATATATATATATATATATATATATATATATATATATATATATATATATATATATATATATATATATATATATATATATATATATATATATATATATATATATATATATATATATATACATATATATATACATATATATATATATATATATATATATATATATATATATATATATATATATATATATATATATATATATATATATACTTTATGACTCTATGAATCAGGCGACCAGTTATTGGTCCTCCATTCCCCACCATGCTAATGTTTTCCGGTGATGAGGGTGCCATGGCATGATGGCACCCTACCACCCACTCCCCTCTGGCTACGCCACTGACCTTACCGCAGCCACCGGCCTGTCTGGAATGTAACTGAATCCCAAGTCATTAACATATTGACTATTTTTGGCCATGGAACAACTGGCTGCATCAGTGACAGCTTCATTTATGACAGTTTCTTAGACATGGCCATCAGCTATGAATATGCTGGGCATTATTGATAAGATTAGCGGTTCTTTGATGTATATACATTTTATAGTGTGATTTATTTTTCCTTAATAGAGTCCAGGAAATCAGTTTTCATACCGCCACAATATGAGGTCAATTTTCGGAATGATTATGGAAAAGTGATAATGGCCATAACCGGTGTCCTTTTCAATTGCAGTATTTTGTTTAATATAGATGGTATCTTCAGTTATTCACTAATTACTTCTGTTATTTTTTATTATTATTTTTGTAACTTTATGAAAATTGAATTATTACTTAACTGGGGTTGCAAAACGCCCTGTTATTTTAGTTTTAAAAGCATGTAATGACTTATATTTTGGTTATTTTTATATTTTGCCTGATTGGTAAACTGTTGCCTTTACCAGTCCCACAGGATAGTAAAACAAATGCTGGAGTTCTACCTCTGCAACTTGCATTTATAGGGAATTTTTTTTTTTTTGATGATATAGCTTAAAACATGCATGCAGGCAAATGTCCAGTTTAACAGGCATCTACTGTGTTATTGATACAGTCCCCTGCCACGGCTCATCGATGGAGTGCAATTAGAAAAGGAGCCCCAGGCAACTGTGGAATACACAGTGGAATACATAGATAACAGAGCGCCAATTGCAGCTTGGCCTGATGTAGGCCTATAATTAATCATCCAGTCCACGAAAAAAAGTGTGACTATCAAAAATGTATTTCTCCTTAGAGTAAAATGCGCTGAGCAGTTCTGAGTACTGGAGACTGGGCTATGTAAGAACTTATCTTCAATTTTATATACTGTACATGCTATACTTTATATACTTAGATCTTAATGGCATACCATAGGTATGACCACTGCCATCAGCATCACAATTCGAGGGCACGTGGTCTAAACTAAACTAGAACGTAGCCCTAGTCCTTGCTTTACTAGGTTATCCACGTGAGGACCACATAATGATAAAACAGATGGGTACAACGACCACGTCCAACCATAGCCATAACACTGCAGGAACACATGCAAAAATACTTTATTCCAGTGCAAATGGTAATTCCAACATCACCCAAAATGTACCGTCACCTGCTCAAGTTACAACGCAACATTCGACGACCGAATATTTCAGCTAAGTTTGCCTGATAATTTGCACATGACCTCATATGACCCATATAGGGCATCGCGCGTGCGCATATTTGAAAAATGACCAAACGGCAGGCAAATCGTTTAATTAATCGATCTTGATCGAGGCGGAGAATGTACCAATTTAAGGACAACAATTGCACGAATTCGCACGAGCATTTCGCAGATGAGTTCAGCTTAATATTTTTATAATTATGTAACGTTTGTATCAGTTTGCTTCACCGTTCCACACGGAACAGTAAGGAGTGCATATGCGAATACGGAACCAGATAAACAATTGGAAAGTCAAACCAACAACGGAGAATATTTGCAAGAAGTTACATGGACATTTTAAAGATAAGTTCAACTTAGCATTAATTGTTTATTTAAATTTGGGGTCAGTTTAGCTTCGATGTTCGACCTAGAACAGTAGTTAGGGCACACGTGAATTTGGAGCCCGTTAAACAATGGGGGAATTAAACCAACATCGTCAACGGAGGAAGTAGTATAGTAAGGTCCTATCGTTTGGCACTGTGCGCGGCGCGGTGTAATTCCACCGGTGGAAGGTGGAAGTCACCATGTTAAAAGATAGGAAAAAAGGTCAAAGGTCAACATTTTGCGCCGGTGGAAAATGCTGAAAAAAATTCTGGCGCAAATTTGGTGGAATAGCGCCAATTCCACCCGCGCCGGTGGAAGGTCAAAGGTCACATGTCAAGGTCAAGTGGCGTCCCCTGGTGGATAAGTCGTGTATTAGTGGCGCCCTCTTATGGATATGTCGTGTACTAGTGGCGCCGCCTGGTGGACAAGTCACCAACTAGTACTGTCACAATTCGTGCGTCTTATTTTTAAAATGGCGCCCTCTGGTGGATAGGTCTTGTATTAATGTCACCCATTTACGGACAATTCACGAACTAATACTGTCCAAATTCGTGTGTCTTATTTTTTAAATGACGTCAAAATGGTGTTAGTGGTTATGTAGCGTCCCCTCGCGCATAGATGACGAATTATAAACTTGGTGAAAGAACAGGTGAAGTCATCTGCCGGATACGTATTCGGCTAATCGATCACGTGACTTAATATTGTACTCTATGACTCCGCTGTTTTTTTCATCCAACTCGATACAATGTTGCAATAAAACGGTGCGCTTATACCAGAAATAGCATTCTTGTAACTATTTTTCGTCGTGTCAGCGTCCATATTTGTCGAGTTGTCATTGGTTGTAACGCTTCGACCGCCCACGTGACCCAAGCGAGGACGTATATATCACGGCCGGTTTTCGAGGTTGTCATTATTCACTTGTAATCTTACTAGTGACCATGTTGAGAAACGGATGGACGTACGCCGAAGCCGCCAGGGGTCCCGTCTGTAAACTTTTGTTTTGTAAACATTTGTTTTGTTTTGTAAACATAACGTGTTTGTAAACTTTTGTTTTGTGTTTTGTTTTGTAAACATAACGTGTTTGTAAACTTTAGTTTCGTTTTGTAAACTTTCTGTTTTGTATTTTGTTTTGTAAACATAACGTGTTGTAAACCTTTTATTTTGTTTTGTTTTGTAAACATAACTTGTCTGTAAACCCACGGTATCTGGCAACTTGCATTATATCCCATGGACACGCATACGCATACGCACTTGCACACGCACGCACGCACGCACAAACACACACACACAAACGGTCGCGGACACGGACACGCATGCGTACGCACTAGTAAAATATGTAAATAAAAAACACTAAAAATACGTAAAATTGACAAAAGTCATTGTGGTGAAAAGCTAAAAAGTTGTGAAATGGTACAAAGTTGGCCCACCGACTTAGTAAATTATATAAAAAACTTGACAAAGTTATGGTGTTGAAACAGAAAAATATTCCATTTTACTACAAGTTACCAGAATAACTTAGTTAAATTTGTAAAAACACCACCTGTGTAACACAATGAAACGGTGAAACGTTATGAAATTGTTACAATGACTTAGTAAAATACGAATAGTTAAAAGAAGTCTACAGTGTTGTTGACTCGATGCATGCGTGTGTGTTCGTGTATGGTCTTAATTACAATACAAGTGGACACCATTTTGTGGATTTGCAACGTTTTATTTACACACTCGATATACCAATGTATACACAATTCTTGTCAGTCACCCAAGAGGAAGTGTTGTAATAAACATTCTTGTAAACCATAACTATTTACACAGTTAGACACCCAAGAGAAAGTGCCAAGTATCATTTCGTATTTTACATAGTGACATTATTTGGTATTGTTTAATAGTATGTACAAAATGACTCACATAGTGATAGAGAAACAATTTCATGACATGTTGCATACATAATATATAACAGGAGTCAGTGGTTCGGAAGCAAACAATTAGACTAATTAGTCATGGATTAATGAGTTTAACCCGGGTTGTTTTGATTGTAAGGGAGGGTGCTTTCCGTGAAATCAATGGGATGATCTAAAATTAAATAAACATAAAAAGTAACATTAGTAACTAAATCGCAAACCCATTCAGAATTAGGGCGCTGAAGTAGCGCCCAACTTAAAATATCTTCTTGAACAAAAGAATCTAAAAATGTTTCAAAATCAGATGCGTCAGTAATTAAATGGGGTACATTCAGAAACCTACAGGAAACATTTTTGGAAGAATGAAAATAACGAAGTTCACCTGAAATGTTATTACGTAGTATAAAACCAAAACTTAAAAATTAATTTTGAATGCGGAGGATTGATTTCTGAAAATGTTCCACAAGGATGGGTGAAGAGTGGTTGTATTTAAGTCAGTCAAACGAATATTGTAGGTATTCTGGATGCGTCCGCTACGGTGATGAGATCTAATGGAGGACCACTGACTCCTATAAAAATTAACTAAACTGTCATTCACAAAATTTAAATGAAAACAAAGGGTCGTCTTCTTGGAATACCGTTGGCGACGGTGATGGTGGTGATGGTGAAGGAGGAGGTGTCGAAGGTGCTGACGACAGTACTGACGACGCCGCTGATGATGCCTGCTGCTGTTGTTGGTATAGCTCTGGCCCAGCTAAGCTTGCCCTTTCATTGCGCTGAAATAAAACACAAGTTGTCTTTTTAATATTACCATAACCAACATTTTATAAAAGATGCATAACATTCCTGAAATAAAAACAAGTTCATCACTTAACTTTTACAAGTTGGTAAACAGGTGTATTAAATTAGTACGACCAACTTACCATTACTTCCTCGACAAACGCTTCGCGCTGTTGTTGTTGTTGTTGTTTGCGCAGTTTCCGCCGGCACCGCCCTTCTAGTGTGTGACGGCGCCAATCACGGGTTCTTGTGAATGTCGTCTTGCACAGTGGGCAACAATACGACGCCTACAAGTAGAAACGAATGTGATAAGACGCGATTTCACGTGAATTTGTTTCATAATGAGTACGATATATTATAACTAATAGGAATAGGGTTTTTATAATATGGTAGTCAATTAATCACTTTTCTCGACACACGAACGACATTGACACGTGATGCCCGATAATAATAATAATAATAAGTCAATAATTCACCTTCATGTTGAAACATGACTCACCGTGGCGCCACCGGTCACCGACTGCTGCTCCCCAGGGGCTGGGGCTGGCGCCTGGGCTAGTGCCAGGGCTGGCACCTGGGTCGGGGATGGTGAGGACGGCTGGCGCAGATCGGGCTGCCTCTTCGCAGGAGAGGGTCCCTCTATGAATTGCTACAACAATATTTGAATAATATTTAGAATAATAAAGAAAACATTTAGGTAGTTATGACACGGATGTATAGGAAGTGCCGTAATTTTTACGGAAGTTGTGATGGGATTGTGGTACGTACGTTAGTTCCACTATTTTGCCGGAAATTTTGTTACGGGTGTCATGGGAGGCGTCATTTTTACGGAAGTTATGATACGGACGGGGCAGGAAGCACCGCCATTTGCACGGAAGTTATTGCACGGACGGGGCAGTAAGCGTCGCCATTTGTTATGGAAGTTAGCATACGGATGGGACAGGAAGCGCCGCCATTAGCACGGAAGTTATGACACGGGTAGGTGAGGAAGCGCCGCCAATTTTACGGAAGTTGTGATACAGATGGGTCAGGAAGCGCCGCCATTTTGACAGAAGTTATGTTTTGCATGTGGTAGGAAGCAACATTTTTACGGAATTGGAAACATAACACAGTATATTACTACAACGTTTAACTCACCACGATGGCGCCCAAGGCGTCGTCCGCCGCGGTCCTCTTCCGAATGCAACTACCGCGCGACATATGACGTTTCCACGTGTCTTTCCTCGAGAAGGCCGTTCTACAGTGCGGGCACTCGAACCCTGCCCGCGATGGTGGTGGTGAAGGTGGTTGTGGTGGGACTTCCGACTACAAGAACGAACGAACGAACGAACGAACGAACGAACGAACGAACGAACGAACGAGAGTTTTAGTCATGTAATTTACAATAATAATAATATACGTATTCGCGTTTTCTAAAATTGTTAACACGAAAAATAGAAATCGAAATATGCCATTGACAAATACTTACCACACGAACCCCATCCGGGGCTATCACCGACACTGTCGCAGTCGGGGCAGGTGTTGGTGTCGGTGACGGTGCCAACGGGGGAAAAGCCTCCCCATACGGCGGTATGGAGGCTAACCCCGCAATATCACCACCACTGCGTGGGGAGACGGGACCCCTGGCGGCTTCGGCGTACGTCCATCCGTTTCTCAACATGGTCACTGGTAAGATTACAAGTGAATAATGACAACCTCGAAAACCGGCCGTGATATATACGTTCTCGCTTGGGTCACGTGGGCGGTCGAAGCGTTACAACCAATGACAACTCGACAAATATGGACGCTGACACGACGAAAAATAGTTACAAGAATGCTATTTCTGGTATAAGCGCACCGTTTTATTGCAACATTGTATCGAGTTGGATGAAAAAACAGCGGAGTCATAGAGTACAATATTAAGTCACGTGATCGATTAGCCGAATACGTATCCGGCAGATGACTCCACCTGTTCTTTCACCAAGTTTATAATTCGTCATCTATGCGCGAGGGGACGCTACATAACCACTAACACCATTTTGACGTCATTTAAGAAATAAGACACACGAATTTGTCCTTAAAGGGGTGACATTAATACAAGACCTATCCACCAGAGGGCGCCACTTTAAAAATAAGACGCACGACCTATCCATAAGAGGGCGCCACTAATACACGACTGATCCACCAGGGGACGCCATTTGACCTTTGACCTTGACATGTGACCTTTGACCTTCCACCGGCGCGGGTGGAATTGGCGCTATTCCACCAAATTTGCGCCAGAATTTTGTTTCAGCATTTTCCACCGGCGCAAAATGTTGACCTTTGACCTTTTTTCCTATCTTTTAACATGGTGACTTCCACCTTCCACCGGTGGAATTACACCGCGCCGCGCACAGTGCCTCACGATAGGACCTTACTATACTACTTCCTCCGTTGACGATGTTGGTTTATTTCCCCCATTGTTTAACCTATATGGCCCTATATGGGTCATATGAGGTCATGTGCAAATTACCAGGCAAACTTAGCTGAAATATTCGGTCGTCGAATGTTGCGTTGTAACTTGAGCAGGTGACGGTACATTTTGGGTGATGTTGGAATTACCATTTGCACTGGAATAAAGTATTTTTGCATGTGTTCCTGCTGTGTTATGGCTATGGTTGGACGTGGTCGTTGTACCCATCTGTTTTATCATTATGTGGTCCTCACGTGGATAACCTAGTAAAGCAAGGACTAGGGCTACGTTCTAGTTTAGTCTAGACCACGTGCCCTCGAATTGTGATGCTGATGGCAGTGGTCATACCTATGGTATGCCATTAAGATCTAAGTATATAAAGTATAGCATGTACAGTATATAAAATTGAAGATAAGTTCTTACATAGCCCAGTCTCCAGTACTCAGAACTGCTCAGCGCATTTTACTCTAAGGAGAAATACATTTTTGATAGTCACACTTTTTTTCGTGGACTGGATGATTAATTATAGGCCTACATCAGGCCAAGCTGCAATTGGCGCTCTGTTATCTATGTATTCCACTGTGTATTCCACAGTTGCCTGGGGCTCCTTTTCTAATTGCACTCCATCGATGAGCCGTGGCAGGGGACTGTATCAATAACACAGTAGATCCCTGTTAAACTGGACATTTTTTCCCCCTATAAATGCAAGTTGCAGAGATAGAACTCCAGCATTTGTTTTACTATCCTGTGGGACTGGTAAAGGCAACAGTTTACCAGTCAGGCAAAATAAAATAACAAAATAATAATAACAAATAAAAATAACAAAAATATAAGTCATTACATGCTTTTAAAACTAAAACAACAGTGCGTTTTGCAACCCCAGTTAAGTAATAATGCAATTTTCATAAAGTTACAAAATAATAATAAAGAAATAACAGAATTTTTTTCAGCATTTTCCACCGGCGCAAAATTTTGACCTTTGACCTTTTTTCCTATCTTTTAACATGGTGACTTCCACCTTCCACCGGTGGAATTACACCGCGCCGCGCACAGTGCCTCACGATAGGACCTTACTATACTACTGGAGGACATTTGCAACAAGTTATACGAACGTATAAGTGATATATTCAGCAATGTATTTACAATTTATTTAATGTTTGCATCAGTTTAGACTTCATGTTCGATGGAACAGTAGATAGGGACAGGACGACTGATTAGTCCGTTGTCAAATATTCGAGACCCTATAAAGGGGTAGTCAGCCCAGGACACGCTCCTCTCCATCAAACTGTGTATATGGAGCATAGTTTGGTGGTCACTGTGTTGGTCTGGGTCAATAGTGACTCATTTGCCATTACATCACCCATCCACCACGCATCCGTACTCCATGCATCCGCATCCACCCGCTCACTTGATCATCGATCCATTCGACGGTCCACCCGTCCGTCCGTCCGTCCGTCCGTCCGTCCGTCCGTCCGTCCGTCCGTCCGTCCGTCCGTCCGTCCGTCCGTCCGTCCGTCCGTCCGTCCGTCCGTCCGTCCGTCCGTCCGTCCGTCCGTCCGTCCGTCCGTCCGTCCGTCCGTCCGTCCGTCCGTCCGTCCGTCCGTCCGTCCGTCCGTCCGTCCGTCCGTCCGTCCGTCCGTCCGTCCGTCCGTCCGTCCGTCCGTCCGTCCGTCCGTCCGTCCGTCCGTCCGTCCGTCCGTCCGTCCGTCCGTCCGTCCGTCCGTCCGTCCGTCCGTCCGTCCGTCCGTCCGTCCGTCCGTCCGTCCGTCCGTCCGTCCGTCCGTCCGTCCGTCCGTCCGTCCGTCCGTCCGTCCGTCCGTCCGTCCGTCCGTCCGTCCGTCCGTCCGTCCGTCCGTCCGTCCGTCCGTCCGTCCGTCCGTCCGTCCGTCCGTCCGTCCGTCCGCCCGTCCGTCCGTCCGTCCGTCCGTCCGCCCGCCCGCCCGCCCGCCCGCCCGCCCGCCCGCCCGCCCGCCCGCACGCACGCACGCACGCACGCACGCACGCACGCTCGCTCGCACGCAAGCACGCCCGCCCGCCCGCCCGCCCGCCCGTCCGTCCGTCCGGCCGCCCGCACGCACGCACGCACGCACGTACGCAAGCACGCACGCCCGCCCGTCCGTCCGTCCGTCCGTCCATCTTACCTAGAAGGAAAAATTAAAAGCCCGACCATTCGGGACAATTTCTAGATAGATCGAATGCGTTATACAAATGTCTTTAAAATATATAGTAGGAACAACAATTTAATTCAATTATATTAAAAACCGTGGAAATATATCCGTCTTTACCACATGTCACTGGTTATGAACACTGGTGTTTCCTATGAGAAATAGGAATAGATTATTATACACTATGAACAACAATTTATTTCACTTCGGTTGAATTATAGCCGTCATTTACCGTGTGTCATTGGTCATGAACCTTCCAGCTTCTAGTCTAACCTACGTGTCTAGTAAATGCATACATTAGATGCGTTAAATTATATAATATCATAATTTACTATGTAAATTAAAAACAATCTTAATTCACATCAGTGGATTTATACCCGCGTTACCAATTTTACCGTGTGTCACACGTTAGAAGTGGACAATTCACCCAATCCCAGAAAATTAGGAGGATGGGGAACTGAGGACAAATAACCGGTTGCCTGATACTTAGCGTGACAAAGTGAAGTACATATGGAATATGGGTGCCTGTGTAAAAGTTCCCTTCATACTCTTTGGCAAAGACGTTTCTCATAATTCAAAAATATCGGATTAACTTACCCAAATTGTAGAAATCTTGAGGTTGGCCATGAGTTCCGTCGTCTTTTTCTTTGTCTTCCCTCTCGTCTCTTTTCTCTCACTACATCGTCTATCAACAGTCTGCAACTTTTATCTTTTGCTTTTATTCACCATTTCTCCCCCTTTTCCACGTCTCTATTAACGCAGTCCTCCCATCGCAATTTTGTTCTTCCTCACCCCCTTTACCCCTCCACTTTCTGGTCATCTGCTCTTTGCCAGTTTTCCATCTCCCATCCTTGTCACATATGACCGAACCATTTCAGCCTACTCCTCGTCAGTTTCTTCTTAAAACTGTCCTTCACTCCAATATCCACTTTCAGTTCCTCCATTCCTCTCTTATCAGCGCTCTTAACACCCACGATTCGTCTTATCCAGTTTTTGTTGTTGTTGTTGTTGTTGTTGTTGTTGTTGTTGTTGTTGTTGTTGTTGTTGTTGTTGTTGTTGCAGACCTGCACAATCCCCTAGTGTTTCTCTGTCGGTGTCGTCGTGGGCTGGCATACACGTATGTCGGGATAATACAAGATGGAAGTGAGAACTGGAGAATTTCCTGTACCACTACCAGACACCACCACAAACTGTCACAGGTGTGAGTCCATCGGGAATGTTAATTCGACGTAAACTGGTTAACAAATTGGAGAAAATGCAGGTGACCGCTGAGCCCACATATGAGTTGAAGTAGCGGATGCAAATTCGAGAAAGAGGTGTGACGATAAAACGACACGATAACTAACAGGCAGACAAGAAGCCAGGTGCTGAAATAAGCAAACAAACAGATCACTCTAATCACACCGTGCGAAGCAGCGGTGCCGTAGGACGACGTGAGCCGTGAAGGCAATGCCACTACCACCCAGTGAGGCGACGAGCAGCGAAAGGATCAGCACCAATGTGAGAATATTGATTCTTTGAAGTAAAACGAAAGGGAGATGTAGGATATTCCCCTTTTGGGTTTCTGTAGGACGTACGCGCTGTTCCGTCTATTTGTAGCCCGAGCTACGGTTTTACATGTATCAACCAGAAGCTGTCGTGTGTCATTCTTGCATAGTTATATTCCACGGAATTTCCACCCGATGCTACAGTCGTCAACACAAATGACACAATGTATCATTTCTCCACAACCAATGCTTGATATGCAGTATATCACATTAGCGATGTATAATTATTAGGCCAACCTAAGGACAAATCCAGTGGAGACGCGTGGTGTAAGTTTGTTATTGGACCATTGATCAGAAAAAAAGTCAATATGCACTAGCGTTACTCACCGAGGTTAATTAAGTTCTCAGAATTCAGGTTAAAGCCATAAATTATACATCGATGTTTTTACAATTCCGACCACTCCGTGTAAATTACATCTATTGATTGGCAAAAATCCACTGCACAGTCTTAATGGAGGTTCTTATTTCGAAATTACTCAAATAAACAATAAGTAATAGAAGCGTAACACAAAATAAGGGTATGTAATTTCTGAGATTTAACCGAGTGAGGTAACTAAATATATGTAAATATACGTCCTATCGCAACGTCCACTCGTGACCATCAATGGCTTCAGTGATGCTTCAGTTTCGTTTTTTTGCTTGTTTTGTTGTGCGTCATCATTTACTAGTATTATGAACATGGGTGGTGGCCGGCGTCCAGGCGTGGTGCGTCAGCAAAGAGACGAGATGTGGTTGCGCAGTACTGCTGACGTGCTGTGTGTAGCGACGGAGTGATATACTGAAACGAGAGCTGGCGCAGTAGCTGACGCGGCATACTGCACAAGTTTTCGCGATTCACGAATGAATCTTCTAGACAAACAAGAAAAAATATCAGAGGCAGTGTTCTAGTCGCAGTTATTCTGTCGACCGTCGAAGATTAGCATCGTGAAAGCAGCGCCAGAACCACAACCACGACGTCGGCCTATGCCACTGTCGTCGCCGAAGGATTAATACGTGAGTTACACACTGAAGACAAGGTTGCCTGTATGGAAAGCATAACTAACTGGTATTCCATCTGTGCAGGCTGCTTCTGGTTTTAATTACGCTGTATCTTCAAAACTATTACTTTCCTATCACTGCAAGTTGAGTTGCTTATATTAATTATCGTTAAAATTGTGTGACTAGTAAATTGTCACTTGTAGGCGACATACATATGCAATTAATATTCTGGACAACTATAGAACGAAGCATACTCTTTATTTAATCAAATAATAAAAACTGAGATATTTCTAGATAAGATGAAAATGTGAAAGTAACTCCTATTTTTAAATGTGATGATGAAACATCAGTTTGTAATTATATACCGATATCTTTGCTACCAGTAATCTCAAAGGTCGTTAAAAAAATTACATATAATCAAATATATTCGTTTTTAACCAACTTTTTAATGATAATCAATATGGGTTTAGATCCGGTCACTCAAAGGAATACGCCATTACGGAAATTATCGCCCCAGCAATAACCGCCCTGGATTGTAACGAAACACCCATAACTATATGTTTAGACTTACCAAAAGCAGTTGACACCTTAGACCATTATATTGGAAAGTTATGTATATTGTTTGATTTTTAAACCTGGTCCTCAACGTTGGTGACTGTGTATCCCTCGTGAATCGGATAATCATGGTAATGTCAGTCCTGTCTCAATTTGGGACGTATAAGAACCACTGAGAATGACTAGCACCCTGGCGGTTAACATCTTCAGTGCCAGCATAGAAAAGGTCGACTTGGTGTAAATGTTCTCGAAAAGACTAGTTCAATGATACCTCATAAGTTCATAACTTAACAATGGGGTTCCACAAATCCACGTTAGTCGCTAGAGGCGCTAATACGCAACTAGACCCAGAGGCTTAGGCCGACTTCGATTGAGCTACGCGAGTAACTCGCGTAACCCGAGGGCTACCCGAGTCCCAATCGAACAGCCGAGTTCACTCGAGCACGTGACCATTTTTGACCTAGATTAGTTACTCGAGGCAATCGCGAGTTTTACAGGATTCACTCGAGTAACTTACGTAGGCCCCCTACTGCATAAGAAATTAATTAAACATTACATGACACAATCATTTA
>OZ024854.1:38708533-38726033 GCA_964017155.1 Oasisia sp. SBJ-2009
CCAATGCTGTTTATTTTCTGCCTTCACATGACGCAAGTGGTGGAAGAAGTCGCTGCTACATATACCCGTGGGGAGAATGGAAGTCCTGCAATTATGACTGCACCGGCACACATAAGAGACATCGATCAGTTTGCTGTCGTACATTAGACAGTTTCGACGAGTGCAAAACAAGGTGTGGTTATGCGTCGTACCCAGATTCATACTTCACGCAGACAGAATCGTGCTACTGCCACCACGGCAGACGGTATGGTGGAAGGTGTTCCTGCTACAGGGGCTACTCCGGCACATGCTGTCAAACCAGTAAGTCACTATTTCAGTTCAGTAGTTACTGCACATGGAAGTCAAGAATATTAACGTTATTGAATACCTGCCAACTCTCCCGGATTTTCCTGGAATGTAATAGAATTTTGAAAATCTTCAGGACTTTCCTAATAAAAGTAAATATCCCATATTTTCGCTTCAAGTATCCAACAGCTCCCCCCTCCGTTTTCCGAGATCCAATCCGATGTGACCGTAGTGTTGCGCTTAACGTCCTACATATTCTTAATATCAATACAATATTTTAATTGATAACGTATTTCACGTCGTTATCCATGGTGTAGGAGATACAAACACACATGTACGAATTGTTGTCGTCTTCAGACATCGACGAATGCGCCAGTCATCCGTGCATGAACGGCGGGTCTTGCTACGATAGAGTGAACTCGTACAACTGCAGGTGCGCAGATGGCTACACCGGCGTCAGGTGTCGAACAGGTATGTTTCGGCCACATGTGTAATTGTAGGCACCAGATGTTGTGCAAACTATATTCGTCAGACACAACACTAATGCAGCATATTTAATATTAGATATATTAGACACTGTTACCTTCGGTGCTGTGAACTATTGTTCGCATTATGCTCATATTGTCAACATTCATTATAAGTATTGCATCGTCACCAAACCTAAATTTATTTGACACAAACTTTCAATTCGCTCACATACTCGAGACCGACCCCGGCAGGTTCGATGGGACAGTCCCTTAATATGACACTTAACGGCGCGATTTATGTCGAGGTAGTTGCATTGTACTGTTGTACTTGCACACACGGTAACATCGGTGTCATCTTTCGGACAGGTATATGTGTATAACGTGAAAATGTATGATGACGTTCATTTTTAGACACTTGAAAAAGCTGACATCGATATCACACGCGTCGTCTGCTTAATTGTTGTGTCACAAATAAACAACGTCATATCTCGTTATCTTCAGACATCAAAGAGTGCGTCAGCGCCCCGTGCCAGCACGGCGGGACTTGTGTAGACGGAGTTAACGCGTTCACCTGCGAGTGTCCGTCAGACTACAGTGGCGCCATCTGTGCCGGTAAGTTTGTGTCATGACGTAGTAAATCGACTTTAATGGTTTTGATTTTACTCACAGATTGGGGGTGTCTTTTAGGAATAAATAAATTAAATTCTTTAAACCGAAAGCTAATTCCGCCTCCATAAAACACTTAACGGGAAACTATTTGTTATAGGCTGACGCACCTGAATAGAAATTAACAATATGCAATTTTCATTAGTTCATTCTAGATCATAAACTTGCTAGCATTGCAAGGTGAAAATGTCATGGAATATAATGTTTTCATAACGGATAATGAATTGTTCTGGACCAGATCAAGACAAGAGTCTCGAAATAAAGGTTTTGAATAGTTATAATCCATGTCCATATTCCTGAACTAAGGCTAAGGCTAAACTAAGCATGCTGCTAAATTTAGGCTGCCAAACTACTGTTACTCTAGCTTTAGGCAACTTCAGAGCAGTTGTTTTCTATGTTGCAACGAAGAAGAGAACAAAATAGTTTAATTGAATATTCCTCAACTCAACGCGGTTGTTGATGTTACTTTAAGAAAAAATAACTTATATTGGTTGTTAGTTTCAGATTCCAAGAAATCCACCAGTGGCGGCGCAGTTGCAGGAATAGGTAGTTATTGTTATTAAATATGATAAACGAGTATGGAATAAAAGGACACTTAACCATTATTTCAACAAAATATACTACGAAAAGGCAGCCATTTATTGATCGCTTGACGGAGTTTGCTTGGCAATCAGGTCACATGATGGATAATTCAATTTCATACATCCCACTTTGCTATGTTTTTTTCGGATAATAAGTCGATGGTTCCTTCCTTTGAATATACCTACCATTATTATAGGACACCATATTCTCGTTTCGACCGGAACCAAAAATCACCACTCTTGAAGTGAATCGTCAGGTTGTTTGGTTCACATACATACAGGCTGAATGCCAGCAGAGCGCCATCTTGCCATAAGAAAAGTTTGCGATACCTAGTTTTGCCATTTTAGTCTTAAGGCTTTAATGTAATATATATACAACCTAATTCACATAGGAAGAATTGTTCTATCATGTTTTATTTCATATACTTATTGTACTGACTTTTATTTAATCTTATTTATTTGGCAATTTTAGTACATATTATTAATGTTATTACATTGTGTCTTGGCAAAAAGCCTTTAGAAAATAGTATCTATTTATTTATTTATTATGCTCATTTATTGTACTTATTTATATAATTTATTTTTAGATTTTACCAGTTTTTATATCTGTATCTCGATCACCAATCTTGTTACTAGCATTCCAATGTGTAACTGAAAAAACAATTTCCGTTTTTAAGATGATGTTTAAAACGGACAATAAAGTTTTTTAATCTTGAATGTTTGAATCTTGAAAGTCACCAATGCCCAAGCAATTCCCACCTGTACAAATGTATTTACAGTGATTGGTGTCGCTGCCTTTTGTGCGATCGTCGCTCTCGGTGTCTACTACTACTACAACAAGAGGCCGACTACTATTCACGTGCTCCACGGTACGTAGTGTGTGTGTGTGTGTGTGTGTGTGTGTGTGTGTGTGTGCGCGCGTGCGTGCGTGGGTGCGTGCGTGCGTGCGTGTATGTATTTTTGTTGTTGTGTGTGTATGGAGCGGGTGAATGTATGCGTATATGTGAGTGTGCGTGTGGTGCGTGGGTGTTGTGTGTATATACGCGAGTGTGCGTGGTGTGTGTGTGTGTGTGTGTGTGTGTGTGTGTGTGTGTGTGTGTGTGTGTGTGTGTGTGTGTTGTGCGTATGTGCGTATGTGCGTTTGTGCGTTTGTGCGTTCGTGCATGAGTTTGTTTGCTTGTAAGTATTTTCCGTGAGTGTGCGTGCGGGGTGTGTGCGTGTGGTGAGTGAGGATGTGTGTTGTGTGCACGTGCGTTTGTGTGTTCTCGCATGAATGTGTTTGCTTGTAAGTGCGTGCGCTAGCTTGAGACATGTCTGAGTGGTGCATGTGCGTGCATGTGCGTGCGACACAGTGTGTGCATGCTACATCTGTCCCGTGTCTGCTTCCGCCGGTTCCGCCGGTTTGACGGCTAGGCTGATGGCGGGATGGATGGATAAACTTACAAGTACTTTAAATATGCATAGCTTCTTGTACGTTTGAGGAAACAATGTGCAGTGAGGCGTGACTCAACATAAGTGAGGTTTAAAGATCCATTTTATATTGAATTCTTTATGATTGCCGACACGTGTTTTTTTTCCAGTTACAAGTATTAACTAACTGATAAAGAGAAAATGAGCTCTGAAGTTACGGGGATCGACTGAAGAGAAGTCGGACAGAAGAACAGTCGCGTGTCCAGTGACCACCGTCTCGAGGTGTCCCCAACTGACCGTGTATCGAGTGCGCGTGGATTGGCCTCTTATGGCGTGACACTTGTGACACTTGGACTACTCCTGCTTCACATACACTGACATATATGGTGCCCCGGATTACGCACAGATTGTCGTCACTAGTTTTTGAAGTTTTTCACAGCACGTTTGCAAAAATCACGAGATTGATACGTGTAACTGGTACACTATGGCTACCTTGATTGTGTGTAGCCTTGATAAATCACTAAACACATGGACACGTATCTTGTTGCGGGATCGCCTGGGTGCATTCAATCTACACAATAGTGGCCAATGTTTGAAAGAAGCAAACTACTGATATGTTTTGCCCATGAAGTTTGCCGCAGAGCGTAATTACAACTAACAACGGAAATGCGGTCAATTGCCATTAATCAACGTCTCCGAACTTCCGGGTCGATCGTAAACCATTGAATCGAGTCATACGACCCTTTCTGTGTAGTTGCATTGTTGGACATGTCTTTCAGATTACTAGGGCGGGCGGGCGGAGACAGACACAAAGACACACAGACACACAGACACACAGACACACAGACACACAGACACACAGACACACAGACACACAGACACACAGACACACAGACACACAGACACACAGACACACAGACACACAGACACACAGACACACAGACACACAGACACACAGACACACAGACACACAGACACACATACACACAGACACACAGACACACAGACACACAGACACACAGACACACAGACACACAGACACACAGACACACAGACACACAGACACACAGACACACAGACACACAGACACACAGACACACAGACACACAGACACACAGACACACAGACACACAGACACACAGACACACAGACACACAGACACACAGACACACAGACACACAGACACACAGACACACAGACACACAGACACACAGACACACAGACACACAGACACACAGACAGCATGTCTAGAAATCATAGCAATCGCGTGAATTACGTATGTTATGGATCTATATATATATATATATATATATATATATATATATATATATTATAATGCACTGATTGTTTGAAAGGTCTATTATAGTGGTGTTACTATAATTCTCACACCAACGTCCGGTTATACTGCAATTCATATATTCCATAATCCAATACGAGATACTGAACATGTTATACCTTGTTGCAATATTGGCAGTGATTGGTATAATTAGAATGCACTGATTGTGTGAAATGTCTATAGAGGTGTTACTATAATTCTCACACCAACGTCCGGTTATAATGCAATTCACACATTGCATAATCCAATACGAGATACTGAACATGTTATATCATATTGCAATATTGGCAGTGATTGGTATATTCACAATAGATTGATCGAAAAACCAGTTCTCCTTGTCAAGGGCAGAGGACAACGAGGCATATATTGACGACCGGCATTAAACCCTGTGCCACAGATACTCCCAAGTACTGCGTATAGCATGTGTATTTGCGGTAAAATATTTCGGGAAATTGCAATGTTCATTATTCTCAATGTATGACAATAAACCAGAAAGTTGCCTAATTAGTGCATGGTTTTTGTTTCGATTGTTCAAATTCCTGAATGGTTCTATGATTCGTATGAATCTTATATTGTATTTAAAACAGTCGATTACAGTTTTGTAATAGATACACAGTGGCGTCCACTCGTATCTCCAGCATCATTTAAACTAAAACAGGTTTTTTTCCACCGAAACCTTCCCCATAGATGCCCTTATATAGTATATGTGACCATTGTCAGAACTTTTCTAGAGTACAGCGATGAAACCTGGGACCCCAACTGTAAGGACATCGACCACGTAGAATGAGTACACAGTACACCAGAGTGGATAGAGCTTTGTTGTAATTGCCGACTCGACAAACACCTTCCGGCACAACAAAATAGTGAACTCCTAATTTATTTGCAGTTAAACCAATTTTGCATTAATCGAGGTCAAATCAAGATCGGAAAAAACAACAACCCAATCATCCGTCGAAGATCACTAAAATCCATCACTGAAACATCTAACTGGACTCACACGCCACCCTAGAGAGGCCATGATTGGGCACACCATACCACTCACTTACGATTTGAGTAATACCTCCTGGCTCGTTTTGAAAACATAGTTCCACAACAAACGTAGAGAACTGAATTCGGTTAATTGCATATATACGAAATTGGCTCCGTGTCAGATTAGAATAGGGAGCCCGTGGCCTATTTATGCGACCTGCCAAGATTGAACAATCCACCTGTTATTTAGCACATAATTAACTGTTTCTTATTATGCAGGTCCGCGATGTTTAACTGAGAAAACGTTGAGAAAAACACCCATTCAGTACAAACGTGCGATTGTACACTAGCGGCAAATCAAATGAGTAATCTTAATGAGAAATACTGATGAAATAAACCTACACAATAGTAATCTGGTTCACTTAATCCGACCGTCTGGCGACAACAACAGCAGCAGTTGACGATGTAAAATTATGTGTCTGGCGGAACAATGTGTACACGCACGATGTATAATTATGTGTCTGGTGGCACAATGTGTACACGCACGATGTATAATTATGTGTCTGGCAGAACAATGTGTACACGCACGATGTATAATTATGTGTCTGGCAGAACAATGTGTACACGCACGATGTATAATTATGTGTCTGGCGGAACAATGTGTACACGCACGATGTATAATTATGTGTCTGGTGGCACAATGTGTACACGCACGATGTAAAATTATGTGTCTGGCAGAACAATGTGTACACGCACGATGTATAATTATGTGTCTGGCAGAACAATGTGTACACGCACGATGTATAATTATGTGTCTGGCGGAACAATGTGTACACGCACGATGTATAATTATGTGTCTGGTGGCACAATGTGTACACGCATCAAGGCTGTTTAAATTAGATTGATATTGATTGTACCCTGTCATCAGTGCCACCAAAGTTCTAAAAGTGCCTGTTCGACGACACAAGCATACAACAAATAGCATTTCGCGTCCTGGAAATTATCTCTTCCTAATGTATAAGAAATTATGTTTTTATTAGGCGGCCACGTTCTGGTAATGCACGGGCGGTATGGAAATGTATTGAATATCAATTTGTTCAAGACGTTATGAGAATAATTATACTGAACGTAAACATAAACGTCTTCATTATAGTCCTGGCTCTGCCATATATGCCCGTAAAAATGTCGAGGTAAACGCAGTTTTTCTTTTGATTTGTATTCTACATACCATACCTTTCAACAATCCAGGAGGTGCTTTTTGAAAATCTGTGGCATAAGGTCACTGGAGAGTGAAATCCAAAATGGCCGCCGCTGACCAGGTTTTCATCTATACCTTTGGATCTAGAAGGGCTAGATAGCCAACCTTGGTATCAATTCCGCCTAAAATTGACATTCCCGACACGCCTGTCCTATCCATTTTACGATTTGACGCCATATTTGATGATAAATCCAATATGGCCGCTCATCCACGACGAGTGTCGACTGCAGAAACACAATAAGCCGTAATTCTCGATCGAAATGAGCCAGAACCTTGATTTTTATGTGCCTCTCGATGATTGTTATTATTCCCAATCAAATACATATTATTTCATGACCTTTCAGGTTGACCATATAGGTCAAAGGTCAAGTTAATGGGTAAAAATCAACACATTAAAAGCATATCTGGTCACAAAACAGGATATAACTGGTATATGCATGAGCCAGAGGTCGCATCTCAGTTGCTATCACCATAGCTCTGCTGAGATAAAGTTAAATTGATGAGATTATGTTAACTTTTAAAGGTTGTATATGCTCTGGCAAGGTCAAATGTGCCTAAACGTATGCATAAATCGTGTCCTCCTTTTAATATAGAAAACCAAGAATTTAAAGTGATGGTCAATTCATGATGTCTGATATCGGTCACACTGTTTATTTTAACATATTATGACAAACAAAAACTATTGTAACCTTTCAAGTAATTTATACCATTAAGGACCTGTAATGTACTATATATCTAGCTAGCATGTATACACGTACAACAAACTTTCCATCCCACTTTTAGCTAACAACGATTCTGACAGTTTCGAACTTGTGATTTGTGGCAATAAATGACACACATCACCACACGTTTCCTGCACGGGCACTGCACATTACCATATTTGCACATGGATAGCATATTAGTAGACAGGGAGCTATGACATGTCAACGGTTTGAGGGTGCCTCCGTCACTCGCGCGTTCACCGTTTCCGGTAGTTCTGCTCTATCGTCAAACTCAGTCAGATATACATTGTGATCACTGCATGCTTGATGCCAATTCTGCTGGTGACATATTTTCCAGTGAATGCGTGAACCTTCTCCAGAACAAGGTCGCGATGGTCGCCCACTCGCGATGTAGGGAAAGGCGCTCTGTCTCTTCGCACTTGCCCCATACTTGACTTCTATATAGGAGGTTTTTCAGATTATCACGGACTAGCGTATGGGTGAAGTGCAGTAGGCGCATGCCTGTGTCTGTGTCATTTAACATAACGACTAAATGTTGGCAGCCATGTTGGACTGCCCAGATGGCATGAGGCACGATCCTTTCATATGCATCTTTCACTAATTTTGCAGGCTCTGGAAAATCACTATTGGCTGTCGACTCTGTACTATGGAGGGGAGCTGGAACTTGTTCTTGGTTTACTACCATGCCACTCAACGCAATCGATACTACAGAAAGACTGACCAGCCACTATTTTCTGAGTAAGTTGCAGCAACTGATCCTTTTTCTCTCCGATGATTCCCAGCATTTCTCGATCTGCGTTGTGGACTCATCCGGGATAAAGCTCTCCTAAGACTATATTGCTAACACCATGACTCATCAATGTAGCTATCACAAATAACCTGGAGGGCTTCACAAGATGAAGATACAACTATCCGACCGACAGGACTTTGTTTACAACTCAACCGAAATGGTCGAAGCATGATTGGTTGGCGTACTGCCAAACCATTGGCATAAATTCCGGCAGTGTCGCTGTTTCAACCCTTCATGAGATAGGTCTCCAGTAGTTGTATTATTGTGTATCGGCAGACACTACAGAACTACGTTACAATTATATTCAATCCCAACACCAACGTCATCGATGAGATATGCCTTCAATTGAGCCACGTGTGACAGAGGTAAAATCGCCATCAAACAGGTGACTGGTGAGGAGGTGGTCGTCATGTGAGAAGACTTCCGCGAGAGTTATTCCACGTACCCGGGCGATCTCAATGTCCCACTCGGCAGATCCGAGCAGTTTAGGTACGGTGGTGTAGGATGCTCTATTAGATTTGGTGTCAATTACCGACAGTATCACACTTCGGCGGGTTACAAGTGTTTATTGTTACTGCAAGCTTCTTTGTCTGCAAAACCAGCTCTCTCGTCTGTATCTTTTCTCCATTCTCGAACACATCCATTATGTCAGCATTGATTCGGTAGCGAAATTATGCAATCTGACGCCAGAGGCTTTGATAATAAAGGGATTTGCTACAGCTCGCACAAAGTCAAGAAGACGGGAGACGTTGGCATCAAAAATAACGGCCGTGATGCTCCTGAGTTCCTGGTACATGGTGGTCTTATGATGCTCCATCATCCGCTCATCTGTGAGCTTAGGGCAGTTGTTCTGTATGATCAGGATCTCATGGGAGATCAGCTCAAACTCCGCTACAACTGCGAACATTAGTGTCTGGCTCTTTGATGCCGGCTGGGTGGACTGCTCCAACTTTATATCGAATTCGACGTAGTTGAAGCTGTCACACATATAGGGTTCTGAGGCTTTCGCCTCTAACAACTAAGTTTTCCTAACGTAGATCGACCCCTAGCAATTGACTCCATCGAACTCCTGAATAACTACCGCAACATATTTACATGCAGGATCAGGGCTTTATGCAGGATACAATTATTGCCAGTCACACATGTTTTGGCGGACACATGGACGTTAACTGTTAAGCTAGTTTAGGAACTTTCAGATGTTCCTGATAACCTGAAATGGGCTAAAACACACATATGACACCATTTACACTCACATTCAAGGCATAACTAACAATAGATATGGTTTTGGAAGACTTTTTTGTTTTGTTATTGCTCCTTTATTTTTTTACCCGTCCACCAATATTTCTGCCCGTCCATATTCGTTTTTACCTGTTATATGACGGGTGGAGGGGTCTCTACATAAAACTATGTGCAGGATACATGTAATGGCCACCACCATCTCTCCCGATCTGAAATGGTGATATACATGAATAGATTGAACATATTCTTGATGTTTATGTTGAATGCAGCCATATCAAACTTAGCTTGATACTCAATCGGGAAAGTGTTGTACTTGATAAGCAAGGGCTGTATGAGTGAAAAGACAAGTGGAACGTGCTACTTCGGTATTCTTTCCGCAGGTGTATTAGATCATCAACCTCTCAACTGAAAATATCAGTCACCTTGAAAATCATCAGCATGATTAGGATTGATCTTTAGTAGTGATTTCCGGTGAGAATTGAAATCAGGACTCGCTTCACGAAGAGCTCTGCTTCGAATACGGCATCGTCCAGGTCACTACCTCTGATGTAGCAACCAATGCATCTTGGTAGAATCTTCGCATAGTGAAACACTCCAAACATGCCATAGATGTCCACCACCAATGTGACTGACTCAGAATATCTGCAACCGTGTGAAACACGCCATTATCTCAGAAAACGGCCATCACCGTCTGAGACAGCTGCATGCGGACATTATGACATTTCTCGCAATGGTAAAATCTGTCACAGGATTTGGGCGGGCTGGCGGAAACCCCCCACACATCAAAAGAACATATGCAATGGTGATAAATGCCATCACATGGACGTAAGCCTCCATGGGGCACATAGGGAAGACCAATACAAATCATCAAGTAAATCAACTGGGCTTCATGAAGCGATGAACGACCTTTTGACTTTGACATAGTGCTTACAACCTTTAAAAGTTAACATAATCTCATCAATTTGACTTTATCTCAGCAGAACTATGATGATAGCAACTGAGATACGACATCTGGCTCATGTATATACCAGTTATATCCCGTTTTGTGACCAGATATGCTTTTAAAATGTTGATTTTAACCCATTAACTTGACCTTTGACCTACATGGTCAACCTGAAAGGTAATGAAATAATATGTATTTGATTGGGAATAACCACAATCATCGAGAGGGACATAAAAATCCAGTTTCTAGCTCATTTCGATCGAGAATTACGGCTTATTGTGTTTCTGCAGTCGACAGTCATCGTGGATGAGCGGCCATGTTGGATTTATCATCAAATATGGCGTCAAATCGTAAAATGGATAGGTCAGGCGTGTCGTGAATGTCAATTTTAGGCGGAATTGATACCAAGTTTGGCTATCTAGCCCTTCTAGATCCAAAGTAATAGATGAAAACCTGGTCAGCGGCGGCCATTTTGGATTTCACGCTCCAGTGACCTTATGCCACGGATTTTCAAAAAGCACCTCCTGGTTTGTTGAAAGGCATGGTATGTAGAATACAAATAAAAATAAAAACTGCGTTTACATCGACATTTTTACGGGCCTATATGGCAGAGCCTGGACTATTAGTCAATATATGTATCTGTATATATTGATATTTTTACGGTTTGTACGTTTATCATGGACATGCAAGGTCTACTTAGTAAACTTGGCTGACACTTTATATATAAATATCACGCAAAATGTTTGCATTTTTTGAAAACAGTATTTAGCGAGTGTGGCTAATGTGGTTAAATTAATGGATATTAATTCTGATTTTCCTACACCCGTAAAGGCGGAAAATATGTGATAGAATTGCAGATCTCACAGGTAGGTTGTGAGAAATCACTCTTTTTAACACTAACCCCTATTTCAAGACAACATGTTTTCAATTAAGTTGCTAAAGAGATGGCCATACACAGAGACCACAAACAGTGTGACTGAGTAGTTCTGCTTCACATAATTATTACAACTCTTTTAATATCTTGAGAACTGCGGATGTTACGCATCATATTTCCGAAGACATAAAAAGCAATCCACGCCATTCATGGTTTCACAAAAACATATTTCCGTCTGGAAAATTATCCCACAAACATTTTGGCTCATGGGTTACTTGAGCGACATACCAAGATTGAACACTCCATTTACTGGTTTAATTAATTAATGTTCCCGAACTTCGTGGTCCACCGTATACTATTGAAACAATTTGATACAAACACTCATTCAGCACGGTTTAAATACTGCATACATGACGGTACATCAAATATGTAGGCTGATAGCAATAATGAGAAGACACAAAACATTGTAATCTGGTTCCTGTAATCTGATCAATCAAGACTGGCCAGACACTTAAATTCAATGTAGTGCTTACAAACATGACCCATCCCCACCCACGTTGACGTAATGACCTTCGGTTTTTTTTTCAGTTAAACATAGATAGTCAGTTCAATACTCTGTTAAATGCTTTCTTAAAATCAACTCGATGTATTTTCACACGGACCACGAGAGATAGCGATAGATTGTTGTGTAGTTACACCATCCTTGAGGCAAGCCCGCTTGTCCAATGATGCTTACTTGGTTTTGCACAGTTTATTTGGAGTACGTGTATAGCTGGTGTGATGTGTGGTGAATTCTGAGGTGGTGGTCGGCTCAGCATTCTGTTGCTGTATCATTTGTGACAACATGAGTGCCGCGCCTTCTGTATGATTTGTATCTTACACAGGTGCTCACCATTTGCGTGTGCACCTGTATGTTGTATTCTTAGTAGATCGTGGGCCAGAAACCAAAATTGCGAAACCGGTACATTTTAAGGGATGAATGATCATTGTGATTTTTGGCAGCTTTCTGTGATAAATCACTCACTTTATCACGAATCTCATTTTCAAGACAACACAACACGTGTTCAATGAAATTGCTAAAGGGTTGACCATACAGAAGCCACTCTAAAATAGTTACTTTACAACTCAGTATGACAATTGCACATGGTGTATCTGAATGGTTATGCTTCACACATATATGTAAACTAATCCAATATCTTGTGGATAGGAGATGTTATGACATTTCATCTACCATGACGAAACTATGTAAGCAATTCAGGTTTTTATCAAATAAATCACAGAAACGTCTGGGTTATAAACCCATATTATCACCTTTCTAGGTCCTTATTTTTGGTAATGTTAACGTCAAGCAACAGTGACGCCACACGACGGGACTGATCGCGCAGGATTCTTAATAATTACCATTTAGTATTTTACCAGGGTGTGTGTGTGTGTGTGTGTGTGTGTGTGTGTGTGCGCGTGTGTGCGTGTGTGCATGCGTGTGTGTGTGTGTGCGTGTGTGTGTGTGTGCGTGCGTGCGTGTGTGTGTTTATGTGTGTTTGTGTTTGTGTGAGTGAGTGAGTGAGTGAGTGAGTAAGTGCGTGCGTGCGTGCGTGCGTGCGTGCGTGCGTGCGTGCGTGCGTGCGTGCGTGCGTGCGTGCGTGCGTGCGTGCGTGCGTGCGTGCGTGCTCTCGGCGACCCATTATATGTGTTATATTTTGAGCATTTTTAAATGTTAAATTTCTGTGGTAATAATGATGTCACATTCAGCGATGTAATAATAACATCGTCTCCGTTTGAGGCCTGACAAATTGGGGTGAGTTAGCGTTAGTGACGCTAAATGTTCTATCATAAAGGCGTTGTCATTAGACTAGTGTCAGTGCAAATTAATTCATGTGACTTCAACAAAATTATTCTAGGAAACTGCTGATTTAATATTCGTGATGGTAGCTGCTAACAGGTAGTTTGTATTCTTTGTTTACGGACATAGGTTCAAAAGATGCTTTTTATTTTCTGTATTTCTAGAATATCTTTTTTGTGTCCAGTTCCCACTCAGTGGCGCAGAGTCTCGCCATGTATCGTGACCCACTTACACCACTACGTTCTACATGACGTAATACACGTTCGGGATGATTGTAGTGACGTCACTTCATAATAACGAACTAACCTGATTCTTTCACCTACTGCTATCCTTTGCGAGAACGAACTTAGCAAATCATATAAACTATTCAATCTTGATATTTAGTAAAATTATTATAATCCGCTTCAGCTTGTTTTTGCGAAATGTCAGAACAACACAAATTCGTCTACGAGTCACGAGACTGCGATGATGTGACGTCATAAACAGTGCCCCACAATGACACAACGTGGAATCGGGTCGCCGCTACGAAACATTGTTAATACTCAGATGATGTTGAGATAATCGCAATAAACAATTTGCAAGACATATCTTCGACAATGCGCGTGACTTGGGAGGGTGTTTAGAATACATCAAAAGATGAAATAGAAGCAAAACAGCTGAATTTTGAATGACAATCCACTCGATCATGTACTTGCGTGACCGCGAGCTTCAAATGTGATTTTCTCAGTTTGAAGCTTTCTACCCTGTGCATATTCAGTGTCGAATAACTTTGGCTGTGCGTGAGCTAGATCCACGATATTTGGACCATTGGAAAGGGTAATAATATTCTTTCCAACGGTGTGACTAATTCAATTGTTTTATTTTTTGACATGTGACGCATTTCGTTAGAACAGGTCACAGATAAACTATCGAAAAGTCAAACTATTAACACATAATATTTGCGAGAAGTTACACAGACATTTATCAGATAATTCCACTTAGCAGTAATTGTTTATTTACATTTTGCGTCAGTTTATCTTCGACATTCGACCTAGAACAGTAGTTAGGGCACACGTGATTGATTAGCCAGGTATCAAGTATTGTATCAAGGAGACCCCATAAAGGGGTAGAGTTAGCTCTGGACACGCTCCTGTCCATCAAACTATGTATATGGAGCATAGCTTGATGGTCAGCGTTGATGGACTGGATGAATAGTGACTCAGTAGCCAATACATCACCCATCTACCACGCATCCGTGCGCCATGCATCCGCATCCACCAAACGCTCACTTGACCATCGATCCGTCCGTCCGTCCGTCCGTCCGTCCGTCCGTCCGTCCGTCCGTCCGTCCGTCCGTCCGTCCGTCCGTCCGTCCGTCCGTCCGTCCGTCCGTCCGTCCGTCCGTCCGTCCGTCCGTCCGTCCGTCCGTCCGTCCGTCCGTCCGTCCGTCCGTCCGTCCGTCCGTCCGTCCGTCCGTCCGTCCGTCCGTCCGTCCGTCCGTCCGTCCGTCCGTCCGTCCGTCCGTCCGTCCGTCCGTCCGTCCGTCCGTCCGTCCGTCCGTCCGTCCGTCCGTCCGTCCGTCCGTCCGTCCGTCCGTCCGTCCGTCCGTCCGTCCGTCCGTCCGCCCGCCCGCCCGCCCGCCCGCCCGCCCGCCCGCCCGCCCGCCCGCCCGCCCGCCCGCCCGTCCTGTAATCTGATCAATCAAGACTGGCCAGACACTTAAATTCAATGTAGTGCTTACAAACATGACCCATCCCCACCCACGTTGACGTAATGACCTTCGGTTTTTTTTTCAGTTAAACATAGATAGTCAGTTCAATACTCTGTTAAATGCTTTCTTAAAATCAACTCGATGTATTTTCACACGGACCACGAGAGATAGCGATAGATTGTTGTGTAGTTACACCATCCTTGAGGCAAGCCCGCTTGTCCAATGATGCTTACTTGGTTTTGCACAGTTTATTTGGAGTACGTGTATAGCTGGTGTGATGTGTGGTGAATTCTGAGGTGGTGGTCGGCTCAGCATTCTGTTGCTGTATCATTTGTGACAACATGAGTGCCGCGCCTTCTGTATGATTTGTATCTTACACAGGTGCTCACCATTTGCGTGTGCACCTGTATGTTGTATTCTTAGTAGATCGTGGGCCAGAAACCAAAATTGCGAAACCGGTACATTTTAAGGGATGAATGATCATTGTGATTTTTGGCAGCTTTCTGTGATAAATCACTCACTTTATCACGAATCTCATTTTCAAGACAACACAACACGTGTTCAATGAAATTGCTAAAGGGTTGACCATACAGAAGCCACTCTAAAATAGTTACTTTACAACTCAGTATGACAATTGCACATGGTGTATCTGAATGGTTATGCTTCACACATATATGTAAACTAATCCAATATCTTGTGGATAGGAGATGTTATGACATTTCATCTACCATGACGAAACTATGTAAGCAATTCAGGTTTTTATCAAATAAATCACAGAAACGTCTGGGTTATAAACCCATATTATCACCTTTCTAGGTCCTTATTTTTGGTAATGTTAACGTCAAGCAACAGTGACGCCACACGACGGGACTGATCGCGCAGGATTCTTAATACTTACCATTTAGTATTTTACCAGGGTGTGTGTGTGTGTGTGTGTGTGTGTGTGTGTGTGTGTGTGTGTGTGTGTGTGTGTGTGCGCGTGTGTGCGTGTGTGCATGCGTGTGTGTGTGTGTGCGTGTGTGTGTGTGTGCGTGCGTGCGTGTGTGTGTTTATGTGTGTTTGTGTTTGTGTGAGTGAGTGAGTGAGTGAGTAAGTGCGTGCGTGCGTGCGTGCGTGCGTGCGTGCGTGCGTGCGTGCGTGCGTGCGTGCGTGCGTGCGTGCGTGCGTGCGTGCGTGCGTGCGTGCGTGCGTGCGTGCGTGCGTGCGTGCGTGCGTGCGTGCGTGCGTGCGTGCGTGCGTGCGTGCGTGCGTGCGTGCGTGCGTGCGTGCTCTCGGCGACCCATTATATGTGTTATATTTTGAGCATTTTTTAAATGTTAAATTTCTGTGGTAATAATGATGTCACATTCAGCGATGTAATAATAACATCGTCTCCGTTTGAGGCCTGACAAATTGGGGTGAGTTAGCGTTAGTGACGCTAAATGTTCTATCATAAAGGCGTTGTCATTAGACTAGTGTCAGTGCAAATTAATTCATGTGACTTCAACAAAATTATTCTAGGAAACTGCTGATTTAATATTCGTGATGGTAGCTGCTAACAGGTAGTTTGTATTCTTTGTTTACGGACATAGGTTCAAAAGATGCTTTTTATTTTCTGTATTTCTAGAATATCTTTTTTGTGTCCAGTTCCCACTCAGTGGCGCAGAGTCTCGCCATGTATCGTGACCCACTTACACCACTACGTTCTACATGACGTAATACACGTTCGGGATGATTGTAGTGACGTCACTTCATAATAACGAACTAACCTGATTCTTTCACCTACTGCTATCCTTTGCGAGAACGAACTTAGCAAATCATATAAACTATTCAATCTTGATATTTAGTAAAATTATTATAATCCGCTTCAGCTTGTTTTTGCGAAATGTCAGAACACAAATTCGTCTACGAGTCACGAGACTGCGATGATGTGACGTCATAAACAGTGCCCCACAATGACACAACGTGGAATCGGGTCGCCGCTACGAAACATTGTTAATACTCAGATGATGTTGAGATAATCGCAATAAACAATTTGCAAGACATATCTTCGACAATGCGCGTGACTTGGGAGGGTGTTTAGAATACATCAAAAGATGAAATAGAAGCAAAACAGCTGAATTTTGAATGACAATCCACTCGATCATGTACTTGCGTGACCGCGAGCTTCAAATGTGATTTTCTCAGTTTGAAGCTTTCTACCCTGTGCATATTCAGTGTCGAATAACTTTGGCTGTGCGTGAGCTAGATCCACGATATTTGGACCATTGGAAAGGGTAATAATATTCTTTCCAACGGTGTGACTAATTCAATTGTTTTATTTTTTGACATGTGACGCATTTCGTTAGAACAGGTCACAGATAAACTATCGAAAAGTCAAACTATTAACACATAATATTTGCGAGAAGTTACACAGACATTTATCAGATAATTCCACTTAGCAGTAATTGT
>OZ024854.1:38731033-38813533 GCA_964017155.1 Oasisia sp. SBJ-2009
ACTACTACTACTACTACTACTACTACTACTACTACTGCTACTGCTACTGCTACTGCTACTGCTACTGCTACTGCTACTGCTACTGCTACTGCTACTGCTACTGCTACTGCTACTGCTACTGCTACTGCTACTACTACTACTACTACTACTACTACTACTACTACTACTACTACTACTACTTCTACTACTACTACTACTACTACTACTACTACTACTACTACTACTACTACTACTACTACTACTACTACTACTACTACTACTACTACTACTACTACTACTACTACTACTACTACTACTACTACTACTACTACTACTACTACTACTACTACTACTACTACTACTACTACTACTACTACTACTACTACTACTACTACCACTACTACTACCACTACTACTACCACTACTACTACCACTACTACTACTACCACTACTACTACCACTACTACTACCGCTACAACTACCGCTACAACTACCGCTACTACTACCGCTACTACTACCACTACTACTACCACTACTACTACCACTACTACTACCACTACTACTACCACTACTACTACCACTACTACTACCACTACTACTACCACTACTACTACCACTACTACTACCACTACTACTACCACCACTACTACCACCACTACTACCACCACTACTACTACCACTACTACTACCACTACAACTACCACTACCACTACCACTACCACTACCCCCCCCCCCCCCCCCCATTACCACCACCACCACTTTGCAATCCTCAGCCAGATGGTGCCCTTCCAGCACTCGTCTGTATAGTTCGTCTCTCCGACGTCTCGCCGGACTTCCTCCGTGTTATTTCACATCGTAATGTTTCCATGTGGCTGTCTGTCTGTCTGTCTGTCTGTCTGTCTGTCTGTCTGTCTGTCTGTTTGCTTGTTGTAGCATCGCTGATTGTATTAGGCAAACTAGCGAATGGCCCCGCATTTGTCGGTCACGTGACGTGTCACGGCAAAGTGACCGCTCCAGCTTTTTTAGTCACACCCACAACACGTCATGTCAGGTGTTTCCTAAGGAAATCGACTGCTGTGTGCTGTGAGTAGCGCCTTATGTTCTTACAGAAGGCGTTGGATTGAGGTTGTATTTGACGTGCACTTTTATCGGGTGTCATTCAGGACACAACACGGTTTGATTGGCTGCTCGGACTGGCCGAGTCCACCTCTGGCGAGTTCTCTGTGTAAGTAGACATGTTCTATAATTCATTTAAGGTGAGATTCCCTTAGATCGTTGAGGACGAGGACAGGTTATCTACGTTTCCGGTAAGAAACAACATTATTCATGCATGTTTAAAATAAAAAGTAGTATATTGAAAACATTGTGAATCTCGCTATATTGCATGTAATGTCTTTAATGAGGTCGCTACAGCCGAGTCGAAAAAGTACGCACTGTTATATGAAAGATACTCAATGCTAATGTAGATCTATGCCATGACAAATTTGAAATATATTATAAGAAACACTGCTTCAAGTAGCAAGACATTATTGTCGACCTGTGTGGTGTTATTTGTGGGTTAACGTACACACACTGACACGAGGGTTTCGTTTGAAACAAAATCAATTCAGTTGAACCTAACATAAACATGCGGAGTTGGAGGGACTTCAGGTTTCTTCATTCTGATAATAAGGTCTTACGACACATCTAGTCTTATTATTACTTCTATTCTTACTCCTACTGCTACTGCTACTGCTACTGCTACTATTACTGCTACTGCTACTGCTACTGCTACTGCTACTGCTACTGCTACTGCTACTGCTACTGCTACTGCGGCCTCTACAGGAATTTAGTTTGCATCACAGGTTGGATGATGTAGTTTAGTTGATGATATTTAAATTTCAAAATGATATGTATTTAGAACTCTGAAATGGTTGTTATGTTTCATTTTTATCTTTCCCATGATTTTTGATTGATATCTTACCCGACCTTTTAATTATATGTAAGCTGCCGTCCTTCTTGTTTTAGATTCACTTGAAGCTTTAACCCATTTCAGACGCCATGAACGTCTTCCTCCTTCTTGTCGTTTGCGCAAGCCTACTAGGGATGGCAGAATCTGCTTGCAGGTACAGCAAGCTTTGTTTGTTGCTACCTGCTTTGATATGAGAGCTATACGAAAATGACTACGAGAATCATAAAACGTTATGATAATAATTGAATTCATATTGCCATATTGATTTTACATACCCTGTTGATATTTTGGAAGTTTCTGAAAGGTAGGTTGCGTTTTATTGTTTTGTTTTGTAAGGGTGTGTTTGTGCAATGTTTCAGTTTTCACTCAGTAGTGTAACCAAATAACTCACAAATAAACAAATGCATATTTATTCATTTTTTTTAATATACCTATATAAGCACTTTCCACAAGGTAACAGTTTTACATGTTGACAATTTAACTAGTTAAATGCATTCCAGAATGTCCTAATTTAACCATTTTGTGTAGAACTGTTGAATTATTGATAACCAATCAAGTCGTAATGCTTTCTAAATGACTTCTAATTATGGAAATGTTTAATTCCTCGCGCAGTTAGACATAAAACACCGAGTGGAGGCTATAGTGTTGGCTCTACCTGAATGACCAATTGTGTTGGATTTATCAACTGAATGCAAACATATTACATAGGTGTTTTTTTCTATAACAATTATGTATTCAATAGTTGAATATTGGCAAAATAATAATTTTCCTTAACATTGTTTAAAATCCTTTATAGAAGTTTGTTGCAAGTATGTTTTCATTCAAAAGCATCACCAATGCTGTTTATTTTCTGCCTTCACATGACGCAAGTGGTGGAAGAAGTCGCTGCTACATATACCCGTGGGGAGAATGGAAGTCCTGCAATTATGACTGCACCGGCACACATAAGAGACATCGATCAGTTTGCTGTCGTACATTAGACAGTTTCGACGAGTGCAAAACAAGGTGTGGTTATGCGTCGTACCCAGATTCATACTTCACGCAGACAGAATCGTGCTACTGCCACCACGGCAGACGGTATGGTGGAAGGTGTTCCTGCTACAGGGGCTACTCCGGCACATGCTGTCAAACCAGTAAGTCACTATTTCAGTTCAGTAGTTACTGCACATGGAAGTCAAGAATATTAACGTTATTGAATACCTGCCAACTCTCCCGGATTTTCCTGGAATGTAATAGAATTTTGAAAATCTTCTGGATTTTTCTAATAGAAGTAACTATCCCATATTTTCGCTTCAAATATCCAACAGCTCCCTCCTCCGTTTTCCGAGATCAAATCCGATGTGACCGTAGTGTTGCGCTTAACGTCCTACATATTCTTAATATCAATACAATATTTTAATTGATAACGTATTTCACGTCGTTATCCATGGTGTAGGCGATACAAACACACATGTACGAATTGTTGTCGTCTTCAGACATCGACGAATGTGCCAGTAATCCGTGCATGAACGGCGGGTCTTGCTACGATAGAGTGAACTCGTACAACTGCAGGTGCGCAGATGGCTACACCGGCGTCAGGTGTCGAACAGGTATGTTTCGGCCACATGTGTAATTGTAGGCACCAGATGTTGTGCAAACTATATTCGTCAGACACAACACTAATGCAGCATATTTAATATTAGATATATTAGACACTGTTACCTTCGGTGCTGTGAACTATTGTTCGCATTATGCTCATATTGTCAACATTCATTATAACTATTGCATCGTCACCAAACCTAAATTTATTTGACACAAACTTTCAATTGGCTCACATACTCGAGACCGACCCCGGCAGGTTCGATGGGACAGTCCCTTAATATGACACTTAACGGCGCGATTTATGTCGAGGTAGTTGCATTGTACTGTTGTACTTGCACACACGGCAACATCGGTGTCATCTTTCGGACAGGTATATGTGTATAACGTGAAAATGTATGATGACGTTCATTTTTAGGCACTTGAAAAAGCTGACATCGACATCACACGCGTCGTCTGCTTAATTGTTGTGTCACAAATAAACAACGTCATATCTCGTTATCTTCAGACTTCAAAGAGTGCGTCAGCGCCCCGTGCCAGAACGACGGGACTTGTGTAGACGGAGTTAACGCGTTCACCTGCGAGTGTCCGTCAGACTACAGTGGCGCCACCTGTGCCGGTAAGTTTGTGTCATGACGTAGTAAATCGACTTTAATGGTTTTGATTTTACTCACAGATTGGGGGTGTCTTTTAGGAATAAATAAATTAAATTCTTTAAACCGAAAGCTAATTCCGCCTCCATAAAACACTTAACGGGAAACTATTTGTTATAGGCTGACGCACCTGAATAGAAATTAACAATATGCAATTTTCATTAGTTCATTCTAGATCATAAACTTGCTAGCATTGCAAGGTGAAAATGTCATGGAATATAATGTTTTCATAACGGATGATGAATTGTTCTGGACCAGATCAAGACAAGAGTCTCGAAATAAAGGTTTTAAATAGTTATAATCCATGTCCATATTCCTGAACTAAGGCTAAGGCTAAACTAAGCATGCTGCTAAATTTAGGCTGCCAAACTACTGTTACTCTAGCTTTAGGCAACTTCAGAGCAGTTGTTTTCTATGTAGCAACGAAGAAGAGAACACAATAGTTTAATTGAATATTCCTCAACTCAACGCGGTTGTTGATGTTACTTTAAGAAAAAATAACTTATATTGGTTGTTAGTTTCAGATTCCAAGAAATCCACCAGTGGCGGCGCAGTTGCAGGAATAGGTAGTTATTGTTATTAAATCTGATAAACGAGTATGGAATAAAAGGACACTTAACCATTATTTCACCAAAATATACTACGAAAAGGCAGCCATTTATTGATCGCTTGACGGAGTTTGCTTGGCAATCAGGTCACATGATGGATAATTCATTTTCATACATCCCACTTTGCTATGTTTTTTTCGGATAATAAGTCTATGGTTCCTTCCTTTGAATATACCTACCATTATTATACGACACCATATTCTCGTTTCGACCGGAACCAAAAATCACCACTCTTGAAGTGAATCGTCAGGTTGTTTGGTTCACATACATACAGGCTGAATGCCAGCAGAGCGCCATCTTGCCATAAGAAAAGTTTGCGATACCTAGTTTTGCCATTTTAGTCTTGAAGCTTTAATGTAATATATACAACATAATTCACATAGGAAGAATTGTTGTGTCATGTTTTATTTCATGTACTTATTGTACTGACTTTTATTTAATCTTATTTATTTGGCAATTTTAGTACATATTATTAATGTTATTACATTGTGTCTTGGCAAAAAGCCTTTAGGAAATAGTATCTATTTATTTATTTATTATGCTCATTTATTGTACTTATTTATATAATTTATTTTTAGATTTTACCAGTTTTTATATCTGTATCTCGATCACCAATCTTGTTACTGGCATTCCAATGTGTAACTGAAAAAACAATTTCCGTTTTTAAGATGATGTTTAAAACGGACAATAAAGTTTTTTAATCTTGAATGTTTGAATCTTGAAAGTCACCAATGCCCAAGCAATTCCCACCCGTACAATGTATTTACAGTGATTGGTGTCGCTGCCTTTTGTGCGATCGTCGCTCTCGGTGTCTACTACTACTACAACAAGAGGCCGACTACTATTCACGTGCTCCACGGTACGTAGTGTGTGTGTGTGTGTGTGTGTGTGTGTGTGTGTGTGTGTGTGTGTATGTGTGTGTGTGTGTGTGTGTGTGTGTGTGCGTGTGCGTGCGTGCGTGCGTGCGTGCGTGCGTGCGTGCGTGCGTGCGTGTATGTATTGTTGTTTTTGTTGTGTGTGTGGGGGGGGGGTGAATGTATGCGTATATGTGAGTGTGCGTGTGGTGTGTGGGTGTTGTGTGTATATACGCGAGTGTGCGTGTGCGTGTGGTGTGTGTGTGTGTGTGTGTGTGTGTGTGTGTGTGTTTGTGTGTGTGTGGGTGTGTGTGTGTGTGTTGTTTGTTGTGTGTTGTGTGTTGTGTGTATGTGAGTTTGTGCGTTTGTGCGTTCGTGCATGAGTTTGTTTGCTTGTAAGTATACGTAAGTGTGCGTGCGGGGTGTGTGCGTGTGGTGAGTGTGGATGTGTGTTGTGTGCACGTGCGTTTGTGTGTTCTCGCATGAATGTGTTTGCTTGTAAGTGCGTGCGCTAGCTTGAGACATGTCTGAGTGGTGTTGTGCGCATGTGCGTGCATGTGCGTGCGACACAGTGTGTGCATGCTACATCTGTCCCGTGTCTGCTTCCGCCGGTTCCGCCGGTTTGACGGCTAGGCTGATGGCGGGATGGATGGATAAACTTACAAGTACTTTAAATATGCATAGCTTCTTGTACGTTTGAGGAAACAATGTGCAGTGAGGCGTGACTCAACATAAGTGAGGTTTAAAGATCCATTTTATATTGAATTCTTTATGATTGCCGACACGTGTTTTTTTTTTCCAGTTACAAGTATTAACTAACTGATAAAGAGAAAATGAGCTCTGAAGTTACGGGGATCGACTGAAGAGAAGTCGGACAGAAGAACAGTCGCGTGTCCAGTGACCACCGTCTCGAGGTGTCCCCAACTGACCGTGTATCGAGTGCGCGTGGATTGGCCTGTTATGGCGTGACACTTGTGACACTTGGACTACTCCTGCTTCACATACACTGACATATATGGTGCCCCGGATTACGCCACAGATTGTCGTCACTAGTTTTTGAAGTTTTTCACAGCACGTTTGCAAAAATCACGAGATTGATACGTGTAACTGGTACACTATGGCTACCTTGATTGTGTGTAGCCTTGATAAATCACTAAACACATGGACACGTATCTTGTTGCGGGATCGCCTGGGTGCATTCAATCTACACAATAGTGGCCAATGTTTGAAAGAAGCAAACTACTGATATGTTTTGCCCATGAAGTTTGCCGCAGAGCGTAATTACAACTAACAACGGAAATGCGGTCAATTGCCATTAATCAACGTCTCCGAACTTCCGGGTCGATCGTAAACCATTGAATCGAGTCATACGACCCTTTCTGTGTAGTTGCATTGTTGGACATGTCTTTCAGATTACTAGGGCGGGCGGGCGGAGACAGACACAAAGACACACAGACACACAGACACACAGACACACAGACACACAGACACACAGACACACAGACACACAGACACACAGACACACAGACACACAGACACACAGACACACAGACACACAGACACACAGACACACAGACACACAGACACACAGACACACAGACACACAGACACACAGACACACAGACACACAGACACACAGACACACAGACACACAGACACACAGACACACAGACACACAGACACACAGACACACAGACACACAGACACACAGACACACAGACACACATACACACATACACACAGACACACAGACACACAGACACACAGACACACAGACACACAGACACACAGACACACAGACACACAGACACACAGACACACAGACACACAGACACACAGACACACAGACACACAGACACACAGACACACAGACACACAGACACACAGACACACAGACACACAGACACACAGACAGCATGTCTAGAAATCATAGCAATCGCGTGAATTACGTATGTTATGGATCTATATATATATATATATATATATATATATATATATATATATATATATATATATTATAATGCACTGATTGTTTGAAAGGTCTATTATAGTGGTGTTACTATAATTCTCACACCAACGTCCGGTTATACTGCAATTCATATATTCCATAATCCAATACGAGATACTGAACATGTTATACCTTGTTGCAATATTGGCAGTGATTGGTATAATTAGAATGCACTGATTGTGTGAAATGTCTATAGAGGTGTTACTATAATTCTCACACCAACGTCCGGTTATAATGCAATTCACACATTGCATAATCCAATACGAGATACTGAACATGTTATATCATATTGCAATATTGGCAGTGATTGGTATATTCACAATAGATTGATCGAAAAACCAGTTCTCCTTGTCAAGGGCAGAGGACAACGAGGCATATATTGACGACCGGCATTAAACCCTGTGCCACAGATACTCCCAAGTACTGCGTATAGCATGTGTGTTTGCGGTAAAATATTTCGGGAAATTGCAATGTTCATTATTCTCAATGTATGACAATAAACCAGAAAGTTGCCTAATTAGTGCATGGTTTTTGTTTCGATTGTTCAAATTCCTGAATGGTTCTATGGTTCGTATGAATCTTATATTGTATGTAAAACAGTCGCTTACAGTTTTGTAATAGATACACAGTGGCGTCCACTCGTATCTCCAGCATCATTTAAACTAAAAAAGGTTTTTTTCCACCGAAACCTTCCCCATAGATGCCCTTATATAGTATATGTGACCATTGTCAGAACTTTTCTAGAGTACGGCGATGAAACCTGGGACCCCAACTATAAGGACATCGACCACGTAGAATGAGTACACAGTACACCAGAGTGGATAGAGCTTTGTTGTAATTGCCGACTCGATAAACACCTTCCGGCACAACAAAATAGTGAACTCCTAATTTATTTGCAGTTAAACCAATTTTGCATTAATCGAGGTAAAATAAAGATCGGAAAAAACAACAACCCAATCATCCGTCGAAGATCACTAAAATCCATCACTGAAACATCTAACTGCACTCACACGCCACCCTAGAGAGGCCATGATTGGGCACACCATACCACTCACTTATGATTTGAGTAATACCTCCTGGCTCGTTTTGAAAACATAGTTCCACAACAAACGTAGAGAACTGAATTCGGTTAATTGCATACATACGAAATTGGCTCCGTGTCAGATTAGAATAGGGAGCCCGTGGCCTATTTAAGCGACCTGCCAAGATTGAACAATCCACCTGTTATTTAGCACATAATTAAGTAATGTTTTTTTATTATCCAGGTCCGCGATATGTAACTGAGAAAACGTTGAGAAAAGCACCCACTCAGTACAATCGTGCGATTGTACACTAGAGGAACATCAAATAAGTAATCTTAATGAGAAACACTGACGACATAAACCTACACAATAATAATCTGGTTCACTTAATCCGACCATCTGGCGGCAACAACAGCAGCAGTTGACGATGTATAATTATGTGTCTGACGGAACAATGTGTACACGCACGATGTATAATTATGTGTCTGTCGGAACAATGTGTACACGCATCGAGTTTGTTTAAATTAGATTGATATTTATTGTACCCTGTCATCACTGCTACCAAAGTTCTAGAAGTGCCTATTCACCGCCACAAGCATACACCAAAGAGCTTTTCGCGTGGTGGAAATTATCTCCTCCGAGCTGTGTAAGAAATTATGTTTTGATAAGGCGGCCAAGTTCTGGTAATGCACGGGTGGTATGGGAATATATTGAACATCAATGTGTTCAAGATGTTATAAGAATAATTATACTGAACGTAAACATCAACTTCTACTTTAATCAGTATTTTTTCTGTATATATTGATATTGTTACGGTTTTCTAAGTCTAACATCGACAAGCTAGGTCTTACTTAGTAAACCTATCTGTCACTTTATATACAATTATAACGCGTCATTTTTACATTTATAGAATACGATTTTTAGAGAGTGTGGTTAATGTGGATAACTTATTGAACATAAATTCTTACTTTTCCTACATCCATAAAGACGGAAAATATGTGATAACATTGCAGGGCTCACATGTTTTGTGAGAAATTACCCCTTTTAACACTAACCCCTTTTTCAAGACAACACGTTTTCATTTAAATTGCTAAAGAGATGGCCATACACAGAGACTACAAACAGTGTGACTGAATCGTTCTGCTACTCATAATTATTAAAATTGTTTTAATACCTTGAGGAATGCGGATGTTACGCAAAATATCTGCCACGACATAAAATACAACCCACGCCTGTCATGGTTTCATATAAACATATTTCCGTCGGGAAAATTATCCCACAACCATTCTGCTCCATGGGCTACTTAAGCGACATGCCAAGATTGAACACGCCACCTACTGGTTTAGCGTTGTAATTAATTAATGTTCCCGAACTTCCTGGTCCACCGTATGCTATTAACACAGTTTGATGCAATCACTCATTCAGCCAGCACGGTTTAAAGACTGTATAGTTGACGGCACATCAATATGTAGGCTGATAGCATTAATGAGATGACATTGTAATTTGATGCCTGTAATCTGATCACTTGGCGTTAACGACAACATGAATGCATTGTTGCATAAATAGCCTTAATGTTCACTGCCAAGAAGTCTTGTAATTGATGACTGCGACAAGAATTTAGGTCAAAGCTGGAGAAACATCAAAGTCTGGGTAACCTGTAATGGCAACAATTCACATACAAGGTCAGTCTGCGGTTTTGTAATTATTGGATATAGCAATGATAACAAACACCAATTATCTCGTGGTATTTAACTGGGTCTTGTTGTCGTGCCCTGTTGTCTTTTCTGTTATATTATCAGCATTACCAATCAGACAGACACGTTGTGTGGAATTTGAGAATTACGAAGGAGAATTGTCACACTTTATCCTCCTTGCAGTAACAGACCCGAAGCACCTGTGTTGGTAAGCTTAGTTGTACTTGATAATTTAACAAGAGTGCTACCCCGATAATTTAATTTATTGTTATTATATGCGGATAAAGACGCATGCAGATTTTTACCCATGTCTACGCCATCCGTCTGAACTAGTTGCATGTTATGTTTTATTTTCATGCTACCAAGACCCATATTTATCAGCTATATTCCTTTTCTTTTATATTCTTGTGTGATAACGGATGTGTGATACCTTACGGTCACTACTGTTATTTATTTATTAGAAATTGATCGAGAAGAATTTCCATAATTAGAAATGTTGTATTACTGTTCACATATGAATGATGTGACTACCAAATGTTTTTGGACAAACGTCCCTGTAAGATTTATTTATGGCATTCAGCTGAAAGCTTTCAATCAGACAGACTCATACAATCCACGTACAGATACAGGTATAGGCCGGTAGAGTAAAGTGATGTGTAATGACTTGGTTCAGTGATATGGTCGTCTACCGCCAGGTGATCAGATTACAGGAACCAGATTACAGTGTGTTGTGTTTTCTCATTAATGCTATCAGCCTACATATCGATGTGCCGTCAACTATACAGTCTTTAAACCGTGCTGAATGAGTTTTTGTGTCAAACTGTGTCAATAGCATACGGTAGACCAAGAAGTTCGGGAATATTAATTAATGATAACGGTAAACCAGTAAGTGGCGTGTTTAATCTTGGCATATCGCTTAAGCAGCCCATGGAACAGAATGTTTGTGGGATAATTTTCCCGACGGAAATTTATTTTTATGAAACCATGAATGGGTTTGATTGAATTTTAGTATAAAATGACAATTAAGTTTACTAAGTAAGATATAGCTTGTCCATGATAGACGTAGAAAACCGTAAAATCGTTTTCGACCTATACGCTGATGATACCCAGCTGTACATGAAATTTGAGAGGACAGAAATTAACAGTGTTGTCATTACGCCGAATTGAACAGTGCTTAAACGATGTTCGTGCATGGATGGGCGACAATCAGCTGAAGGTGATTGACGACAAAACGGTTGCTATCATCATGCAGCAATCGAGCGAACCACAACATCACCGTGATCAAAATTGGCGATTGCGACATAACGCCAAGTTCTACTGGCAGAAACATCGGCGTTATATTTGACACGGAAATGTCAATGGTCAGCCATGTTAGACATGTCTGCAGTACATCATACTACCATATAAGGAACATTGCGTCGATCCGATCATGTCTCACCCAGAAAACCGCCGTCCGCCTTATATATTCTCTTGTCATATCGAGAATTGACTACGCGAACTGCCTCCTGTATGATCTCCCATGGTGCCTAATATCTAAGTTACAAAGAGTCCAAAATGCAGCCGCTAGACTAGTGGTCCGCTGCCACAGATGCGAACATATTACACCAGTTCTCATGAAACTGCACTGGCTCCCGGTGAAACAACGAGTTCAGTACTCAGTCCTGCTACTGGTGTTTCGTGCACAACAGTGAGGGTGTTACGCTCAACCACGAACAATGACTTCTACGTGCCGCCATCATTATTATCAACATACTGATTAAAGCAGAAGTTTATATGTTTACGTTCATTATAATTATTCTCATAACGTCTTGAACAAATTGTTGTTCCGTATATTCCCATACCGCCTATGCATTTCCAGAACTTGGCCTCCTAATAACAACATAATTTCTTTGAACGGATGTTGCACATGGTTACTTATAAGGACCTGTGCGTTTTAGGAGCCCTCTTGGCATTATGGCATTTAGCGTAAAACACATCTACCACAGTACACACACGCACGCACGCACGCACGCACCCACCACACACACACACACACACACACACACACACACACACACACACACACACACACATATTATTTAGTAAAAATCCAAACGTCGAGTGTCTGTTACATTACAACTGATAAGGCTTCAGTGTGCGAAGTTAACTAGTCAATGAGCCTTTGATATCCCGCCAGCAAGGAACGATATTCATCCGACGGCTATCGTAAGTACGGTCGACATAGCAATACGCCACGAGACGATGCCTATCATAGTTCGCAGCGTGTTCGTTCAAAGTAAGACACACGACCACTCCGAGTGAGATACGGCTTTTACAAAATGCATTGTTATCTCTGTGACTCGCAGGTTTTTGGATGGCCCAGCGATACTGGATATAGCAATTAACGTAACACCAACACTGAATATTTCATGTTATTAAATGGAGTCTTGTGTGTACATTTAAACTAACGTAATCTTGATAACAGCATTGACTTGATTCTCGTTGTATGGCGCTTTGCCTTGCAGCAGACTATACTATACAACAATCTTAGTGTGAACGAGTCGTGAAGAGTTCTAGTCGAGAACACAATTCATTGAGAATGACGGCGCTATACCTATCCGTTTCGCGTACTCGCTGGCAAATACCAACGACACGAAATTTCTGTATCACAGAGTCGTAGTCATGGATGAGTTAAGGGGCTTTACGCAAAACTCTCTCTGCTAAAGCTTGTTCCCATGTGAGCCCCAGTTTTGCCGTATTGGGGTTACGAATCCAATCACAGGCACGTCGTGTGGAATTCGGAAAGACCGATCGGTTGTTTTAAGTATTTATTTGTCTTAAGGTGAAATGTATAAAATATGGCTAATTATGTTGTTTCAACTTCGCTATGCACACGTAAGACACCGTCCTGATGCGCTTGGGATGCGCTAACTGCTCACGCCCTGTTACATTGGGTTGTTTACGTCAACTCGACGGCATTAAATTGATCTAAAACACAATTTTAATAAGCATACAGTCTTGTGTACCTGGGAAGAGCAATATGTGAGAGAATGAATGGGATAAGACAGACCTGGAAAGAGTGGGAGGAGACTGTCCGGAGAACAAAAGCATAAGACAGAAGAGGAAAGAAAACGAAGAAAAGATAAGAGTAACCATGACCAACCTCACCCCTGACGACAGGGCAATTTTTGGCAGATGACTTGACACCCTACCATGCTATCCTGGACTCCGGAAGCTGCCATCTTGAGACAGTAACGTAAGCCAAATTGCTTACGTCACTGGCGCATTGTTGAAAAAGGCAAAGCTTGGCGGAGATCTCGCGCATAATTGTAATAATGACGTTAGCACACCGCACATATTGGATGTTCGAACGTGCACGCCTGTGACATAAGCTGGTTACGTCATTGGTTTTGTGTTTCAACTTGGCAGCGCCCTGAATCCAAGATTTTGGTACAATTATATTATACTTAGTTGTTTATTAACTATCTGTGTGCATAATTATTATGCACAACCAATATATTTTAACTATGTAAGCACGGGCGTCGATCGGTGGGGGACGGGGGGACGCGTCCCCGCCACTTTTCAGGGTGGGGGGACAGCATAGGAATTGCCCCCCCCCACTTTTCAGTTCAGAAAAATTGCGAGGCATATAGCTTGACTCAACACTCATCTCTCTTAAAACCCGCTACATAGGAATAGCTAGACAATAAAGTCGCGATATGAAGTTCAGAAAAGTTATTTATAGCAAATTAACACGAGGCAAACAAGTTTTGAGGCAAGTTTTGCCTCAAAATCCGTGGTAGTTATTTAAACAAACGTAATATTTGTATGTATTGAATGAAATTTAACCAACTCTTCACAGTCGTCATCACAGGAGAGTCATCGAACAGCACGTGGCTTTATACCAAAAAGGCTTTGTTATTTCGCTGCACATTGATGATTTTAAATTTGTCGCGCAGAAAGGCCAATGGAAAGTTTATAACTACCGGAAAAATGTAAGCCGCTGCCGGGCTCTATCAGTCTGCAACATTGTGTTGATATTATTAATAGGCTCTAGCCAACAAGCATATTTTAAATGATGAAATTTGCGTTGCGCTTTTACCATTCGTCTGCATCATGCTTATCGCCTACGGCAGAACCGGCGGATTCCTGCACTTTGTGTAACTTATTCCCATTTGAGTGATGACAAATTTCTTTGCCAAAATGTTCGATTGGGAAGTTCTACACAGGCACAGCATAGGAGCAAACGATTTTTACGGGAATGAGTGGATTGAGTATCTTTAAGCCTAAGGCTAAGGTATAATTGCACATATATAGTAAGGTATTCTCGTAGATTTAGCTACAGGCAGTACATGGCAATGGGGTACCACAATAACCAATTCGACAGAGGGCGCTCTAATGCAACTAGGGTCTTTGTGCCGTATGTTACGTATTCTTGACGATTTGAGGGTAGTGTGTAAAGTGTTGAACGTTGTGCGGAAAGCTTGTTTAAATCATCCTACAATCAGCTGTTGAATTCGCATGACTCCGAAACATCACACATAACTAAATATGGATATAGTCTAGCATGTCCGTCAATGTGAAGGCTTGATATGTAAATTAATGTGCATTTACAACCAATGGAACATCGACTGGTTGCCCGATACTTGTGCTGGCTCGATGCCGGAACGGATGTTTAAAATAATCTACTAGCCTGTCCTGCGCCTCTTCTCATTCCCACTCTTTCATTGTAGTGTGGCCTGTAGCAATATCATAATTTGAGTTTTAATACTGTGCATTCATATATTGCTGTGATGAAAATAGATACACATTTTGGTAAATACATAAGAACAGCTGGCACATATGTGCGAATTGGAAAGTAGTAGGTAATACATAGACTACAGTTAGGCATCGCTGACCACAATGGAAACAAGTGCAAGAACACATGTAATCCCTACATATGGAGTACACTAGCTATACTAATACTTTATGTTCATGTTTACAATTTTTAATAAATCCATCACCATTATGGTTGTCATATAAAAATGACATATCATACAAGTCTTAACATGTCTACCATTAGCAACATTCGCCTAAAGGTATTGCTCTGGGGTGACAATAACACTAACGTATTTTTCATTAGTAAATCATCAGCTGCAGTTAGGGCGCACGGTTTTTGGCCTTAGTTAGCCCTGGCTTAAGTTAAGCTAAGCGTCGATATAATCATTTGATTCTGCTTATCAACTTTCCAAAAATGCTTGATGCTGAGAACCGGTCTAACAGTCTGTTTACAAACAAATGACATAATCTGTGTAACAGGAATTAATACATCATACTGGAAAACTAGTGCCCCAGCAAGTGCATAGCGAAAACATATTTGGGCCCTTTGGCTTGAGCCTGAGGTTGGCTGAGACGAGGCTTGACAAAAGGCCTTGGCTTGGCTTGGCGCTCTATCTTTTCGCCTTCGGGCATCGATGAGCCTGTTTTGCCGTGACCCGGCGTGGCATATACTTTTATTACCCAGACTATCTATAGTTATATCGAAAGGTACGTGTCAATCTCATAAACCTACACTTACGACAAGTTACGGTTTTACCCACACATTGACATGTATGTTACCATCATTCACTGTCAGAACTGACGGCAGGCGCGTGACTTCACAAGTTGATTTCAACGAAAATCTTGCTGTCAAATAGCATAAAAAACTATTCAAAATTAAACTTATATTAATACAAAATTTCCGTTCCGCAGCCGACTTAAAAGTGCTGCTACTCAGAGAAAGGAGCTCTTTCCATTACTGGAAACATGTAACAGGTCAAATCAACATGAATATTTACAGTTTTACTCAGAAAGGTTTATTGATGCGGTCATAGACTTTGGCAATGTCCTTTACCGACGAGAAATAATTAAAAAAATTAATTATTAATAAAATTGTGGTGAACATGAAAACCATACTTGGCAGCTAGTTTCCACTACACATATTTTAATTATAAACCTTTCCCACAAACTGAACACATATCAGACAGTAGTATTGACTACTTTTGTAAAAACTAAAATAAAAAGGAATCAGAACATTCAGTTGAAGGGTATGATTTATAGAGCCTAGCAATAGATAGAATAACTCATTGATATATATTTTAATATATATATTATTTAACCGATTACCACTCAAGTCGGGCATTGACGGTTACCCCGAATCTCCTCAGGTCGGCCATAGCCGGCCAGCGAATACAGCACATCGTTTGAATTCGGTTTACATGGTTGCATCTAGTGATTAAGAAATTCAATAAATGCGACACCTATCTAGACATATAACGTTAAATTGTGACTATTTTGGATACTTCCTTTCTCAAAAATATCTACCGCGTTTTCGAAATTTAACAACATTAGTTTTCGTTTTTGGACATTTCAAAATGTCCTTCAGCTAGGAAGTTGGCCACGTATACAGCTACAATGTGTAATATTTTATAACATGTTATATACCAGTGTGTAGATAATTTAATGTTCTTTTAAATAAACCCAACTTGTAGCAGTAGAAATCCAAGCATAACAAAGTTACACCGCTACAAAGTATTTTATTTAAAAAAGGTTTATGAATGTCATAGTGTCAACCAAGAAATGGTCAACATATTTTAAATTTATAACACCAGTTTTAACACCACTATGTAGGTACTTTTATTATCTACAACATGCATACAATATGCCATTGCGAGAATTGAATAATAAAGGCGCTAGAGCAAAGAAAATGGCGCATGCAATAGTTTTAAACATCTAGGTCAAAATTAATAGTTGAGGAGCCACAGGCTTCACGTTAAAATCGGCTGAGTGCTAATGGGTTAATATATGTGTATATAATAATTATTTATTTATTATGTATATTATATATATATATATATATATATATATATATATATATATATATATATATATAAGTATATAATTATTGTATACACATATATTACATATTGAATATATATTAAATAATATTAAATAATATTAAATAATATTAAATAATATGTATATAAATTATATTATCATGTATAATATGTGTAATATTATATATTAAATTATGTATTTTATATATTGCAAAAACAGAATACTTATATATAAGTATATAATTATTGTGTTTTGCAATATATAAAATACATCATTTAATATAATATTATACATATTATAAATAATAATATTACGCGCAGTAACATAATATCGGTTTGAGCATTTTAACAAAACAATTGTTTTTAATAATGATTATTTCCTGGTAGTATAAAATAATTAAAAGTTCATAACTATGTTCTCTTATCTTCAACTGACGACGATATTAAAAAAAATTGTGGTCTGACCCCACGGTTTAATAGCAGCAAGATGGTGGCGCCACCTGACGGAGTTCACTGTGGCAGTAGTGACTCAGCGACGAACGTGCGTTATTTACTTACACATTTTGATCGATTTCAGGCTTTAATTATTATTTTTGATCACGTGACAAGTGCATACGCGTAGTACAGGTGTAGTAGATACACCCTGCGAAGTTTGGTCATTGTAGGTGATCATTTTGATGGTTTTTTCGAGGTGCGGGCCTAAACTGCAAAGGCCAATACAATCTAGGCCTCCGCCTCCGGCTCCGTCGCTCCGAATACATTATGGCATTTATGATTATGCATTTTATCAAGTTTTTTGTAATGTTGTTCGTTGGTCGAGGTAAGATTTTTGCGTTTTCATATCTGTAATTTTTTTATATCAATTGATATATGATACTGTTCGTGGTATTTGTAATACATGTTAGAATCATCATTTAAATGGCGCCATGTGATAGATACTAATATGTGTAAATGCACATTGTCACATGATTGTGTCATTGGCATATATTGAGCTTAGCCTAAGGCCGCCTTAGCTGGATAATAAGTTTTTCTAATTTTGTACCATGCACACTGTGAACATACATCCTAACTGAATACCACAACACAACACAACACAACACAACACAACACAACACAACACAACACAACACAACACAACACAACACAACACAACACAACACAACACAACACAACACAACACAACACAACACACACACTGTGAACATTCACCCTAACTGAATACCACAACACAACCAGGGCTTTATGCAGGATCAAATTATTGCCAGTCACATGTTTTGATGGACACGTGGATGTTAACTGTTATCTGCTTAGCTGGTTGTAAACTGCTTCATATATGTGCCTACTATAGACCTAATGTAAATGACGAAAACAGCTTAGAACAGTTCGAAATATCATTAAACAGAGTAAAACAAAACCAACACATATTCATTGGAGGAGATTTCAACTTCCCAGGATGGGATTGGCATAACGAACTGTTAAAATCAAACTGCCAAAATGTATCGCTACATGAAAAATTCCGAAACATTCTTGATGACTTTGGCCTTATACAAATTATACATAAACCAACAAGAGGAGATAACACCCTGGACCTAATGATAACAAACAATCCTACTAACATAAACCGAACAGAGGTACTACCAGGAATTTCAGACCATGACTGTTGCTACACAGAACTAGACATAAACCCAATGAAACAGAAACAGAAACCGAGAAAGATTCCCCTTTTCAATAAGGCGGACTGGGAAAATTTCAGACAACAAATGAGAGAAGTAAACAAAACTCTTCAAAATTGCTATGAACAAAACAGTGCAAATACATTATGGTGTACATTTCGGGATACCATTGTCAAAAGGAGCTGAAATGTACATACCATCCAGAATGACTAAACGTAGGGATGGATACCCTTGGATAACACAAACATTAAAGAAACTTATGAGGAAAAGGGACAGAATGTATAAAAATCACAAGCACACTCCAAAATACAAAGACCTAAAACGAACTATACAGCAACAACTAAGATCTGCCTACTGGAACTATGTAAATGAGATTGTCACCTCTACTGATGATGGTACTCAAAAACCAAGTTATGCTAAGAAATTTTGGACGTACATGAAACACTGCCGTACAGACCACACAGGGGTATCACCACTCAGACAAAATGGAATCCTACATTCAAACCCCACAGCCAAAGCAGAGATACTAAATCAACAGTTCCAGTCAGTCTTTACAGATGACCAATCTCCTCAAGAAACCAATCTATACAATTCAACTCTACCAGAAATGCCAGACATAGAAATTACAGAAACTGGTGTACTAAAACTCCTGCAAAATCTTAAACCCTATAAAGCCCAAGGACCAGACAACATCCACCCAAGAATTCTAAAAGAGTTAGCTGTTGAAATTACCCCATCACTTACCTTAATCTTTCGGAAATCATATGAAACAGAAGAAGTCCCCAAAGACTGGTTAAAAGCAAATGTCTCACCTATCTTCAAACATGGCCAAAAATACCTTGCTTCCAATTACAGACCCATCTCCTTGACATGTATAGCATCTAAATTAATGGAACATATCTTAGTTAGTAATATAATGAAACATGCACAGTCACACAACATCCTTTACGACCTTCAACATGGCTTTCGATCTCGTGTGTCATGTGAGACACAACTCATCCAGTTCACAAACGACCTAGTCACAAATATGCAATCTGGCGCACAAACGGATGTCATAGTGATGGACTTTTCTAAAGCATTTGATAAGGTCAGCCATACCAAACTAGTTGACAAACTCCATCACTATGGCATCCAAGGCAAAACAAATTCCTGGGTTAAAGCATTCTTAACCGATCGATCACAAAGAGTACTGATAGAGGGCGAGGCTTCTTCTGAAGTCCTTGTAACATCAGGAGTCCCTCAAGGTTCTGTACTTGGTCCCTGCCTATTCCTTTTTTACATTAACGACATTCCAGACAATATTACTTCTACAGTTAGACTCTTTGCTGATGACACCATAATGTATATAGCTCTTAAGCCTAAGATAAACACAGCTACACTCCAGGAAGACCTTAACACACTCGACAAATGGACACAAAAATGGAAAATGAGTTTCAACCTTGAAAAGTGCCATGTCATCCCTGTTACAAGAAATAAAACTATCACTAAAACCCAGTACATTCTCCACGGACAACCACTTCAAACTGTTTCACAAGCTAAATATCTTGGCCTAACCATAACATCTGACCTTCGGTGGAATGCCCACATAAATAGCATCTCTTCAAAAGCAAATAGATCATTAGGCTTCCTCCGCAGAAATCTAAAAGTATCATCAATCCAAATAAAAACTCTTGCTTATTTCACCTTTGTTAGACCTATCCTGGAAAATAGCTGTACTGTCTGGGACCCTTACACCGCTACACAAATAAATAAACTTGAAATGATACAACGCTGAGCAGCTCGATATGTTTTACATCGCCACCATAATACGTCAAGTGTCACCAATATGCTCCAGTCATTAGGCTGGAGATCCCTAGCAGACCGTAGAAAAGATGCAAAACTATGCATGTTATATAAAATATCAAATGACCTAGTGGGCATACCTGCAAATAAATATCTAATTCCTTCAAACACAGTCACTAGAAAGCAACATTCATTGTCTTACGTTATCCCTCACTCCAGATGTAACTACCACTTGTATTCTTTTTTCCCAAATACCATTCGACTTTGGAACTCCCTCCCCCAACATATTGTAAATAAAAACAGCCTTGATTCTTTTAAGAGCAATATCCAGACTTTCCATTATTCCACCTTTTAGATATAACTAGTTTATTTTTTATTTTTTTTGCACGCATTACTTTTACATGCACAAATTACGGCTCTGATACACTGCAATGCACCCAAAACGAAAAAAAATATATATATACATACATATATATATATATATATTTCTGATTTTTCCTGTTCGCCTGCCTGTATCTTCAGCATGTTGAAGCTAGGCGGTACTCGGAAGAAGAAGAAGATAGTTTACAAACTTTCAAATTGTGCCTGATGACCTGAAATGGGCTACAAACACACATGTTGACACCATTTACACTCACTTTCGAGGCATAACTAACAATATCTATGGTTTTGGAAGACCTTTTTTTTTACTCCTTCATTTTTACCCATCCACCACCTGTCCTCCATATTTCTACCCGTCCGTATTCGTTTTACCCGTCCAAATGACGAGTGGACGGGTCTCTAGATAAAGCTATGAACACAACAGACACACTGCGAGCATACACCATAACTGAATACTACAACACAACACACACACTGTGAACATTCACCCTAACTGAATACTACAACACACACACACACACACACACACACACACACACACACACACACACACACACACACACACACACACACACACACACACACACACACACACACACACACACACACACACACACACACACACACACACACTGTGAACATACACCCTAACTGAATACTACAACACAACCAGGGCTTTATGCAGGAAAACATTATTGCCAGTCACACATGTTTTGGTGGACATGTGGTTGTTAACTGTTAAGCCAGTTTACAAACTTTCAAATGTGCCTGATAACCCGAAATGGGCTACAAATTCACATATATGATACCATTAACACTCACTTTCAAGGCATAGCTAACAATATCTATGGTTCTGGAAGACCTTTTTTGCTCCTTCAATTTTTTACCCAACCACCACCCGTCCACCCATATTTCTACCCGTCCATATTCGTTTCTACCCATCCAAATGACGGGTGGACGGGTCTCTACACAAAGCTATGAACACAACACACACACTGTGAACATAAACCCTAACTGAATACTATAACACAATAATCCAGTTTTTTTACATATGGTGGACACTACTACATTGCCTTGCCTTGCCTATCCCGTAGTCTCAGTGGACCATTGGGGCACCACAGATGACTTGGCAACCAGCTTCCTCCACTCCTCTCGTCTCTCCGCTTTCCTCATGGCGGCGCCCAGTGTCAAGCCCGTCCATTCCGGGATGTTGTCTTCTCATCTCTTTCTCTGCCTGCCTCGTCTTCTCCCTCCTTGGACTGTACCTTGCATGACTGTCTTGGCAAGCCCTGTTAATCTTGTTATGTGGCCGTACCATCTCAGTTTTCGTTGTTTGACTGTGGTCGGGAGGTCTTCGTGCGGTCCAATGGCTTGCCGAGTTCTGTTTGTGACCTCTTCGTTGGTGATGTGTTCTCTGTACGTGATGCCGAGGAGTTTTCTGAGGCATCTCATCTCCATGGCCTGTATCCTTTTCTCGGTTTCTGCTGTTAATGTCCAAGACTCACAGGCGTACAGGTATATGGACATGACTAGGGAGCGCATCAGTCTGATCTTTGAGCTGAGCGCTATATTCCTGTCATTCCAAATGGTCTTGAGTTTGGCGTGTGCTGCTGTGGCCTGGGCGATCCTGGCGAGAATTTCAGGTTTAGATCCTTCATCTGTAATGATTGCTCCCAGAAATTTGAATCGGTTGACGCAATCTAGTTTCTCGCCGTTGACCCTGATGTCAGTGCTGAAGCCATTGGTGTTGTTGGTCATCAGTTTGGTCTTTTCTGCATTGATCTGCATGCCGAAGGCTGTAGAAGTCTTATCAATGCGCTCCACCAAGTCAGCTAGCTCGTCTTCCCTTCCTGCCAGGCCGTCTAAGTCGTCGGCAAAACGCAAGTTTGTGATATTTTTGCCACCAATGCTGACTGTCCCTTCATGGTCGTTCAGTGCGTCAGTCATGAACCAGTCCCCTATGCTGTTGTTAAGGTAGACTGCGCTGGTGGCCTTTTCATAGAGGTTCTGTATCATTCTGATCAGGTTGGCGTTGATGTTGAAATGCTTCATGGTGGCCCATAGTGCTGCATGCCATACCCTGTCGAATGCCTTCTTGAAGTCAATGAAGACGTGATCGAGGTCTTGCTGGTGTTGGAGGTACTTCTCGCACAGTACCCTAAGATTGAAGATCTGCTCTGTTGTGCTGCGTCCTGGTCTGAAGCCAGCTTGTTCCTCGGCAATGATCTTTTCCGCTTGCAGCTTCAGTCGGTTCAGCAAGATTTTCAGCATAACTTTGCTCGGGTGGCTGATGAGGCTGATGGTACGATAATTCTGGCATAGCTGTAGGTTGTCTTTCTTGGGGAGGGTGATGATGAGAGATTGGGTCCACGGTGTGGGCCACTCCCCTGTCTGCCAGATCTTGTTGCAGATAGTCAGTAGGGCGCTTATCATGGCTTCTCCCCCTGCCTGCACCAGTTCTGCTGGGACGTTGTCCGCTCCTGCTGACTTCCCCTTCTTCAGCGATTTCACCGCTGCTTCCACTTCTTCGCGAAGGATGGGGTAGTTGTCGTTGTCGGTTGCTGGAGGGACGTTTAGTACTTCTGGGTCTCCTGTGGCTCTGTAGTTGTACAGCTCGGAGCAGTACTCGGACCACCTCTTTAGGATGTCCTGTTCTTCAGTCAGACATTTTCCATCCTTGTCCTGTATGGTGGTGGTTCGCCCTTGCTTTGTGTTGGTCAGTTGGAGTCTCCATAATTCTGTGAACCGAACGTGCCTATAATGTATTTTTATTTTTCAGTATTTGTACAGTTTGGAAAAAATCTAGTTCCCACTTGCAAGTGTTGTACCAATCTGTCAATCTGTTGTGTTACTTGTATCACTGTTGTTTCAGCAGATTTGATTGGCTGTTTTGTCTCCTTATAGGGCTTGTCTCAGTCATTCTGAAGAACACATACCTAGGTATATGCCCTTGCAGGTGTTGACATGACTGATCTGACTGGTTGTTGTGTGTTCTTGCAGGTGTTGACATGACTGATCTGATTGGTTGTTGTGTGTTCTTGCAGGTGTTGACATGACTGATCTGACTGGTTGTTGTGTGTTCTTGCAGGTGTTGACATGACTGATCTGACTGGTTGTTGTGTGTTCTTGCAGGTGTTGACATGACTGATCTGACTGGTTGTTGTGTGTTCTTGCAGGTGTTGACATGACTGATCTGACTGGTTGTTGTGTGTTCTTGCAGGTGTTGACATAGCTGATCTGACTGGTTGTTGTGTGTTCTTGCAGGTGTTGACATGACTGATCTGATTGGTTGTTGTGTGTTCTTGCAAGTGTTGACACGACTGATCTGATTGGTTGTTGTGTGTTCTTGCAGGTGTTGACACGACTGATCTGATTGGTTGTTGTGTGTTCTTGCAGGTGTTGACACGACTGACCTGATTGGTTGTTGTGTGTTGCATGCTATATGGAAATGGTTAATGAACATTAGTTCAATTTAATGAACCTGTTTGATTTTGTATCCTCCTGGCAGGTGCTGTCTCAGCCAAAGACGTTGTTGGCTACGTGTCAGAAGATATCACACTGCCGTGTGAGCACAACTTCACAGAGTCGGAGATCAAATCATTGGCATGGATGAAAATAAACAGCCAACATGGCCTTGACGTCATAGCAGAGTTTGACAGAGGTGACACCCCACCAAAGAGTGTGTACAAATCAATGGTGGGTCGGGCCCTGATCAATCTGACTCCCTCGCAACTCCATGTCACAAATGTCACTATGAGTGATGCTTCAGATGAGTACTTAAGCCGGGTAGTGACCGTTGATGACAAGATTATCCAGTCCAGTTTCAAGGTCACGGTCAATGGTAAGGACTTGGCTCATAGAAACTGAGCATGTGATCATTTGGCTTATGTCACCTGGAGGCATGTGAATGGTTGGTTTATAGAATAAGCCTGTAATCAGTTGATTTAGATATACGTACTCATATGTTTTACTTGCACTTTTATTATATTTGTTTCTTATAATGTTTTAATGTTGTCAACACTCCTGAACATTGTACATTTTGTACATTGGATTTTTAGGATCTAAGTTAAGTGTATTATTATTATTTTCAATGTCTTGCATATTCATTGTACTGAGCATGTAATTATTGTATATTCATTGTTCTAAGCATGTGATCAGTTGCTTTTATTATCTTGTATAGTCAATGCAGTGAGCATGTGATAATTTTTGTGATTAGTTGTGTTGTAAATGCTGAGCATCTTGTGATCATTTGTCTAGGATGTAACGAGCATCTGCTTGTTTGTTTGTTTGTTTGTTTGTTTTTTAGGGATTTTGCCTGCAACAAAATGAACAAATGACATGGAGATAAGTAGGTGTTTTTGCCAAAAGTTGAGGTACAGTTGTAAATACAAATGTGGCTATAAATTCAGAATTTGTTGTTATTTACATTAGTGTTCTGGTTTTGTATGTAGTATATTATAATATGGTCTCAGAAAATCTTGTTTTGTTTTGTTTTATTAGGAAATGAACTTTGAATGTTGTGAGAGAGAAATAATTATCATGCACCAGATATGCAAGTAATGATTTAATCTGCTGAACACCTATGCTCACCAAATAACTGTTTTAATATATTAGTATAGAGTAAGTTTCTTTTAAGTACTTCTACATTATTGATATACCTTTTAACTTCAAGCATGTACCTCCAAATTGTTGATACTATAATTAGCTATACAATGCTGTAATTACCCGGTAGTAGATATATAATTAATTAGGTGTAACAGCACAGTAGTTATGAAAAATAAGGGTGTATAGTATAGTTAATATTTTAGTTTTATATGCAATATATTGTCATTTGGCAGAACACTGTTTTTGCTGATTTATTTGGAACTAATTGAGAATTTTTTATGTTCAAATAATTGTTGTATGCCACATATGTAAGTAATGGTTTGGAACTATTATGCACCTTCGGTCATTATACTTTGGTATGTTTTGTAATTTCAGTTAAATTCTATCCATTATATTGATTTATGATTTTGACTGTGCTTTCCAATATTGGTGACAACAATTGTATTACTTAGCCATATAATTAGTAGATCTATTGCCGATTGTGTGCATGTTTAAAACAAAAAACACCCTAATTTAACTTTCATGAAATATCTCGTACAAAGTACCCAAATAAATATTATATAAAATGTCATCTGGGTTCTGACCGCTAAAGGTCATAAATGAATCCTGGCGTGGGTGACAGCTTGTAACATTTAGATATTCCTAACATCATTTCTAGAGCCCTTTTCGGTTCTGAGCGAAGTCTATACATAACAACCATGATCAGTTGCATGGACTGAGCATGTGATCAACTGTATATTTTTTTTGTATTTTTGATTCAGTAAAACCGTTCAATGAGGCAATTCGACTGAATGGCAGTTCCTACAAGGACTGTGAGGAGATGGACGTGTCAGACTCCAAGGACGCCCCTCTCCCACTCTCTTGTATCGCTTCCTCAAAGCCAAGATCACATTTGTCGTGGACGGCCGACCCTGCAACCCCAGCCCTGGTGGTGAATCAGTCGATTGTGACCAAGTGCAAAACTGCAGCTGATGGCATTGTGACGTGTGAGAGGAATGCCACTGTTGTCACCAAGGAGGTGACGATGTCATCAGTGAATGTCACGTGTCAGGTTCACTTCGAAGACCAAAAGACAGTTGTCATCAGTTCAAGGGCCTGTGTCACTTTGGTACTGCGCCCAACTGCAGGTACGTTCATGTACAGTGTGGTGTCCATCCCTTAGGACAGCTCAAAGCATGTTACACTTTACACCCTCGGAAATCTGTTCAATCGGAAACCACATTCTTTGAGAAGTATTCATCCATGTTAAAATCACTGCACAAATACTATTTATACATAATTATCCACCACAATATAGCAAGGTACTCATTCATACAGCTGAGTGAATTTACTTTCTATCATTTCAGCTTCTCTAGGTAATCACTCCTACTTTTCACATGTACAAGTGTTCACTCGTTCAGTTGTTCACTCCATTAAGTGCGCACTCACTCACTCACTCACTCACTCACTCACTCACTCACTCACTCACAAGCATTCACTCACTCACTCACTCACTCAAGCATTCACACATTGAAGTGGTCACTCTTGCTAATATTCATCGATTGCAACCATTGTCATGTCAACAAATCTCTTAGCAAATTCTCATTCAATCCACTAAACAACTCTAATTATTTTACAACTACATGTACCAGGGTATCTATGGACCAATCTCTGTTGTAGGTGGCAGCACTGGTGTGGTGGGGAATCATGTGATGTCAGTCCTCCTATCCACCCTCACCCTGCTGTGGCTGAGGGGAAATGACCTGAGTCTGCTGGTGTGACAGAGAATGAACGAGTCTTAGACAAAGAATGAAGTCTGCAACTATGTCTTTAGACAGAGAATGACATCTACGTTAAGCCTGAAATTCTTCTTCGATATACTGGACTGGGCCCTTTCCGGTTGTTAAAAGGAAATTACTCTCTCTCTCTCCTCTCTCTCTCCTCTCTCTCTCTCTCTCTCTCTCTCTCTATATATATATATATATATATATACTCATAACTCCTTGTATGGTAAAAAATGCTATCAATAAGTTGAAATCTGGAAAAGCATGTGGAAACGATGGGCAATCTGCTGAACACTTTATTTATTCAGATAGGCGCATAACTATGCTGTTATCCATTTTCTATAATAGTGATTTCTCATGGTCATCTACCTGATGACTTTATGAAAACTATTATAATTCCACTGATAAAAAAAAAGTCTGGAGACACGAGCAACGTAAATAACTACAGACCAATTGCGCTTGTCACCGTTGCCTCAAAAATATTTGAAATTATATTGCTGAAAATGTTGACACCATATCTTAATACAACCAACAGTCAGTTTGGATTTAAGAAGGGACACTCTACTGACCACTGTATATTTGCTTTAAAAGATGTTATTCAGTACTATAAAAGTAACAATAGCCCGGTGTATTCATGCTTTCTAGACGCTTTAAAAGCATTGGACAGTCAATCATTGGACGCCTTTTAGAAAATTGCTTAATCGAGGTGTGCCTGCTGTACTTATACTGGTACAGAACCCAAACATTCTGTATCAAATGGGGTTCTACAACATCAGACTTTGTTAATGTTTCGAATGGTGTTCGACAAAGTGGGATTTTGTCCCCATGTTTATTTATCGTATACATTGATGAACTGAGCAATATGCTAAATAGTGCTGGTATAGGTTGCCACATGCCTAGTGCCCTACTTATAGTAATGATGTTGTCTCATCTGCTGTAATACACATAATGATTGCTTTGCTACCAGGTGATGTGTTGTATAATATGTACAAATAAAGACTAACAGCAGTGTATGTCAACCAAATCTGAATAAGGAAGTTATGCCAACCGCTGGTCTTAGCGCGGACCAGTCTCTCTTGTTTTGACGTATTGCTGTGTGGATAATACTTTTATATTTCATAATTCAAATAGTTAGTATAAGTATACCCATGCATATTAGTAACTAGTGGGTAAATGCTTCAAGGATGAAGCAGGACTGGGGCAATATGAATGGGAGTGGGACTACTACCGGGTAAATGCTTCGCAGCTAAAACACGTTTGAGACTCGAGTTAAAGTAAGGAGACAAGCCCCCCTCGCCCCTACCACCTCCCCCCCCGTCCTCTCCCTTCCCCGTTCATTCATATTTCCGGCTGAAATTGCGCCACTGCAGAACGTTCCTCACCACCGACAGTCACTTCGCATGTCGAATATTCCTTGGGAACCCTCGACTCAGTGACAGGTAACAGTGACTTTTGTCAGCTGGCACCGGGAACTCTTTATCTCGGTAGCGAGATCGCATAATTTTGATTTGGGGTGGAAAATAGGCAAACATGGGGCAAAATCGGGGGGTCGGGCATTCAACCACTGGTGACGGCCTGGGCTCAAATTCTGATTGGTGGTAGGACGAACACGGAGCCAAGCCTGCCACGGACAGCATGCCAGTCTGCCAGCGCACATTTCAGCCAGAAATATGAATGAACGGGGAAGGGAGAGGAGGTGGGAGGGGGTAGGGCGCAGGGGGCGAGGGGGGGCTTGTCTCCTTACTTTAACTCGAGTCTCAAACGTGTTTTAGCTGCGAAGCATTTACCCTGTAATAGTCCCACTCCCATTCATATTACCCCAGTCCTGCTTCATCCTTGAAGCATTTACCCACTAGTTTTATTCCTTTACCCGCGAAGCCAACATCTGTACATGCAATTTAACTGATAGTCATAACACGAAGATAGCAAAGATTACATGGCGTGTATGTTGACCGTTGCAAATGCCACGCAATGTTAATGGCGCCTGAAGGCATAAATTATGAACAGCGCAGGCCGCAGCTGTGAGCGACATGAAAAACCCTCCAGACAGGCAGACTGTCTTGATACCGTATCGTCATAGCGATGCTTCCTGCATTTATCGCCCATTCACAAATCTTTCGACACTTTCAAGTTTTCTTCCAAACACTTTGCATAACTTTCATGAGGTTATATAGCAGCCGTGTTGTAGATAGTTCTCCTTACAATGCGATATGATGGGTGTATTTATGCTAAAACAAATGAAACAGCTCATAAGCTAGTCAAATGATATCTTACATTCATACCTTCCTGATTCTGCTGCCACCTGGCGACTTGAACCTTAGTTTCAGGGCGTTTGCCAACACACGCCACTAGGGAGCGCCAACAGAGGCGCGTCTCAGATAGCCGTTCCATTTGTTGAAAAAGGGGCGGCGGGTAGAGCTGTTGCATTTTTGAACGTCGACAGTTTGAAACATCGAAAACTCTAGTTGAGGGATGAAAATAAAAAATCGACGAATTTTTATATTTGAGGCTTGCTCTGGGCTTTCCAAAATGGTATAGCACATGTCTGTAGCTATTCCCAATCGCTGGAGTAATTCGGATTCGCCTTAGGGGTCAGGTAACTCAATTCCATTCATATTAGGAAGGGTACTGCCGTACCCATTCCTGATTATTTTGCACAGTTTTGGTGATTTTTAGATATCTCTCATATTGGTTTGGTTGACCTGTGCTGTCGTTAGGCTTATTATATCATATAATTATTTATATACATATTGGCCCAGGAAGACAGAGGGAAGAGATGTGTTGTGATACACATTGACCCAGGGAGACAGAGGGAAGAGATGTGTTGTGATACACATTGACCCAGAGGGGAGAGATGTGTTGTTATACATATTGGCCCAGGAAGTCAGAGGGAAGAGATGTGTTGTGATACACATTGACCCAGGAAGACAGAGGGAAGAGATGTGTTGTGATACACATTGACCCAGGAAGACAGAGGGAAGAGATGTGTTGTGATACACATTGACCCAGGAAGACAGAGGGAAGAGATGTGTTGTGATACACATTGACCCAGGAAGACAGAGGGAAGAGATGTGTTGTGATACACATTGACCCAGGGAGACAGAGGGAAGAGATGTGTTGTGATACACATTGACCCAGGAAGACAGAGGGAAGAGATGTGTTGTGATACACATTGACTCAGGGAGACAGAGGGAAGAGATGTGTTGTGATACACATTGACTCAGGGAGACAGAGGGAATAGATGTGTTGTGATACACATTGACTCAGGGAGACAGAGGGAAGAGATGTGTTGTGATACACATTGACCCAGAGAGACAGAGGGAAGAGATGTGGTGTGATACATATTGACTCAGGGAGACAGAGGGAAGAGATGTGTTGTGATACACATTGACCCAGGGAGACAGAGGGAAGAGATGTGTTGTGATACACATTGACCCAGAGAGCAGAAGGGAGATATGTGTTGGGCAAAGTTGTATCAGTAGAAACTACTACTCGGAGGTACACAATTTAGCCATTGTTTAAAAACTGACCTTCATAGCCCTGCTTGGTCACTACACTGCATCTCCCTGGTGTATCCATCTGTTGACAAGGCTGATTAGATCTGAGACTGACCAGCTCTTTTGTCTTGATACGCCTCAGAAGTTACCTTATTGTTACTGTAACTTGTGCAAGAAAACATTCTATCTTTAAGTAACATTGCACATTAAATCTTCAGGCTGATAAAATTAATATTTTACAATAATAATCTCCGTCAATATGAAGATCCTGCATCAAAAACTAAGACGACAAAATCGAGACATTCAAATTTATTAAAAAACATTATTATACATCATAATATTTGTACCTTTTCCATACTAAACCATCATAGCTGATAATAATTGCAGTAGTAAATCAACATTATATTGTCTCGTGCAAAAGAAAAGGCAACACAAACAATGAAACAATCATGTGAGTTGTTAACAGTTCAATTGTACATGATGGTTATCATAAAACTAACTTGCTTTGAGGGGAATATGAAACAGTTGGTGAAATAGCGTAGGAATATGAATTATGTGCCACCGCTTGTGTTGATGTGAGTCACCCTATGGGTCGTTCCATGGACCAATGTGAGTCGCCCCATTAGCCACCAAGTCGCTACATTCTGCCAATGTCAGTCACCCCATGAACACATTCGAGTGACCCTGTGAACCATGTGATTACTGGTGAATGTTCTACATGCAACCACATACATACAATCAGGCATACAACACACACATACATGAACAAATACACCTGGCTGACAGCAAAATGAGCTGCTGAACCATGGTTATTTAAACCATTCACATCACACAGCGACACCTTCAAACCAGCATACACATTACACACCAACATTTACACCCATGTATAGTACATACAATCTGTGTACAATATATACACAATGCATACAGTGGCAATGCAACTATGCGTGACCAGTCAGCAAGTAGTATATATACAAATGACAATCCAAGAATAGACCATTTCTAGTAGGACCAGCTTACCAGAATATCCACACCGAAAGACACTACATGCCTGCACCTCAGAATGATGCAAGGAGGATTACACTGAAGAGAAGAGGACCTGGGTAATCAGAAGATGGTCCATGCCTGGACAAACCAGATGGACCCTGTAATTCACCATCTTAACAACCCCTTCGTAACTGAAAACAGACGCTTGAAATTTGGCATAAAAACAAACACAAGCTGACAGAGGAAAGCAGTATAGCAGAACAATGCCACCAGGAGGAGCAAGTGTCCCCTGGTGAATGCAAAGAACACTACTGAAAGACCGCCGCACCTGTACAAAGGGCAAACCCATTAAAACAGAAACGTAACTGAACAAACAAGCCTTCCTACCAGAACCCTGCAACAAGGGAACACGTCTCGCAACAGACGACAGCACTAAACCACCACCCACACACGTCAAAGATAACTATGGTATTATGCTGTTTGGCCGTCTTTCTGACAGAATTGGTTGGGCATAAACCTTCCCAGTGTACACGGAGGCTCACAAAGTAGGATGACACAAGACAACGTTTTCTGTCTGCAACACCAAAAAGTCCCCCCTCAATTAAATCTGACCATCTTGAATCAGATTAATTTTCACTGATGTTTGGCAGAGTTCAAATTTAAGTACCAGGTAATATGCATGATTGGCCGAATAAGTGTGCATTCTTATTAATCAATGAAAACATTACATTAACTGGATAACTTCCAAACTTTGACATGACACAGCCTGGCTGCTTTAGGCATTTTCTCACTGAAATTTGACTGCCTGGTGTATTTGCTGAACCATGCCTGGTTATAAATATAAAAGGTATGTTTTTATAACGTGCAATAAACTTTCAGGCTTACAACTGCTCAAAGCATCTCACACTTTATTCCCAGGCAGATCTGTTCAACTGAACAGCATCTCAACTTATCTGGGAAGCATTAAGCCAAGCTGTAATTAATGCACATACTACTCGTACATAAATATCCACCACTTTCTATATATCCAGGTACTCATTCACACAGCTGAGCGAACTGGAGCAATGTAGAGTGATCGAACATGCCAATATAAGTTAACAGATTTTGTTTAAGGATGAACTTTCCATAAGAGTTCTTTATCTTAGTGAATCCCCTGGTCACCAAGTCATGCCTGGTTAAAGATCATTTAACAGGGTGTCAGACAATTTCAATAAAACCTTTTTTAAATATGCTATTATGTCAATTTGTGAGCAGTTCAACTTTTTACAAACTAAATGAGGTAATTGTGAGGGGAGCCTTTAATCGTACCTAATCATGCACTTCACAATCTGATGGTACCAGAGTTAGAGGTCTAAACATAGTTCAAGTAAACTGAAATTCCACTGCACTGGCCAAGCAGAACCTGCCTGCATAGTTGTTGACAATAAACTGTATGTTACATTTCCATGTTTTGAGTTTTCTTCAAATGCATCTAACTGGAATCAGAAATTACACAACACAATCGGAAAGTGAAAGTTAAGAAAAACCCTTGCACCTGTAGCAAAATTTACATGAACACCACCAAATATAAAATAATTTATTAAACACAACACTAGAGACGACTATTTTTCACGTCTTAATAATTTATAAAACGATAATTTAACTAGCAACACCTGCCTCATATCCAAACAATATAAAAACCTAAATACTGTCCTTGTCTGGAAATCAGAAGAACCTGGTTACGTAATCCATCATTCATTCAAATGTTACACAAGCTGTCCAACATACATCTGCGTGAAGGGGAGAACTTTGAGGCAGGCAGTCATGGTAGTGCGTTATGAAGACTCCTGGCATGCTCTCTTTCACCCTAACAAGCACTATGACACCTCACAAGTCCCTGTGAGGAGTCAAACCTTTATTTCACCAATTAACGCACGTCACTAAGGGTGCAGATTCTGGGAAATAATGTGGCTCCATCTGTACATGTACAAACGTATGCATACATACATAAGAAATGCATCACAAACTTTGTGATCTGTTTTATATATTATTATATGCGTCGTGTACAGGGGCTATATACAAAATGTCCCCACACGCCGTGGCTCAACCAAGGGGCGGAGTGATAACACATCAACACAACAACACACCCAATTGGAATAGACCTACACACCTTTCAACATGCGCTACACTGGCTCTCTGAAAGACAGGCCAACCAGGAACGGTAGCAAAAGCTGCTTAGTCAAGGTGATATCATAACAACGGCAACGTTGTCATTAGCCATGGCTGCCCGACATATCACATAGTCGCTTATAAAAAGATCCATTCTAATGCAAATTACAGCAACATAGAGTTTATCTGGTCAGTACAGCCTTGGTGCATCATGGCAACAATATCACCATGACAAAATCGTCATTGTGACAACTTCACCATGACAACATCATGACAACATCGTCATGGTTACAATATCACCTTGCACCCAGCTTGAGATACGTAACAAATATACACAGAGGTTGGAGAAAAATATTTAATTGAATATTTAATTAAACAAGTCAAGCATAGCGGAATATCCAAGTATTTACATAATGATTAATTAAGAGCTTGCATGCCAAGAACTAGACAATTCATCACATTTGACGTTTCTCCATATGCTTGAGCAGTGCTATACCTGACTACATTTCAATTATCACTCCACCAATCTACGTATGTATACTTGTGTGTTGATACAGAGTCAATATATTATGTATACATTGCAAGGAGCAGTCATTTTGCTACTGTGCACAGCTTCGGGGGTAGTCATTACTTCACTGTCACACAGCGAAGTGGGCAACTTTTGAGTAGTCTTTGGCTCTCCACAGTTGACTGTGCCTTATCCAATCTCTTCAAGTCGACTGCCTAAGCATGTGTGTGTTGCATAGACTTCAACACAACTGATGTGAAGAGGTTAAACCGAGTTCAAGTCTGTGAGATCGTATTTCCTACATATGTCTTGGAGGAGGTGGCAAATTTCGTCTGTTTGCTGCAAACAAACGTCTCAATCATCACAACTGGGAAGCAATCAATCAAAATGGCGACGATAAATGAACAGCCATGTTAAAAATTACTCAATCTCACAATAATCAAATGTCAGAGTCCGACAGAGAGCTTGCTTTTTCGAATGATTATGATACATCAGTTTAGTGACAGTCAAGAAGTAACGTAACACAAGTGCAAGGTGTCTCCCAAAGGACAGCAACATAACAAAATTGTATATAACATTTAATGTTTTTAACACAATTTGGTGACAAAATGAGTTGTAACAGTTTACAGTTCTTGCATTTCACATTACATTTTAAAATCAGAATACATCAACCCCTTTAAGTACTTCCGATTTTAAAATGCCTTTCTCAATCTATAATGCTTAATTTCACAGCAACAACAAACCTAGTTACTGAACGACAACTACTGACAAGAAAAAGAAAAAAAAGAGCGACATGAAAGGAGTATCAAGGACTTGCAGATGTTATGTACTCCTAATGACAATCAAATATTTAGTATGAGTACACAGTACTACACACAGAGTAGAAAATAAACTTGCCTGGGTTTTTTGTGTTCTGGCTTGGATATGTCTTTGGACTTTGGATGAACTTGTCTGGTGGCGGAAGTTTGGATATCTCAGCAAATTTGAACTGACGTTCGAAATCTGTAACAAAGAAATCCTGTGATAAACGTCCAACCGCCGTTTGCACGTTTTTTATTTGGTTTTCTAGAAGTTAATACCTCCAGTCATATTCATGTATCCGCCCAGTTACACACCATGTAACACTTGTATCTGGTATTTTAGCCTGTTTGAACATTCACATCTAAGGAACGTTTTTAAATAGATAATTATTTTATTTGAAATGTTATTTAAAAATAACATTATTTGTATTCTAAAATCTCAGGTACTGGCTGCATACTAACATGTCATACCCAAGCCTACTCTCGTCCCAGACTGTACCCTCAGGTATGGAGTTGGAATATGAACCCTGAACAGTGGCTAAATACTAAAAACACCTTTCATTAACTACACTGTATGATACAGATAATAAAGTCCCAAACCATAATCTACAGGTGTTATAAGATATAGAAATACCCGTCAATTGATAACCTACAGTGCCCCCCCCCCCCCCCACTCTTGGCCCCCAGCTGGTGGAGTACATGTAGCACAAATAGTTTAGTTGAGCTACTCCTCCAAGTAGTATGAGTGAGCAGATGACAACTGTATCCGTGTACATCACACCCCTATAGTTACAGTACCACCTCCTCGCCTACATGAACAGGAAACACAGGTGTTCTTACACACAGGTGTTCTTACACACAGGTGTTCTTCCCAACTGACTGGTCATGTCACGTGACATGTTATGCAAGGTGGTTGATGCCACAATGCAAGTGGTATTAGAGATATCTGTCAAGTGACAACAATTTGATTAGAAAAGTACTAACAATAGCTTTTTCTTGTAAGCAATCTACTTTTCACCCTGGCATTGTCTACTTACTGCTGAATCTACCAACATCAGTAACAATTGCAAAAATGCATTCTTCCACATGCAACGTACAGTTGATATTTACACTGAAACATTCAAATTAGGTAAATAAAGACCATGTATAATTTTTTATTTAGACATAATTAAATTAAATAAACTTACTGACCTTTGTAAATACTCAAACACTCAAAATGTAAGCAATAAAAAAAAATTATTCTTTATTATTAAAATGCATGCAAATAATTATAAAAGCATACAAGAGTACGGCTAATCTGCAGTGAGTAGACGTACACGTACCAGTGTCATATAAGTGGCCTGGCCCCCCGCTGGACCGAGGACATGTCCGTGATGGGGGTGGGGGTGGGTGAGTGCCGTTCATATTCCCGTGACTGTTTTGCCCTCCCGACGACATAGGACGCACCGCCGGAGCCCTCGACGGTGGTGGTGGCGGCGGTGTCGACGCAGGCGGCTGTACTTTAGTCATCGGTGAGCGTGAGGGGGGTGGAGGGGGTGGCGCCCCTGCCGTCTGGTTATTAGTCCTTTGCGGGGGCGGCGGGGGTGGCTGGTACCCTCGGGAGGGTAACGTTGGGGGGCGATGGTCCGATTGTGAAGGCACAGCGGGCATGGGGCGATTACCGAGTCCCGGCGACCGGCGCTGTTGCGTCGGCCCGTTAGACACGGGTGTGGCCAGCGGCGCCCTGCTGGGTGGGGGTGGCGGCGGGTGCGCACCCCTTGACCCTACGGGTGGGGGGCGGCTGGGTGAGGGGGCTGCGGGTTTGCTGCGGCCTGCCATGTTGTGCGGGGGTTGCGGTGGACCCGAGCGGAAATTGTCTGAGCTGTTCACTGCATGGCCGTTGCTGGGCGACACGCCGAGCTGCTCCAAACTGGGCTTGTTGACGTGTGGGGGCGGCGGGGGCACGTTGGTCCTGTGCTGGGCGGCGCTGTTCCACTGCGGTGACGGCGGCACGGCGTTCCTCTGCGGCGCAGGCGGCGCGTTGTTCCACTGCGCCGGCGGTGGGGGCGGACCGTTAGTTCTCTGCTGCGGTGTATTGTGGCGCTGTTGCGATGGCGGCGGCGGTGGCGGCCCGCTGTTCCGATGCTGTGACGGTGGAGGTGGTGGGGGGAAGTTGTTCCTCTGCTGGGAGGGGGCAGGGGGGTGCTGGGAGGGGGGCGGGGGGACGTTGTTCCGCGCTGTGTTGTTCTGCGGTGAGGGGGTGTTGCTCGTGTTCACAGGGGGCCACTTCTTCCCGGGGGGTTTTGACGCGACTCCACCGGCTCGAGGCGGCGGCGGGGCGGCTGCACCACTGCTGCCACCTAGTGGACACAAGAGACATGAGTAAGGAGTAAGCAAATACAGTTCTCAGTTCAACACAATCTAATCACCACATATGGCAAAATTTAAATCATTCATGTATACAGGTTATAGATCCAGCCAACGTTCACTTTCACAAAAGATTGAGATAAGATCTTAATTTCCGCCAACTCTTAACAACTGCAGCAGGTGGCCTGGGGCTTTGCTCTTTGTTTGAACAGTGAATGTACCAATCCTGTTCTACCTGGCATTGTGTTTTCCCAGACGGGACCAGCTCAAAACATATTGTTGTTTCTTACCAGGGCTTTATGCAGGATAACATTTTTGCCAGTTACACATTTTATGGTGGACATGTGTGGACTGTTAAGCCAGTTTACAAACTTGAAATGTGTTTGTTTACACCTGAAATGGACTACAAACACACACATGATACCATTTACACTCATTTCTAAGGCATAATTGACAATATCTGATTTTTGAAGACTTTTTATCTGCCCAGACATATTTCTACCCATCCAAATGACAGGTGGACGGGCCTCTGCATAAAGCTATGTTTCTTACATAATATTTAAATTTAACCTGTACTCCCTTCTGTTGTAAAACACGTTGAACTACGATTCATGGAAATGTACCATCATAGCAGTAGCATCATGTTTATATTCACCTGTCAAAACAACTGCATGGACCTTTTATTATTTATTTAACTATACACGTTCATTGCATTTTCTGTGTCATTTTACCTATCTTTCTAACAGGGTTGGGTTCAAATACCCATTTGTATTTGAATACAGAAATCTGGTGTATTTGTATTTGAATTGAAAATCACAAAAGGGTATATATTTGTATTTGATATTTTGGTCTGTATTTGAAATATTTGCAAATACAATCAAATACATATACAAATTACCAACAAAAGGTAAAGCATTGCCTGACATAAACTGGCTCAGGAGTCAAGACTAAATGTTTTTTCCACCTGTGGCATGGCCAGCACTGAGAAAATTATGGAAAAATTAGCCTACAGTTTATCTGGTGAAACATTAGCTTCAATGAATGAATGGGAAGCCAGTGAAGCTTATCTATCTGTGGGAACATGACTACTAAGTGCTTATATAAATTGGCACATCTGTTAACCCCGCAAACTACATTTTGAGATGAAAGGTGGGGTTGGTTGATGTATAATTCGTTATTCATAACATATGTTCGTTCATATTTAGATGATAGGTAGATAGTGGTATTATTTTGTAGATGTGCATGCTCATGGGTTCTTCCAATCTTTCAGCTGCAAGGGGAGATAAGAGTCAACAGATAACAGAAAGGGGTAAACATGTAAGCTGCCATAATCTTCCTTCTCTTGTGATGGTCAAATGAAAACCATGTAATAGTAATAGATTTTTAATAGATTAATTTTCATGGCAAGGCTACCATGGTGAAACAATGCATCTGCATCCTTAACAAGTCATCATTTTTCCGGAATCGGAAATTACTCTGGTAAATCCGCATATACGAAGCTTACACGCAACCTTACTTTCATTTTCAGAGTGTTATCTTAGGCAAGGCCACTCATGACTCATCACACCAGTCTTAATAAAAACTCATAAAAACTGTTTAGAAGCTGGCACAGGGAAAGGAAAATGAAAGTATACATCCTTTGGATCAGGCAGAAATTGTAGTTAGATTCTTGCACCATTATATGTAAGTATTAAGCCATCTGTCAACAGTCACCTCTATCTCTAGTCGTATTAAACTAAGTATCCAACCAGTAGAGCAATGAGACAAGGAAGACATGAAGAAGACAGGAAGTGGAGCTTCTACGTCAGGAATCAGATTCACACAAACAAGAGCCTGTGCTACCCTCTAGGCCTAGCTTTCTGCCTTCTCAACCGGCAAATTGTCAGCAAATTTAAACAGAAGAATAACCATATTTCCATGCTGCCACCCCACAGCGAAACCCCTGAACCAGGATAGCAGCATTCCAGCAAGGGAACAAAGCATGTAGAAATAGAGAGTAGGTTGACAGCACTGGCACTGGAGGTCATAAAATATACACTGACATTATTCAGGTCACATGTACACACAGACACACAATGACGACAGCTGACACAGAGTGTGTACACCAAAGGAATACCACAAAACATAACACTACTTACGGATGACGAACGTAAATATCAGCCAAGTGCTCGCACCTATGCTAGGAGTAGGAGAATCCGACACATGACCTGACACCCACACGACACTGCGTGTCTAGCTATGGCAGTGACAGCCAGCTTTACTTCCTCTTTGCTGTGATTGGTGTACAAATGCACCCAGAACTGCATTTCAGGTCACCAGCTCAACCTCATTATTGTGTCTCCAGCACATTCCAGATCCTATCTACCCAGCCACAATGGACCTTTGTACAGGCAGTCAGTGGGAACACGGCTCCACCTGGTGAACACTGTGGGAACTGAGGGAGCACCTGGTGAACAACGCTTGTATCAGTAAACAATATGAACTGGACGTCTCCAATATGGAGCAATAAATGGCAACACACACGGCAGCAAATAGACTAGGTAAAACCGAAGTGAAAAGATCGTAATCCGAGTGAAACCAGGAAGGCTAACCAGAACAGGTGTTATATCATGCATATAAATACAAATGGGAATCAACTGTACGAACATGATACAGCTAGAAATGTCGACCATTATCTTCATGGTATCAGTGCCAATATCAGATGGCATTATATTTAGTGGTATTATTACATATGACTTGCCATAAGTCCAGTACTATGAATGAAATATGGTATGATCCACTCCAGTCACCGTCTCTCCTGAAATTCCCTGAGATAGACCCAACATTTCCTGAAGGTTTGTAGCAAAGATTTATGTTATGACAGTGAGAGCATGTCTTGTTTATACATGAGGTATGATTTTCAATGGACCATCATAAACCCAAGCACTCTGCAGCTACAGCGACACAGCCATGAATAATGTATTGTTTACAACAATACGACATCATCACAAAATGTTAAACAGTTGAAGAATAAGAAAGAAAGAAAATGTTGTCATAATTTTAAGATTAAGAACAACACTATACACAACAATCAATTTACCATGTGTAGAAAGGAGAATAATAAAAATCACTAATAGTTGATTAATTAGAATTAGTGATTAGAAATATATTTGTGCACTTCAGCAACTTCAACTTCAGCAAATTTAATCTCAATATGTAGTTTGTTTTACCGGCCAGGTGGCCCGGAAATCATTTGCACTTTTGGAGTGTGTCATTAGGAATGAAATGTAATTGGGTGATTCATACTCACTGCCTAGTCTCTTCACCATAATAACCTAATTTGCATTTTTCTGGTGTGTGAATGCATGAGATTATAATTATCAATAAAGTGTTTCACTGTATCATTGTCCAGAATATAAACTGTTCGTCACCTACAGGTGACAATAATATTATATCTTTAAACATTATACACCAATTTATAAAGATAATTAAACAACCATCAAAATAAACACAACATGCATTTATAAAAAATAAATAATTTTGAAGAAATAGCTTAAAACACGCTGACGGGCAATTGTCCAGTTTAACAGGGATCTACTGGGTCACTGACACAGTCCCTGCCAATGTCCAGTTTAACAGGAATCTACTGGGTCACTGCCACAGTCCCTGCCACTGTCCAGTTTAACAGGGATCTATTGGGTCACTGACACAGTCCCTGCCACTGTCCAGTTTAACAGGGATCTACTGGGTCACTGACACAGTCCCTGCCACTGTCCAGTTTAACAGGGATCTACTGGGTCACTGACACAGTCCCTGCCACTGTCCAGTTTAACAGGAATCTACTGGGTCACTGACACAGTCCCTGCCACTGTCCAGTTTAACAGGGATCTACTGGGTCACTGACACAGTCCCTGCCACTGTCCAGTTTAACAGGAATCTACTGGGTCACTGCCACAGTCCCTGCCACTGTCCAGTTTAACAGGGATCTACTGGGTCACTGCCACAGTCCCTGCCACTGTCCAGTTTAACAGGGATCTACTGGGTCACTGACACAGTCCCTGCCACTGTCCAGTTTAACAGGAATCTACTGGGTCACTGACACAGTCCCTGCCACTGTCCAGTTTAACAGGAATCTACTGGGTCACTGCCACAGTCCCTGCCACTGTCCAGTTTAACAGGGATCTACTGGGTCACTGCCACAGTCCCTGCCACTGTCCAGTTTAACAGGGATCTACTGGGTCACTGACACAGTCCCTGCCACTGTCCAGTTTAACAGGGATCTACTGGGTCACTGACACAGTCCCTGCCACTGTCCAGTTTAACAGGAATCTACTGGGTCACTGCCACAGTCCCTGCCACTGTCCAGTTTAACAGGGATCTACTGGGTCACTGACACAGTCCCTGCCACTGTCCAGTTTAACAGGGATCTACTGGGTCACTGACACAGTCCCTGCCACTGTCCAGTTTAACAGGAATCTACTGGGTCACTGCCACAGTCCCTGCCACTGTCCAGTTTAACAGGGATCTACTGGGTCACTGCCACAGTCCCTGCCACTGTCCAGTTTAACAGGGATCTACTGGGTCACTGACACAGTCCCTGCCACTGTCCAGTTTAACAGGGATCTACTGGGTCACTGACAGTCCCTGCCACTGCTGCCAGGGAGAAATTAGTCAAGGTGCTGTTGCAACAGCAGTAAGCAGGGAATGTGCAGCTTCTCTGGTGGGATGGGGACTGGGGAGGGTAGGCTATAGTCAGTGCATAACCAGATCACAGAAGGGGTCCTTAGTATTCAATAAGCAGCTGCAAGTCCAGACAAAAACAGGCAAAAAAATGAACATTTAGCTTTTTGGGAATCCCCAAAAATGGATTTACAAAAGACCAGTCAACTACAAATGTATTGTGTACAGTGTAAATACCCTAAGATACAACTACACAAAATTTGAAAAACAGTTGCTGAAAGGTTTTTGAAAGTAATAGGAACTGTGAAAATTTACCACTTTCTAGGCTTTAAAGGGAGTCAACAAAATTTTCATTTCTTGTGAATAGTTATAGAAACATCTAGGCAAAAAACCACATCTAAAACGGTTTCTGAGATATGAGAGCTAATATCACACAATGAGTGAAGCCATTGGTCCAAGTCCATTGAACCTTCGGACTGAAAACATGTTGCATATTTTAATAGTCTTCATTGACCTTGATAACCCCAGCAAAGCTAACTTAGAATACCCAAAATGGGTCTGTGTTAGGACACTCGACAAAACAACAAATGTACACAATTCCTCTGCATGTATCACCATTGGAGATTAGCCATAAATGTTGTATCATAATACAGTAGTTCTGAATTATTACACCTTGTTCAGGCATGGTGGTTGGTACACTCTGTGTAAAAGCCCGATTCGCAACTTAGAGGGTTACACAATCCTGGTGCCCTGGATAGTTATGTTAAATCCGTCTCATAACAGAACCAGTGCGGATCACATGTACGCTACACTAAAACAGTACACATATACAGTAAAGTTGTTCATTCAAGGGCGTTTCAATATGACTGAACAATAGTCTACCCCAATAGGGAGTCAACAATAAGAATACTGTCATGTACACTACACTGCTTGTTTGCCACCTCTCCCACTCCTTGAGTCGGGAGAGCAATAGGTTAGAGATAGAAACATTCCCCCCATGATGATGAAGCATCTTCAATTTTGCCTGGTATAGATAGTTTTAGAATTAGAAACCAACTAGATAGAACGAACCATAGGCTTCTGCTGTGTCTTCCAAATGACACAAACAAGCAAAATGCTGTGAATAATATTGCCAAGAATTTATAATCCGCAGCATAAGCAGGGATGACCCGACGGACCCAGACAGACAGGAAGCCAAGCAAAGTCATGGATCGACAATCGAAAACCATTATGTCGCCCCTATGGCCTCTAAGCTGTAGAATATAGATTGATATCACCACCAGACACCCACAGATTGACCTCACACACATGTACTCACCAGTCTCCATTCTGTTCCCAGTCTTCCTCAGCGCAGGCATTCCGCCGGCAAACAACCCCGCCAACGCAGGGGGTCCCTGTACGTTGCCACCGTCCACCCGCCCTACGGTGGCGCCACCGCTGTAGTCTCGTTGTCCAGGCATCTTGGGAACTGTGGACGGAAGAAACGGCATATTACCCCGTCTAATGCAATGAGCCACAACTACAGTGTGGATACAGTGAATAATTTACAGCACACAGGAACACTGCTTCGGAAGTGAATCATCAGCATCAGTCAGTAGGGAACAGACGAAATCGGATGTTCCGCAACAGATCTGGAGAGATGTGGAAAAGCAATGTGTTAGTGAATGCACGGGGGAACAGTGCAGCTTCAATTCAAAACACACTGACTCAACTAAAATGTGGCGCTGTGTCAGGGTGTCACTGAAACTGACAGCGACACTCAGTGGGCCAGCTCTAAAGACAAAGCAAGTGTATCAATTACCAGTATACACCGGAGTATCGCTCAATTCTCTCAGATTGGAGAAAGGTGATCTAGACAAGAATGGCATGACAACATGGGTACACCACATGCTAGCAGCGTGAATACATTCAAAAACAACAAACATTGAAAGGTTTCAGAGAAAAAAAACAATATTTGCGAGACACCATTTGCTAATCAATCTTATTGTTATCCTAGGCAATCCAAACTACACACAACACTGTGGAAAACCACAACCAAAGTGGTGCTTGTGTTCTACAATATGATATGAACTCCTACATTCTCTGATGTTCAGCACTTACATCACTTACCTTCCAACTGATTCAAACTACAAGTCTACTACATGGTACAATAAAGATACAGCAAGTGCAGGCTTTGCAAATTCATCAACTACATGTACTAACTACAATTACCAACTTCCGTGTTTATAATGTCTAAATAGAATAGATGAAAGTTTGCATGAAAAACATGTCTGGTGGCAGCAACGTGTACGTGATGACAAAAATATAGCACAGTCTGTATTTGCTGAATGGTCCATGCCTACATCTCTTGCTGGGAACGTGGCAATCACTACTGATGTGTTGATCACCAGATGGCGCCATCAACTGGTTTCCATGACCACGCCAGCTCCATCTGGTGAACATCTTTACTGACAAAATGAACACCACAACAATTCAGAAACAGGTTAACCATTGCAGACAGGTCGAGCGATATATTCCTCGACAGCATAGCTGTGGTCATGTATCATTAGGTGCGGTTTCATGATAATCCTTTATGTTAAAATGTCTTTTTCTCCATAAATGGATTCTTCAGGGTGTCCATTTCAAAATATATATATACATAAGTAGGAAAATTATTAGTAATAATAAAACCATACGTTTCAAGATGTTCATATTTATTTCTGAACAAAAAAATCCAGGTCTGTAAAGGTTAAACATGTTGCTGTACTGTTGCTACTTCAGCACGGCAACAAGCAGACACAAGTTGACATGAATATGGCGTAAATGTTGGAATGTATATCAGATCTACTTGATAAGTTACCTTACCCCATCTATGTAACCAGCTAACCTTCCAACTCACTCATTCTCTCAACTGTCTGTCATAATTCAGCAGGTAATGTCTTGATGGGGAGTCTTAGGTTTTGGTGACACTGTATATGTGTCCACATGTTCACAAAAGTTAATACACATTGCTGTAGTTCCCACATACTTCACCAAATATGACATACCAGTATGAGCTTATGGTAACGTCTATGACAATAACAAATGCAGCTGCACACAAAAAGCCTCGAAAAACCAGGGTGACTGCTTCACCAAGCTGCGTCACAATTAAAAATGCACTGGCATGAACACGTGTAATATGCAATTACGCACGCAAAAAGCAGACTCTTTTTTTGTCTAAAGTCTTACTTACAAGTACCTGATAAATTGTTCCCAGGTTCAGTGTTACTTATTATCACAATGAGGTGTATTGTTCTGGTGTATTACAGGGTATAGTGACAGATTACCTGGATATCTGTTACTGAATTTTTTAAACTGGTCTTTTCCAAGCAGCAGCGACGTGTATTTGAGTGACAGAATCACGTCCACACACATGTACACTGACACGCAAGATAGCTGGCCTCTATCCCAAGTAGTGGGCTCACAAGCCTAACTATCTCCTGTGTTTCTGAGCCAAGCAAGCTTACAAGGCTTCAGCAGTGTGCATCAAACTATTTCAAACAAAACACAAAATTTGCTCTACTGGACTGATGTTGCATCAAAGTATTTTACATGACACAGAACCCTTGTGGGAATGTCTTTAAATAAATAAATAAATAAATAAATAAATAAATAAATAAATAAATAAATAAATAAATAAATAAATAAATAAATAAATAAATAAATAAATAAATAAATAAATAAATAAATAAATAAATAAATAAATAAATAAATAAATAAATAAATAAATAAATAAATAAATAAATAAATAAATAAATAAATAAATAAATAAATAAATAAATAAATAAATAAATAAATAAATAAATAAATAAATAAATAAATAAATAAATAAATAAATAAATAAATAAATAAATAAATAAATAAATAAATAAATAAATAAATTAATAAATTAATAAATTAATAAATTAATAAATTAATAAATTAATAAATTAATAAATTAATAAATTAATAAATTAATAAATTAATAAATTAATAAATTAATAAATTAATAAATTAATAAATTAATAAATAAATAAATAAATAAATAAATAAATAAATAAATAAATAAATAAATAAATAAATAAATAAATAAATAAATAAATAAATAAATAAATAAATAAATAAATAAATAAATAAATAAATAAATAAATAAATAAATAAATAAATAAATAAATAAATAAATAAATAAATAAATAAATAAATAAATAAATAAATAAATAAATAAATAAATAAATAAATAAATAAATAAATAAATAAATAAATAAATAAATAAATAAATAAATAAATAAATAAATAAATAAATAAATAAATAAATAAATAAATAAATAAATAAATAAATAAATAAATAAATAAATAAATAAATAAATAAATAAATAAATAAATAAATAAATAAATAAATAAATAAATAAATAAATAAATAAATAAATAAATAAATAAATAAATAAATAAATAAATAAATAAATAAATAAATAAATAAATAAATAAATAAATAAATAAATAAATAAATAAATAAATAAATAAATAAATAAATAAATAAATAAATAAATAAATAAATAAATAAATAAATAAATAAATAAATAAATAAATAAATAAATAAATAAATAAATAAATAAATAAATAAATAAATAAATAAATAAATAAATAAATAAATAAATAAATAAATAAATAAATAAATAAATAAATAAATAAATAAATAAATAAATAAATAAATAAATAAATAAATAAATAAATAAATAAATAAATAAATAAATAAATAAATAAATAAATAAATAAATAAATAAATAAATAAATAAATAAATAAATAAATAAATAAATATTTCCAATATAATTTGATGTAGTGCAAATATGTCAATAGTCAATATCATATCAGGAAATGAATGTATACAATGATTTTCATTGGTTAAGTGTGATTAATCAAAAATAGAGTAATAATGTCATACAAAACATCGTTCAGGTAGTAATATCAATCAAAATAATCAGTAAAACATCCAATGAAAATCATTGTATATTTCTTTTAAAGCTTAAAAATACAGTTTCACTGCTTATTGCTGCAAACACTTAGTTAAGACCACTACTCTATTAATCTATTATTACATATTGACGGAAAATGTCATCAGAATGTTGATCCTATATTTTCATCATTGTGTAACTGTAATTGGAAACAATCAAAATATCTACTGACTTGAATGTTAACATTTGAGTCTGTTCCTTGTGCACCTTTATCTATTGTTTTACTAGAACACAAACATGCTACTCCAGATGGATAACACAAGCAATGCCAATTCTACACGAAGCAATGCTAGTGCTTGATGTCACTGTAGAAAGCTGCAAACAACTGAAGCACCTGCAAGAAGCGATACCAATGACTGAAACATATATTAATGACCTGCAGCGGACGAGTTCGATGGTCCACCACTAGATGGCACTGGTGGTGCCGGGCTCGACTTTGGTGTTGCTGCAAACATATAATACATGCACACACTGACACATTGTACAACCATTTACGTGCAAGTAGTTTGCAAAATGAAATTCAATCAGGCTTACTGTACAATGTGACAACACATTTTCATTTATATACAAAGAAATTGACAGCTGGTGAAACACAGAGTTGTAAAAAGTGCATTGTAGTATGAGTTTTAAATCAATGATATGTTAATGTTGCATCTATGTTCATGGCAGGGATGTATAGAAAACAGCAGTTATGGTTATGCAGGTTATGCATGAATTGTTAAGTATAACCGACACGTTATTCCACCACCCTGACATTGGTAACTAACTAGGTCTAATGTGAAGTTATGTAAGCATAATCTAGAATACGTCAACGCAAAGCAGTGCAATGATAACTACTATGGTAGAAGCCACTCAACTGCTCGTCAAAACATCCAAAAACAACTGTTTCATTGTAACTAATTTTGTTACTTATTACTATGTCATTATTTTGTCTCTTTGGCAATCCTTTCCCACCCCATCTACCACACTTCCTGTCTTTAAACATAATTCTGCCAGATAAAATTAATGTCTGGCTCCAACTGGTGACAGAAGTATCAAGTTCCACTCCCCCAGTTACTGTATCAATACAGCATCACTCAGTACATCAAAGACAAACGATTCTAGGAGCACTTTAGTTCCAGTGATTCCTTGCATAACCATACATCCAAGATTTCCAGGATATTCACCACAGTAACTATACACAGGTTAATTCAATTCCAGACTTTGTTGAGAACAGTTTTAATTTCTGAAACCTGTCCGTGGGGATACAGTCAAGTTAGATCACCTACGAATGAAATCACAGCAGAAACTATATTCCCACCATTACAATTTCCTTACAACCACGTCAGACTGTGACACTGCACTACATAGCAGACACCCCAAGTGAGTGCCCCAAGTAAGGGATGTGTCCGGGGGTAGACATGATAGGGACACTCAGTGAGTCACGCATGGCATTCACATCCAGACTACTTGAGCACAGTGTTCCAAGAAATACCAGTCTCACAAGACTGAGACAGCTGAACATGGCGGGAAGAGTTCCACCTGAGTGAAGACAACATCAGCAGCTGCCTGGACACAACCAGCCCTGGAGACTGTCAGGCCCAGGTCACTGGGTAGGAACTAACTAGTGCAACACACGTCTGCCAGGGTCTACAGTGAAGGCTGAACACAATTGATTGAAATCACAAATGTAAATGTTCTCGAAGAGGGCCGCTGACATCTCTGGAGTAAGTTTACGTTAACTTCAATTTTCTAACAATTTATAATATTACGTAAAATAAAGTATGCACACACACACATGTGCGTTCGTGCATGCATTGACTGATGCCCCAAGAAATAGTCTCCCTTGTGCTTTGGATCTAGTGAAACAGATGTTTTTGAAGGTAAGTAGTAGCAATAGTGTTAAACGAATAAAATCTTACATTACATTTACCTGGACATGAACTATTAATGTCTATAATATAATTATAACTTTAGGAATGTTCCCTAATTATCCCCCCCCCCCCTTCCCCCAGGAACTGCATACCAAGGGTAAGCAATAAAGTTGTGTTATTGGTTTTCATTCAGTGGCACTCTTTGCAGTGACGATTTTGTACAACTTGACTTATAATTACATAACTGTTAATTACATTATTATTGTTCTGATGTAGCGTACTTAGTCCAACTGTCAGGATCATGTGAAAGACGTGTATAATAATGAAACCTTAATCAAAGATTGCTGAATATCTGAATATTAAGTAATATTCAGTATACATTATGCAAATTTAGAATAGATTCTCAACAAAAATTAAAACTTAACAGCATTTACTGGCTGAATTAGAAACATGTTCTGAAAACTTGTAACTGGTTATTTTCAGCATTTCTCTACATGAATTGACCGTAACAACAAATGTGGCGCAATAGATAATATCAGTTCTAAGGCACTACCGATATAGGTTGTGATAATAATAGTAAGCCATTTGTCCTTTGCAGGCACTTTGTCTAGCACCAGATAAGCAGTTATTAAGCCGCCTGGTCAAGTATTCTGTGACCTCGGTGCAAGTTCCATGGGTCTCGTAGGTTCTAAAGTTTCTCCGCCCTGCTATGGCTGCCCTTGAGGGAAACCTGCCCAAAACACAGGCATTACAAATACATAGGACTTTAAGGGTCACTAAAACGACATTACTTTGGCGGCTGCAGTTTGGGTTGTGTAAACACATTATACAATATGGAGTACACCCTAGAGTGCAATGTTGTAGTAACTACCTAAAGGTTAACCATTAAAAAAAACTTAGCCAGAGACACTTAAGTTTCTTGAAAGCACTACAGGCATTGTGGAGATACATTCATTTGTTGCTGTTTAATTTTATACAAATATCTGAGTTAATAAATGTAATTTAAAGGACTTAATTATATTATATTTCCAGGAGTAAAAAGTCATTGTAGAGTAACAATTTATACCCTTGAAATGTCTATCCTTTTGTGGAAAGGGGCATGATGTCATAAAACAGGCTAAGCAGCCTGTCGTCACATTTTGAGTGGGTGTTTGTGTACATGTTGCTCAACATGGTAATGGTAATTTTTTGATTATACTAATACTGTTAGATTCTACTCAACACACTAACATGCCCATAAATGTGAACTCATGATCGACCCCATCCAGAGCCGTAATGTAACGAAGTACTTTTACTTTGTTACTTTACTTAAGTAGAAAAGTTTACTTTTCTTGAGTAACGAAGTACATTTTTTTGGAAGTACTTTTACTTGTAACGAAGTACAAAATATGTGTACTTTATCTAAATGTAGTGAAGTACTCATAATTTCTTTGTTAAATTTGCAAATGTCCTAAAAGCACCTGTCGGAAGCAAGGTAATGTCTGCAGTTAGCATAGATTTATTTACAAACATCAGCCGGAACTTACAACAAACAGATATGTTAAGTGTCCTGGACTGGCCAGATCAGTTGTACAAACGATTTGCTTTGTCACCTGATGAAGCCAGTGAGATAATTGCAATCTGGGGTCTGGCACTGGTGCTGCTGAGCCTGAACTGAGTATTACAAGACTTCCTGACTGGGCCTCTAAGGCAACAATGCCCATGAATGGCATTGGCCCTGAGATTATTTAAAGTCTTGCATTGAGTAGACATGAAAAACAGCTGTCTTACTTGTCTTCTTGTGTCTTGCACATTGTTGACACAGTTGATTAGCTTTAGATGTTCACTGTGGACTGCACATGCTATATATATCGAAGGCTCCCTGTTATCGCCAACAGCAAACCTGCCGGTCTTGTGGAACCACATCTTTATAATTTCTATTTATTTTTAATATAGATCAGTGTTTATAACTGTTTAATTTAACTAAAGTTTTTTTATAAATGTTACAATTAGTAATTATTACAAATGAAGACATATTTCAAAAGATACATTATTATAAGTATTCATCTAGACCGAATGCCTCCTTCAAGTAACACAGGATAAAATTAATCATACATCCATCTATAACCCACGATGATAAGAACGTTTTAAGAAAGATGTAACACACCTATGACAACGTGAATTACTTCTAGTTCAACTTATGAATACGATGGTTGCTGTGGGCCTATTATTAATAAAGCACGGTGTATATACAGCTTGTAGGCCTAGTTGGCCTACGCAGTATTGTCTGCATCATTATAGTTCTTAAATTTAAATATTATATTTTATGCATAGCATGTACACACTAAATTATAATTGTGAATGTTTTGTTTTATTCACAACAGTGAGAACTAGTTTCAGGATAAAAGTACTTTTGTGTTTACTTCAAGTACATATTTTTACTTTTTACTTGTACTTCAAGTACATTATTTTAGAAGTACTTTTACCTTTACTTGAGTAGCTTTTTCTAGGGTTACTTTTACTTTTACTCAAGTACAAAATAAATGTACTTGTTACAGCTCTGACCCCATCTATTATTCACTTAATCCTCACACCATATAAGGAAGTGTAAATCACTGACGTGTCTACCATCAGAAACAAAGACTGCTACGTGTGTGCTGGTATGACAGCTCATTGTTCAACCAGACAACACCTACACTGTGTGACACTGTGTACCAGGTGACACTCTTCTTGTGGTGACGAAACATGACTAAAAAATATAGATTCCTGGTATATTGTCTGACAGACGAAAAAACCCACACTCGAGGTATCTTACCCTCAACCACCTGCCTGATTTGTGTGTGTGAATCTCACCTCCAAAACTAACTGCCAAATTATGTAATATAAAATATTATTCAACTTCAACACCAATAGACTAAGCGTCATAAAATTAAAATTGCATACTTTATAGAATTAAACATTGGGTTTAATTAAAGTTGTCCACTTCTGTTGTCTGTTAATGTCTAGTTGTGGACCTGACGGCACACCACACCACACCACCCACCAAGAATGTAGGGTTAGGTTCGATTTATTTAAATGGGATAATATTTCAAAATGTTTTGCCCTCGATTTATCTGCCACAAACCTGTGTGGTCTGTCCCCACAGTTGACCCCAAAGGTGACCTCTAAGTTTTGAGACAAGAAATGGTGTCTCAATGATGAGATAAAATGATGACTGGTATGTGACAACACCAAGGACATGAATTAGCAATGAGTTGACAGTGAACTAAAGCAGTGACACTACCCTGTACACAGATCACTGACAGTGAGCTACGACTGCCTAGTGCCTACTACTACTAGTACATGTAGTACGACTCAAGCGTGGATTGGACACACCAAGTTAGTGCAGAAGCCATGCGGACAAATTCAAGACTTGTACCATTTCTATTTCCACCGGGCGGTGGCGGGAAAGCGCCCCCCCTGACAGGGTTCGGCTGATTCGCAGGCATCGTCTTAAACTTGTTCTTGTTCGCAGATGCACCTAAAATTGTTCAACGCTGCACATCTAGAGGAGAACTTCACCAAGGCATTTTGATAGCGGTGCAACACACTGCAGAAAATGTCTTGTAAGCAGCTGGGTTTGATGGGAACGCGGGGAACATATTTAAGGACTCTGACTGCATGAAAAATACTAATATGACTATGATGTTGGTAGCAACTGTTTCCCTAATTTTAGTACCAGATACAAGTCAGTGAAAAATTAAAAGCATTTTTTCAACGACGCAATTATGATTAAACTGGTTAATAAGTACTTCATAATAATTATATACATAAAAATGTATTGCTTCATATGCATAATACATATCGGTAGTTACAAAATTATATCATTGTCTTTTTTAGATCCATGTTCTTATCAATAATACAGTTGTAAAACGATATCATTGTCTACGTTAGTTTAAAGTAGTTTTCTGAATAGGTCAAACTGATATTTGAAGATTATCATTGCATCAAAAAGGTGACAAAATTAACAAAAAGAAAAAACACTAAACAACATGAAAAGCAAACAGGGGAGGGGAGTGTGGGGGGGGCCTCACAAACTAACAAGTGACAAAAATAAGCGAGAACAAAACTAAAATGTGAATCGTGATAAAACTATGACGGAACAAATGACAAAATTTAGAGGCGAGAAAGAAAGGCTGGAGAAGAGAGACAGTGGACACTGCACACAGTGGACACTGGACACAGTGGACACTGCACTCACCTGCCACGGACGGTCCACTCTTGTCCACCATCAGGTGTTTGGCCGACTTGAGCTTCTTGCCGTTCTCGATGGACGCCAGGAGGGCGCTGCGGTTGCCACCCTCGCTCTTTGACATCTTTGGTTTCTGCGTGTTGGCGAGGGCAAACGTTGGCGGGGGTGGGGGAGCCCCCGGGGGTGGGGGTGGTGGCGGCGGCATACTGGCGACTTCTCACCCCGTACAGCCCGTCAGTCTCTGCAATGAGATTAAAAGAGTGAAGGTGACTACGACATATTGAAAGTGAGGTGCAACAAAGTGCAGGTTACGCTATTACTACTTTCAGTGAAAATGAGGCTACTACGAGAGTATGAAATATACAAGTCAATTTGCACATAGTGGAAGATTCGTACAAAATTTGTTTTTTCTCACCAAAACTCGTCCACTACCCCTACCTATCTTTCTCTCTCTATAAGAAGTTCTGAGCAATGGTTCAACTACTGCCCAGTCCACAACTGTACTAGCCAGGTACAGCTGTACTAGTCCTACTGGTCTGTTCAGTGAACTGAGTGAAGTGATGCAACTGAAGTGTTAGAGAACGGAGTGAAAGGCACTGTTCAACCTCTATAATAGCACACACATATTCCAACCTGCATCCGTTGGATACAAGTCAGTCTTCACTCTGCTGATGAACCCTACACTGCTTTTAACACTTATGGCCCACTTTCAGCACACTGACACAAAAACCAGACCATTTTTTTATGACCGTGTGACACAAGTTGCACTTAGCTGTCATAAGCTATCAGATGTTGGATTCATTAAAGCAGTGGGTATTACCATTACACTTCTCCAGCCAGCCAAATCATAGACTAGGCAGCTTTATGACCCAAATAAAACAGGATGTACTAGCAGAGTTTCTCACGAATGTTAATCAGTTCATTTCCCTAGCAAAAAAGCCAGTTTCCGTCCAAAGAAATGTGTCCTATTCCTGCAGAGATGCTGACACTGACAGAGTAACGTGGTACTCACCACTGTAGTGTCTGTCGTATTACTGACTTCCCCATGATTTTAATTATACGGTCAAGCGTTGATTCAGGAACCAGGAAATTAAAAATGAAACTAAAAGACCAGGTTTTGTTATCTAGCTGCTCGTATGCCAGTCAGACACAATTAAGAAGCAGGACATGTAAGTCTCACAGTACTTCCTTGTGACAATGTGATATAACAGCTGTTGAGGTCATGAGGCATATTTAACAACTGAACTGCCAACACCCATAATCATGTGATTACGCCGCACATGGGACAGCAATAATAGGGGATCTAATAATTATTATTGCCAATTAGCATCTATATTGTGTTGGTTTACATGTTATATCCAATAACACTGCAGCTTTGCTACGACGTTGTAGGTACTAGACTAGAGCATTCCAAATAAGCTTACATGTAACAGTGAGTCATGTATGGCTATTTGGACTAAAATGCTACACTATGGTCTTATTTGACATGCTGGTGAAATTTTTCACTGAGGTGTTTATGGAATCACGTAGCAAATACTGCAATTGCATTCTTTTGGCACATGATGTAACAAAATTATTTTGTCAAAAAATAAAACGATAATGGATATTTATTAACTACAGCAGCATACTGTGGTTCATTAACACATTTTGGCAGACATTACAGCAGCATTTATAGATTAGGTCCATTCAACGAGCTACCAGTTTTTTACATTTTTGTATTAATATTATGTTTCATATGAATGTGTGAGTGTAGGACCCTCTCAGGGTGGAGGGTGTCTGTGTAGGTAAGTAAGTGGCTCAGTTCGCTTGGCCCCTGAGGGTCTCTTACTAATTGACCCTTTGCCTAAGAATGGTCACCACCTATGTCCACTAAGCATTGTTGGCAATTACATGTGTGCAGGCAACAGCAGTTGGAAATTACAGAGTGACCACAGCTGGCTGGATTCTGTATGCATGGTCACGGCTAGTCATGACATTACAGTATACATGCTTGGCTGACTTTGGGTACTTTCCGTGTGTGGCTAAATGTAACCTGGATTTGAAAGGCGTGTGTGCATGTGCGGCTGCATGAACATGTGTGTGCATGCATGCGTATAGTAGTAGGTTGTGTTTGGTTGTCTGTACACATGTTTGCATGATACTGCTTGAATTTTTAATTATTAATATTTGTGGATTTATGTATTATCATCAATAATTGACATAATGTTCGATAAGACACACCCATGGAAAGGTCAACATTTTAAGCAATATGAACTGTTGAGAAAGTGTTTGGAAATACTCAGAACTTGCAAGTACAAACATTAAGTTATACCTTTGAAAGGTCACTGGTGTATTGGATAGCTATGTGGTTAGACATGTTTCAAAAGTAGTAATACATGTGTGCTCTATATGACACTTAAACTATAATACTTATCCAAAACTTCAAAAAACAAGGGTCATTATGACTAACACAATAAATTCCATTCAAATACACTGTACAAAATTAAATGGATTGATTGTAATGGTGCATACTTTTCAATATATTTTACATAAGTTCTGTCAATCACTAAAAGTAAAACCCTGATTAACGCAATCATACATATGCAACATATTGTGTCTAGGATTCTACGTTATTATAGTAATTACTACCGATGGACGGCGATGGTAGGTAATAACTAAACAACAAAGAAGTATCAATGATGTTTACTAGTAAGTACTAGTATTAAGCACAGACTGTCAACAACATAGAGACCACAGTCTCTTGCAACCTGCTCTTTCCTGTCAAAGCCCATTTCACCAGACTAATGGTAGTCATTTACAATAGGTGACTGGCCTTATAAATCACCTTTATGTGTTATTTATTCAACGAATACGCAGTCTGATATTGTGCAGTGTGTGAAGAGGGTCAATAGATTAGAGATACCCAGTGTAAACAATGTCTGACCTGGCTAGGTCCTGGGTGTAATCTATAGATGTAACTAACTGGAACATCTATTCCACTGACTACATAGTGCATGGTCATTGTTGCACATGACATGATGACAACACCTCTTAATCCAGTATTGTGTTGATCTCTCATGAAACCAATTACTTCCTTAATCTTCCCAAGTAATCCTGGTGTCAATATTCACAGTATGAAATAGAACCAAATATAATCATAATCAATTTACTTTTCTTGTATTATGTCATTTTGTCTCTGTGGTAATAAAACTAATATGGATAAGAAATAGCACATGACAAAGGCCTACAACTATCAGGAAATAAGAATATAGGCTAGGATATTAATACAAATCAGCATCAGGGCCCAATCACGGGCTGGCCCCAGTGTCAACAGTTACCACCCAAAGTGGCCAAGTACATGTCTGAGGTGAACTGGTTGTAAATAATGGTCCCACATGTTGCAAGGTATACAGGCATTTGTTTACCTTACAACAGGCTAAATCAATCAGTCTGCCTGCTTATTGATTTGCCAGTAGATAACACAGATCTGCTTTGATGACAGCTGTTGGTCATGTGACACAGCTGACAGCAGCTGCCAGTCATGTGACAAACTGATGACAGAGATCTCAGGTATCAGCTCGCCAACAAATGTGTCAACTAACCCATAAGTGTATCAACTAGCTGTATGCCTGTATCAATTCACAACCCTGCCATTCACAGCTGAGCAAATTACATACATCAACTGTACTGGTCACAAGTGTATCAACCAAGCTATCCTCAAATTGACTCCTTATGTGTATTAATGCATGAGTGACTGTGGTCTCACTCATTCACCAGATTGAGTTCGAACTGATAGTGACGAACACCATGTTCAAGCAGAAGGATGAACGCAAGACCACCTGGATGCATCCTCGTTCGAAACATTGGCATATGATCGACTTCATCATCACGAGGTGTCGGGATAAGATGGACATCCACAGTACCCGAGTCATGCGTGGAGCAAACTGCTGGACCGATCACCAGATGCTGAGGTCAAAAGTGGCTTTCAGAATACGACAAAAGCACAACAGGCAAGGGACAAGTAAGCCGACCAAGCTGAACATTGCAAAACTAAGTACCACCAGCCATAGGGAGAGTTTTGAGCAGGAGATAGACAGTGCTCTCACCCAATGGGAGGAGAAGGAAAACTCAACACCAGATGAGGAATGGGCTGCTCTGCAGCAGGTCGTGTACAACACAGCCAAGACATATCTTGGCAAGCCAGACAGAAAAGACCAGGACTGGTTCGACCCCAACGACCAGGAGCTACAGACTCTTATGAACAGAAGAGACCAAGCCCACCAGAGAGTGTTGCAAACCAGGAGCACCAGGTCCACCACTGCAGCATACAAAGATGCCTGCAGATTGCTACAAAAACACACGCGTGCACTGAAGTCAGACTGGTGGGAAAGGAAGGCAGTGGAGCTGCAGAGAGCTGCTGACAGTAACAACATGAAGGGCTTCTACAATGGGCTGAAGGAAGTGTGGGGTCCCAAAAAGAAGGGATCTGTTCAACTGAAATCATCAGATGGAATGGAGACCTTCTCTGACAGCAAGAGAGTTGTGGCAAGATGGAGTGAACACTTCCAGAAGCTACTCAACGTCCCTGGCGACATAGATCACGAAGCTCTGGACAACATCCCGCAGCGCATTATCAAGACAAGCCTCGATGAGATTCCAACTATGGATGAGATGGCTAGAGCAATCGCCGGCCTGAAAGATGGCAAAGCACCTGGAGGAGATGGAATTCCTGCAGAAGTATGGAAGCACGGAGGAGAAAATCTGTTCAGCAGACTGCACCAACTAATCACCAATGCCTGGGAGGTGGGTTCTGTACCACAAGCATGGAAGGATGCCAGCATTGTAACCATCTACAAGAAAGGTGATCGAACAGACTGTGGGAACTATAGAGGAATCTCTCTTCTTTCCATAGCGGGCAAGATCTTCGCGAAGATCCTCCTCAACAGACTATCTACTCACATAACACCAGAGGTAGTTCCGGAGACACAATGTGGCTTCAGAGGTAACCGGAGCACCGTGGATATGATATTTTGTCTCCGACAACTACAAGAAAAGTGCATTGAGCAGGACCGACCACTGTACATGGTATTTGTCGACTTCAGCAAGGCGTTTGATACAGTTGGGAGGACCGGGCTATGGCAGCTACTGAGGAAGTATGGCTGCCCAGAGAAGTTCACAACAATGATCGAGGCACTACATACTGGAATGATGGCAAAAGTTAGTGTTGAAGGAGAAGTCTCGGAATCGTTCAGTGTCACAAATGGGGTCAAGCAAGGTTGTGTACTGGCCCCCACGCTCTTCTCCATCTTCCTATCAGCAATGCTCGACGAGGCTTTCCGAGACATGGGGGATGGCATCTACATACAGTCCAGACAGAACGCTGACCTATTCAACGTCGCACACTTCAGAGCAAAGACCAAGACTACTCGGATACTGATGAGAGAGCTGCTATTCGCAGATGACAGTGCACTGGTTGCACACTCTGCTGAAGAGATGCAGAAAATAGTGGATGCTTTCTCCGATGCGTCAAAGAAGTTCGGCCTGAAGATTAACATCAAGAAGACCGAGGTGCTGTACCAATCCAACTCTACAAGAACCCGAGAGGAGGATATCATGGTTGATGGAAACAAGCTGAACTCTGTTCTAGAATTCACCTACCTCGGAAGCACTATATCAAGTGATGGATGCATTGACGACGAAATACAGAGGAGGATGGCCAAGGCTAGTGCATCTTTCGGCCGACTACGCCAGAGACTCTGGAACAACCACCATGTGTCCATGCGGGTTAAAGGCAAGATATACCGTGCAATCGTGCTGTCCACCCTCCTATACGGAGCTGAGGCCTGGACAGTGTACAGACGACAGGTTAAAAAGCTACATGCCTTCATGATGCGACATCTGCGTTCGATCATGAGGATAACCTGGATGGACAAAGTGACAAACAAGGAAATACTAGAACGAACAGGGCTGCCATCTATGGAAGATCTTCTGATCAGAAAGAATCTCCGGTGGACTGGACACCTCATGAGGATGTCACCAGACAGGCTACCGAAGCAGGTTCTCTACTCTCAACTGTCTTCTGGTCAGAGAAAGAGAGGGCGCCCTCGTCTCCGGTTCAAAGATACCATCAAGAGAAACCTAAAGATGAGAGACATAAAGATCGACTCATGGACATCACTCTCACAGCAGAGAGACAAATGGAGAGCAAGAGTCAAGTGATGGAAGCAGTCTTTGTCGCTTCGCGACCGACAGCACGATGACTGCCCCAGTTGCTACAGACCAACAGTTACACTGTTGTGTCCTGAATGCCCAGTGAATGCCTCAAGAGCAACTGATTTCCACTGATGTAGACAATGCCTTGTTGAAGCAATTAACCTGTTTAATTAATCTGCACCTCAAGGGTGTGCAGCACTTCACAAGACAATAGACAACATTACAACAGCAATCCCAATCATATTATTATTGACTGTATATGCATCTGAACCATAATTTCGAAATAATACCTTTTAAAAGTGTTATGATTGCATATTATTAATAAATCAAAGTATTACACATAAAATTATAATCACAATGTAATTAACACGTGCTATGCAATATGCATACCAAATCAATTTGTGGTTCTTGCAATGAACACCAGTGCTCAATAATTCTGACAAATATAACGAAACATTTAAATCAGTCCAACTAAAATGTCCCTGTTCATCCTTTAAGTTGCAAAATGATAGTTATTGTATGATGTTTGCTTCCTAATTATTAAACTATTATTAATTCTGATTTAAATATATGTTTGAATTATGTAGTAGTTTGGATTGTGTGTAACATTTGGACTTTTGAAGGCTTTTACAAGTACGAATCATTTAGTGAAAAACCTTTCATCCACATAGCATTAAAGAACAGACGGACAATGACGTCAACATTGCCGCCACTATATTATGTTCACATTGTCATGAGTCATGACATATGCACCAGTAAGCTATTAGTGAGTTACAAATGTACACAATAGCTGCAGACTACGTACATAGGGAACAATTCTGTATGAGACATTGAGTGAGTGAGACCAACCATGACTGGGAGAGGGCCCAGCCACTGTTGACACTACTCAAGTGAAACTGGCAAGTCACAAGTCTGCTGAATATGCTGTTCTTTATAGCCTTGCTGACAAGTCTGCTCAATACAATGTTTGTTTACCAATGTCTTTCAACCATTGGCAACACGAAATATAAAATGAGTAGCTGGAAATAATTGCCAAAAACACAATATTGCATGGATTTCATGTGTCAAAATATATGTTTTTCAGTGCAATGTATATATGACTCATTCAATGCTTGAGCTATCACTTGTGTTTTTTATAATGTGACATGCTACTGAGGCGTGCTGCTGTCAAATGAAACTGAAGGACACAGCCCACAACCAATTAGATGCCATTCGTCTTTTTGTCACTGCTCATCAGATAAGTGTATATGTTATAAATTGTTATCCAAGTACAGTGAAGCACATAATATTATTGACACTCATCACCACACTATGTTCAGAATTAGCTATGATTATGCCTAACCCCATTGAAATCGAAAGGTATCAAGTGAAAATCATCCAGGACCATAGAATCACAGACTAATGTAGACGCCCACCATGGCATAATTAATTTTGGACAAACTGGGTCAGCCAGGAGCCAGGCAGTGGCAACCTTTCATTTGGACTGGTAAGAAATTGCGTATATTTGTTTAGATGTAGCCATTCTGCCACAGCAATATCATGCATAAGGGTTAAAGTTTATTGTGGTGCGTGCAACTGTCAAGTCTGTAAAATTTCCAGACATGATGCAGTGTGATGTCATAATATATAAGTTATAACAGGCAAAAATACTTTCCTGCATTAGTCCCTGTTCAGGCCATCGATTTCAATGGAAAAGAAATCTAGTGTATATTTTAATGTACACTGTATTTAGCCGTGCCATCCTGAATAAATATATTATATTATCATCGGCAACAATCGTCAAACCGGGCCCACCACTTTGTAATCTCATTCCCAAATTCATCCCTAGACAATCTGCAGGAAAGTGTAGTTATGTCCAAATGTTGACGACATTGGGCATGGAATCAATTTATCTTTAGAACACAGGTCTTGCTGGATGCATTCCATAATATCTGTTTATATCTAGTTATTGTCGTAACAATGCCAGTTATATTAAATTCATCCTGACATTTGTATCATGTATGTGACATAGACATTTCAGATATCAAATGTAGCAGTGCTTCAAATAGGCCAACTTTGATGTACAGATGTAGATTTTTACAGGTAAATCCTGGCTCAGATGTCTTGCCATCAGTAATACAGTCTTTAGAAGTTTGGTCATCTAAAATACGGAGTAGACGACTTCAATCTGTTGGTAGCTATGATATAAATTTACAAAGATAGTACACCTCAAAATTCGCAAGACAGGTTTACTTACTATGACATATTACAGCAACATCAACGATGATCTATCCTAACAATTTTGTTATAAAATGTCAATAACACTGTTGATAGTCCGGACAGGTGCTGTCAAAACTCAAACGTCACAATACTGTCACAATTCAGTTGACACAATACACACCAGTTTCGCAAGTAAATGAGCACGTCTACGTGACCTACTGCAAACACTGTAATGGCAACAGCCATGCACGGGTGACACTCAGGTAACGCCTATAGTACTCCCTCGCTAATCCGGACGTTATAAGTCAATAAAAACAAGTTTAGCAAGAAGTGAAGTTCCGTGACGAAACAGGAAAAGTGGACACTCGGATTCGGTAAGGCCTCATCCAAAAGTTTCACAAGGCAACATTACCTGTTGTTTTGATGTAACTTTCTTGCTGCAATGTCACTCAAACACGTGTGTGCGTATCATGATGTCTTGCGAAATTCTGCCGTAGAAAATCGGCTACATATGACAGGTAAAACTACTTCGCCCTAACTTCCTGATCATGGGACTTTGCATGGATGGGCTGGGCTGAATGATGGCGATTGTTCACTAGAGGGGCCCAACCAATGCATCAATACCACATACCCCTCTAGTAATAGGTCCGCGCTGAATGGTTATATGTAAATGAATAACTATGTCACTATAAACGGAAAGGCTAAATGGAAAACGGCTGCTCTATACTAATCGTCGTCCATAACAAAATTATAGTATTGGTAACGCGAGAGTGAATTTTGTGAGAGAGGGAGATTGGAGACGAACGAATATGATTTCGGTCTAACATTGTGCCTTCTAAATTACTATACTAATATGAGACGGTTGCTCGTATTTTTCTCATTGCATGACTTCTAAATTTTCCGGCGAACTTTTGAAAGAGTCCTGAAGTATAGTAGGGTACTCAAAACTTCGATGCTATATTTAATTATGAATATATTGCCAACGCAACACTTTGTCAGTTTATTCGTGTGCATGAACATGAACTTTATTCAATATGAATATACAAATTCGAAGTCGAACCTTAATTGGAACGAGGGTTTCTTCTTTCACCCTGAACCGGGGGTAACAATACTGATTCTGAATACCTGTCTCAATTTGAACTTAAATTCGGCGACTAGAGCACTGCATACCATGTACATACATAAACACACCACATAAACACACACGCGCGCGCACACACACACACACACAAATTAATTGAGTTTAATATTCTAACGATGGTACAGTGATGGTTCAATTACTGACCTGATACAGTAATACAACTTAATACAATATTGGGCCAACGTTGGCCAAATTTGTTTTCCCCAAAAAAATTCATATAAAGCATGATGCAATTAACGTATATAGTTAATTAAAGTACAATTACTATGAAATATGTCAATTAGATTAACCGGATGCATTTATCAGGTCAATCAAAGTAAAATATTGCTCTTTAACATATATACACTGGCAAATAATGACAACTATTCATACACTATCATTGTGTCACATATGTAATATAGTTTTGAGGAATGGACATTAATTTTGTTATCCATTTATAACTATACAGACCAAAGTTGGTCAACCACCCTAAACCAACGTTGTGCCAAATTTACCGAAAAGGAATCAAGTACACATTTACAGTTAATTATTAATAACCTCACACATGGTGAGAATCCCATTTTTTTAATTAATTAATTACTCACACGCATTCTAAACATTGCATTTTACACGAACAGTATGAGGCTATAATCACCCCAAATTTCAGCACATCCTTGTGAGCGATTTCAATGGCTGACGTAAAAGTTTAGTTATTCAAATGGATGTGCTTAGAGGGTAGTGAAATTAAGCTGGCACTGACGTAATCAGCCGCGTCGACCCCCTGCTGGTGCCCAATGGCAATGATGAGTATGAGATACTTTAGTCGACAGGTGGCGCCAGTCTAAACATAGGCGCGTTGATGATTTCTTTACGAACGAATGTTTAAAATGACGGACCGTCATTTCTCGGAAATGTCCCACGCGTCTGTGGTTGACAGATATTTTACCAAGCGATATGTAACAGGTGCGAATAATAATTGTTTAAATGTAACTCACTCGAGAGTGTGCCATGCTTTTATTTTGGGCGATAATAGGGTATTTAAAACATGGGAGTCTCCGAAGGCGAAGTTGTAAATACCGTGGCATAGACAAATAAGCGAATCATAGACGTAAACGAATAGTATTTATCACGCATAGACATTAGGAAAATAAATTCGGTTACGAATCTGCGAAACACGTAAAATAGCACATAACATTCGTTACATAGCATAGCCATGATTAGTCTCGCTTAACCGGGGCAGACTAAAAGTAAAAGGCAGACCAGAATTGGCAGACCGCGCGGAAACGGCAGACCACATTCACAAGGATGCCACCGATCGTACGCTCCATGTTTACGTGGGGGCCTTTATGTGCGTTGTTATAGTTGGCGCCTTATAGTTGCTGTTTTTACGGTATTCTTGTGAGGTTGAGATGTCTTTCAATAATAACATACGTGTAATAAGCAATACTAGAAGTTAGCATATAATGTTTGAAAGGCGAAATAACAATTCTTGGATTTGTTGTTTGTTTTTATTTTCACCAACAGAACACAGTAAGTATTCTTAGTATTACTATATATATATATATATTTGTGTAATACAATGTATATACCATATGTATACCATGTTAAAATATAACACCACTAGAAGCGACAATATCACAATATCCATATTTTACCTTACCAAAAAGGTGAAGTAAAGGTTTTTACCTTAAAACAAATAAAATATAATAACAGCATTGACCAATTAAACTCATAAATCAGTCTTTTCATTGAAATACCGTAGCACCACACATGAGAAGATACTAAAATAACTACTTATAATAACATTCATGATTTTTTATTGAAATTTTGTAGGCACTTTATTTGGTATTTTGCATTGACAAGATCTGCAAAACCATGGAGTATTTATTGTACATTGAAATTCACAACATCTGTGATGGTTCCATTTGTGACATCTGTCACAACTCAGCCTGATGGACAGAAAGCAAATAAATGATAGTTAAATCACAATGCACTTTCAGTGAAATAGCTGGCTTACCATGAATGGCTATACTTATTCCAGTTATAGTTGTCCTAGTTGCTTAATTTAGTTTTATCTAAAATGTATCAGTATAGGCCTATGAACTAACTGTGAAATATATTCAAATATATTATTCAAATAACTGTTTCGTTTCAGGTGTTACAAACAAATAATATGTACATATATCCATACGCAAATTAATGCAGGCATATAAATGCACCTGAAGAGCCATCATGTACTGCATATAAAACATTTTTATAATTTTACATGCATATGACTATATGGCCTACATTCATATTAATATTTTAATGTTATTACATTTATTTAAATATCTTTTATTCTATAAAAAACAATTATTAATATTTTTTATGTTATTAAATTTATATTCAAATAGGTTTTTACTATTACTTTAATATTACTTTTAGATAACTTTTTTATATTTAGGATGTGTGCAATATATACATATTAATAATTATTTCTTATATTATGGTTGTGCCCACAAATATTGTGTGCGGGGATACATACTACTACAAGTTTTTAACTTCTTGTGTATTCCCTTCAGACAACATTACCTGTATAGCATGTTTGTATAGTCTTAAATTGTATTGTTATTGAATATTGTTTGAATAAATCATATTGAATTGAATATTTATTTATATTTTATGTTATACATTGTTTTATTAATATACCTATAGGTCATATCAGTGTTTTATAATTTTAATAGGGGTGATAAAACGAGTGTGACTGTAATAAGTAGCATAAGTACTAATGAGTCTCAGTACTTGTAATAACGAGCGAATACTCGTAGAATTAATTAGTAAGGCCTAACATTTTAATTTAGTTCTATGATTTTATAAATACAAGTAATACCATTCGGTATTACATTTATAATTGTTAGTACAATACAATAATAAAAGTCTCCAATATTTACAATCGCACGCGCAAACAACAACAAAGCTTGTAAACATGGAGCGTACGATCGGTGGCATCCTTGTGAATGTGGTCTGCCGTTTCCGCGCGGTCTGCCAATTCTGGTCTGCCCCCGCTTAACCGACTGTCAGTCGGCTGCGGAACTACGCTGAGAAGACAGTCTGGTACCATTTATGGCTTTTGTTTGGTATCCGCGTGATCTATACAATGCTGCCACCTCACGGACACTGCCGTAATATATATTTTTATAAACAACCGCAAATTTGTATTTCTATTTATTTTGTGTTAATATAAGTTTAATTCTGAATAGTTTTTATAATACAGTATTATTTGATAAAAAGGTATCCTTATTTAATCGGTATGCTATCCATGTGGGGCTAGACAATGCTGCCACCTCACGGATACTGGTTAATCCTGCCGTAATTCTTATTTTATAAACAACTGTAAATTTGAATTTTTACTTACTTGTGTTAATATAAGTTCAATGTTGAATACTTTTCATATGATATTATTATCTTGTAAAAGTACATCGTTATTTTTATTTCCTAGTTGGCCTGAGAGCCAATCAGCCTCTCTACCCTAATCTGGGGTAAGGCTACCCGGATGTAGAAACTTAAGCCCATTAATGTCCCAGGCGGAGTTGAGGGGCTTAAAAGTGCTGCCACCTCACGGAGTCTGGGTAACCGAGGCTAAGCCATGATAGGGTGACAAGGTGGGAAGATATGTCTTCCGATTCACCAGTCCACTCCACTCTATTTCTCCGAACACTTGGGTCACGGAAGTAACCACTGCTCCTCTTAGCCCGACTTTGTTGCATGGTGTGATAGATCGTATTTGTGTCTGAATGCAACAAAAACCAAAGACATGTGCATTGATTTTACGAAATACCCTCCATCCCAGTCTGATACTGTCATCCACGATAACAAGGTAGAGGTAGTTGACGAGTATAAATACCTCGGCACAACAATTGACAATAAGTTGAAATGGGACCGCCACTGCAGTGTCACGTACAAGAAATGCCAGCAGCGTCTTTACTGCCTTAGAAAACTTCGATCCTTTAATATTGATAACACCATTTTATCCATGTTTTACAAATCTTGTATACAGAGTGTTTTGACATTTTCTTTTATATGTTGGTTTGTGAACGTTAGCCAGAAAGACAAGAATAAATTGCAGCGCGTTGTAAATATTAGTAGCAAAATAACCGGCCTCAAACAAACCTCTGTCACTGCTTTGTACGAAAAGCAGGTTCTCAGTAAAGCCAATAAAATAATTAACGACAGCACACACATCCTATATAACGAGTACGTCCTTCTGCCCTCGTCCAGAAGGTTCAGAACAATAACATCCAAAACAAACAGAAAGCGAGATTCATTCATCCCAATGTCAGTACGACTCCTAAATTCAAAACGATAATCACCTCTGGCGTTATGTGTGTATGTTGTATTTTTATTTTTTTTATTTGTAAAAGGAAGACCACAATTACAATTTAACTTTAATTTTAAAATGATGTTATAGAATTTATCTTGTATTTTATTATGATTGATGTTCACTTACTGTTTTAATAATGAATTTATTAGCATTTTTTTATTTCTCTACTCTGTATTTTATATTTTTATGACGACGAACGCTGCAAAATGAATTTCCCGGTTCGGGACAATAAAGTTGTATTGTATTGTATTGTATTGTATTGTATTGTATTGTATTGTATTGTATTGTATTGTATTGTATTGTATTGTATTGTATTGTATTGTATTGTGTCACATGTTTCATTACAGTGATATATCGCTGTGCCTGCCCGAATCATTCAACTTGCTTGCTGCTAAGAAATTGGTTACAGCCCTGGCCTCAGGGAAATCTTCTAAAAGTCATTAATCATGAATTGGCCCCAGCCCTTGGAGTAATCCTGTAAAAACTCATTACTCGCAGGAAAATATCCACTTTCCTGGTTAAGTGCCAACATCCCTCTAATCTTCAAGAATGGAAACTGATACCTTTCATCAGATTATTGTTCCATCTCCATAACCTTGCAATCCTTGTTGCAAAGTCCATGAACACAATGTTTACTTCAAAATTGAACATTATCGACCACTTTGACTGATAAGCTGTCTTAACAGTGAGAAAATAACATTGCTTCCGCAGTAATCGCTGATCTAATAAATTCTTCAAATAACAAATCATAATTGCTAATCTTACATGGTAATTGTTTTTACTTTGACTCATTTTGTCACTCAAACAAAGGTATGACAGGTATGTCATCAAGATGCTTCTGCGCATACACGTGAGAGGGTGCTGCTGATTACATTAGGGCGATTAGGTTTAGTACCTTTGGAACACGACCTTGAAAACACAGTTCAGCCAATAATATTTTTACCAGTTACCAATTATATTGTGATTCTCTGGTGTCACAGGCTTCACCTTTGATGACAGCGGACCTTTAAAAGCAGGTCTTGGAAATAACACTGGCTGCACTTTAATGTGGTTTACTTTGTCTTTACAGATGTGAACCACAAGGAAGGAGAGGATCAGTGCATCCTCATGCACTCCAACAGGTGTGGACAACAACTGTTACAATAATAATAGTGATCATTACATTAATTCATGTTTACTGAATAGCGCACATTATAAACTGATCTTGTAGTACACAATTTAAGTTTTGAGAAGTAACTGTCCATACATTTTCACTGTTGGGAATTCATCATCTATCTACTTCCTTCTTCTGTAGACCTTCTAGCTATTTGTTCTACCTTCCTCTACCAACTAAACACGTTTTTTTACTTAGTTATGTAACATATTTTATAAACCCACAGAATATGTGTCATCACTGTGGCTCCGTCTCACCCGATTCTGGTGGAAGGCAAGTCGGTAACGAATGTAAACTTCAAGGTCAATGCGCACATGGACAGACTTGACAACAAAGTGACTGGAAAAGCCAAAAAGGTAAAGTGAAAGTGAAACTGCAGTACCATTATATTTTCAGTGTGTAATGAGGTCAGAAGTACGATTATCTTTGTACAAATTAATTATACATGTTAACTTAGCGAAATACATAAAAAAGTAATCTGGATTTATGCAATTGAGTTCGTTTTAAAGCAAAATCAGAATTTGATGCAGAGAGTGTTAATTTCAGTAAATGAGCTTTTACTTGCCTAGTACATTATACTGTATATTGCATTTACTAAAGCTATAAACAGAAATACCAACACTGTGTGCAGAACAAATGTCTTTGATTTCAGGGTGCACAGATGCTAGACAGCCGGTCCCTGTTGTGTTTTGTCACGTGTACAGATGGCAGCACCTACACCCTCCGTAGCTGTATCAAGGGAGGCCTCATAGAAGCCAATGACCAGTTGGTTGACCACCCAGAACTGCTCACACAGAAGGTACGCCAGACAGCTGTCTCACTTGAAACCAGCAAACAATTCTTTATTGCTTGAAAGGATGTCGCTGCTCCTAAGTTGTTTATTTACTACTATGTTCTAAAGACTAACCGGGTTGCAGGTGATTGTCAAATTGTGTTTAACCCTTGGTAGTTTAAGTTATTTTATTAAGCTTGTAGCAATCTTCACAATTTTAAATCCAGTTTCAAAACAAAATTTACTAGCAGTACTACTGAGGCAAGCCATGTTAAGCAACACACTTTGATGTTCAATCTTCCCACATACATGTTATGTGCCCAATGCCTGTCCAAACAACAATGTAATTGCCCTGACAGGGATGAATAAAGTTGTATTGTATCCAAAACAGCAGACTTCCTGTCACAAATTGCAAAATAGGAACCGTCATATGAATACGCAGTACAACTATGGATTTTTTTTATCACAAATAACAATAAAAATTAATTACAAGTGTATGTTGACACTTTAAACAAATATACACTTTTTTGTAAAAATTGTTTTATTTAATCTCTTCACTCACTATTTAGCACAGACCTGGTCATCAGAGAACGATGTTCCTGATTGTCTAAGCTTTCCTTGCAAGCCAGGGCTGTTTCTTATCCAAAGCTATCCCTGGTGGATCCCCTACACGAAATGCGGGAGTTAGCTGAGTTGACAATGCAGTTACCTTCGCCTACACTACTACACCAACCATGAGAACAGTGTTAAAGAAAAGCCTGCCCCAATTTAAGGATGGATGAACTATTTCTGTGAATCCCAGTATAATAACCTGTTCACCCAATCACATGAGCAGCTTAGTGGTTTTGTATATTCAAATATTTGCTTCTATATCCCAAATGTTGCACGTAACATGAGCAGCATGTTATTGAAATCACCCAAAATTATCACATTACCGAAACCCAATCACACTCCTGGTGAGCGATTTCATTGGCTGAGCTTAAATTCACAGTTTTACCAAATATAATGTATCAGCCTGTACTGCTGCCTGGCACTGAAGTTATCAGCTGCAGCGACACGTGGCACACGAGGATGGCCCAAACCAGTTGATGCCACTTTAACTGTGGTTTTACACGTATTGATCACCAGGGTTGTTGTGATGTTTTTTTCACTCGCTAGAGGTCAGTTGCCAGACACTCCTGGTTTGATAAGCTAGTGAAGGATTCGACTCTTGAACCGGGTCTAGTTGCTACATATTTTTATATTAATGACACTGATGTATTCACAGATTCGGTATAATCACAATCGCATGAATATAGAGTAAATACAATAATTTGTTGTTTGTTTTCAGCCCAGCACGGACGGGTACATTGCAATCATACTGACAAGGTTACAAAGCCACGAACAAGAGATGAACAAACTGCTAACACACGAACAGTATCTGGACATACTGAAGCAGAGGGAAACGAAACAGTCGAACGGCAACACGAGTTGACGACATACCACTTCGCAAGACTAGACTGCTGTTATTTACTATCCAAACTAGTCACTGATATATGTGTATATATATATATATATATATATATATATATATATATATATATATACATTCAGGGATACTAAAGATATAACGTCAGATAAGTGGCTCTGTCTCTATACATTACAACGTAAATGTGTTCACACTTCCGACTCAAACCAGGTAACTCTTCAGTCTTCATCGACACCAATACGCTAGTGGTGTCTTTGACGTGGCACGTAGCAAGTATCGTCTGTATCGAGTAGACGTAGGCGATGTAGGATGTACGTTGTCACATACACGGCCTTGTTCACGTTCCCTGATGAAGAAGACCTGTGGACAGACGATAGATACCTGTGAACATGCAACAGATGATTACCCGAAGGTATCACGTGCCATGCTGACGTCGGAACCGAACTTTGACCCGGCTACGTCACGGGTCAGAAGCCATGTTAGCAAGAAGTAGGAAATTATTATTTTGGTGGTGTAACTGTGGGTGGGAATAATGTGATTTTTAGCATATTAGTGTTTATATATAGTATATTCGGATAAAAAAGGTTATATTTTGTTTGAAATCTCCTCTTGTTAGAATCGCATCCATTCTGCTTACACATTTAATACATAATGTTATACATAAACTGAAACATTGTTCAAATACGCACCCGCTGTACATGCGTTCATGAAGCAGACGACATTTCCTATTAGCATGGCCCGCACTACCAGGTCCGCGACATCCGACTTCCGGTCCGGCGCCATCGAGCCGAGAACGCCCAGAATGAGGCCGACCGAACTGATGTTCGCAAATCCGCACAAGGCGTACGTTGCTATGACAATGGTGCGTTCCTAAAATAACAATACACATATTTCCGTTGCTCCCCGTGTATCATGTTTTGTTTATTTCGAGAATTGATGTATCCAGGTTGCTTTGCAAACCCCGTCAATAATAAAATTGGCAGCCTGAACAGTGTTTTTCGTCGACATTTTGGTTACGGAAGATTATCGTTATTACAAAATCCCAAGGGAAAGTTTAAAAAAAGCGTGGGTGGGTGGGTGGGTGGGTGGGTGGGTGGGTGGATGGGTGGATGGATGGGTGGATGGATGGATGGATGGATGGATGGATGGATGGATGGATGGATGGATGGATGGATGGATTGCGTCCGAAGGGAGATGCAGGAATTGCGGATCACCCTGGAGGATGCCCAGGACGGAACATTCTGGAAATCAAGAATTCAGGCCGCTGAGGCGATGACCCCACCTTGTGGGAAAAGGTCAGGAAGAAGATATATCATTTTACGCGCCGTATTGTGATTGTGACGTCAACAACCTCAACGTATCGGAATCTTCCATTTACGTATCCCAATTGCTTACGTCACAATCATAATTGTGCGCGAAGTCTCCGTCACGCTTTGCCAAATGTTGTTACACATACTCGTATCGTTAATCAAATATTTGTGCCATAAAGAAAATCTTCTGAAATTAGATTTTCGACCAAATCTACCACGAATTTGGCGAACGTTGTCACATGTTCGCCAACCAATGTTTGTACCATTCAAGTACAATTTCTGATTACACAACTAATAATTTCTACTCACTTCGACGTTTCAACCGCCATGGCGTGGCGAGCAGGCTACCCTTAAGGCGTGTTTACACTACGCAACGCGGTTGCATGCAACGCGGCGATTGAGAAAGGTCAAGGGTCAGCGATGTTGCTTGCAACGCGGCTGCTTGCAATATCTCTTGCATGTTTACACTACGCAACACGGTTGCTGCGACGAGCCGTTAACTGGTCCCCAGCCCACCGTGTGGCGCCACTCTTGCCGCCACATATTTTTACCGTTGCGATGGACGCCATGTGTGACAGCGACGATAATCTGTTGGCAATTGCTGCAACATGTGCAGTTATTGCATGTGTGCAGCCAAAGAGGAAGAGGAAATGCTGGACACGACCTTGGCTTAAAAGAAGACAGCAGACTGGGGCGTATCACTGCCTCATGCAGGAACTGCAGTCTGAAGACCCGGCAGCAATCAAAAATATTTGAGGATTGAAGTGTCCCAGTTCGAGGAATTGCTGAAGAATTCAAGAAAGTGACACCGATAATTCGGAAGACAGATACACATCTGCGGGAATGTATTTCTCCTTCTGAAAGGCTGGCCATAACACTTCGATATATGGCGTCTGGTATGTATGCTACCTTATGTTTTGTTACTTTTGTGTTTCGTAGAATTTTTTCTAAAAATAACATCCTATTTATTAACGAAAACGAAAATCGGTCGTAGTCTAGCCAAAGAGTTTTAAACTCTTTGGTCTAGCTGTCAGTGTCAACAACAATCACTGCCAGATCGGTCTCTTCTTGGTCAAGTGCCGCCGTTGCGTCAGTGACTCGCAAATCGCAATCTTCGTCGCTCCCGTCTTATATTATTTCAGATTTCGATGTATCGTTGTCATCGCTTAAATTATCCTTAATTCAAGTGCGACAAATAATCTTTTAGAAAACGATCTAAAGTTACGCCCGCGCTGTCACCGCCGGCTTCAATGACAGCGAGTCACACTCACAGCTCGGAACGTCGCCCCAAATTCCGATTTAACAAACGAGCCAACTCAAGTTCATCGATACTACGGGGGGGGGGGTAACTACCGGTTATCAACGACATACTTATTCAACGAGAATCCACATAAAAGCGCGCACTTTCAAAATAGTGCCATAAATCACCAAATTAATGACACCTACTCCACGTAAACAATCCAAACAAACCGATCTTTGCAGACGACAAACAGAACGGAAATGTATGTCGTCCAATACGCAACGCGTACTAGGTCGCGTGGTAACAAGAAGCCGCTTTGTATACAGTTCTAATGTGATTCTGATTGGGTGGTTTCGTATTTACCGCAAAACCTGTTCTATATTTGGAGAGCTGACATATTCTGCTTTCTTATGACGTACGGAATATGGCGATCTGTCGAGTGAGAATTCAGATATGGGCATAGTCTAACCTTGGCCTTTGTTTTTGCTCCTTCTTCTAACACCAAATTAAGACCTATGCTTAAGGTGTCATTTATTGATATTTACAAGTAACATTTTGATGACAGGTTTGGTGCTGTGACAGATGAACTATTTTTAATGTAGATAGTATCAAAATCTAAAAATCGACCATGTCAATCCGTATGATAATAATACAAATAAATGAGATATGTAATATGTGTATATATTATAATAATAAATTAGCTAAATTAGCTATACAGGGCAGTAATGATGTATTGTGATGGTTCTTTTCAGGTGACAGCTACCAGTCTCTGGAATACCTCTATCGAATATCCAAATGTGCCATTTGGCATATCATTCCGGAGACATGTGAAGCGATTTACCAGGCAATGAAACAAGACTACCTCAAAGTAATGAACAATATTCACATTATTTATTGAATAAAAAAGATTTATCGAAACATAGCATTAGTTAATATGCTCATTATTCATTGAGACATAAAAGTGGCAAAAAATATCCACCAGTTATATAGAAAAACATTTCTAACTAAGACCACATGATGAATAATCAAAACGAAAGACAAATAATAATGTAAACTCAATTATGCATAACATGTCTTGGAAACTGTATACTACATACTGTATACATTAATCACCATCTAATAAACTTAAATGCTGTACACCGTAACATTGTAGCAAGGATTAATACACTTCCTTGCATACACGTAATCATCACATGTATCAAAATAAATGATAAAAAATCACAAAGCAAGAAATCATAAATGTAATTAACACACTAATATAACATATAAACTCAATAAATTAAATGCATGTACATAATAACACTTACATTTATAAATATTATCAAAAACATACCATGAATTAAAATCACACGTGGAAAACAATAATTATTATCTTGCATTGATAATGGAATAAAGATATCCAAGAATATTTATAATAAACTTGAACATAAACTTATACATAATTAACAGTAATACTGTTATGTATGGACATTGTTCCAATGATAACATACATGAGTACATCAATTATACAACACATTGATGCACTAAACAAACAATAACAGTAATCTTTATATTATGTCTTGTGAGATAATGGTTTAAATTATGCAGTTTGTTGATCAAGAAAACCCTTGTTCAATCATAGCGTAATCATTATTGCCACTGCATTGCTTATTTTCACATCCATACAAGAATGACTACATACATGTAAAACATACATGCATTAACGTATTAACACATTACCTGTATTATGAGAACATTAGTCCCACACACATGCCTTTATGATATAAAACTCAACTAATATAACATGGTTTAAAATGTGGACTATTTAGCAGTCATAACCATTTGCCACCACAAAATAGAAAGCTACATGCAGTCACTGATTTCGAATAAAGCAGAAAATCAGAAAGCAGAAAGTTCATTTCGGCAAGTTGTGCCTCAAGCACACATTGCAGCACATGTAGCTGTACCTGCTTACGCAGACGCACACTCTGAATCGCATCCAGCTCGTTCGCAAGACAAACTTTCACTCTCTTTTTTTTGTTCACCATGTTTGGAAGCCATGTATGACGTGATGGCATGCAAAGTCTTTCCAGCGTTTTCCATCAAAGTCTCATCACGTTTTCGCTTTGTTGGGGCATTTATGTGTGTGAGTGAGACGTCAAAGTTATCTGCCGCAGAAACTGTTGTTGTTGCTACTGCTGGTGGTGGTGTAGATGATGTCAATGCTGATCGTGACTGTGGTAGTGATGATGTTTGTAGCTGTTTGTCAGAGTCAGTGACACTGGAATCCTGGAAGAAAAAACATGCATGTATTAATGAATGTTGTAATAATGAATACTATTTCTTTCATAGGTACCTTCTACTGAAGAAGAATGGCTTGCAATAGCAGAAGACTTCTACAAGAAGTGGCCGTTCCCAAACTGCATAGGGGCGATGGATGGCAAGCATGTTGCCATTCGTGCACCTACTCACAGTGGATCATTGTATCACAACTATAAACATTTCTATAGTATTGTCATGTTAGCTGATGGTTTTCATAATAATACTCTAAACATGTGTATATGCAATCATTAGTTATGCAATTATTACACATGCTATACAATAATTTCAAGTGTAAGTTTGTTATTAAATGTTACACAAAACAGGTTGGGTTTCTAATTACCTATATGTTTTAAATTTGTTTTATTTTTTCTACTTATTAATAGTAATATTTTTAATATCTTTATAATATTTATGTATACACAAATGTACTAATATGTATTATGTTAAATATATATATTTGCTTTTTCATTAGATTTTATGTTCAACAAACATTACATTTTCATTTATTTTGTCTATATTATTATGCAGAAAAAATAATGTAATTTTCAATTAATGTAACATGCTACATATAAAATGTATGATGCATAATAGTAAATAATATTGGAACCCCTTACCAAGTTTGAGACAGAAGATCTCATGGACACGTGAGGCCTCAGGAATGCATCTAACAAACCAAAGAATGGCCAGTTGGTCGTGTAGACAGAGACTAGACACTCTCAGTGCCTGCCCCGCTTCTTGAAGAGGCGTCTATTTTCCGCCTCTACCTCGAATAGCTGGTTCGTAGGTTCCGAAACCTCTGTTGACTGTCATCAACTGTTTAAAGAAATAGTACAAGTATTAAATTATGTTATATATTAGATATTGGCATCTTGCATTTACATGAATTAATAGGGGTACCAGATAATAGTACAGTAATTAATTTAAATTACAGGATGTTGTTACTAGTTGTGGTTAGGAAAGAAATACACTATTCTACACAGCTGTACATGTAGCTTTTATAATTTGTTTTATTAAAATAGCAAATAATATTGCATAAATAACTTGTTAATAGGTAGCTTTAAAAAGTCTTGGAAATTGAACCAACATCATAGAATGACAAGAGCGTTGTTGATGAAGTGATAGAAGTTCTTTGGTCAAGTACTGCACACTTCTGGGGCTAACATAGTCATAGGAGTTTGTGTGATTTGGTACGCAATGCTAGAGGTGCATGAACATGAAATTAGAAGAACATTAAAAATTGAAACGTGCCAGTAACTGTGTAAACAAATTTAGGGTGAAAGCCAGCATAGTTGGACATAACACATTCAGTATTCTTGTAATGCCATACCATTTGAAGAATATATGGGGGCATTAAGCACCATGCATTTTATTCTAAATGTATACCATAAACCTAAGAAATAAATTATTATATATTTCAATTGTAGCCATTTTTATTTTTTATCCTAGACATAATATGCTAACCCGGGTTTCTTTTGCTAAATGTAAAATATACAACATACAAGCTTACATTGGCACATTTCCAAACGTGTTGGTTAACTAAATGATGTAAGGCTTGAGAAAAGTTAAACAACAGTTGTGTATACAAAAAGGTCAAAGTAGGTCTGACACTTTGGCTTCATGCAGAAAAGTATGCTGTTTCAAATCTTGATATGCAGATGAAATATTTCTTCTAACACCTAACTTCTAATGCCCCTGGCCCTGGGGCCTAATGCCCCCTTTACCCTAATAATTTGGGCAGATTAAAAACAGTTTCTGTATCTAATGCTTAGCTATAATCTAGTGAGGTGGGCAGAAGTAACAAGGTGGGTGGTACTGAGCCTGAGGTACGTGACAGTGATCTGTCAGTGTGCTGTCACTGTCGGTACAACTTAAAAATGACAGAGTTGGAAAAACGCGATATTTCAAGCGTATATTATAGTATATTAGTGCATGTTACACGTTTCATGTATCCAGACCATTTGTTATTGTTTATAATATATGTAAATATAATACAACGTACATTGTAATTCTTATTTTAAAGTTGTTTAACTAAGTACAAAACGTGTAAGGGGCGGACGATAATACAAGTAGTCTTCGCTTAACATAAATTCCATCAATACTTACCGCCAATTATTTTGTTGGTTCTCGTTTCCATTAATGTTGCGATTGCGCGCAGTGCCGTTAAACGATGCTCTTTCTTGTGGTAGTTGACGCTACCTACGTTCCACAAACAATCATGTTCGTGAAACAACTCAATAAAAACAAATATGTCATCATCTGCCAGCCGAACATCGGTTTTCTTTGAGACTGCCATGCTATCGGCGTCTCAAGTGTCACGTGAGTAGGCCTTTTGCTGTGATTGGACAAATTCCATGCAACATGTTGCACGAAATAGAACCTTCCCTATCCAAGAGACCGCTGCATGCAGCGGTCTCATGCGACGCCGCTGCTTGCAATTTCATGTTTACACTACGCAACGCGGTTGCAAGCAGCCGTGTCTCACGTTGCATGCAACCGCGTTGCGTAGTGTAAACACGCCTTTAGTGGACTATAAGGAAAATCAGAGAAGAGCCGCAAAACCAACAAAGAAAGTCCAAGGAAAAGAACAAAGAGAAGTCAAGATGTATGGTTACACTACCATACGTCCAAGGTGTGACGGAACCGGTACAGCGTATCCTAAAACATCATGATATAACATCAGCTGTCAGACCACACATAAACCTCAGACAAATACTGGTGCATCCAAAAGACAAAGTGGAAGACAAACACAAGACCGATTGTGTGTACCAAATTCCATGTAAGACATGCAATATATGTTACATTGGTGAAAGAGGAAGAACATTTGGCACCAGACTTGAAGAACATAAAAAAGTGGAAACAGTAACATCTAGACGTTTTACTCGCGAGGCAAGGAAGTGTTCGACAAACGTCGAACACAAATCAGCCATAACCGACCATGCGGACAGACGCAACTGTGTGATAGACTGGGAGGGAGCGAAAATGGTGGATAAAGAGACGAACAGGTGTGCGCGTTGGATAACAGAAGCCATCTGGATTAGGAAGACGAAACCAACTATGAACAGAGACGAGGGGGCTACATACTAAGTCACGTGTGGGACAGTCTGCCCGCCACGCCATCTAGTGAACATTCAGTTCCTGAAGAAGGCCGCCGATGGCGGTTGAAACGTCGAAGTGAGTAGAAATTATTAGTTGTGTAATCAGAAATTGTACTTGAGTGATATACTCCCAACTTGATGAACATTTTCACGAAAATATTTTTACCGCTTGGCTGATTTTATGCAACGTTATGTGGTGGGTTGTTTACCATTCCACCAACCAAGTTTTCCGTTTTTGGCTGGAGGTCCGGAAGATTGGCATCCCTCTCCAGGTGTCACGGGCGTGATATATCATTAGACATCTACCATGTTATTTTCAAGCATCTTCTCAAGAAGCAAAAGCAAGCCCGACCTTATGGGTTAACTAAAGCTTTCAAATTATTGTTGTCACACCCCACTCAAACAGTTTGGATAAATCACAATAAAACCATACCACTAAGGAAGCTGTAGTGGTCAATATCCAATTACATATTTGGTTTGATTTAGAAATGGATTGCGGGATTGCGATGTCACATTTGTTGGAGAAAGAAATGGGTGACTGCATAAAGTAGGACTGAGATATATTAGCTAACCAAATAGAAACCAACTGTACGAAACCGCACCCCGGGTACAATTAGCTACACCGATTAAACAAACATGGAGCAAAAACATTGTAATTAATAATGTTCTTACGTGTAACACTCCGCCGACTAATGTTATGTTTGAGTCGTGCAAGAGGATGTCGTCGTTGAGTGTCATCCAAGTCCCGTTGTAGTCTCGAAACGTGTGAGAGTTTGCAATAAGCACGGACAGCTCGTTGTAAGCAACGAACTCGTTGATGAAAATCTTCACCCCCACCAGTTCTGCCATCTGGCGGCAGTCGTCGCTACTGACGCCCATGATGAATGCAAATGGCCAGAGGACGTACGAACATATCATCTGCAATCCAGACAAACGTATGTAGGTGGAACCGCAATTGTTTAGAAACAGACACAACGGTCGCATTAAATTCATCTAAGAATGTCAACTCTACTGCTTTCGGGCGGGAAATCCCGCTTTTTGTTGTCGTTCCCGCTTGCCTGTGAAAATATCCCACTTTTTGTATATTTCGCCTCCAAAAACTGCGCAGTCGACTCCCTGTGTACTGCGAAGCTTGGACGCTGTACCAAATCGTTGATATACAGAGAGGGACACTGCAGCAAGCGACTGCACCTGACACGGCTATTTGATAGTTATTGTATCGCAATATAAGAGAAGAGTTGATCACAACGAATCCATGTTTTTCTTATTTTGTTTTTCATGGCTGGAACGATTTCAAATAGAAACGTTTATTGCGTGATTATTAGTGCCATTTTAACTGCGCAAATATCGTTTCATTTAGAATTGGTATTCGCGCAGTATTGTTTCGCGAGGTGATGTTGACACCTATGTGCTATGCTACATACTGAAACTTGGGAGAACTATACGGATGTTTGTACTTTGTTTGCCGTCAATACACATCTCATGCGGAAACTAACTTGTCAACAACCAACGTCTGCACAAAGACTGACGACCATCTCTGACCTGGAAAGTGAGTTCTGGCCGGAGTGGCGCCACCAGTCCGACTCGATGTCCGAACCACGTGAGCGTCGCATTGACGAACCGGAGCATGGCAATGAATGCGACCAGATTGAACGCGATATTGGCGACGATCTTCACCGAGCCTGACGCACCGGCAGAGGCTGCCTCTATGACGCTCTTGTGCGGACTGTAAACAAGGACATATTATACGAAAGTTGCGTTCTGAAACGGTCCATCTTTCAAACACATCCAGTAAATCAACATACCAAATTTCAGATGCAACACCAATGTAGGCCTACTGCAGAGCTTCATGCATGTGTGCCGAACGAGTTGTACCACGCAAAGCGTGTTTATACATCTATGAAACGGTTAGACAATTTACAAAGTTCATTAACAGCAGCTATTGTGTGGTGTGTGTGTGTGTGTGTGTGTGTGTGTGTGTGTGTGTGTGTGTGTATGTGCGCGCGCGCGCGTGTGTGTGTGTGTTTTAATTATTGTATATGAAATAAAGCACTGAATTGAATGTATGGTAGCGAGTGAGGCCGAATAAGTATGGGAGAACGGGGATAGCTCTTAAAATTTAAGTAAAGTCGCTTTTATGAAAAACTCGATATATGCGCATCTCCGGAGGGTGTATGAACACAGCAAAGGATTTTTTTTAGATCAAAAAGTAATCTAAATTTGACCATAGCCTGGTCAATGTAGCTATGTGGGCTGCTCAGTGTAACCTCCCGTGTACGCCCAACCACTAGAAACTCCAACATAAAAACATAGGTAGGCCTACGTCCCAGATATATTCGCGTAATATATGGTAACCTCCCTTTGGGGAAACCCCAAGATAAACCTACGCCCGAGTTACACTGACGTAACATAAAGTGGACAACACCACGCGATGTCGGTCACCTTTCCTCGAGATGCGCCATGTTTTGTTCCGACGTCTTCGACTGTGCCGTCTCCGGGTACGAGAGCTTAGAGAGCGCAAGCGCACACGGGGCGGCCATCACAGACGCCGTGATGAGGTGGTTGGCCGGCACCTGAACAGCACACTGGACATCATTATAGCGGCTGAGTCACATTTCCCGTATAAGCATCGTTGCTGTAAAATTGACATAGTAAAAGATAGCAGATATCCTACCAGCGTCTTGACATTCCTCGACAAGTTCTGGGGATCAATTGAAGCTACATGTTTGATGCATTTTTCGCTGGTTATGACGTCATCAGAGAAATCATAATAACGATTGCAGTGATAACGATGACAAAATGTTGACAGAAGTAAAATAAGTGTGTCAATACGATGTCTGTAACAGAGGCAGTGGCGTGCTATTTTTTGACTACAAGCAACATTCTTATGTAGGGTGTGGTTTGCGAGGCGGGTGTCTCATGACCAAAGTAGCCGCTGTTGACGGAACGCGAGCAATACCAGAGTTGTCTACATAATAAACTGACGTATTTCAATCCCACTTTGCTAAACAACATATTTTTTTCGTAATATTTGGTATTATTCGAATAGAGCCTACAACACTGCCCCCCCCCCCCCCGCGTAAGTCCATAATGTTTCCTGCGCAGTGTCAGAGCAATGACTGTGGGTATTGGGTCATTAGTTTCACACCCGAATCCCACGTGCTTTCACGACGTCGTCCTGACGCAGAAAGATTGCGTGCAACAAACAGTGACGTCACTACGTGGTGACGACATAACAACACTAGGCTTTATCATCGAACGAGTAGTCGCTGCAACCAATCAGACGACCGACACTGAAGTTAGGGTAATTTGTCATCATTAATTATTACTGTTGTAATTCAGGTTAAGGGTTAGGTTTTGTCTTTCCTAGGATCCTAACGATGACGCCGTCGACCGCTGTGTGTGAGACGGCACCACTCACCCCGAGCAGGATATAGGTGGCGAGGACTGACCCGGCGACTGAGGCGAAGCCCGCCACCATGACAGCATGGAGCTCCGACCTCGTCATCCCCGGGATGAGGGGACGAATCAACAGCGGCGCCTCTGTCTGCGAAACACAAATCGACACGGAGTGGTTTACCTACATGTCATTTAATCTTACACATTGGAGTAATATATATTATTATTACATACATGCATGCATGCATGCATGCATGCATGCATGCATACATGCATACATGCATACATGCATACATGCATACATGCATACATGCATACATACATACATACATACATACATACATACATACATACATACATACATAAATACATACATACATACATACATATATACATATATATATATATATACAAACATACATACATACATACATACATGCATGCATGCATGCATACATACATACATACATACATACATACATACATACATAC
>OZ024854.1:38818533-38831033 GCA_964017155.1 Oasisia sp. SBJ-2009
TACATAAAATGACAGTAATAAAACATTGGTGAATCATATCTACAATTGTCAATACAATATAAAATGATAGTAAATTTAGTCATCACTAAAATAGGTAAAGTATCATAATAAATAAATTACGAATAAAAATAGCTACTAAAATAAATAAATAAATAAGCATGTATAATTTCTTAAAATGGGTCTCTGATTGGAGACAATAACATTAGCAATAACATAATACTAAAATTGATAAATAAATAAGATTAAATAAAGAGTTACCATAAGAATATGAGACACATAAAATGTAAAAATTTATTAATGACTCGTTGAAAACAGCATTATCATTTAGCATTTAAAATTAAAATAGCAGAGGGTACAAACGATTTTTTGAAGATATCTTTTTTGGCTAATGGCACTTTTAAGCGTCTCCCTGATGGCAGTTTCTGAAAGGCTTGATTAAGAGGATGAGCAGGATCATAGAGAATTTGTGTTGATTTCCTTTTCAGTGCATCTTTATATATGCTGGACAGCTGTTTTTGATTGTTGCCATGGATATTATGAGTGTGCTACGATTACGATAATCATCAAACATCAAATAATGATAAGATGACAATCAACGTCATATTTGCTCAGAAAACTCAACAAGTGACTTTTGTATAATATAAAAGAATGTAAAATAAACTGCGTGGTGTGGCGGGTCAGGTGACGTTTACGAACCTTACTCGTGGGACTTTTCGTCGGGTCAATGTCTTCGTATACAGTGAAAGCTTCGTTGTTATAATAACTGGGATCTCTCTCAAGACAAACCATCTCCACGGAAGAAGGCGCCCCGTTGATAACTGGTTTCCGGCTTGAGTCAGTGACCTCACTGCGTCTGTCGTTGGCCGCCATTGTGATTAGTTGCCTTTCACCTAGGAATTGAAGAGTTGAGCATGAGAAGTCCAATAATATGAGCTACCAAATACCAGATAAAATGGACCATTTCCCTAACTCAAAAATGGTACAACAAACGTTGCCGTCTATATGAGCCACCACATTCTCATTAAAAATGTAGACAACCTACGCACGCAATAATGCACATAGCAATTGTCTGTCAAGGTACCTTTCACATCATAGTTAAACAAATTGGGTATTTCAAGTCGTCAATGTGGATGCGTTTGAACCTCTTAATGCTCTAGCCAGAGCAGTCTTCTTTATATAGATATAGCATGCTTTGGTGGTACTTAGTAACAATTGACACCATACACTAGATAAACATACCGTCTAGATAGCGTCTGAATTGTACTTTGTATTATAATTAGTGTGCTAATAGGACTATCGATGACCTATTCACGGGATGTTAACCGGTGTGAATTAACCAGGCCATGTTTACCGTTGTTCTCATATCTATAACGGCCTACATTATCGCAAACAACACAACTGTCATTGTCCTGAAAAGATAACGTCATCTATGTACACTTCCGCGTTAAACAGTCAGGTCTCCTCTGGTATGTGATTTATATTGGGGCATTATCTTGTTGCTAGTGTTGTAAGTGTTGTTTTCGTTGTAAACGTCATCGATTGTTAATGAAGTTCTACATACTTTCCCAGGAGACAATGGGAATCTTGGTATGACGATCTGACTACCCCATGTTTACAGTAGCTGGGTACAATGTGTACGTTTTGAGACAGCACCTATTGTGTTCTCAGTGTGTGCTCAGACTTCGACGCTCTCTTAATCTGTATGCTTTGTTTCGGATGACGTCTGCTGTGACAATATTGTTTGAGAGACAATCTGCGACAAACAACCCACCGACTAACAAACAGTAATCTACCGAGACAAGGGCCCATGAAAAGGCTGCTTCTCACACATTTCCTTGAGCAATCATCCAGGGTTGTATACCACATGCAAAACATGAAAGTATTAAGTAAGGAAAACGTGTAGTATTATTTAAACCTTTGACAAAGTTGATGAACAGTGACTTGAACGAAACTAGAGAAAACAAGCAGCGAAGAGTGATCGACTTTGCGGAAAAGTATTTTTTGATAACGAGCATTTCTTTTGCCGTTTCGATGAAACATAACGAAATATCCGGAGTAAGATGGATATAATGTCATGTATATTTTACTAATCATGTGCGCCTGCGTCAGTGGCGTTGCCAGGATCTTGCTTTGGAGGGAGCCACCCGGCAACCAAGCAAACTCTGTATATATATATATATATATATATATATATATATATATATATATATATATATATATATATATATATATATATATAGAGAGAGAGAGAGAGAGAGAGAGAGAGAAAGAGAGAGAGAGAGATAGAGAGAGAGAGAGAGAGAGAGAGAGAGAGAGAGAGAGAAACGACACATTAAATAGACACGAACCCATAGACCCTACATAACATCGACCCTTAGCCGGCCAGCACATTCCTCACGCTACTCAAACCTACTGACAAAGACCATAACAAATGCCAACATGTAGTCACTTAGATTGATGAACAATAACTAAACATTCAGTAGCTTTACAATATGTAACGTTGCCTATTATAATTTAGAAATTCACGATAGGAAATGACATTTTCCCAGTGCAAAATCCACTAGATTAATTGCTTTGGTTACAATGAGGAATACAGTCAGGGCAAACACTTGAAGGAAAGCCGAATAGAAGGGGTGATGGGAGATTACGATATCAGGTAAATGTAAAGGAAATGTGCTCAGCTCGTGTGTTACTCCGGCATACGTGAATGCGCTAGAGACGATGGCACCAACAGATAAACAACAGCAGAAGGTCTAGGTTTGCGATAAAACAATCAGGTAAGAATAATTGTGGGAGTTTGCGATCGAGAATTGCATTAAAAGTGATCTAGAAAGAGTGAGAGAAGAATGGAAAAAAGGATAGATAAAAGGAATTGGAGACTGCCGACAGAGAACGTAATAAGAAAAAAGTGAAAGGGAAAAAAAGACAATGGAAAATGAATTCATGGATTTATTTTCTTGAATATGTTTATACATGGAATTCATATTCAAGAAAATAATATAAATAACCAGGCAACTATTATTTTGAATCCTTAATAATCATTAGCCATCATGCACATTGAGATTAATGACATTTTCATTGTTCTGTTAACTCTTATGCTGCAGCCAGCGTTAGAAGTGGGTGGAGAATTCCTAACTTAATCCTATTTGAATGATGACGTTTTTGGGAAAGAAAATCTTACACAGGCATCCTGAAACTCACTGTACTTTGTGATTCTATGAATCAGACAACCAGGTATTGATCCTTCATTCCTCACTATCCTAACTGTTTCGTGTTTGGGGGCCATGGTCCCCCCGTCCCACTCTGGCTACGCCACTGGCCTGCGTGCTTGTGTCCGCTTGCATGCGTGCGATGTGTGAGCATGCGAGCATGTGTAATATCATCACATTCATATGACATGTTAGAGTGGGTTGCAAGTAGAATAGTAGTTGGACATGCTGAAAGTCAATGACTTCGTTATCAGTCTTCTATCTCGAGCTTACAGATGCTGACAGCAATCTTACTCTACCGTGCTTAATATTTACTATGAAACTTGGGCTCCTCTTCCTCTCTCTCTCTCTCTCTCTCTCTCTCTCTCTCTCTCTCTCTCTCTCTCTCTCACAGACACACACACACACATTCTCTCTCTCTCTCTCTCTCTCTCTCTCTCTCTCTCTCTCTATATATATATATATATATATATATATATATATATATATATATCTTCCCCCTCTCTCATCCTCACTCTCTCTCTCTCTCTCGCTGTCCCCCTTTCTCTGTCTCTCTACCCCCTCTCTCTCTCTCTTTCTCTTTATGAAGACATTCTATATAGCTACTTATAACATTAAACGTGTCGTTAATTTGATGTCAACAGGACATACAGAAGAATTGTACTTCTGTATAACATGGTGACACACCTTTCTTAAGACAAACTATCTTCAAACAAATTTGCAGTTTAAAAGAGTCAAATCGTTTTCTGTATTTAAAAGAAATCCACAATTGAAATGTAATCTATATGTTATTGTCATACACATAAATAATCTTTCTGAGAGAGTGAGTGCCAGCCTTACCTGCAGCTGTCGTGAGATTTGACTCGGCAGTGTCTCGCTGTGGTAGCGACACAACTGTCTCCCGTTGCTCTGTCTTGTCCCGGTGAATCGGTCAGTGAGAGTGACCTCACCGTTCTCAGCTATGTTGACTGTCGTGGCCACTGATAAGTCGGCGCGTGAAGATCGAACATATTGACGTCGTCAAGCTGGCCGCTAGGTGGCTACACCATGTTGTCAAACAGACCTAGTGTCTTGCGGAATAACGGATGTACGAGAACACTCTAATTTCCCTCAGTTGAGAGGTTGCGGTGGTTGGTAAATATTGCACAACAGAATGTTACCGGTAATTTTTAAATGTCAAAGATACTGTCATATTATATAAATTGGTAAACGTTTGTGGTCGAAGTCCTGACATTAACTTGTGTTTGTTTGAAATGCATTACGCCGGTTGGTTGTTTTATAAGGCATAAATTATTCAAAATATAATGACGAATTTGGGCAGCGAAACGAGTGGCACAAACCGACGGCCCTATAGAGTTGCCTGTATAACAAATGTTCCACTTTCCATTATAGGAGATATAGGCGTACCACACACACAACCTAATCGTGTGTATATGTGTGTCTGGGCAAATTTGTTTGTGTCTTATTGCTTTCTGTGTTTGTCAGTCCGGGTATATCTCAGTTGGTTCCATGGTAGAATGAACGAGTTGAATATTGAGGAACTGATTCGGAACTTCAGTTATTCCCGCTGTTGTCGGACACGAAATACGACGAGGGGTGGATATGTTTCTCAGGGATCTCACACATACTGATGCCATTTCAGCTCAGAAGTTGCAACTCTGATGACGCTCATCTACATTTATAAATTGTTAAGTGACTACGCCTCCGACTCGAAACGCGAACACAGATTGGTAATTTCTCCGCGTGCGTGCGTTTGATTTATTATTAATAGCATTTTATAGCGCCATTATATCCGGGACAAGCCCGTACTCACATGATAATTACGTGCATGGATTCACGAGAAATGTTTGTGTGTGTGTGTGTGTGTGTGTGTGTGTGTGTGTGTGTGTGTGTGTGTGTGTGTGTGTGTGTGTGTGTGTGTGTGTGTGTGTGTGTGTGTGTGTGTGTGTGTGTGTGTGTGTGTGTGTGTGTGTGTGTGTTTTCCTCGGATTGCAGTGCTGGACGAAAATCACCTGGCTGTGCCGTTTACAAGTACCAGAGTAAATAAAAATGTGAAACGTCTATTCGAACAAAATAGCCCGTGCAGACATAGGTGCATTTAGCCGTACGTCATAAATCGATATGTTGACACCTCGCGCTATCTGCCTATGTTACAGATGCATTTATACTTGGCACATTGCCATTCTTCTTCTCTTCTTCATGTTATTGTGGAAACCCCGTCAATCGGGGAATAACTCCATAGTTGATCAATAAAATAAATAATCAAAATATTGATATTTTATATATTAGGAATATTTCCTTTGTCGACTTGGTGCAATCTAATTATTGCGAAATAAATGTTTTGCGTGAAATAAATAACATACGAAGATCAAGTATATTTTGGTGTCAATGATGACGACGTCTGATAGATTAGGGGCCTACTGTTGTTTCTGCTGCACGTGAGATGTTTTTGGAAGAGGCATACCGAATTTCCGATCAAATTGGAACAGCGGCTATTTAAAAAAAAACGTATTTTCATCGTGTATATATGTTAATGAGAAAAAGCAGCATAAAACTAATTATTATTAAACACTGTTGAGACTGTGCGACCACGTGTTGCACTGAGGCCAAGATAGAGAGTTCAACGAGTGACGTCACATATCTGTGCCATACTTTTCTAATTTTACACTGTGACCGGGCGATGAATAATTGCAATTTTACAATTGTTTTGGCAAACGTGTGGCTTTGGATTCGTGTTATGAATGAATAACACGCATGTAGGCCAGACAAGTATATTGACATAGTTCTCTAAAACAATTGTCTTTAAAACTCACGGACTGCGCTACGTCTGTGTGACACTTGAAGCGACTAACGATGAGGTATGCCTGAGTTCTACGGCCCATTTGGCGATGGCACAGTTTACTGAACAGGTTAAGCATACAATTGTTATTGTAAGTCTGTTTGGGACTAGACTTGGATGTCGACTCCAGTATCGGCGGGGGACTTCGTGGCGAAGCAACCAAACCAGCAGCATACTAGTCAACCTGCCATGCTAACAACACGGATCTCGAATGGTAAATATAATGCCTCGACCAGTAACAATAATATATCATTATTTGTACACTGCCAAAATGAATATTTTCAACTTCAGCGGATGTTTATAGACATATTTTCCTTCACACATGTCGACCAGTTTGCATACTAACTCATTATTATATATTATTTATAACCGTTAGTTACTAGTCATCAGGCAATGAGTGTTGTCGAATGTACCAGGAGACCGCGCCATCCATGTAATTGATTCATGTACCTAGATCAGTGTAGCAAGTATAGGGACGCGAGAGTGCAATGATGCGAAGCATTCATCTGTTGTCATGTTTTCAATATTTATAATCCCACATGGAGACGGGGCCCTGGGGGAATATACCCCACTGTGACTGTTGAATGGGATAAGGCAATGATTGTGAACGTTGGATTTTCATATATTATATCATTATGTCATCGCTGACTGATTCATCTTGTATACTAAGACCACGATGTCCAGTTGGGATATACGTGTTATTTTTCTCGGTTACATGTGCACATGTACAACACTCCCCTCACTCTCGCTGATGGTAAGCAATAGCCGGAAAGTAAAACATGCTTCTAGGTTTCTTTCATATATTCTGGTCAGTCAACAAGTAGACCCTATGTTAAGCAGGCTCCGACACAGGCATAGTCACGAAATGACCAGTTTTGTTTTCAAGATAATAATAATAATTAGCTGCTAGCAATTATTGAAACATCAGCGCTAAGATATGGCTGTCCCAAGTAACTGGCATGCATCCCTGGACACTAGCAAAAACGGTATCAGTGACGGAATACCAGAGACCGTTGATAGCGTTAGAAGTAAACCAGTATGTCCTTACATAGCGAGCGCTGTCTCCACAGCACTGCTCAATACGCTTACTCCCTGGCAGACCTGTTCAATCGATCATCGTTTCGACTTATCTGTGAAACATTAAGCCACGCTATAAGTATTGCGCAAATATAACTCGTACAAAAACATCCATGTCTGTCTATAGCCAGGTACTCTCATTCATACTATTGAGCAAAGACTGGACGAACTTGCCAATGTTCGACACGATAGCACAGCCCTTCAGCCCGGAGCTCCGGTGACTGAGCTACTGTTAACTCTTTTTGTACTTCTTAGCCTAGATAGTTATTAAACATCACCCTTGCATGCTGGGTTCGAAACTACTCCTAGCCGATCGATTCCATAAAGCTGGGGAGTGCGCAGAGGTGACGTGGTCAGCCGCAGCGACACCTGGCGCGCGAGGATGTTAAACATATCCACGTGACAAACCGTTGCGAATTGTTGTCATTAATACTAAATGGTTTGTTTATAGCAATACGATGCGTGTGGTTTCGTCAGCAGCAGTCCTGTCGCAAACATTATACGAGAAGCTAGGATGTTCACTTGATCTAGACTGGGACTCCTGCAGGTGAGATATTCTATTAAAATATATTTGTCAAGTGAGATGATTTCACACAACCTATTGCGAGCTAGAATATAATTGTACAATTGGTTGACTCAAAACCTAATAATTTATATGGATGGGTGGACTGGAAATATCGTTTCATCTACACAACGTTTTTGTTACAAAACCGCGGAAATTTAACAACTGGATTGAGGCCAACTGGTTAGTATTTGAGCATATTCCCGGTATCATGCAAATTGCGATCATCATCATCAGCCGTAGTGAGTGTGGGTGTGGGTGTGAGTGAGTGTGTGTGTGTGTGTGTGTGTGTGTGTGTGTGTGTGTGTGCGTGCGCGCGCATGCGTGCGTGCGTGTGTGTGTGTGCGCGCGCACGTGTGTGTGTGTGTGTTTGTTGTGTGTGTGTGTGTGTGTGTGTGTGTGTGTGTGTGTGTGTGTGTGTGTGTGTGTGTGTGTGTGTGTGTGTGTGTGTGTGTGTGTGGTGGGTGGGTGTGTGTCTGTATGTGCGTGTTTGTGTTTGTGTTTGTGTTTGTGTTTGTGTTTGTGTTTATGTGTGTTTGTGGTTTGTGTGTGTGTGTAATTGTGTGTGTGTGTTTGTTTGTGTTGTGCTATGTGTTGTGTGTGTGTGTATATATATATATATATATATATATATATATATATTTGTGTGTCTTACTTGTTTGTGTTTGTGTTTGTGTTTGTGTTGTGTGTTGTGTGTTGTGTTTGCGTTTGCGTTTGCGTTTGCGTTTGCGTTTGCGTTTGCGTTTGCGTTTGCGTTTGCGTTTGCGTGTGCGTTTGCGTTTGCGTTTGCGTTTGCGTTTGCGTTTGCGTTTGTCTGTGTCTGTGTCTGTGTCTGTGTCTGCGTCTGCGTCTGCGTCTGCGTCTGCGTCTGCGTCTGCGTCTGCGTCTGCGTCTGCGTCTGCGTCTGCGTCTGCGTCTGCGTCTGCGTCTGCGTCTGCGTCTGCGTCTGCGTCTGCGTCTGCGTCTGCGTCTGCGTCTGCGTCTGCGTCTGCGTCTGCGTCTGCGTCTGCGTCTGCGTCTGCGTCTGCGTCTGCGTCTGCGTCTGCGTCTGCGTCTGCGTCTGCGTCTGCGTCTGCGTCTGCGTCTGCGTCTGCGTCTGCGTCTGCGTCTGCGTCTGCGTCTGCGTCTGCGTCTGCGTCTGCGTCTGCGTCTGCGTCTGCGTCTGCGTCTGCGTCTGCGTCTGCGTCTGCGTCTGCGTCTGCGTCTGCGTCTGCGTCTGCGTCTGCGTCTGCGTCTGCGTCTGCGTCTGCGTCTGCGTCTGCGTCTGCGTCTGCGTCTGCGTCTGCGTCTGCGTCTGCGTCTGCGTCTGCGTCTGCGTCTGCGTCTGCGTGTGTTTGTGTTTGTGTGTGGGTGTTTGTGTGCGTGTGCGTGTCTGTATGTGTATGTGTATGTGTATGTGTATGTTGTGTGTTGTGTGTTGCGTGTTGCGTGTTGCGTGTTGCGTGTTGCGTGTTGCGTGTTGCGTGTTGCGTGTTGCGTGTTGCGTGTTGCGTGTTGCGTGTTGCGTGTTGCGTGTTGCGTGTTGCGTGTTGTATCTTTATTTCAGACGTATCTGTAAGTCATGTACAGATGTCCATATAAATATTAAACAAACAGGTGAATAAAAAATATATATAAATGTACTGCATTACATGCAGTAATAATGTATTACATACATTATATAACAATATTGCATAATGGTATATTCAATCAAAGCTGTTTTATATATATATATATATATATATATATATATATATATATATATATATATATATATATATATATATATATATATATATATATATATATATATATAAAGGTACTGCACATTATTATATAACAATGTTGCACAATGGTATATTGTTAAAGATGTTTATTGTCACGGTGATGTAAAACGGCCCCTCAACGGTGCGATGACGCAGCATACTGAATCCCCACGTATACACTGTATACAAGAACAGAACAATACAACTGGATAATGTTGCTAATCTGTTTGCTTTGCTAATCAATGTGTTGGTGATGCCACGGGTCAGTGAACACGCGTTATTGATATGTGGGTGATATTTTATTAATCATACTGGATTAACTTGTACGAGTCACAGGGGCAGTAACATGCTTTGTAGAGGTTTTTATTCGTCCAGCACAACACTAAGGTACTCTGTATTATTTATTATTGACAATAGAACTAACGACAGATCACAAATCCATTACAACGGAGGTTAATGCACATTTTATTTCGTTTTGAAGACGTTGATATGCAGGAAGTTGGCACTGTGCTGACTTGAGAAATGAACCACTGAATAGAGCGAGAGAGAGAGAGAGTGAAAGAGAGAGAGAGGGGAGGGAGAGAGAGAGAGAGAGGAGAGAGAGTGGAGAGAGAGCGCGCGCGCACGAGAAAGTCACGCTATGGAAATCTCAAGAGTGTGCTGTTGGAGGTTTTACCTGAGATCTTCAAAGGGGAACTCGAGGTGTCCCGGGAAGTTGGGGGCCATTGGATGTCACAAAGGGGCGTTGCGCGAAATTTTGAACTGACCACCAACATCAGTATTCTAGTTTATGTCTAATTTCTTGAGAAACATTATGCGTAATCGCTGTAGGCAAATAAAAACTTGAGACTTGAGGTGGGGGATTCATGTTTCTATGGTGTAATATTATAATTGCAATATTATAATATAATATTGCCGGGATGTGAACCAAACAAACATCACAGTAAATATCCATTTGATAATTACAACAAAATACACGTTTTTAGCTGGGGGTAGGGTCTTTTCTATGTATAACGTGCCATGGGTCAATATACTATACCATATAAATTTCACCTACCCCTCTCCTATTGCCATGCAAATCGAATCTTTTTTTTACCAAATAGACATTTTATTGTGATGTGTGTCTTGATAAAACTACAAGCCCGTAACCCTCCCAATTGGCAAAAGTTTCTAATTTTCTATATATAATGAGCTACGGGTCAATATACTATGCCATAGAAATATAACCCTCCGACTCAAACCTAAAACAATATTTTTTTATTATCAGTACATGTTTCATTGTGATGTTTGTATGATACATCGACATGCGTATAATCATACAAATTGGCAAATGTTTTACAATTGTTTCCGTATACTGAGCCACAGGTCAAAATGCTAGAAAGAGTACAAAGGAGAGCAATGAAAATGATACAAAACCTCAGGGATATTAGTTATGAAATGAGTTTAAGAGAATGTGGTTTAACAACACTAGAGACCAGGAGATTGAGAGGAGATCGGATAGAAGTGTCTAAAATATTGAATGGGTATAAAAATATTAACATAATTTTTTTCGGTTAATGAAGGAGGACTAGAGGACATGGAGTTACATTTAGTCCTGGCTCTGTCATATAGGCCCGTAAAAATTTCGAGGTAAACGCAGTTTTTCTTTAGATTTGTATTCTACATACCATGCCTTTCAACAATCCAGGAGGTGCTTTTTGAAAATCCGTGGCATAAGGTCACTGGAGCGTGAAATCCAAAATGGCCGCCGCTGACCAGGCTTTTATCTATAACTTTGGATCTAGAAGGGCTGGACAGCCAAACTTGGTATCAATTCCGCCTAAAATTGACATTCCCGACACGCCTGACCTATCCATGTTACGATTTGACGCCACATTTGATGATAAATCCAACATGGCCGCTCATCCACGACGACTGTCGACTGCAGAAACACAATAAGCCGTAACTCTCGATCGAAATGAGCTAGAAACTGGATTTTTATGTCCGTCTCGATGATTGTGATTATTCCCAATCAAATACATATTATTTCATGACCTTTCCGGTTGACCATATAGGTCAAAGGTTAAGTTAATGGGTAAAAATCAACATATTAAAAGCATATCTGATCACAAAACGGGATATAACTGGTATATACATGAGCTAGAGGTCGCATCTCAGTTGCTATCACCATAGCTCTGCTGAGATAAAGTCAAATTGATGAGATTATATTAACTTTTAGAGGTTGTATACGCTCTGTCAAGGTCAAATGTGCCTAAACATATGCATAAATCGTGTCCTCCTTTTAATATAGAAAACCAAGAATTGAAATTGATGGTCAATTCATGATATCTTTTAACATATTATGACAAACAAAAACTATTGTAACCTTTCAAGTAATTTATAACATTAAGCACCTGTAATGTACTATATATCTAGCTAGCATGTATACACGTACAACAAACTTTCCATCCCACTTTTAGCTAACAACGATTCTGACAGTTTCGAATTTGTGATTTGTGGCAATAAATGACACACATCACCACACATTTCCTGCACGGGCACTGCACATTACCACATTTGCACATGGATAGCATATTAGTAGATAGGGAGCTATGACGTGTCAACGGTTTGAGGGTGCCTCCGTCACTTTCCCACCCACTCTGACAAATCTTTAGGCGCCTTCCTTCACTGGCTATAACCCCTTGAAAACAATATAATACTCTGGTGATGTGTCTACGTACAACACTCGATGCGGGGGCATTTTGGTTATGGTATTGGGGACAGAGACACTGGTGTGGACCTGGAGATGCAATTGATAAAAACTTCTTTGTCTATGGCTTACATCTTGCACCCGCCCAACCCAGCAAAAGGTACTCTTCCACTTGCGCGTTCACAGTTTCCGGTAGCTCTGCTCTATCGACAAACTCAGGTATACATTGGGATTGCAATGCATCACTGTATGCTTAGTGCCAATTCTGCTGGTGACATATTTTCCAGTGAATGCGTGAACCTTCTCCAGAACAAGGCCGCGATGCTCGCCCACAAGGCTGCGATGCTCGCCCACTCGCGATGTAGGGAAAGGCGGTCTC
>OZ024854.1:38836033-38838533 GCA_964017155.1 Oasisia sp. SBJ-2009
CGACATGCGTATAATCATACAAATTGGCAAATGTTTTACAATTGTTTCCGTATACTGAGCCACAGGTCAAAATGCTAGAAAGAGTACAAAGGAGAGCAATGAAAATGATACAAAACCTCAGGGATATTAGTTATGAAATGAGTTTAAGAGAATGTGGTTTAACAACACTAGAGACCAGGAGATTGAGAGGAGATCGGATAGAAGTGTCTAAAATATTGAATGGGTATAAAAATATTAACATAATTTTTTTCGGTTAATGAAGGAGGACTAGAGGACATGGAGTTACATTTAGTCCTGGCTCTGTCATATAGGCCCGTAAAAATTTCGAGGTAAACGCAGTTTTTCTTTAGATTTGTATTCTACATACCATGCCTTTCAACAATCCAGGAGGTGCTTTTTGAAAATCCGTGGCATAAGGTCACTGGAGCGTGAAATCCAAAATGGCCGCCGCTGACCAGGCTTTTATCTATAACTTTGGATCTAGAAGGGCTGGACAGCCAAACTTGGTATCAATTCCGCCTAAAATTGACATTCCCGACACGCCTGACCTATCCATGTTACGATTTGACGCCACATTTGATGATAAATCCAACATGGCCGCTCATCCACGACGACTGTCGACTGCAGAAACACAATAAGCCGTAACTCTCGATCGAAATGAGCTAGAAACTGGATTTTTATGTCCGTCTCGATGATTGTGATTATTCCCAATCAAATACATATTATTTCATGACCTTTCCGGTTGACCATATAGGTCAAAGGTTAAGTTAATGGGTAAAAATCAACATATTAAAAGCATATCTGATCACAAAACGGGATATAACTGGTATATACATGAGCCAGAGGTCGCATCTCAGTTGCTATCACCATAGCTCTGCTGAGATAAAGTCAAATTGATGAGATTATATTAACTTTTAGAGGTTGTATACGCTCTGTCAAGGTCAAATGTGCCTAAACATATGCATAAATCGTGTCCTCCTTTTAATATAGAAAACCAAGAATTGAAATTGATGGTCAATTCATGATATCTTTTAACATATTATGACAAACAAAAACTATTGTAACCTTTCAAGTAATTTATAACATTAAGCACCTGTAATGTACTATATATCTAGCTAGCATGTATACACGTACAACAAACTTTCCATCCCACTTTTAGCTAACAACGATTCTGACAGTTTCGAATTTGTGATTTGTGGCAATAAATGACACACATCACCACACATTTCCTGCACGGGCACTGCACATTACCACATTTGCACATGGATAGCATATTAGTAGATAGGGAGCTATGACGTGTCAACGGTTTGAGGGTGCCTCCGTCACTTTCCCACCCACTCTGACAAATCTTTAGGCGCCTTCCTTCACTGGCTATAACCCCTTGAAAACAATATAATACTCTGGTGATGTGTCTACGTACAACACTCGATGCGGGGGCATTTTGGTTATGGTATTGGGGACAGAGACACTGGTGTGGACCTGGAGATGCAATTGATAAAAACTTCTTTGTCTATGGCTTACATCTTGCACCCGCCCAACCCAGCAAAAGGTACTCTTCCACTTGCGCGTTCACAGTTTCCGGTAGCTCTGCTCTATCGACAAACTCAGGTATACATTGGGATTGCAATGCATCACTGTATGCTTAGTGCCAATTCTGCTGGTGACATATTTTCCAGTGAATGCGTGAACCTTCTCCAGAACAAGGCCGCGATGCTCGCCCACAAGGCTGCGATGCTCGCCCACTCGCGATGTAGGGAAAGGCGGTCTCTCTCTCTTTGTCTCTGTCTCTCTCTGTCTCTCTCTCTCTCTCTCTTCTCACTTGTCCCAAACTTGACCTAGAGGTTTTTCAGATTATCACGGACTAGCGTATGTGTGAAATGCAGTAGGCGCATGCCTGTGTCTGTATCATTTAACATAACGACTAAACGTTGGCACCCATGTTGGACTGCCCAGATGGCATGAGGCACGATCCTTTCATCTGCATCTTTCAATACTTGTGCAGGCTCTGGAAAATCACTATTGGCTGTCGACTCTGTACTATGGAGGGGAGCTGGAACTTGTTCTTGGTTTACTACCATGACACTCAACACAATCGATACTATAGAAAGACTGACCAACCACTATTTTCTGAATAAGTTGCAGCAACTTATCCTTTTTCTCTCCGATGATACCCAACATTTCTCGATCTGCGTTGTGGACTCATCAGGGATAGAGCTCTCCTGAGACTATATTGCCAACACCATGACTCATCAATGTAGCTATCACAAATAACCTGAAGGGCTTCAAAAGATGAAGATACAACTATCCGACTGACAGGACTTTGTTTACAACTCGACCGAAATGGTCGAAGCATGATTGGTTGGCGTACTGCCTAATCATTGGCATACATTCCGGCAGGGTCACTGTTTCAACCCTTCATGAGATAGGTCTCCAGTAGTTGTATTATTGTGTATCGTCAGACACTACAGAACTACGTTATAATTATATTCAATCCCAACAC
>OZ024854.1:38843533-38866033 GCA_964017155.1 Oasisia sp. SBJ-2009
ACTAGAGGACATGGAGTTACATTTAGTCCTGGCTCTGTCATATAGGCCCGTAAAAATTTCGAGGTAAACGCAGTTTTTCTTTAGATTTGTATTCTACATACCATGCCTTTCAACAATCCAGGAGGTGCTTTTTGAAAATCCGTGGCATAAGGTCACCGGAGCGTGAAATCCAAAATGGCCGCCGCTGACCAGGCTTTTATCTATAACTTTGGATCTAGAAGGGCTGGACAGCCAAACTTGGTATCAATTCCGCCTAAAATTGACATTCCCGACACGCCTGACCTATCCATGTTACGATTTGACGCCACATTTGATGATAAATCCAACATGGCCGCTCATCCACGACGACTGTCGACTGCAGAAACACAATAAGCCGTAACTCTCGATCGAAATGAGCTAGAAACTGGATTTTTATGTCCGTCTCGATGACTGTGATTATTCCCAATCAAATACATATTATTTCATGACCTTTCCGGTTGACCATATAGGTCAAAGGTTAAGTTAATGGGTAAAAATCAACATATTAAAAGCATATCTGATCACAAAACGGGATATAACTGGTATATACATGAGCCAGAGGTCGCATCTCAGTTGCTATCACCATAGCTCTGCTGAGATAAAGTCAAATTGATGAGATTATATTAACTTTTAGAGGTTGTATACGCTCTGTCAAGGTCAAATGTGCCTAAACATATGCATAAATCGTGTCCTCCTTTTAATATAGAAAACCAAGAATTGAAATTGATGGTCAATTCATGATATCTTTTAACATATTATGACAAACAAAAACTATTGTAACCTTTCAAGTAATTTATAACATTAAGCACCTGTAATGTACTATATATCTAGCTAGCATGTATACACGTACAACAAACTTTCCATCCCACTTTTAGCTAACAACGATTCTGACAGTTTCGAATTTGTGATTTGTGGCAATAAATGACACACATCACCACACATTTCCTGCACGGGCACTGCACATTACCACATTTGCACATGGATAGCATATTAGTAGATAGGGAGCTATGACGTGTCAACGGTTTGAGGGTGCCTCCGTCACTTTCCCACCCACTCTGACAAATCTTTAGGCGCCTTCCTTCACTGGCTATAACCCCTTGAAAACAATATAATACTCTGGTGATGTGTCTACGTACAACACTCGATGCGGGGGCATTTTGGTTATGGTATTGGGGACAGAGACACTGGTGTGGACCTGGAGATGCAATTGATAAAAACTTCTTTGTCTATGGCTTACATCTTGCACCCGCCCAACCCAGCAAAAGGTACTCTTCCACTTGCGCGTTCACAGTTTCCGGTAGCTCTGCTCTATCGACAAACTCAGGTATACATTGGGATTGCAATGCATCACTGTATGCTTAGTGCCAATTCTGCTGGTGACATATTTTCCAGTGAATGCGTGAACCTTCTCCAGAACAAGGCCGCGATGCTCGCCCACAAGGCTGCGATGCTCGCCCACTCGCGATGTAGGGAAAGGCGGTCTCTCTCTCTTTGTCTCTGTCTCTCTCTGTCTCTCTCTCTCTCTCTCTTCTCACTTGTCCCAAACTTGACCTAGAGGTTTTTCAGATTATCACGGACTAGCGTATGTGTGAAATGCAGTAGGCGCATGCCTGTGTCTGTATCATTTAACATAACGACTAAACGTTGGCACCCATGTTGGACTGCCCAGATGGCATGAGGCACGATCCTTTCATCTGCATCTTTCAATACTTGTGCAGGCTCTGGAAAATCACTATTGGCTGTCGACTCTGTACTATGGAGGGGAGCTGGAACTTGTTCTTGGTTTACTACCATGACACTCAACACAATCGATACTATAGAAAGACTGACCAACCACTATTTTCTGAATAAGTTGCAGCAACTTATCCTTTTTCTCTCCGATGATACCCAACATTTCTCGATCTGCGTTGTGGACTCATCAGGGATAGAGCTCTCCTGAGACTATATTGCCAACACCATGACTCATCAATGTAGCTATCACAAATAACCTGAAGGGCTTCAAAAGATGAAGATACAACTATCCGACTGACAGGACTTTGTTTACAACTCGACCGAAATGGTCGAAGCATGATTGGTTGGCGTACTGCCTAATCATTGGCATACATTCCGGCAGGGTCACTGTTTCAACCCTTCATGAGATAGGTCTCCAGTAGTTGTATTATTGTGTATCGTCAGACACTACAGAACTACGTTATAATTATATTCAATCCCAACACCAACAGCATCGATGAGATATGCCTCCAATTGAGCCACGTGTGACAGAGGTAAACTCGCCATCAAACAGGTGGCTGGTGAGGAGGTGGTCGCCATGCGAAAAGACTTCCGCGAGAGTTATTCCACGTACCCGGGCGATCTCAATGTCCCGCTCGGCAGATCCAGACAGTTTAGGTATGGTGGTGTAGGATGCTCTATTAGATTTGGTGTCAATTACCGAAAGTATCACACTTCGGCAGGTTACACCTGTGTATTGTTACTGCAAGCTTCTTTGTCTTCAAAACCAGCTCTCTCGTCTGTATCTTTTCTCCATTCTCGAACACATCCATTACTTCAGCATTGATTAAATGTTCGGTAGCGAAGTTATGCAATCTGACGCCAGAGGCTTTGATAATAAAGGGATTTGCTACAGCTCGCACAAAGTCAAGAAGACGGGAGACGTTGCCATCAAAAATAACGGCCGTGATGCTCCTGGGTTCCTGGTATATGATGGTCTTATGATGCTCCATCATCCGCTCATCTGTGAGCTTACGGCAGTTGTTCTGTATGATCAGGATCTCATGGGAGATCAGCTCAAACTCCGCTACAACTGCGAACATTAGTGTCTGGCTCTTTGATGCCCGCTGGATGGACTGCTCCAACTTTATATCTAATTCGACGTCGTTGAAGCTGTCACACATATAGGGTTCTGAGGCTTCCGCCTCTAACAAATAAGTTTTCCTAACGTAGAACGACCCCTAGCAATTGACACCATCGAACTCCTGAATAACTACCGCAACATATTTACATGCAGGATACATGTATTGGCCACCACCATCTCTCCCGATCTGAAATGGTGATATACATGAATAGGTTGAACATATTCTTGATGTTTATGTTGAATGCAGCCATATCAAACTTAGCTTGATACTCAATCGGGAAAGTGTTGTACTTGATAAGCAAGGGCTGTATGAGTGAAAAGATATGTGGAACGTGCTACTTCGGTATTCTTCCCGCCCATAAGCACCTGCAGGTGTATAGATCATCAACCTCCCAACTGTAAATATCAGTCACCTTGAAAATCATCAGCATGATTCGCAGTGATCTTTAATAGTGACTTCCGGTGAGTATTGAAATCAGGACTCGCTTCACGAAGAGCTCTGCTTCGAATATGGCATCGTTCAGGTCACTACCTCTGATGTAGCAACCAATACATCGTGGTAGAATCTTCGCATAGCGAAACACTCCAAACATGCCATAGATGTCCACCACCAATGTGACTGACTCAGAATATCTGCAACCGTGTGAAACACGCCATCATCTCACAAAACGGGCATCACCGTCTGAGACAGCTGCATGCGGACATTATGACCTTTCTCGCAATGGTATAATCTGTCACATGGTTTGGGCGGGCTTGCGGGAACCATCCACACATCAAAAGAACATATGCAATGGTGATAAATGCCATCACATGGACGTAAGCCTCCATGGGGCACACAGGGAAGACAAATACAAATCATCAAGTAAATCAACTGCGCAGTATTGCGGGCTTCATGAAGGGATGAGCGACCTTTTGACCTTGACATAGCGCTTACAACCTTTAAAAGTTAACAAAATCTCATCAATTTGACTTTATCTCAGCAGAACTATGATGGTAGCAACTGAGATACGACATCTGGCTCATGTATGTACCAGTTATATCCTGTTTTGTGACCAGATATGCTTTTATAATGTTGATTTTAACCCCATTAACTTGACCTATATGGTCAACCTGAAAGGTAATTAAATAATATGTATTTGATTGGGAATAATCGCAATCATCGAGACGGACATAAAAATCCAGTTTCTAGCTCATTTCGATCGAGAGTTACGGCTTATTGTGTTTCTGCAGTCGACAGTCGTCGTGGATGAGCGGCCATGTTGGATTTATCATCAAATATGGCGTCAAATCGTAACATGGATAGGTCAGGCGTGTCGGGAATGTCAATTTTAGGCGGAATTGATACTAAGTTTGGCTATCTAGCCCTTCTAGATCCAAAGTTATAGATGAAAACCTGGTCAGCGGCGGCCATTTTGGATCACGCTCCAGTGACCTTATGCCACGGATTTTCAAAAAGCACCTCCTGGATTGTTGAAAGATATGGTATGTAGAATACAAATCAAAAGAAAAACTGCGTTTACCTCGAAATTTTTACCGGCCTATATGGCAGAGCCTGGACTAATTAGCAAAGACGCAGTATCAGCCTTCACTGCCCCAGGCACTTTCATCTCGCTTAGCGACTCTCGCTCGACTGTATAACTTCGCCGAGAAGACAGACCCGTCATTTATTCAGCTTTTTAATGTTATATGTGAGGGGCAAAATGCCAAGGAAATTAAAGATCAAGCTCTATATGACTGTCATTAGACCAGTATTTCTCCAAGGAGCAGAATCTTGGCAGGTTGGAAAGAACGAAGAACATACTCTCGGGAAAACAGATGTGAGAATGTTGAGAATAATTAATGTTTTACTCTGAGAGACAAAGTAAAGAGTGTGGACATCAGGAAGGAGCTAGGGGTGAATAGCATAACAGAGAAAATCAGAGAGATGAGACTACCCTCGTATGGACACATGCCGGAATGGAAGAGAACAACGAAATGAAACCAATTGTTGATATGGTAGTGCTGGGAAAACGACCAATAGGCAACAAACCAAGAGGCAGATTGGTGGATCGCGTCCGAATGGACGTGCACGAACTCCGGATCACCCGGAGGACATTCTGGAGGTCGGGAGTTTGGACCGCCGAGCCCACCTAGTGGGAAAAAGCGAGGAGAAGAAGAAGATGTGAGGGGTAAAAGTACTGCCACTTCAAGGAGCCTGGGTAATCGAGGCTAATCCTGCCATAATTCGTGCTTCATAAACAGCTGCAAATTTGTATTTCAGTCTATTTGAGTTTGAGTATAAGTTTACTGTTGAATACTTTTAATAGTGTAGTATTCTCTTATAAAACAAGTATATTATTATTTACATTTTATTTCGTAGTTGGCCTGAGAGCCAACCAGCGTCTATTCTGAAGTAACGCTGCCCTGGTGGCAATATTGGCATTAATTCCCTAAGGCGGATGTGAGGAGTGCTGCCACCTTACGGAGAATGGATAATCGAGGCTACATCCGTTTGTAAAACTCCTCTTTTAACCTTGATTACTGTTACTATTATTATTGCTCACATTTCTATACATATTTGGTGAACGTTTTATGAATGTATTTTCCTTTGAGTTGTTTCTTTATATCTATAAAGTAAGTGTGATATATAACATGTTGTAGAATACCGCGGGAAGACGTCGAAGCGAAGCATGGAGCGGTTCAATGATCCGAAGTACATTAATTGGATCAAAACTAGTTTTGCGCTGATTCACGTCGCCGAAGAACTCGCTCCTTTCTGCAAAGAAATAGTCGAGACATTCCACGAAACGCTAAAGGATAATCTGGGAGACAAAACATGCGGAGCCGGATGTGATTCAAAGGATATATGTATAAAGAAGAAGCTCTGTCCCGACGCAGTTTGCGACAAGTGGATGGCAGCCATTGTTCCAGAAATACACACACCACAGCGTACATGGGAAAACAGCATTGTCAACGAGTGGTCAAGTGAGCCTTGGCAGCTTGCAAAGATTTTTATGGGCCCGGGACAGGATCCATCGAACGTGGATCCAAAGAAGACCGATGCGTTGGGCCTGCTTCAGTTGATGATCAACTGCAGAAAGTTCCATTCTCTTTTAGACACAGACAAGGCAAAAGAGGTAAGGTAGCAAAGCGATATAAAATTAGAGAAACACAGACAAAGGGATAGAGAATATTGCATAATAAACGTCTCAATAATCTCTATATAGGCTTTATGTTTATTTAGCAGTTGTCACAAATATACGTGTGACGTCTTCCCGTATTCTCGGAGATAGAAACCATTAAGTGATCAAAGATATTACACTAGTTAGATATTTCTAAACGCCTCTAAATGTTAACATATTACGTCCGTTTTATTTTGGTTTCCAGGTGCGAAAAGTAAGAAATCAGTTGTTCCACTCACACAACTTCCAAGTGACAGACGATGAGCTGAAGTCATGCATAGCAGCCATGGTGACATTGCTTCAAGACAGCACAACATTGCTCGATGAACATTCAGCACAAGTGGCAGTCAACGAACTGATGGCGGTAAACAATGTTACCTGTTCATCTACGTTTTTGTTACTTACGTATTTACTTACGGCTATTTACGACATCTATATGGCGTGTTGAGAATAATAAGTTACTTCCACCTTTTTCTGCGCGTGCGTGCGTGCGTGCGTGAGAGAGAGAGAGAGAGAGAGAGAGAGAGAGAGAGAGAAAAAGAATGGGTTTACGCCTATAATAGAAGCAAGGTTATGTGGTAACAATTGCAAAACAAAGCAAAACAAATAAACAACAACAAAATGCAAATAATGAAGATTGTTCTGTGCGATGCTCTTCACTTGCAGACAGTGTTGCCGTGGACATTTGCGTACGACTAATGTTCAAGCTTTAATTGCAGCATGGCGAAATAGTTCTCAGATAAGTCGAGCGACTTTCATTTCATTGAATTGAAACGTGTAACAATAGATTTTGTGTTATATATGTAAATATCTCATTTCAGATCGAGGCAAAACATTTAGAATTCAATGATCCTGACGTCCTTGACCAAGAACTCGACCTGTGGAAAAAGACCATCGATGACTGTCCAACGGCTAACAAAGAGGTAATGTTTAAGTCAGCGATAGTTTCAGTTGCGCTGTGTCTTATGCGGGTACCGCCTACCACCAATAGTAGTTATTGTGTAAGCCACGGTTAACTGCCATTTCAGATTTTTTTCGTTTGCATAAATGTCAAAACTTAACACGACTGAACATAAGCGCTTTGTACCAAATTCGCAAATTATTGCTTGTAAACCTTCCCCACAATACGTAACACGTCTTTACACTGACGAGGAAACCTTCACTTCTCTAAGCGCAACCAACGTACTGTATAATGTTCTATTATCCAAAGGATTCTGATTAAATATTATTATCATTGCCTGATTAAATATTATTATCATTGCCTATTATAATTTTTACTTTATAATATAATTAACTTACATACCAGCGATCTAAGATATTTAATGAAGGCATACCAATATTAGATAATGTTTCAATATATATATAATCCATTCAGAACTGGTTGGGCAATAAATTAAAACTAGCTTATTGCATTGATGGAAGTGTAGGAAAATAGAAAGCTAAATAAAATTATATGTAAGATTTATATTATTTGAATGAAATAATATGTTTATTTATACGATCTTGTTTACAGGCGATTGTGAAATTCGTCAACAGTCACGAGGAACTGAAAAGAAATCTTTCTGGAGAGATTGAACGACTCAAAGGTATCGTATTTACTAACACTAATAAGACTGTCTCCTGAGTGTAATTTAGTTCGCACAGCTGGTTGGCTTCATAACTGGCAGTATCCTACATAGTAAGCGCCAAGTGCCTTGACCGTTTCAAAGTGCTTACATGTCCATAGTAACGTTTACTCAACTTCGTAAAATTAAATTAGTATTTGCTTTGCATGGAAGCATTCAGCTACTCGGCAAATGATCCGCTAAAACATTTCGTTTACATAATGCTATCATCGTCTACATAATGCTGTCATTATCTGCATCCATGCATGTTGCCGAGTAAACTGGGAAAATTTCACACACAAATTATTTGTTTCGAAAACGTCAGCAGCCTCCATTCAGCTAAGAAAATGTATTGTTAAGTCATATAATGTGGTAGTAGCCGATACAGTCTATTAGATGTCAAAAATGTTTTAGAAGCCGTTCAACGTCACAGTGGTGCAATTGGGGAACTGCAGAAACTGATGGTAGAAATCAGCGCCGACACGACTATGTTGAGGAAGGATACAGCTCAGCTCCAAACGAACGTACAAGAAAACAAAGACGGAATACAGAAATTGACAACGCAAGTCAACGATATCGCTGAAGATAATAAGAAGAACACAGTTCAGCTGAATGAGAAAATGGAAGAGCAAAACGAGAAACTGGCTCAGCTCGGAGGGGAAATGAAAGAAACGAAAAGGATTATCGAGGAACGTCTCGCATCATCACCTGCGCATCCACCGAACCAGTAAGAATAGTTAGGATCATCCTATGTCATGATGAAATTATTGTGTCTTATGTTTTAACTACTGATCCAAACCCATTAACAGTGGCCTACAATACTAAAAATGTAAATAAACTAAATAGCACTTTTCAAATATATAACGTTTTGTTTACTAGAAACGTCTCAAAAATCTTGTAACAAACTAAGCGCGCGTGTTTACTAAACCTCCCGAAGGCATAGAGCAAATTATGAAATAATAATAATGTTAATACTTAAAAACGACAATATAATAACGATAACCGTTAAAAGGAGGAGACTAATAGCTTAACATTATTTTTCAGATCCTGGGTTTACACAGACATATTTGGTGGGCAGTCTACTACACGAAAAGGGAGACATTCCACACAATCGAATTCTCATCAGGTGAGTACTTCGGGTGTCGCCGGTGCATGGTTTCTTCACATACTGTCATCAACATAACGTAACGAACGGTGTACTGGCCTGGATCCAATATGAATTTGCATAGACGTGCCGGTGTCAAATGTCATTATCGTCGTCGTCATCATCATCATTGTGCAGTTGTAGTGTTCAGTGTTTGGACGCAAACCTCAGCGTGTTGTTTCCAGATCTGTCTGTCTTGCGTTATCCTCTGCCAGGTGATGTCATTTCAGTATTCGTCCAGTTCATCTCTCTCTTGTCTCACCGGCCTTCCTATAGATTGTTTGCCTTCGCAATGTTTCCGGGTGGTGAAGTATCTTGTATTCTTCGTGTATCTGCCAAGGTCCACTTCCGTCTTCTGATTTGTTCAACCCTGTTTATAACTGTTGTCTTCTCTTACCGTGGTGTTTGTCTTCTGTGACGGTACGTGATATTTAATATACTGCTCCCATCTGTGTTCTTTGTCTGTCGTCAAGCCTCTCATTTCCCAGGTCAGTATCGGAATTTGCTTTCGAGTGTTGCCGTAAAGAGCTGGAACGAAATGGTGTCTCTGTCGTACTCCTCAATGTGTGTCTTCCTTTCAGCTCGATGACAATCCACTTGAATTTCATCCACCTGTTGGTGTAGATCTTTTTCATAGGTTAGATGCACACTTCTTCTATCCGCTGTGAAGCGAGATCAGTACTGCATCAGCTTACACCGAGTCGAAGGCGAACGCGACGGGGGTATTATAATTCTGGGTACTTCTCCAATTGTTTTACGACGTCAATGTGATCTGTCGTTGCGTACCTGCAAGTGAATCCGGATTGCTCTCGTGGCTGTCGAGTGTCTTCTCGAGCCTTTTCATTAGTACATTAGTGAGTACTTTATATATGTTTGATAGTAGGCATAGCGGTCTGTAGTTATTGATGTTTTTCTTATTTCCCTTCTTGGAGTTGATCATAATTTTGCGTTCTTCCTTGCTGTGGATAGTCGACCTTCTGATAAGCATTTAGTGTAAACGTAGCCAGTGTTTTCGATATGGAATCTTTTCAAGCTTTCAATAGTGTGGTATTCTACATTATTATCATTACTAGTATTACTATTATTATTATTGTCAATAATTTCGTTTTTGGGGACTATTAAAGGTTATTGTATTTTATTATTGTATTATATTGTATTGTATTGTCATTGTAATTGCTAATGTTATTATTACAGCATTGCGCGTGTGGGCGAATATCTTGGTATCGTGGTGGACATATGCTGTGCTCATGGCCAAGTGTTCTCTTATGTTTTAGACGTCACGGAACGCCAGCGGGACAGCTCGACTGAACCCTCGGGGTAACGTTGCTGAGACATGCCCGTGATTCGAGCCTTGAAGCACGATGACTGTCACGAGAACTCGTTTGATATTAAATGACTTAGAACTGGTAAGAGTGATTGGTAAAGAAAGTGCAATTTTTTGTGCACGCGTGCATGCACACAACGCATACGCTTGTGCGCACACACGTAGACATATATGTTCATTTCCTGAATTTCATTGCTATGTACCAAATGTGAACGGTAGGTAACATGCGTTCTGTCACCCAAGATGCAGACCCACAAAATGCAGGTTTTCCCAGACCCCCAAAAATGAAGGTTTCAGAATGTTACTCCAAGTCATGAAAATGTCCCAAACAGTTCAATTACCAGCAGCAACAATTGTCAGTAGCTTGTGTGTGAACAACGTGATGCAATCAGAGCCTGGCAACGGCGTCTCATGCTTCTAGTGAGTCTCTGGATGGCTGCTATTTCAAGATTGTTCCATTAAAAACACTGGGTGGTCCATAGCAAATTTTGAGTAGTATAGTGTTATAGAAAAACCGTTGTCGTATTCACTGTGAGTACAACAGTTGCAACATGACTTGTTTTATAATGGTAGTCTGTGCTTTATGTTTGTATCAGGTACTGTTGATTAGTATTTTTATAATATACGTTATATATTCCGATGTTTAGTTATCTTATGAAGATCACATACAGATACCTCCGGATCTCTGTTGATTTACGAGTTTACATCACTGTTGAATGCTGCCACGTTTAGTACAGTGTCGTCCAGTTTTCTGGTATTACTAATTTATTATTAATGACAAGACGCCGCTGGTTTCGCTTGTTACTTGCAACGACGAAGTTTCTACTGGGAATACTATTGCATTTTTATTATTTATATAACGAACGTTTGTAAAAATAAATTGCAGTCATGACTCTGTTTGCATACTACATGTGTTTATGGGATGTATCAAAATGTATATAACATATATGTATTATCTAGTGTGTGACATCCTCGTGCGCCAGGGATCACTGTGGCGGATATCGCCATTGCCAGCTAATACCTTTAAAACAGTTTTAACGTCGGCCGATGAAATCCCCCACGAGAAGTGTGGGCGGTCTCCGGCTGCATTTAGTGTGACGTCACCGGCACACGCGATATTCACGACGTGAATGGGGCATTATATGGATTACGACGCTATGGAACAGTTTGCCTCTTAACATTATAAATAGTGGTACCTGCATCAAATTTCAGGCAACTGAAGACATTTCTGTTCCGGCAGCAACACGTAGACAACAAATCGACGAATCAACCGTTTTAATAACACTTGATATTTATTCTTACTAGTTCATTTATTTTAATGCCATGAATGTACATTTTATCCGTAATCTTACTATTTTTTATTCCCCTTAATTCTGTATATTTATTTGTTTATTATTATTTTATAGTTTTATGTAATATATTACTTAATTATATATTGCATTATAGAATTGTATTTGTTTTACTTTTTAATTCAATTTACGACTATAGTTGTTTAGTTTTTAAATGATTTAACTAAATATTGTAATGTTTTAATTTCTCTGTAGATTTATTATTATTATTATTATTGTACTCTAAGGCGCCATAGAGCACCGTGTGATTATGGCGCTATATAAATATTGTATTTTTATTTATTTATTTATTTATTACCACCAGTCGTGTATTGTGTATATTACGGTTACCTGACCTGGTTTGAGCCATATATCGGTGTGCAATTTCATTGGCTGGCGTTAATGGAGGATGTTTATAAAGGGATGTGCCAGAAGAGCTGATATTGACGCAATAAGCCGCAACAAACCTTGGCGCGCGAGGATGGGCTGCGTAACTTCTCCGAGAAGGATGCGGCCAAAACATTGTGCTGCCACCTTACGGCATCTGGATAACCGAGGCTAAGCGGATTGGTTCCTCTTCCTGCCCTGATGTCTTTCTGGGTTTTTAATTCAATATTCCGGCAAGAAACTACGCTCAGTGGGCAGCTATGTAAGCTCACGAGTAGTTCTCGTTTTGCTTTGGTTTTGCTTAATAGAACAGTTGGAACTCGCGTGATAGACGGGTCTAACTTAAGACCTCACTTAAAGACATGAGTTTTCTATGTCAATGAATACATTGGACACTGTAGCAGCGACATGCTGCCATTGACACGTGTTAATTTGTCACCATGTGCACAGCTTTTTCTGAATAAAGATACGTGAGAGTGTATTTTATTGCATTACGTGGATTTATGACTTGTATCACTTAATTTGCGTAACGGTCTTGTCAGTGATGTTACACGAATCATCGGTATCCTCAGTGGATGTGTTTCCGGTTAAAGTCGGGATAGTAAATGCTTCAGCTGCGTCACTATCAGTCTTGTGTTCGGGCGAATCAAGTTGAGGATCGACTTTGGATGCCGATGTAGCATTTTATCAAGCTACATCCCTATCCAACCCCGGTTGGGTGTATGTGAAACACCAACTAGGTTCAATGGCAATGTCATCGCCGGTTCCCTGAATGACAGCGATGCTACTGCATGGATAGTCCAAGCCTCACTACCATGATGTAGAGCGCTGGCATGTCCGAACTTAGAATGATATTGTCGGTGAACATGGTGTTCTTTCACACACGATTTTCTTTAGCTGCGTCATATCCGATGCGCATGTTGATCGTTATGTGGAATGAGATTTGCTCAAAACAACTGACCCTACGTAGATATTTAATCAACTTCCATAAGCAAAGCGTTGTCGTCAACAGTCTGATAGCTGGAGCTTCACCTACTATTAAAGAAAATCCATGGCATATGCACACGCACGCACGCACGCACGCACGCGCGCACACACACGCACACGCACGCACACACACACACACACAAACACACACACAGACACACACACACACAGACACACACACACACACACACACACACACACACACACACACACACAAACACACACACACATACACACACACACACACACACACACACACACACACACACACACACACACACACAGATATAATAACTGGGGGATAACGTAGGAGTTGTCCAGTACGCATGTTCGATCTTTCAGCAGCAATTAAGCGACTATACCTAAATGAGATTATTACAGTAATTGCATGCTTACTTGAGTTACTTCTTATTTGCCGCTGCGCCTTCAAAATAGATGTAGAACTAGTGCTGACTGTGAAGTAGTTGTTACGTATAATACTGTTACATAACTACGTTGTCATGACGTGGGAACTATGCGGAAGTGACATTGTACAGGGTGACCCCAACAAACAAAACAGAACCCATAAATATGTTCATGAATCCTACAAAGGTCCATCAAATTTCTTCAAATTTTGTCAATTCAAACTGCAGTCTATGGATGATCTGTCCACAAAGTTTTATCCACCTGGGTCAGTTTGCATAGTTTTTATGTTTTTTTCAAAATGTGCTCCAAATGTTGTCCTCAGCATTGAAGGCACACTTGCACACGTCGCGCAAAATTGTCAAAGACTCTCACACATTCCTCCTTTGGGATTTGCGTGATCTTTCCTGCGATTGCTGCCTTCAGTTCACCTATTGTTTGAGGATTGTTCTCATTCACATTGTCCTTGAGATACCCCCACATATAAAAATCTGGGGGGGGTTCAAGTCTGGTGAATGCGCTGCCCACTCCACATCACACCTCCGGCTGATCAGTCTGTCATCAAATCGCTCTCTAAGCCAGGCTAGGGAGACATTTGATGTATGTGTGTGTGTGGGGGGGGGGGGTGGCCCCGTCTTGCTGGGACCACTGTTGATCTCGATTCATTCCTCTGCGTCGTCCCAATGATGCCCAAGACTTCCTCAGTACTGCCACATAGCGCTCCGGGTTCACCGTTTGAGGTTGCTCATTTTCATCCTCAAACCAAAATGGGCCGATGATGCCATGTTTGGAATTGGCTACCCATACTGTGCACTTTTTTTAGTGTAACGGCCTCTGTAAGACAACCTGCGGTAGAGCTGTGCCCCAGTACACATTATTCTTGCTGTTGACGGGTGATGTGACAATTTTGCGCGACGTGTGCAAGTGTGACTTCAATGCCGAGGACAACATTTGGAGCACATTTTAAAAAGAACATAAAAACTATGCAAACTGACTCAGGTGGCTAAAACTTTGTGGACAGATCATACATAGACTGAAATTTGATTAGACCAAATTTTAATAAATTGTATGGACCTACTTAGGATTAATGAAAAATTGTATGGGTTCTGTTTTTTGGGGTCACCCTGTAGTACAATGGTGTAATTCACGTAATGATTTTCCACGGTAACTTTTCAGGTAAAAATTAATGTAAACAGCTGTGGTTAGCATTGCTACCGACGCACATGGACACAGTCAAATGATGCCGGCGAACGATGGCGACTCGGCTGAAGATATATGCACTAGGGTAAACCCGGCGACATCAGCGAGATTCAAGAAGATATGTAGCAACAACAGCAGGGGCAAAGACCTTGTTTTCTCATGTTGACATACAGATGCCAAAACTGGACTTCGAAAGAAAACATATCCGGCTTTTAATGTTTTCTGAAAGAATACCTATAAAAATGTCGCAATAGAGACTAGTATGTAGGTATGTTGGTAATACTTGCGAGCATTGAACCCGCACAACCTCAAGAATAGATGCTGACGGCAAAAAAGCGCAAAAACGCCAATGGTTCGGCCACCCAACCACGCACAACACATTTGCCAAAACAGTACTGTAACATAACAAGGAATGTAAAAAGGGTTACTACTTGTTAATCGTAGCTGTCTAAGATTTCATGCTGATTGAACATCAAATTCAGATATGCTGTTTGCACACGTGAACTAAACCTGGGGATAGCGAGTCAACTTATTTGCCGTCTGCCAGCAAAGATGGCTGAAAACGAAGAGGACCACAACAAATATCCAGGGGAAATGTCCGAGAGTCGATGGATCATTATCCCGGGGAGGTATGTGATGCACCCCACAACAGTCCCACAGGAGAGGGGGTCACATCGAAATGTACACTCCTACAATCGGCCAGGTCAAAAAGTGCCTATTCAAATACGGTAAATGGACACATGATACCTAGCGTATTTGTGAAACGCTCTAAAGGAGAAACATTTAAGTAAGAATACTTATAAAGTCATGTTGTCCTTGCGTCGACAGTTGCTAGCAGGTTTGTACATGTTAATTTCAGAAGTGATACAGACGTTGCTACCATTACTTACTGTTTCGGCTTTCATTAAGAAAATGTGCATTGCGAAATAAATAGCGTGAAAACGGTGAGGCGATAGATTACTTTTAACACTGACATTCAGTGAATTGCACAGTTTTGTTTCGTAAACAATTAATGACATAGACATTCTAGTGGATGACGCACTGGTTCGTGAAAATCTAACCATGTTTAATGTAAAACCTTAGTAGTTCCTGAAATGCAGACATATCCGTATGAAGTTTTCGTTTAAATCCAAATCATTATTCCCATTAGGGTAATTGCATTTAAAGTTTGATATCAATATATTAACGAATTTATGCTAGAAAAGGTCGACCACATGGCTCGGTCTAAGACGAGAATCAGTTTGAGTATAACGATTCCTGTGTGTATCATCAGTCTATAAACAGCGGTGAATGTTTCAACGCGTGCTAACCGGAGGCCACAATTGACCTGTGATGTATATGTCTACGTATTAAGACACAGGTTTTATTATTCTAAATATGGTGAATATTAAAACAAGTTAACTTACAGAATGAAAATAATAATACTAATAATAATAATAGTACTAATAGTAATAACTACAATAGTGAATTCTTATCCGTCAAATATCCTCTAAGATCAAGCTCAATGGCGCGACAAAACCAAGAGATTAAGCAATCTCCTAATCGTAAAAAAATGCGCGAGTCGTCGACGGATGGATAAAGGTTCTAGGAAGCTAAGGAAGATAGGCAGCATCAAAATTATAAGTTTTTAGACGCCGGCGAAATTAAACTATATTTCCTTCTATTTTAACCCTAGCAGGAAGCCCAAGGAATGTAAAAAGGGTTACTACTTGTTAATCGTAGCTGTCTAAGATTTCATGCTGAGTGAACATCAAATTCAGATATGCTGGTTGTGAAGATGAAAGTCATTGATAGGCTACTGTACTAATCTTGAAAATAATGCGATAATGCACAGGGAGCCAATGCGGTGATTTCAGAAGCAGCAGTGAGCGAGAAAAACGAGGAGAACGCGTAATTACCCTTGCCAAACAATTTTGGACACGTTACAGTTTTGCTACGTTCTTATTTGCAGTATGGAAGGAGGGAATTGCAGTAGTCAAGTCTACTGTTTACTAGAAAAGTGAGATATACCGGTGGATACGGCGAAGATCGCGGATATGGTAAAAACAGCAGCGACATGTTTTCAATATGGCCTATGTTGTTTAAAATAATTGAAGCTTTCATCAATCGTAAATACGAAATTTAACCCTGACACGGCTAGTGTGATACTGACTCAAGATATGTATGGTGGAAAAGCCGTCCAGTGTTTTGCGCTTCGTTGGGGTACTAATTATGAGAAATTCGGACTTATGCGCATGTTACCTTTCATTTACTGAATCCTACACATGTCGTGGGCATGATTTAGTGACGTGATCGACCTCATTGATTAAACATAAAGGCCACTGACGCTTTGCCAAAATAACTCTATCAAGGACGTTCAGCTTCTGTTGTTCTAGAACTGAGGAATATTGAAACAAGTAAAAAAAGAGGTGTGCGTAGCAATGATATGCACATCTCGTGGGAATGATTTAGTGACGGGGTTGATTAAACATAAACGTTATTGATGCATCGCCTTCGTCAAGACCCAGGTATTGGCGACTCCTGCTCATGACGTCATTAACACCGACAATTAACAACAGTGAAACCTATTCCCGCCTTTAGTGACATATGTGACTGATTAGCAAACAGAGGGACTTTCACGAGCTATTTTAGTTGTAGGCATACGAAACAAAATACGATGAATGTGTTGCCAAACAAACATAACCCAGATCACTGGACTGAACCCATTTCTGTACGCCATGGTTTTTATGCGAAGTGGCGCAATCGCTTCATTGAATTGCTGATAGGCGTAACTGTTTGCACACGTGAACTAAACCTGGGGCTAGCGAGTCAACTTGTTTGCCGTCTGCCAGCCCAGATGACAGACGAACCTGCAACTGAAATAACGCGAACTGGTTTTCGTTGTGGTGACCTGTTACCAAAAAGAATAGACGACGTTGTGATTTGTCGTTTGATTATTACTGTGTATAGCGATGAGAGTTATGTTTTCAATGATTACGTATCAATCATCAATGTTAGAGATTACGTTTGGCCAAAAACGTTAACCTAGCCTCTCGACATGGTGATGGTATGCCAAAGGTATTAACATGTGTCGATTCCTACGACAGCCATTTAAATAGTACCTCCAAAACGTAAAACTACATCTTGCTGATCCTACATGTATCCAGGCTGTTGAATTCAGAATCTATTCACCTTAACCATTGTACCAATAGATTTATTACATAACAAAAGACGTCGTCAATCATCCACGTATGCTAACTTAATTTGGAACGTCACGGTGATTATCATAAAATAAGCAGTACACCACGGCTCAGTAAAAGCGCAACATTCTTTGAGATTTTATGTGGTTTTGTTATGACATCTTCCACAAAGAAAGGCTTTGACTCGACTTGTGAATTTATTTCTCGTCTGATTATAAAGTATCGTCTCTGGCAGACAAGCGTCTTTGATTAAATACAGAAGCATCACACATCAAACTCGTGTTATTGTGTGATTAGTGTAGCTATTGCTTGGAAGGACACGAAACAAAATGGCATAGCATTTAGACGAACAAGACAGATTCAGAAAGGGAAAGAAAAATACCGATGCCATGGTTGTATTACGTCCGCTGGTAGAAGAGAAGTTAAATATACAATGAAATATGGTACTGATATCTGTGTCAGTTTAGATGGCTGGTAATGGTCAAAAGTGGGTGTCTTTATAGCTGACGTTATATATGAGAGAACGAAATAAAATGTGCTGTTGGATTCGCTATGTCATTAGAATTGTACGTAAACTTCGTTTTGAGAAAATGAAATGCATTTATTCCCTACTGCTTATTGAGTTAGTGGGGATAACTAACAGGAATATTTGCGCAGTGACATTAACAAAACAGTTCACATCTGCAGAGCCAGACAGTACGACTAATGTAGCAGAAAACACAAATGGGTTACAAAAAGCATCGGGGAGGGGTAATCGATGTTGTTGAATACCTTTTTGAGGGTGAATAAATGAAGCGATATAGATTTGGACAGCAAAGTGAAAAGTTGAACCTCAAGATGGAGTTCGAGAAATGTTTGCGAAAACAGTTACTGAGGATGGACGTATGACCGTCTACAGAGGTGTGGTGTGGAACATCAGCGAGGTACTCACGAGACAGGATACAATTAAAAGTGTAAAACGGTGGACAGAGAACAGACGTGACGGATAGAAACTGAAGGATGGATACCAACTGGGACCGGGGCGGGACAAAGGGCGTAAGCATGAGCAGGTTCGTGGATGGAGGCATCCCCGCTGAAGAAAGCAGAAGCGACAAGAGAGCGGGAAAAAGTCAAATTATAAGTGAAATGTGAACTGAGAGTACTGAGTAAATCGGATCCATAGAAGCAAGGCAAATAGTGTGCAATATGGTAGTGGAGAGAATAGTGACGAGCGTGCTGAAGAATGACACAGCTACATGAAAACTTATTCATTTTTATGTAAATGAAATATTGTAGAAGAAAATAAAATCCTGTCACAAACATGCATGTTCTTATTCAAAGACAACAGCCATCAACGCCACAAGTATTCCCATCAAGGCAAGGTATCAACTATTTTTTACCGGTGTCGCATTTTACACACCGACACATAGACTCGCTGCGGCCCGGGACAGACGAGGCGAGACAAGACGTGATTAGACCATTGTCGCCCCAAGGTGTTACAAGCCCACTCCCGTTGGGTCAACCGCGACAAAACTTCGCCTCTGTCGACAAGCCCGACCTGTTGGCTGCATAATTCACACAGCGATTACTCCCAGGTTATACGATGTCACCCCTTGTCCGACACCTTTCTCACGCCCCTAACGATCAACACAACTTTGAAACAATACGCCATGTTTGTTTCAACGCTGGCATGGCGCTAGGGTAAACATACGTAGTAATATCAATTAATGAGTTGAGTCTCAAATTAAAGTGATGCGATTGTTTCACTGCGAATTAAGTTTTGGAAAAAGGGAAAACACAAATTTCAATTTAAACATTTACAACTACAATAACCATTTTCACGACAGTGGTTAACTCAGAATGCCGAGTAAAAATGGAAGATATTAATAAAATATCCGATATCATGGAGGAGGGCATAAGGCGCGGAGTTCTAACCAACAAACGAATTCTCGAGTTTTGTTGATAGTGCTACAGGATACTTCAAGATATAAACAAAACACGTTATAAAATAGATGTTGTTGACTAATTTAGTACAGCACGTTACAGTGGCGTCGGACGAAACTAACATCGCGGTCTGAGCAGAAGCTTCACCTGCTGCACCACGCGGTGACGTTCAACCTTTGGCCTCGTCTCTCACTACTCAATACTCTGTCGGGCATGACACCGGAAGTCGGGAGGGAGTTGGGAAGTGGGTGACAATTTCAAGGATTATCGCCGCCGCCCGCAATAATATAAATATTGGGGAGGCAAATCCTAAAAATAATTATACTACAAATTGTCACCATACTCTTATTATTGGGGCTAAGCCTTCATCCATAAACATAGGGGGCTTAGCCTCCCTCCGGTTCGGAAGCCAGAGTTTTATGGAATTCCTGAATCTGCGAGTGCTTGGTTGCCACAATCAAAACCGACAGGTGACGTGGTTGCACTGTACACAAAAGACATTTTTGAAAAGAAATAAAGATGTACCTTCTAAAATCTCATTTCGTGCGGCATCAGGTTACGACTGCTCAAAGCGCTTTAGCTTTCAATCCTGTGTTATCGAGCACCATCTCGATCTTTCAGGGAACATTCAGCCACGGAGCAGTTACTGCTCGAAGACTATAAATGGAGGTATTCATTAACACTGATTGGGATTGGGACAACGTGGCGGGACAGAACTTGATCAGACACGCCAGCATGAGGTTTTGAACATGGAATAACGGTTGAGATTCCGACGCCACCTAATCACAAGGCGTGCGTGTGTGTATGCCATGCATACTTCAGTGTGTTGTGTGTGTGTGTGTGTGTGTGTGTGTGTGTGTGTGTGTGTGCGTGCGTGCGTGCGTGCGTGCGTGCGTGTGTATGTATGTGTGCGTGCGTATGTATGTGTGCGTGTGTGTGTGTGGGTGTGCGTGTGTGCGTACGTGCGTGTGTGTGTGTGGGTGTGTGTGTGAGTGTGTGTGCGTGCGTGCGTGCGTGTGTATGTATGTGTGCGTGCGTGCGTGTGTATGTATGTGTGCGTGTGTAGGTGTGCGTGTGTGCGTACGTGCGTGCGTGTGTACGTGCGTGTGTGTGTGAGGGTGTGTGTGTGCATGTGTGCGTGTGTGCGTGTGTGCGTGTGTGCGTGTGTGCGTGTGTGCGTGTGTGCGTGTGTGCGTGTGTGTGAGGGTGTGTGTGTGCGTGCGTGCGTGCGTGTGTGTGTCATGCGTGTGTGCGTGCGTGTGTGCGTGTGTGGGTGCGTGCGTGCGTATACCACTTGTGTGAAACTGTGAGGACTATCACTAGCCATCGGCTACATGCGTGCAAGCGCCGAACTCAGGCTCTGTGAAATCCGAGTGTGTCTGACAGCCAGTGATCAGTATAACGCGCATGTTGCAACAAACCACGCAAAAGTCACATACGTGTTATTGTGGCTGGTCCACGGGAACATTGTTTGTCGTTCAACCCCCGCACTCGGTGCCCCAAAACTGGGACCCCATATCAATGATGACACCAATGACGCAGGAAACCACCCACGCGAACGCCTGTGCCGCGGGAACGAAGCATATATAAGGCGCGGCGATCGACCGCATCGGTACAGTTGTCGATGCGATCATGAGACGGACGATGCACCTCGCTGCTTTGGCAGGCCTTCTGCTGCTGGCGACAGTGACTGCGATGAATTCGTCATCGCAGGATGATCTGGAACAAGAGCTGAATGAACTTGATGACGAACAAGTGTACGACGAGGAAGAAGACGATTACCTCAGCGCCGAGACCATCGACGAGCAACCAACCTACATGCGAGTGCTTCTCAGAGACGCTTCGTTCGAGGCCGACAAAGAATTGATGGACGCCGTCAGAGAAATCGGAAGTATCACAAGTACGTGCTGCTTAGCATGATAGTTGATTTCATATAACGACCCATACATAATTTCATAATAGTAATATCATAATAATACTAATAATACACTTTATCTGTGCTGTACTAAATACCAGCTAATGTCCCGTTCACAGCATGTTGAGGCTAGGCGGTATCCGGAAGAAGAAGAATAATTTAAAACATATAAAATCGCACACAGACGAGGAAGACGGCGATTCCGTCATACAACTAAACTGAACAAGGTCATTGTAAATTGTGCAAAAAAAATAACATTTTAATGAATAACATCTCAGTTGTCAAAATAACATATGCTATCAAATATGATCAATAATAAATCAATTGCATTAATGTTAAACATACAACTTCTTTAAACAAATCATCGTGTAACTTTAATCGGGTTTTTATTGTGGGATACATTCCATTGATATTCCCAATAGTAGTTTTAATGCTTCCTTCAGCTAAAGCATGTGAATTTAAAGGCAAAAAAAACCGCAACGGTTTCGTGGCATACACCTAATACAGTTAATATAAAGTAACAATTTCCACATATACTCAATTTTTTAACGCCAGCGGTTTACCAAAAAAACATTTTTTAACACCCAGCCATCCAAATACTATGAGCTACCCCATCTTAGACGAAGAATGATGTCACGACGGTGAGGCGCTCTCCACGCAGATTCCCTGCATGGGGTTTGGCTGTTGTCATGAAATGGCTGCAACTCGGCAACGCGCGTAACATGCTGATGACGGTAAATATAAAGTTGTCTATTATTGTTATCGCTGAAATCATCCCATCAACTGATTATACATGTCTACTTCAAAGAATTTCTCCTCAAATTGGACCGAGCAAAGTGAACTGTACTTGGACTGGAGGGATTCCAAACAGTACGCCCGCAAATCACCAATGTGAATCCATTGCTTCAATACTACCGGTTGTTTCAACTATTATGGCAACCGTATGCCGAACAGTAAGGCATAATTACTCAAGTTTACCATATATTTAACCACAGATTTAGATACACGTCTATAAGCAGCTGCTAGATGTCACGCCAACTGAACGAACTGTCGAAGAATCGAAGTTGTTGACCC
>OZ024854.1:38870074-39067574 GCA_964017155.1 Oasisia sp. SBJ-2009
CACAATCTTCACAAAATATCGAATGTTGAATATTAATTTCCTTTTCGACCATTATCGAAGGAAGCCATTAGAAAAATCAAGTACAAGCAAATGATGTGGAAGACATATAGACATACTGGAAGTGAAGAAGACTATACCATTGATAAAGAAGCACTAAATCAAGCTACAGCTGAAATTAGAAATTCATAGAGAAGCTATGAACAAAAATTGCTTTTAACATAAAACATGACAGCAAGAGTTTTTATGCGTATGTTCGAAGTAAACAGAAAGTTCAGGATAAGGTCGGTCCTCTAGAAGGTAGTGATGGAAGCATAATAACAGAGGGATTCTTAATGGCAGAAAACCTAAATGAGTACTTCAGTTCGGTGTTTACCAGGGAAGATATTAGTACATTACCAGTACTAGAGACTAAGTTCGAAGGGAGAGAATCTGACTATTTAGGACAACTAATTGTACCCCCAAAAATGGTAGCTATGAAAATAAGAGATATGAAGGATAATAAATCACCAGGAGTGGATGGGATTCCTCCCAAATTACTGTTGGAAATTGTAGAACAAATCAGCATACCGCTTGCGACAGTGTTCAATGTGTCATTAGAGGAGGGAATAGTTCTGTTAGAATGGGAAGAAGCAAACATTATACCATTATTTAAAAAAGGTTCGAGAAACAAGTCAGAGAACTATAGACCAGTGAGTTTAACATCGGTGATTTGCAAACTATTAGAAAGATTAATTAAAGATCACTTGGTTGATTTTCTTGTTAAAAACAACTTGATAAACCCATCTCAACATGGGTTTTTTAAAGCATAGGAAATGGTATGATTAACTGGATAGAAAAATGGCTTATTGATAGAAGACAAAGAGTAGTAGTTGATGGGAAGGTTTCAAATTGGAAATCGGTTTTGAGTGGAGTACCGCAGGCATCAGTATTGGGACCTATTTTAGTATTAATATATATCAATGATTTGGATGATGACATAACAAGCAAGGTGTTGAAGTTTGCGGACGACACAAAAGTGTTTACGAAAATTAAAAGTGATGCAGACAGACAGCATTTACAAGATGATCTCAATAAGTTGATAGAATTGTCTGAGAAATGGCAAATGCTGTTTAATTTTGGAAAGTGTAAGTGCCTCCACACAGGACATGGGAATGAAGATGCACAATATACAATGGGTGGTACTGTACTAAATACTACTGTAAAGGAAAAAAGACTTTTAGTGCTGACATGAAGGTATCAGAGCAGTGTGGAATTGCAGCAGCGCAGGGAAACCAAATTCTTGGATTAATTAGGCGAAATATAGTGTACAAAGAAAAAGAACTAATAACACCGCTGTATAAAACAATAGTTAGGCCTCATTTAGAATATTGTATACAAGCATGGAGGCCATATCGCAAGAAGGATATTGATATGCTAGAAAGAGTACAAAGGAAAGCAACAAAAATGATACCAAAACTCAGGAATATTAGCTATGAAATGCGTCTAAAAGAATGTGGTCTAACAACACTAGAAATCAGAAGATTGAGAGGAGATCAGATTGAGGTTTTAAAAATATTGAATGGGTATGAAAATATTGACAGAAATATTTTTTTCACGGCCAAGGAAGAGAGAAGGACTAGAGGACATGGAGTTACATTAGCAAAGAAGCAGTGTATACTAGATATTAGACAATTTTCTGTTTCACAAAGAATAGTAAACGAATGGAACAGATTATCAGCTGATTGTGTAGGTGCTAGTAGTGTTAACATATTTAAAAATAAAATCGACAAGACGGGCGGGGTATACTTAGATAGATAGGTTGGACTTTCGATAAGCCAAACGGCTTCCTTGTCCACCCGGCCATATAGAGTTGAATCTCTAGGTGGCAATCTTGTTAAATCTTGTTAAATCAAGACCGCATGCTTTCGTCATCTCCAGATTCGGCAACGGCAGCTGGGGTTTGTTCCGGTGTGGCGAGGCGGGTACTGAGGGTGATGACTCGTGCGTGGCCCCCGCTTCTTGCGACAACTCAACACGCATCGCCAAGTACATCGAGGCCGTGGCCAAGGCCATGGACGCCCTGTGCAAGGAGACCAACGGGTCGACGCCGGCCGGCAGCATGAGGAAAGTGAGGAACTTCTTCGTCGCGCGCCAGAAGTCAGGACGACCTCGTGTGGTTGTGCCATCCAGAACATGGCGCACCGACAACAGACTCAACAAGAAAATGCTCCGGTAAGGAGGTACACACGCACGCACGCACGCACACAAACACACCACACACACACACACACACACACACACATACATATATATATATATATATATATATATATATATATATATATATATATATATATATATATATATATATATATATATATATATATATACATACATACATACATATATACATATACATACACATACACATACACATACACATACACATACACATACACATACACATACACATACACATACACATACACATACACATACACATACACATACACATACACATACGCAAATGCATACGCACACGCACACGTACACACACACACATATATATATATAGATATATATATACACACACACATATATATATATCATATATATATATATATATATATATATATATATATATATATATATATATATATATATATATATATATAATTATATATATATATATATATATATATATATATATATATATATATATATATATATATATATATAATCAACCAGGTAAAACAAATTCAGAGAAAACCATTGAGAGGAAGAAACTTTCAACGCACCCAACGTTTATCGAATAGTGATCAATTTAAGAACCTTCCATTTGTTCTGTCCTATGAACGTTTGGTTGATTTGGACTCATCAGGCCCTAGAACACATTCAGCTTGATTGTCCAAACGGAAACTTTGAGCAACTCTGGTCATTTGCATAAATCCAGGATGGCCATCCATTGGTCAAATCTAAACAAAATACTTTAGAACCAATTGTCATAGAATGACGTGTAATGCCTGTTTTTAGGGGCATTTAGATAGAATCCATTTCTGGTGTTAAATGTTCAGTTCAAGGTCAAGATCAGATGCTGAAGGTCATGTAAAGGTCAAAGTTGACAGCAAATGAAAACTTCAATGAAATTATATTTTAGTTTATTCATGAATATAAATGCATAATCCTACAAATATTGGACATATTTGTTCATGAGAAAAAGTGTAATCAGTCATAATTTATAGTATATGAAACACCTAGTCACACATGTTACACATAGTGTATAGTACAACTATAGCGATAATAACATTGGCATTCACATTTCTCTTTGAGGGCAATTCTTGCATTCAGTCATTGCATATGAAAGTCATTGTAGATATGTTACAAGGAATGAACCTATTTCATTAGAAGTTATACTATGATCTAACAAACAACAAGTATCACGCCTAACAAACAATCTGCTCAATACGTATCTTTTTTGTGAAACTGATTTATTACACACCATGATAAACATTTGATATTTCCGGGCAGAACATTTGTGATAAGGGAACAATACACACAATGTGTATACCACGAAGAGCAAGTGCAATACCCGGAACTTAGCGGCACCTGGCGCATGTGTGTCTAGTGACTGCCTGCAGACAATGTAGGAGAGATCTTGACGAGGGAGATTCGTGATGGTGGAGCATTTTGGTAATTAGTTCACCATGAACTTCTATGTCACTGATGCGGCCAACTCTTGCAAAATCATGGTCCGTGTACTCAGCGACGACACATTCGTGTTTGTCCTATTGGTATGATGGGAATATCGGGAGGAGATTGAGTTGGGATATGACAATGCTGGCCCACAGTGTCTAAGTAGCATGGAAATTGCGACATGACCTCACATCCATATGTCAAAGCCAAGATCAATGTGCTACACACCTTGCTCACTGAAGATTTCACATGGTAATGTATTGCAGATCCGATACAGACGGCAAAAACTTTTTTCATCGCTCTGTACTGTAAGCCACCGGGGACATCCATGGAATATGCACGCTTCACACTCTACGTCAAGAAGAAGAAGCCCAAACTTAAAGCCATGCCTCCAACATCAACCAACCTGTTCTTGTATATGTTGCGGGCCAATATGCAGGTCATACTGTAGAAAGCGGCAGATCAGCAAGCCACACCCGACGAGTCAGCCGATATCACTCATTTCGGCTTGGAGATCAGAGGTGGCGTCCCAGCTCTTGCTATTGCTTAGACTAACCTAGGTCCATCGTATACCTGTGCGATGTGATTCACTATGAATGTAGTGTGCAGGACAAGAAATGCAGCACTGATGTGTGTGGCTGCGACAGAGAATATATGTCGTACATATCATACAGTAACTGCTCTGGCGAAGACGGCTGCTGCAATATATAAACAAATACAGAAGAGGCTTAGGCTGAAGACGAGCAGGGTGTCGAGATGGAGAATGCTGAAGAGAATTATTTGGAGGATGAGAGGATTAAGATGTAGACGAAACACGTGGAGTGCATGAGGATGTCGAGGGTGGTGTTGGTGATCCTGATTACCCGGATATTGAGTGAGAATGTGCAAAACGATTATATTGAAGATGATAACGCGTTATCTGCATTTATCAAGAGGACATAAATCATAAATATCATGCTTATAGCTTATTGTATAAACATATCCTTTATCTATTGGTATATATATATATATATATATATATATATATATATATATATATATATATATATATAATTCCTTGTAATAAAGCTACAATGACTTTTACACATAATTACTTTATGCAAGGATTTCCCTTAGAGAAACATGAATGCCAGTATTATTAGTAATGCTATTTGCACTATACACAATGTGTCATATATATATATATATATATATATATATATATATATATATATATATATATATATATATATATATATATATCACCTTGTATCACGTTCTGGCTCCAGATACGCCGCGCACTTTACCCGGCACCGATATCCCGTCGTCGTCGGCACGCAAGAGGGCGCTGCCATGCGCCATCACTATTCGGTGGCGACGACCTATCGCATTCGGTTCCGGCGGTACAGAGTCTGCACAATCGTAAAGCGCCGCAAGAAGTGCCCCCGTCGCTGGCTCCGTCAACGCGAGCTCCAGTTCTACACGCACGAGGGCGCTGGTGGTGTCGGAAACAGATGGCGACCTTTTGATTTCAAATACATCGCCATAGCGAAGTATTAACTTCGCAGTGGGTCGTCGAAAAAAGTCAACATTAGCATCAGCCACCAGCTGATATCGTGTTTGTATAAGAGCTAAAGGTGTGATTTGTTTAGGGCATGTTCACCACATATTATGTTATTATGCTGTCGAGAATGTTCTACCTCTTGAATATCGCTACACTTCTATTTACATTGTTGCCGGCTAAATAGTCTAAATGATACATCACAACTCGCATGTGATTTGCCTGCGGCCAGCCACCAACGGATAACAGGAAATGTGATTATGAAAGTAGATCAGACTAGATTCTACCATCTGAATCATACGGCTTGTATTATATTATAGTCTGTTTATGTCGTCTTTACCACTATAACGTTCTTTGTTCCGCCAATTGTTCTGTCGTTTCTCCCACGTGTGTGTCTTTCATGTTCTCTTGTGGTCTGTGTACATGTATGTGGACAGTTCACCATGACCTCTGTATAGTGTTTCTTCTGATAAATGTAATAATAATATATGGCTATGTAGATGAACACTTCTTATAGCGTACTGGGTCTGTGTACTTATACTATGTTCGTTGTCTTGTTGCTTGCAATGAATATCTGCACGCGTTGTATCCATAGAGAGCACGATGTGTTCACACTGATAATTATAACATACTAAGGAGACACTGAATCATGAATGTCAGTATTTCACAATCGTCGGCATGTTCGTACGATCGTCGGTGTGTTCACAAGATCGTCGATATGTTCATAAGATCGTCGATGTGTTCACAAGATCGTCGATATGTTCACAAGATCGTCGATGTGTTCACAAGATCGTTGATGTGTTCACAAGATCGTTGATGTGTTCACAAGATCGTCGGTGTGTCCACATTATCGTCAGCGTGTTTACAATGTATGCTTTTGTTTGCGTGATAACGCTTATTAGTTATTACGATATTATTTGTTAGGTATTGCTGCGTGTGTATATCTTGTCTGGATCTAGTAAATACAAAATGCAAACGAACCAGTGTTTGTGTCTGTGTTTTTCGCTAAACAGGCCCACACCAAAGTATGTTTACAGATCAGAAACAAACGTTGTCCAACCAGTAACTGAAGCCAGTACGAAAAGATGTATATTTTTTTACCCCAACGCCGAAAAACGATTTAACTTTTCAACACATTTTTAGAGCAACTATTACTGCATACATTTGACATTTTAGCAACACTCCTTTTGTTTGTTGTCATACATCTTTTTAACGAGTTCAGGCTGAAACCATAATTGATTTCAGGCACCTGATTTGCGGTTCACACACTCAGTAACGTGTGCAAACCCCTCCCCCCGTCATTGGCCAATACTTGCCATGTTGTTGACCGCTTAACAGGGTTTACCAAGCAACCCGGATACATCATTGAGCAGTCTGCATGTGTAGTTTCTTCTTTCAGTGTGCAAAACACTATTCGAAACTGAGTATCATCACAAAACAAAAGACATTCTTGAATTAACCACAACTGTGTCCATCACTTTCCTCCCAGATATCGATGTCTTCTTGCCCCGTTTACAGCATACATCGCACGGCTGTTAAAAGACGGAGTCCAATGTTGTGTTTTCGTTGGACGTACTTGACATAGGGCAGGCAGGTTGAACCGTTTTTGTTTAATTTATATATTTCAAGTAATAATAAATAATAAGAATTAATTCATTAAAATAAAAAACCAAGGAAGATATACCATCCCTTTAACGAAATCAGAGGCCTATTCGCATCCTTGCAAGCTAAGGCTGTTTGCCCTGCAAACTACCGCTGGTAAATCCCCCATGAAAATGTTTTATTTAGTCGAGTTGAACTAGTATATTGACGTTGGCAATTGTGTCGCTTCATCCGTGAGGACAACCCTTCCCACCCTGAAGACGGATTCACAATTTTGGGGAAATCCAGTATAACTACCATCACCCCACCCCATCCCATCCCACCCATCGCACGAGCAGCTGAAAAGTTGTGGGTAGTCACATATTTTTGTCTACATCCCAAACATGGCATATAACACGAGCGACGTGCTATTTGTCTGTTTTAATAGGAATGTGCCAGGGGTAGAGATCGAAGAGCTCGTACTGACGTAATAAGCCGCAGCGACCCCTGGCGCGCGAGGACGCCGTACGACGAATATGCTAAAACATCGCCGTCGGAGTCTTCCATAACCGATGGCATTCAAAGATGGATTCGTGGATGATGTGATATTTCATGATGTTCCTATTCTGCACCTGAATCATGGATATGTTTTGAATGTCAAATTACTCGTGTACAATGGAAGCGACACAATGACCTGTCCCTAAACACCAGTGTTTGTTCAAGCCCACTATACGCATGAGTGTTCAAAAGACGGAGGTTCGTGCAAGCCTTGGACGTACCTACAAGAGAGCCGCAATTTATGTTAGCGTTACGTCTACTACTATATAAAAAATATAATTCGGATGGCAGTTTATAATAATAATAATAATAATAATAATAATTTATGTATAGTTTCTAACTACGAATTCACTTAACTATGGTCAACGGTCAGCGACATTCTGGAGGTTGAAATCAACACATGCCTACGGAAGCTGTTGGAAAATTCTCTTTCCCAAAATTGGGCTTGCTGCTCTTTTACTGCGGGGCACAACCCTAATGTGTACCCCCAAACAATTACTACTACCACCTTGCTCTCCATTTTCCAGTTCTTTCATACCTTTAAATGGCGTGTATATGCGTGCCTTTTACACGTTTTTGCACCCGTTTCAGCGTTACTTCAGATATATTGACTTGATGGAGTAGAACCATATGTCAGCCCCCACCGAAATTCAAGCAGACATTTGTTCCCTGCCCCCTCCCCCCTCCCCCCGCGCTGGTGTCTATGACTATAATTTCATACTTTCTTTGAACCGCGAAACTGTTAAAAACAAATAAAGAAGCGGAAATGTTCTATTAAACAAATACACGTGTTGTTGTGCGCACCGGTAGACACTAACGTATGCAAATTTACTCGCATAGGCCTATATGTATACGACCGCTAGCCACAGAGTCATCTATGCCGCTATCGCGACTATAATTACATATCATTCACTAGAGGCGCCACATGGTTTAGTTTCAAATGAATCGCTGTGTGGTGCCACTGTCTGCGTTTTGTCCGCGATTTCATTTATTAGATATTTTACAACACATACACAGCCTAAATGCAATTATAGCTGTTACTACTACGGTCATGCCATATTAGATGATATGCGAAATATCTAATATTAATACTGATTACAAAGTCCTTACAAAATAGGACCGTACAAAAGATGTCACGCCTGAATTATCACGTGACCTTTCTTGTTTAAAAATGGCGGACACCGGCGATGTTTGCTTGGACGAAGCTAACGTGACGGGTAAAGATGTTAATTTTACCCAGAAGAAAATACATGTCACCGAGAGATTACAGCGACGTAACGATGAGCGAGAAGCCGATATCGAGAAGCGTAAAGCTATAAAGGAAGAGAAATCCGCTGCACACGAGAGCACCGATTTCTTCATCGAAAACTTCGCAAGAACGAAGAACGAATTGGAGCGGAAACTGGAAGACGAGACAGACACCGCGTCCGCTACGAAAGCAGACCAGTTGCTATATTGTGATACGATATCCGCAGACATTCAGAAACTACAGAAATTCCTTACAGATTCAACGTTGTTTTTACCCTCGTTCGAAGTTCAGAAGGCGCAAGCAGTTATCAACAAACTGCAGAATGATGTTCAGCAGAAACGGGAACAGCTTGTGCCGCGCAAGAAATTCGCTTTCAAATCCAAAAAGAAGCAAACTACCGACAAACCACTGCCAACAAAAGCAGAAGACGTCTCTCAGCCTAACGAAACACTTCGCAATATTAATGTATGTGAATGCAACTTTAAAGATTTGAGTTCGCAGACACTGACTAAAGGACCTGATGATCTAAACCAAAAAGATGTGGCTCTGTCAAAACTGACAGATTGCACAGTAAAATTGTATGGAACTCCAGGTGCAATCCATATAAGCAATCTGGAGGACTGCCATGTCTTCACGGGTCCTGTGTCTGGGTCCATATTCATTGAAGGATGCCAGAATTGCGTATTCGTGTTACCATGCCAACAACTACGTGTCCATTCTGCCTACGATACCCAGTTTTACCTCCATGTTACAAGCCGTGCCATAATTGAGGACAGTTCTCAGGTTGTCTTTGCCCCATACAACTGGAGCTATGAAGGCTTAGACGAGCACTACCTGATGTCCGGACTTGACAAGTCAAGGAACAACTGGGATGATGTCGATGATTTCAACTGGTTAGCAACTGATGTGCATTCTCCAAACTGGTCTGTGCTAGAAGAAGACAAACGTGTTAAATGCTGGGAAGCATGAAATGACTAAGACAAAAATGTCAGAAGTATGTGCTGCTTCTAACTTTCATAGCTACATTTAAGTTATTTATGTTCATCTTACATTTACTGGACATTTTCATAGTGTGTGTAGCAGCACTAGCATGCTATAGAAAGTGTTACTTTTGTGCTGTGCTGACCTGCAGTGCCTCTTACAATATTGTTATGTAGATTATCCATGTGACTCCAATATGTATCATTTTTTTATTTACGTGGTTTACACATTGTTTAATAAAATTATGTAAGTTTTGCTTGTTATAATTATTGTGATGTTGATTTAATGTAGGAAGATACTGAAGCTGTGGTGGTCTATCAGTAATTTATTAGAAATATGCCGGTGGAACAGTTGTGCCCAGATTTGATCAAATGTTACCCAAAAATGCACTCCGTTCCTCCGTTTGTATACAAATTCAGCTGCAGTGTTGGTGCGATCAGCCAATCACCTTAGTTTCTGCAGTCAAAACCGTAATCGGTGAGATACAACTGATACGGTGAAAATCATTGCAATCCAGGGGTAACTGCTGCAGATTATGTTAGTGACAGCTAGCTGTACCCCTGACTGACTGCTATGCAAAACTCTGAATTTAAGCTCAACCTATGAAATTGCACAGTGGTTGGTCTCTGCCCTTGCGTCAGGTGATAATTTCGGATGATTTCAGCCAACTGTGGCTCATATTAAATGCAATGTTTTGGGTGTAGAAGCATATATTCAAATACACAAAACCATTCAGCTGCTCATGCAATTTAGCAAACACATTATTATTTTGGGATTCACAGTTGTTTATCCGTCTTCAAATTAACTATGGTGGGTATTTGCACTGTTCTCACAGGTGACATATTCATGACTGGCAAAGTCAGTTATTAGTTTGACTTGGCTAACTTTGACACTACACAAGGGGGATCTGCCGGGGCTAGTTTTGCAAGGCAAACAGCCCTGGAATACAAGAATGGTGAATATCCTGCTAATAATTACTGCTTTAAATGTTTGGCTGCATGCAATAATGGTCAAAAGCTTGAAACAGTATTAAATACTGTTATCCAGATTAAAATACCTAGGTGATGTTATTATTATTTAGACATCCCAAACCCAGCTCAAATGTATCCAGTCTAGTTACATTGGCAACCATTTATTACTGACATAGTTGTTACAAAATCATGTCATGTGTCGTAGTAACATTACACAGTCAAGGTGTTGGTGTTCTATTGGCAACACAAATTGTGTAGGGTGTGCAAAACATTGGAGAACCAGTTCATTCCAACAATTCCTTAAATCATTTATCTGTATATAAATCGCTAACTAAAATTGATATGCAAAGTGATAGTATCTTCTCTATAGTGCAGCGGCCGAAGCTGAAAAAGGGCTCTATTTAAGGAGATACCCCTACCGGAGGTATAACAAGCTGGGACCGGTCTCATTTTGACCGTATTAATCTCTAGTTTCTGAAAAACGATGTTGTAGTTGCAGCAAACTTGTACAACATCCTGAATTAACCCTTTGTGTGCAGCAAAATATGAAAAAAATACGTTTTCACTTACTTGCTTATTTTATTAAATTAGCCCAGTTAATTTTTACAATTGGTAGTTATATCAATTTATTTCATTGAAATGGACATGTAGCAATATATTTTAGGCAGTTTTATGCCGATAAGGGGGTTAAGGGTCCAAAAATATACCTCAAATATGGCGATGTTTGGTGATTTTGACCGAAATGAAGCACATTTTCTTGCACCTTACTACCAATACATGTTATAACAGTGTCAGACCTGACTCTTTTCATCACCCAGGATGTGTCATTGATAAAAATATAAGTTTGAGCATGGTGAAGTGGGTATAACATGGTCCATTAACCCTTTGTTTGCGACAACGCATAAACTACGTTTTTGAAATTTTGATTTTGCTTTATCTTAATAAATACGGCATGCAGATCAATAACAGTGGTATGTGAGTATATATGTTTTAGGGTATTCTGATTTCAAATATATAATTGTTTTGTTCCTCCGGCATTAATTTCCGCCATTTTTAAAGATGGCGGTCGTCAATACAAATGTTACAATATATCAAACATTACATCACCTAGAGCAATTATTTTGACGTAGTTGGATAGCTTGGTGGATAGCGATACCAACCATGTTATTTGTCACCTTCAACAACATAACAATTCGCGCCATTTTTAAAGATGGCGTCTGCCAAAGCTTATTATTTCCGTATTTAAGAAATACGGTATTTAGATCCATCTTTCACCACATTTAAAGTGCTTTATATCGTCGAAGGGCGTAGCTAATGTATAGTGGATACCTGTTTGACCCACTGTTAACATTAGTTATAAGTTTGAGAAAAGTTCAACGTCGTATATAATATGTTCCCTATTATCGCTCAATATACATGAGATCGAGCCTTTGGAGATGAGGACTCGAGCATTCCGGCGTGGAGTGGTTTAAATGCTCTTGTGAGTACTAAGTCTGTCCCAGTTGCAAAGATACGATACCTTCCCCTCATCAACGCCTCGCCATCTGATATGTCTACCATTTTTACAACTTTGTTGAAGTTAGTGCGCATATCTGAGGAGTTGGGGCAGCACCACATACTCGTTACAGCAGACCTTGCAATCTACAGCAAGGCACAACGGATTTTGTGGAGCAGACCGGAACCACTGGTGGGCAGTGATGATGAGGCTGGGAGCAATGCATCTGATAATGGCTTTCCTGGCAAGCATTGGTAAAATATTCGGAGATGGCGGACTTCAGAACATCCTAACTTCATCAGATGTATATGCCGCTGCCACGGTTAACCAAATGCTACAAGGAAAGCAGTATGCCCGTGCAATCCGAGGTGTCCGTCTGGCACACGAAGCTCTGTCGCAGATGTTAATTCCTGACTTCAGCTGAAGCCTTTGCCGTCAAAAACAGTTTGTCGTGGCTGACCAATGAAACCAAGCATCTAGTATGAGATCTGGAGCAGTCCTTCGGATCAAAAGATGCAACTGCCTGTGCTACCGTTTGCCAGAAAGCTGAGGACGCAATTCCCCAGTCCGTATTGGATACGATCTCTCGCTTTCAAAAAGAAGGGTGACAGAACTCAGCAACATTTGCATACTGGGATAGCTTCCTTGAGTCTGGTAACATACTACTTCGACTCTTACGAACCGACAGGGAGGCAAATTTCCTAATGCTGTGATAGAAACTGTCCCCTATTTCGTCCTGGCTGGCCGAATTAACTATTCCCGATACACCCCAGTGTACATCGCAGAGATGAAGCAACTGGAAGAAAGAGAACCACTGATGTATCGCCACATGATGGAGGGGGGTTGTTGTTGTTCGTAGGTCAGCGAGTCGGATTTTCAATTGTGTCCCTACAGATCAAGCCCTGGAACGAACAATCAATCGTGAAGCAAAGAGCCAGGGAGGTGTTATAGGTTTCACACTGCGCAAAGGCGCACTGCTACGCTGGCTAATGACACGTCACATCACGGGCGAATATGCGGAGGCTTTCAAAGAACTTTGTAACTCTGAGACAATGGAAAAATGCATGAAGAGCTGGGGACTTCTCGTTCGAACAAGGACAGAAAGGATGTGAATGACATGAAGGAATACCTTTACAGTCAGTGCCAAGATCCATTTGACCTGGATGATGTTCCAGACCATCTAATGAACATCACCACAGGTAAAATAGCATCACGTGAAGTTGAGGATTCTACGAGGGGCATCCCAGAGAGGGGCTAAGTGGTCTTCGGTGACTTTGTCAAGCAAACGACTTGGGGACGAGCCCACGAAAGCTTTCTGGGAACCATTGCAGAAATGCACCATGTCAACATTTGCGGACATGAAGAAAGCCCTCCCAAACGACAAGGATCGAAAGCTGATAATTGACAGTGAGGTATTGTTTCGGCGGCTACTGGGAGTCTCCAAGAGTCGTGATGTTGACCTGAGGAAAGTTCTCCAGTACGAACTGGCTGCAGTGCCACCGGCCCTCTTCCATGCTGATGGAACGATGAGAAAGACCAATAAGGCCGACTTAGCCAAGAAGCTTGAATCAAATTGTCGGGACGTTTTAACAGAGCTGCCACAGATACCAACGTCCACTTCATCCGCATATATCGTCGATGGCATGGCAATTGTTAAATCGCTAAACGAGAACCACTTCAGAACGGTCAAGGATTTGGCAGAAGTGGTTCAGAAACGTACAGTTCGACTTCTCAGCAACCCGTCCTTGGAGTTGAGCTGTGTGACCATTGTTTTCGATCGCTATGATAATGGGTCATCAATCTAGACAACAGAACGAGAGCGACGGGGTTCTTCTGCACTGTTACCTAGGTATCAGATCCAGGGGAGCAGACAAGTTCCTAACTACCGCAAGTTTCTGAAAGTAGCAGGCAACAAGGCAAGCCTGGCGAATTATATCTCGCGTACATCTTGGAGCATACAACTGAATACATTCCAAATGGGAAATCCATCATCTTGGCAGGTGGATTCAGTGAGGGAATGCTTGTGAAAGAAGCTACCCCATCTGTGGTGTCATCCATTGAAAGACTGTACAGTAACCAGGAGGAAGCCGATACACGAATGATCCTACACGCTTCCAGTCTGCCACGGGACCATGAGAGGATCATAATTCAGTGTGATGATACAGATGTATTAGTCTTGTTAGTCTACTATTTCAGCAGAGGACACTTAAGTGACCATGTGTATATGTATGCTGGACATTCCGGAAAGGAGCAATACATTCCTGTACACAGGATTGCGAATGAATTTGGCCAAACAATGTGTGAGTGTTCCATAACAGAATAGGTAAGAAAACTGTCTATTATAAACTGCTGAAAATGTAGACACTCTGTCGAACTTAAATACATTCCATGAAGATGACCTAGAGCACAGCGTCGCCGTTGCTCGCAGCTATGCACTACTTCTATACGGAAAGAAGGGAAGTGACATGGACACGCTTGACGAGTTGCGCTACATCATGGCTACGACAACAGACAAGTCCGCATCCATGCTTCCCTCGGCGGAGGATGCCTTCAAAAAGCACGTCCTTCGAGCAAAATACCAAACACGGATTTGGTGCAATAGCCTCATGCCTAACGAAGAAGTGATCGAACCAGTTGTCCATGGATGGACTACTTGTGATGATGGAGGTATTACACAGACAATGTTCACTCAGGCATCTGCTCCAGTTGAGGTTCGGGACCTAGCTGACTCACCTCTACTGCACCAATAAAGACTGTTTGAGTGCGAGGAAGTGTCCTTGTCGGACTAGAGTGCATCGATGCTTGTTCTTGTACAGGCTGGGGTAATCAGAACAACAAACCTGAAGAAGATGATGGAAAGGAGATGGACACAGACGTGTGATTGAATAAATGGGGACTTCGTTTCACTTCATGTGTGGTATCTGTTATGTTACGAGTAGGCAACAGTTGGCATTTGTTAGCTGCTTTGTGATGATTATGGCTGGGACTTTCCACATGCCTACCCGCATTCATCAAAAATTCAAAAAAAATAGTTTGAGCATTGTCGCAGACTGAGGGTGAATGGACCATATGATACCCACTTCACCATGCTCAAACTTATTTTCTATTAATGACACATCCTGGGTGATTAATAAAGTCAGGTATGACACTGTTATAACATGTATTGGTAGTAGGGTGCAATCAACTATGCTTCAGTTTGGTCAAAATCACCAACAATCGCCATATTTTGGGTATGTGTTTTACCCTTAACACCCTTATCAGCATAAAACTGATCTCATGTATATTGAGCGATAATAGGGAACATATCACATACGACGTTGAACTCGTCTCAAACTTATAACTAATATCAACAGTGGGTCAAACAGGTATCCAGTGTGTGCACTAGCTACGACCTTCGACAATACGAAGCACTTAAAATGTGGTGAAAGATGGATCTAAATACCGTATTTCTTCAATACGGAAATAATAGGCTTTGGCAGACGCCATCTTTAAAAATGGCGCGAATTGTTATGTTGTTGAAGGTGACAAATAACATGGTTGGTATCGCTATCCACCAAGCTATCCAACTACGTCAAAATAATTGCTCTAGGTGATGTAATGTTTGATATATTGTAACATTTGTATTGACGACCGCCATCTTTAAAAATGGCGGAAATTAATGCCGGAGGAGCAAAATAATTATATTTTTAAAATCAGAATACCCTGAAACATATATACTCACATACCACAAGTATTGCTCTGCATGCCGTATTTATTAAGATAAAGCAAAAACAAAATTTCAAAAACATAGTTTGTGCGTTGTCGCAAACAGAGGGTTAATGGACCATGTTATACCCTCTTCACCATGCTAAAACTTATTTTTTTATCACTGACACATCCTGGGTGATGAATAGAGTCAGGTATGACTCTGTTATAACATGTATTGGTAGTAGGGTGCAAGAAAATGTGTTTCAGTTCGGTAAAAATCACCAAACATCGCCATATTTGGGGTATATTTTTGGACCCTTAACCCCCTTATCGGCATAAAACTGCCTAAAATATATTGCTACATGTCCATTGCAAAGAAATACATTGATATAACTGCCAATTGTAAAAATTAACTGGGCTAATTTCATAAAATAAGCAAGTAAGTGAAAACGTATTTTTTTCATATTTTGCTGCACACAAAGGGTTAATTCAGGATGTTGTACAAGTTTGCTGCAACTACAACATCGTTTTTAAGAAACTAGAGATTCATACGGTCAAAATGAGACCGGTCCCAGCTTGTTATACCTCCGGTAGGGGTGCATCTAATTTGTTGGGTCCCGGCCGCTGCACTACTAAGGCGTTAGTGTCCATATACATATTTCTGTCTTCATTCACCAATTTGCAATACATTAAAAAAACAGAGATGGTTTATTAGAATTACTTTTCCACTATACTCTTCTACACAGCAGGGGTGAATTTGATGAGCCACTCTCCAGGTGGGACCACTTGTTATACGTACCTTTGTTTTACTGGGAAATATCAATTTAACATCTAATAACTGGCTATAATAGAAACTTAATAGTGAACTGCAGCACTTGGTATGTAGTTTCATAAACAAGTATAAGCTAGTTGACATTAATTATTAATGGCATTACTTGTCAGTTAACATCCAATATATTAAACAAAACACTTGTTATTTTGTAATAATTATTATATACAAGTTTTTTTGTAAATGTTCTACTATATTTAACATGTTTTTGTGAATTTACAATTATTGTGTTGATGAAAGATATCTGTATTTTTTAAGTTTTCCATTAAACGTGGCATACTGTCATTTCCAGATTGCATAATAACATTAACTCACATAACATAGTACATACTGTACATTCAGATATACAAAAATCGGGCAATTTTTCAGTTTGAATACAACATTGATATTTAATTTAGCAATATTTACTCAATTACATGTGTACATTGACCCACATTATTACTTACAAAACAATTCAGAATTATTCAAGAGACTATTATTTCTCAAATATGCTGTATAAATAGCACAAACATCACTGTTTATTATAATATAGATAGGCCTTCATATTACATTCTTTTAGCAGTTATTTTATGTGAATAGTTCTTTAAAATTTCCCACCTCTAGATAAATTACAAAAAACGTTTGTCATGTACAACAGAAACAGTGTCCCCATATCTAGAGCAAGTGGATTACAAGGTAATTGACCTTCCAGTACTTGGAAGTGCAGCAGACTCCCTTGCTACAATGTTTCAAACTACGTCATCCTGACCCATCAACAACATCAGGTTATTACGTCATGATATGGTCTGCTACTAGATCAGTGGCCTTGACCCTTGCAAATATCACCCTACAAGTCTGTGTGCCCGGAAGAAGAGAGAGGGAGACGAAGACTTGGGAAGACAACGTAAGTACAAGAGTGCACGTGGATGACCTTTGACATCTTCCAGAGGGCAACAGAAAATTGTAAAAGATGGAAGTCGTCAGTAGTGACTGGCTACAGGACAGTGGGTGGGTGGGTGGGTGGGTGAGTGGGTGAGTGAGTGAGTGAGTGAGTGAGTGAGTGAGTGAGTGAGTGAGTGAGTGAGTGAGTGAGTGAGTGAGTGAGTGAGTGAGTGCATCACAATCCAATCAGCTATTATCAATTATGAATTCCCAGATAAAATCAAGGCTGCTTACAGTCAAGTTTAATGTGTGAAACTGAGTGACACTGGTTTCATGTTGCAATGTATATTTTATGTTTGAGATCCTCCCTAGGTTGTGATGTACAGATGCTCCCCAGGTTATACTGTACATCCCTCTTGTCAGGTCCTCCCTTACAGTGGAAGTCTCATGTATTCTGGACACCAAGAGTCACAAATGAAGTACAAAGTGTAATTATGAGAATTATATCTATATGCTGCAATATATTGTTAAATATTGTAATACACGTGTGTATATATATATATAGCCTACTTGCTAAATTATCTTTGTTGTGTTAATAAAAACATGTCATCACAATCCTGTGGCTGTTTTTCAAGTGGACCCATCACTGCATGCTTGATCTAAAGCATGAGGTTCCACTGTATAAAACACACCCAGGCTACATTTGAGTAGTGTCTGGTCATTTTGATTATGTAACAGGAACTTGATAGTTGACATCAAAGCTCCTGTTACAGCATAGTCCAACACCTCACTCTGGTATAGGATTGCATGACTGTGCTACATAGTCCACTAAATATTGAATGAAAAGTGTAAGTTTGATTAGCTGCTGGTCAAGGATATTTGACTAACACTGCATTTGGCAACAAATAAAATCAGCTCCACCAATTTTAATTATCTAAAAATTATGTTAAGACAAATTCTTCTTGTCATTACCAGTGGTAGTCACGCTGAAATAATGTTTATTTAGGCACATGCATCAGAACTCAGAAATAATTTGACCTTTAACTGCAAAAAATATACAGTGATAAATATATTTGACACAAGGTTGGAGACCCCCCCTAAAGATAAAATACCACTAGCACAGGAGCCCCTCTGAATTATACATATATAAAAAACAAAATTTACATGACTTAAGTCTTATTATATATGATCATGTACAAAAACAATTCATGTGTAACTACTGCTATTTTATAAACAGAACTTGTGTGAGCATTATAATATTTACTTAAGGATATTATTTGTATATGTAATTTTGCAATTCTATTTGACTGATGAACCGTAGGAGTAAACTGTAAATAACACGAGGAAGAATAAGAGCACTATATATACATGACATATAATGTATTAAGCGGTAACAACTGTGAGTTCATTTTATATCTCTATTGTTTTAGAATTGTTATTTTGCTTGTATTAAGAGTATCAGTTGTGCCCCTGCTACCTACAGCATGGGGGTGAAGGCAAAGAAGACGAGTACAGTACATAAGTCATCCGACTGTTTCAATACTTTATTTCTAAATATCACTTCTGGAAACAACTTTGATTTAAGGTACAATTCAGGACTGGCGTTGGTGTGAGCTGGGGCAGAGCCTCCAACGTACACACAACATGCCAAATAGCATCAGGAAAATACATCGGATGGTAAGACATGTGTGACACATACACACACACACGTCGCTAATGTATTGGATCATGCACGACATGTCGTTCACATACAAATTAAGTATCACGAGATATTGATCACGAGAAGACATCCTGAATGCTCAACACACAATACACTGTACTGCACAACATGCAAACTCTCGGTGTTGCCATTCTTGATATTAATCTACATAATATAATAATAGAACAGTAGTAGACCATTAAAAAATATCACATTACAGTTAGTTGGTGGAAACCAAACAAATTCCTGCCATACATTTACCGACATTCCCCGGAGAGGTGTCTAAACGTTAACATTACACAGGGTCGCCTGCCCCATCGCTTCTTGATTGGCCAATGCAGATAAGCAGATGAAAACAATGCTGCGGCAACCGCATATGAAACCAACGCGGCCACCAAGATCTGGTTTAGTGTGCGTGATCTGCAGAAATTACAACCTACATTCTATGATGGAAATGGGTACACACAAGAAGTATCTCGTGTTCAAATTAAACAAGCACGCTAAAAACAAATGCCTCCAAACCTCTTAAAGTATTTTGTGAAGACACATTGTGCAGGACTGAATTGGACATGTGGTTTCACATGCAGCTGAAAGTAGTCAGGTTTCTGACCGAGCCAGGGCTTCCCTTGATAATGGTGCTTACAATACATGTATCCACACATGCAAATAAGCTACTGAAAAATCAAATTAACATATAAATCATGGCAGAGCTGTACTGTACAGGCCATATGCGCTACACTTAAACCTAACCTAGATAACTTTGACTGACTTAACATCATTGTAAAGTTTACCTGCTAGAAACACAATGACGTCGCAGTGTGGACAAGCATATAATAAAAATATGTTTTCTTTTTTCAAAGACCATCTGTGACATCAAACTACCACTCATTCACTGCACCAACAGCAGAGCAACTCAACCTGGTCATGACATGAGTAACCCAACCTGCTCACTGCAGGAGCAAGTCAACTTGCTCACTGCAAGAGCAAGTCAATCTGCTCCCTGCAAGAGCAGGTCAACCTGCTCCCTGCAAGAGCAAATCAACCTGCTCACTGCAAGAGCAGGTCAACCTGCTCACTGCAAGAGAACATCATGACAGGAGGAGCTGAGGTGAGGTCTTGTGTTAGTGACAGACACAATAAACTACAACTGTACAAGTGAGGCCACATAGCTGCTCTACATGCCTGGTGCTCAGCTTGCAATGACACCACCAGGTCCACTTGCCTCATGCATGGTTTGCAAAGGCCTCACCAGATCCACAAGTCTGGTGCCCAGCATGCATAGCCTCATCAGCTACACAATAACTTAATAAAATTCTACATACAAAATGATATTACAGCCCTAGTTCATCAACAACGTGAGTCAAACACAATTTACAAATGTACACAAAAACATCTCACTCAAAGAGACTTCATTCTCCCTGGTGTGTGGTGTTCTCCCCTTGCCCCTCCCCTCCCCCTCCCCCTCCCCCTCCTCCTCCCCCTCCCCCTCCCCCTCCCCCTCCTCCTCCTCCTCCCCCTCCTCCTACCATCCCTTCCACCAGACAGATCAGAAACAGAAGAATGAAGAGAACATTTGCACACAGGATGCTGCCTTGTTCAGTAGTCTCACTAGCATTACAAGAATCACATGCACAACCCTATTTATAACTACTCAATGCCCGTTCCACGCACGACACATCGCCCGGCAATGGCACTACAGCTCACTGTGTGACACTGTCACCACGCCGTCAACCAACCCAGTGTCCCACACAACCCAACAGCCACACCACGCGACTCCAGCCCTGAGAACAATGTCACGTCGCTTCACTAACTCTCAACTTATCCGCACACAACAGCAGCCCAGTGTACCAGAAAATAGACACGACAACCAATCCTACTATAACATCGACTACGCACTACTCCCCTCATGTGCTGCCCTCGTGGGAACTTCCTAAGACTCGTCGTTGATAATACTCGTTCTGCCAATAATCCACGGTCCCCACAGCTTGGGCCTCTTTATGAAAATACAATAGAAAACTGCAGTGTTCCATCTCTCGGGATACAGACACATACATTCAAGAAAGGTCAAGTGACGAAAATCACAAATATAAGAAGCTGGAAACATTCAAATTGATCTACTGACAGCCTCAGTAATTGCTGGGGGCGGGGGTAGAACTGAAAGATATCGAGACAAACTAACAAACTGAGATTTACACAAGGCATAGGTATGTATGTGTATCTACGTACAATAGAATCAAAATAAAATTGTTACAAGAAAACATGCATCTCGACACTAGCATTGCAATCTTACAGGCTCTGTTCATATAACCAAGACCTGTATAATGAAATGAACATAAAAACAGCAGCTTGGCACAATGCAGCAACTAATATATCACAAGTGACAAAACATAGCTCTGGCAAAGCAAAACACAACTCAAAAAGAAACAATGTAACCGACCAATGACACGCATACACATTTGTACATACATGTGCATTTACATCATGCTGACGCAATGCAATCGCAACTCAACAAGCTGGCCCCAAAGATTTGGTTCGAGTCGGTCAATGCACTCGATTAAACGGCGCCAAACAACTGGACATTAGCAGCAGACATGTTGTGTTGTAAACAAACATGTGTTATATGTACACTGTACGTACAACACATCTTGGCCACCAGTCTTATCACACATACACATGATTAACAGTGGCATTTAGCAGGGAGTGGTGACCATAGCTAGGTGACCAGATCGCATGTCCAAGTACTGTCATTTCACTGTGATCTCAGGACAAAATAGCACTGTGTGACAAATAATATTGAATAGCAGGAATCAAACAAACATCAACATAACGGCCACTGAACCTATCAACATCATGACTAAAACCCATCAGGTCCATCATATACGTCTGGAATATTGACATTAAGATGTTCTCACTTGCATTTTCTGGAGCGTCAAAATTTCTGTTGTGGTGGTTATAAATTAATTATACTGTCATGTAATGAAACTAACCACCTACCATCAGAGAAAGAATTGTTTTTCTCTCAACTGACCAATCGAATGTGGCACTTGACTGAAGACAAATAGCAACATGGAAATTAATAAATAAAATATTCATATCCAGAGAACATGTAGTGTTACAATAAACTCAACACATTCTAGGCTATGCTGCTTCGTTTCACAAGACAAATTCACACACGTTACCCGCAATTACATTATGTTGCTTACAATGTTAGGGAAAAACAAAAATACACAACCCAGTTTCTATCATATCAATGATATCTCTAATTATGATGCCTTCCTTCAGAATCGCACGTCTCTAACAAAGACAAAACAAACCATTTTATGCCAGAAAACAATATCCCCAAATTTCCTTTTATCTACTGACTGGCTGGCGTGTTTTAGTCCAAAAACAGTTAACCAAACATTTGACTGTTTCCAGCACAGGCCAACCCACAACGTCGTTTGGTTTGGCAAATGTTATTCGAACAAATGCAGATTTTATCTAGGAGTTTGTCTCGGGAAACATGCATATGAAATGTTCGACAAATTGTAACATTTGACTGGTGAACCAATATAGCTGTTTGTGAACAATACATAAATATACAAGCGAGTTTCCATGGCAACATTCCAAACACAGTTAACAACTATTATTCAAATAATGCAAACACATGACAGAAACTTTACCATTTACGTATCTGAATTTTTGGTCTCCAATGATTACATTTGCTGTGAAGCCAGTTAGCAACAAATAACAAATGGATAAAGACATTGGTTTCGACCTGGGAAACCAGACAGAAAGTATCTCTGACAAACACAACAGCAGTTTTATTTGTCAGCCAGTTCTGGCTTGTTTTTGAGCAATTAAAGATGAAGAATGACTGAATAAGAATACCGAGATAAGCGTGATCATCCACGTTTGAAATAGCTCATAAAAACAGAAACAGTGAATAACATCTGGGAAAAACCTCTCCAACTGTCCGTGTTGATTAGAACCTATTTATGGGATGGGATGACTTGTTTATCTGTAAAGGTTTTGCTTTTGTGTGTGGGCTGTAAAGAACGCAGGAAGATTTAACGACGGGTGATTTTCAACATCACCATAACAATGAGATCGGCAGTAACAACGACATACTTTTGCTGTCAATGTCATTACAAACATCTAAGCAGGGCCATGTGTTGGACCTGCAAGCTGCATTGGTGGCATCAAAACGCATCTGTATCAATAACTTCATCTCAGAAATGAATCTCGCGCCTGGTAATCAATCAACCGTCACCTGTGCTAAGAAATATACGTAAAAATACACTTCGGGCATTCAACATCTTAGCAGCATGAAATAATCGGAAACAAGCATGCTGCATTACCCTGTATGTGTCGTGAATGTTCGTCATCGGACGGAGAATTGAATTTCCTTAGATGATTATCCAGTCTGAATGATCCGCCTCGGTGAAAATAGGGTAGGGCATCGTCTATCCCAACACTACACAATCACATCTTCGAAGCACTGTCTACCCACAATGTAACGATTCACATCGCAGTGTGAAATGTCAGATGGGTTGATAAAGTCACTGAGAAGTCTTGATCACCACCCCAAACCGTTGTTGACAAAACATCGCTTAACCCTGCAACCGGCCGTGGCTGATTCATTGGCTCGCAACACTTTCCTGCATAAAAATATTTTTCGTTTGGGTAATAAGCACACATTTGGTATCATCGAATAGCTGATAGATTTTTCAAGATGCTGTTTATTTATTCGTGAACAGTTTTAATGACACACAGGCGGACAAAACATATGACAAAGGTTGTGCCAAAAGTTCAATTAGTTCGAACGATTTTGGATGCTTTTTAGTGTGAAAAATCGCCCATTTCATTGATCACGCTGCATTTTTATGTTATTTGGCAGCTAACACGTATGGTACGTTTATCTCGAAGGAAAGAAATTTGGCTACTTAGTAATTATTTGGGAGCAGGATAGCATGTTTTCTTTTGGATGACGTTCAGCTAGTATCACCATGAATATCCGACATAATATAATATAATTTTATCATAATAAAGAATTCATTTAGCAGTAAAATTATATCTCATTCATATTTTTATTATGGGTATTTGCGGAGATTTCTATTGTATAACAGTATGCATAAAACAGGATTATCGCTGGCCGGTCGCAGGGTTAAAACATCCTGAAACGTCTACTGGATCTCCAATGCTGGCGGACTGCTGCCAGGTTTGCCACCAGGTGACACTGCTGTCAGTGCCATCTCTGTCGACTGTGACAGATACTTGTCATAGAGCGGGCAGGTCCTGAAGGCCGACTCGTTGCTCGGGATGCGACACTTCTGAATCTCCGGTTTCTTGATCGGGCAGAAGGCGAACGGTTCGCATTCTAGTGTCATCCTGGAACAAAGCGGAGACGTATCAGTTTAACATTACAGCCAATCAAATAGCTGCCTTAGAAGTGTCTCTTCAGCATCATAATGAGCTGTCAAGGTAGGGTACAGGACAGCTCAATTTTACGATGAAGATGAGAAGTCTTGAATCTTATGCCATGCATGAAATGTCAATGTTTTTTACATATCTATGTACTCCTTGTTTTCTTTTATAAAACCATGACATCAGTTGGAGCCTCTAGCCCGTAGAGCGCAATGGCTCAGGTGTAGAGCTTCGAACTCTCAACTACGAGAACCCGGGTTCGAATCCTGTGCTGCGGTGTTAAAACCTTGGGCAAGTTTTTTCACTCTACATTGCTCCAGTTCACTCAGCTGTATAAATGAGTACCTGGACAGTATTGACAGTGGTGGCTATGTGCATGAGCAGCCATTAATTGTAGCATATGGCTGGATGCTTCCCAGAGAAGCCGAGATGGTAACTGAGTAAACAGGTCTGTCAGGGAAGTAAAGTGTAAAGCGCTTTGAAAGGTCCTGAGGACTGGATACTGTGCTATATAAGAGCTTGCCTTTACCTTTTTTACCTTTGAGGTGTCTGTGTATGTCTCGTTTAATCATAACACAACAGAATCATGAAGGAATTAACAATCAAACAGCTTTTTAATCACATATAATTCTTAGAATTTGTTTTTATTGTACTCTCTTGTACAACATACTTTAATTATTAGTTATTTCATCTCCCGTCCATCACAAGAGAACACCCCATGGGGCCAAATAAAGGGGTTTTGATTTGATAACTGTGTAGACACGACACTTACCTGGGCTCCTCCACGATGACCTTGTCACAGCCGTCTGGAGGCTCCCGCACAAACAGCAGGGACGAGTCCCGGTCTGGAAGACAACACACACTGTGACCACCACACACAATGACCACACACACTGTGACCACCACACACACTGTGACCACCACACACAATGACCACACACTGTGACCACCACACAATGACCACACACACTGTGACCACCACACACAATGACCACACACACTGTGACCACCACACACAATGACCACACACACACTGTGACCACCACACACAGTGACCACACACACTGTGACCACCACACACAATGACCACACACTGTGACCACCACACAATGACCACACACACTGTGACCACCACACACAATGACCACACACACTGTGACCACCACACACAGTGACCACCACACACAATGACCACACACACTGTGACCACCACACACAATGACCACACACACTGTGACCACCACACACTGTGACCACCACACACTGTGACCACCACACACAATGACCACACACACTGTGACCACCACACACAATGACCACACACACTGTGACCACCACACACAATGACCACACACACTGTGACCACCACACCCACGCCACAGCAACACTTACTAACACTAGTAAATAAAAACAAATTAGTATATGCAACGACAAGTAAAGATTTGTATAAGTAATAATTATTATTTACATGTGTGTGTGCGTGTGTGCGTGTGCATGTATGTATGTATGTATGTATGTATGTATATACATATATACAGGGTGCACGATACTTCTAGCTAGCTGGTAGTCTGTCATTATAGACAACTAGTCCTGCGTATGTTTTAATTTTTTTAAAGGACTAATCTTACTAGTCCGACCTCTAAAACTACTCATCCTGGACGATCAGACTGGCCTTATTTTGCACCCTATATATATATATATATATATATATATAATAAATCCATTTAAATAATTACAAATAAATAGTATGGCAAGTTAACACATCTACATAACGACACATAACATAATATCTAAATAAACACATGCTAAATAAACACATGGCAGGCAAAATATGTCATTAATCAGAGAGTTGTGGAGGTAAGGTACGGGGTGTTACCCTTCTCAGTCCTGTCCTCCTTGCTCTCCACGGACTCGGATCGACTGGAGGAAGGCCGGGAGTTGTCCATGAGGCCAGGAATGAAGTCGGGGGATGGACTCTCCGATTGGGAGCGGCTGCTGCTGTTGCTCCCTGTGGGATCAGTCATTGAAAGGCATTAAATTTACAACACTGTTAAACACATAATCACAATAAATAACTTATTAATTAAGCTATCAGCTAAAATATAATGCAAATGTTACTAACTAAAGGTAAACTATCTTTTCTATAATTTTATTTTCGCTCTGTAATTTGTTTACTTTGTATTGCTTTTTTATGGTTGGGCATTGATACGATTTATATCTATCAAGCAATGTGAAATTATAAGTGTAGAAATGATAAAATAAAATAAACAATAAAAAAATAGAATAAATAAAAAATAAATAAACTTAAAAATATTCATGAATAAACACTTAATAAAAAAAATTCTCTTCCTTAATACTTTACTTCTAAACCCTACCTGGGTGGCTGGGAAGATAATTCATACAGGCAATTAATCAATAAACAGACTTCAAAACTACGGTTTCGCCAGCGGTCAGTTATGGCTACCCCCATGAAGAAGCAATACACCTGTGCTGTCTTGTGTTATATGGGATGTACCAAGGAAGAAAGATAGCCAAAAAACTGCAGAAGATGAAGTCAGTTAATGAGTAAGTGCATACAATTCCCAGAGTGAATAATATAAAGGTTTTTTGCTTGTCAAATTTCCATCTGTCGACTGCCTGTTCTCCCAAATTTGTACTCGTCCAAAATGTATTTGACCTATCCAAAAGAGGGGTGGTCGGGTCTGTAGATAGAGCTCTGAGGAAGACAGATAAAGAATCATGCTGACTAACTTAAGTGTATCTTATTTCATTTTCCTACTGGCTCGTTGAAGACTTTTGGTGATCCAAAGTGACGCGTCAGTGTCGACTGACACCAAATGACGTACCGCTGCTGTCGACCGTCAACCGGATCGACGTCTTCATGTCGTTGACACAGATGTCGCCACCACCACTGTTGCTGCCTGAGGGGGTCTGCGTCACAACAGTCCGTGTGCTACTGATGCTGCTGCCACCGGTGCTGCCACCTTGTAGTAGTTCTAGTATGGGTGCTCGGTGCCCATCAGGGGTTGGTTCCTGAGTCTGTGGGGGGCAAAAGCAGAAAGAAGTCAACACCAACCGTGCGAATGCCAACAAAAAGTCACATTTTGTGACATCGAGTACTCACAGATGCATCTAACTGATTTTATTTACCTCGTCATGAGCCAGGTTCAAATCTGTAGTGTAATAAGAGTAAGTTTGTTGTGAAATCATCGAAAGAAAGGACTCAGAATGTCAGTAAAACCAAATGAGAGATTTGCACAAATGCATTAACACATTCTAGTTGACACTGGATTGGTCCAATGTTTCAGCAAATTAGCTCGAAAGGAGACAAAAAGAAGGCTTACAAGAAACTTATGCATTGGTATTTAAATCATGTAACCACAATTTCCAGTTTGCATGTTTTTTATGCATCCAAAATTCACATGAACATTTGAACTTTAATGTTATCGATTGTATACACCATATTAATACCCGGGAGATTGTTATTTATATAGACCTTTCCTTCCCAATATGTGTGAAGTTTTACGTAGAAATTCATACCCTGGTGGAGCCTATTTCTTCGCCTCCGGTGGCTGAGGTAGTTGATGACAGGACTAACTTCTCGATCTCCTAAAGACATATAAACAGCAAAGTTACACAAATGTCACACACAAAACCCAAGAAAGGGCCACAGGCCATGCAATTACACAGGCATCACACATGATAAGTAAGATAAAACTGTTGTGTTTATCCAGTTTTATTTAACAACATGTGTAACCAGAAACCCACCAGTGTCCAATAAATCAATGGAACTACAGAACAGAGCCCGTGATGCATACTGATTGCATGAAACTAAACTGTTTTGCAAACAGCAGTATTTGGTATTTTTTTACCATCACAGTCACCAATAACATAATTTCTGGACTCTTGTCGAAGAGCTTATTTTGTGAGAAAAATGTTTCGTCATGTATAAACTGCATTGGTGATAACACACAACATTTCAACTTACTTTAAAAAATACACCACATAATCAGCGGCCTGTTCTGTTGAGTTTTATCCAACCTCAACAGTGCCACCACACCAGTCGGCTGATGTCCAAACTGCTTGCCAGGTCACACGTTTAAGTCACATCTGAGTCGTCTGTGTTCCTCTGGCACCAGTACTAATCAAAAGGGATACACTTTTCAAGAAGGAATCTACTTAACTGAACACCTCTTGGCAAGTCTCATGTCTTCACAAGTATTGTATTTCAACGACCACAAACTGCCATCGACCAGATCGTTTGATCACAATACCTGATTGAGTCCTTCGACGCTGCCGATGACGCGAGCGGCCGGCTTTGGAATGTGAGGCACAGGCAGGGCCTTGCTTCGGTGTAGTGTTGTCACGGCGACAGGGTTAATAACGGCAAGATGGCTGGCGGGAAGTGTGCTTGCTCGTGGCACCACCACGGTGGGTCGACTTCCTTCCTTCGTCGTCTTCGCCAGCCGCGCCTTGAACTTCTGTAACCAGCACCATCATCTCCTCAGATCATCTCCTCAGAACGTCAATTGTCGAGCTCACATCTTATACACAAACATAATCATGGCCAGCTCAATTACGGCTTTTCAGTGTGAACCATTTATGGCTGAAGCATTATAAAAACTTGGTATGAGATCGAACAAGACAGAAATAACGGAAATAAAATAGTAACATTTAAGTAAGCTATAGCGTTACTTTAGGTGGTGGCATTTCATGACTCGAGTTCCTGTAAACCAGCAATTTTCAACAACTGATTATATTGATACGTCGATAAAAAATACTTAGAAAACAACTTATTTCCGTCTTTAAAATATTGGCAAAAATGTTTCACATTTTAAATAATCCAACTAGCTGCGACGTAAAGGTGGAACTGGTGCGACTCTGACATGTTTGTGGCCTCACCTCCTTGCTGTTGTCCCCGTTGCCCAGTGAGGACGACCTCTTGTGGGACACTCGCTTCCTCCGGTCCGTGGGGCCCTCCCAGTCCTCCTCCGTCTGCACAGGGACATGTAGGGAGTGAGTTACTGGTTACCACAACTCAACAACTCAAGTTCTAATGTTATCAATTAAAACACCCATCATGTGATCTGTTGCAAGGAAAACATCTCCCTCTCCCTCTCTCTCCCCCCCCCCCCTCTCTCTCTCCCTCTCTCCCCGTCCCCGTCCCCGTCCCCGTCCCCGTCCCCGTCCCCGTCCCCGTCCCCGTCCCCGTCCCCGTCCCGTCCCGTCCTTGTCTCTCACAATGCATATTGTTCTTATATGTTTCATGTATGTCATACACCCGGCAAATATTTTATTTTTATTACTTATTTTACTTCTTTGCATTTTATGTATTTATCTATCTATTTAAAATTAAATATGTATTTATTTGTCTATTTATCACTGTCACCCTTTTTAATTTGTATCATTGCTACATATAGCATCACATGTTGTATGATTTATGTAAATGATGCGTGAATGGCTCGGCCATCAAACATATTGAAAACTAAGTACATCACCAAATGAAAAGAAATTGTCTGTCTACCAACCAACCAGCCAACCAGCCAACCAGCCAACCAGCCAACCAGCCAAACAGCCAAACAGCCAACCAGCCAACCAGCCAACCAGCCAACCAGCCAACCAGCCAACCAACCAGCCAAACAGCCAACCAGCCAACCAGCCAACCAGCCAACCAGCCAAACAGCCAACCAGCCAACCAGCCAACCAGCCAACCAGCCAAACAGCCAACCAGCCAACCAGCCAAACAGCCAACCAGCCAACCAGCCAAACAGCCAACCAGCCAAACAGCCAAACAGCCAAACAACCAATCAAGTTATAATAAAACGGATGCCAAACACTGGCCGGTTGGTAGATCACAGGCCATTAGTCGAAGGAAGCAGGTAGAAAAAGTGGTCCTCAGAGGTGATACTATTGCAGATCCCCAAAGTTACATGCCATTCTCTCAATTTTAATTATCATCATCATCAGTGTGTTTTTCTCTTCAGATTAGTAAAATTAAATTATTACAAAAAGGAGAAATACTTGCAACAGTTGCTGGTTATTTCAACAAAGTGACATGACCCGGAATGATTCAGTAAATATTATTACTTGTGTCTTCTTTATATCCTTGTGTGTAGTAAATTTGCGTTCACTATGACCTAACATTAATTATTTCACCATGTCGTGTTCAATTAAGTCATGTGACATATCAATGTCATGTGACCTCATCATCACAAAGGCTGCCGTTTTCATCAAGGGGAATAGTTCTGCCATGTGCTGCTGAATTGTAATGTAATTGTGGAAGGGCAATTTTTATTATGACTTTTCCTGTCAGATGGCAGTCAACATTTATCTACTTCTCCCATATAATGCCAGTGAATAAAATTAATAATGCAAACCTACCATAGTATTCACATATTACGATGGCACTTTTCCACCCAGCATAAAAGGGTAACGCATTGAAGTTGACGCATTTGACAGAGGAATCTAAATAGTGAGTATTATTCAGTGGATACAGATGTTTATTATGACGGTATTACGATATTATTTGTATTAGAGATCTTAGATGGCCCTATTTTTCACACCCTGATGTTTTCACTTTGGTACAGCATTCTAGTTTATTACTACGGCAATATTTAACTTGATTTAGAGCAAACCTAGACACATGCAGTGTAATCCCCACAGTCAGTTAGTTGTCCTAAGTTTGAAAATACACCTGGTAAAAGCAAGGCTGTCTGTTGACACAGCAAACTGTATTAGGTCACTAGTGTCACTAATGTCACCAGTGTCACCAGTGGGTGCAACGTTGATGACCTCACTCACTGCCAGTCAAGGCAGGCTGTTGACACAGCAAACTGTATTAGGTCACTAGTGTCACTAGTGTCACTAATGTCACCAGTGAGTGCAACGTTGATGACCTCACTCACTGCCAGTCAAGGCAGGCTGTTGACACTGCAAACTGTATTAGGTCACTAGTGTCACTAGTGTCACTAATGTCACCAGTGAGTGCAACGTTGATGACCTCGCTCACTGCCAGTCAAGGCTGTCTGTTGACACTGCAAACTGTATTAGGTCACTAGTGTCACTAATGTCACCAGTGTCACCAGTGGGTGCAACGTTGATGACCTCACTCACTGCCAGTCAAGGCAGGCTGTTGACACAGCAAACTGTATTAGGTCACTAGTGTCACTAATGTCACCAGTGAGTGCAACGTTGATGACCTCACTCACTGCCAGTCAAGGCAGGCTGTTGACACTGCAAACTGTATTAGGTCACTAGTGTCACTAGTGTCACTAATGTCACCAGTGAGTGCAACGTTGATGACCTCGCTCACTGCCAGTCAAGGCTGTCTGTTGACACTGCAAACTGTATTAGGTCACTAGTGTCACTAATGTCACCAGTGTCACCAGTGGGTGCAACGTTGATGACCTCACTCACTGCCAGTCAAGGCAGGCTGTTGACACAGCAAACTGTATTAGGTCACTAGTGTCACTAATGTCACCAGTGGGTGCAACGTTGACGGCCTCACTCACTGCCAGTCAAGCCTTCAACATTGCACACCCAGGATGCCTTGCCATGAGTAAGTCAAATTAAGCACGTCCTAGCAGGCAGTTAGCCAGCCGTGGCTCACCTTAGTTATGTGTGAAGTGACGTAACCCAAGGCAATAACAGGTGAGACACACTGAAAGGTTTAGTTGCCAGACTACTACAGCTCAAACAGAACTGTCGAGGAGAATGGTTCTTAACTGTACTGTACTATCGATCTTTTTAATATAATAAGTATTAATCAAATTATCAATTAATACTATTTCTTACCTTAAAATTATTATACAATTTCCACAATAAGAAATCTTAACATGGTGAGTAATTTTCACTCTAGATGGTACATAGGTAATAATAGTCTATATATAATGATATAATACACACACCAAATCGGTCAAAATGAGTCATATTTGTTCTAATCATTTTCACAAATGACACTGACGATGTGACAATTATCACAAATGACACTAACAATGTAACAATGACACTACTGGTGCCAAACCAAGAAACTTTGATGACAAGAGGACACCGAGACACACAAGGTAACAAAGTGATGTGAGAGACCAGATGTTATGCAACAAAATGACACCCTTTCTCTCAGTTACCATGCGGAAACTGCGCCCAGTGACAGCCAGATCAAGTAGCCTCTAAAAAACCACCCGTCTACCCACATGGCTGGAGCGAAGTGTGAGCCCAACTGTCGCGCATACTTACGTGACTTCCCGGTCTAACACATTCTGGCCTGGTTTCCCAACGTGATTGATCATACTACACCCACACAGAGAGGGCGACACAGTTATAACCCAAGGGGTGCAATAAAAAGTCATAATATGATACACCTGTCTATTAGGCATATCCAGTAGCTTCACATTCCTAACTCCCTCGACCTCCCAATCCTTGCACTGTCCCAATCTTCTTCTTCCCCTTGTTCCCATGCATGGGATGAGAACATGTCCATTCTGCCCTCTTCTTTGTTTCTCTCCCTCTTCCTTCGTCTTCTCTTTGTGTTGGTCTTCCACACTCAACAATTTGTAAAAAATTGCAGATGTGTCATTTATGCCTTACAATGCTCAGTTTTCCACATGTGAAATTAGAATAAATTGCATTTCCCCTCTAAGTCCTCATTGGTGTCTTGCTCTAATGATCTCCAGTTTATTTCACCTCTCATCCACACCTTGGGTATCATTTTATCATTACATTGACTACATAAAGTGCCCAGAGATTGAGAACTGAGTCCACCCCTATATGCAGGATAGAGCTGAACCCTGCCAGTGCAGAGATCTTATGGCAGACACCTGGTGTTAACTGACACATATACACCAGTTGACATTTGTATTGTGTATCAAAATAAACACTAAACGCATGTGACATTTAACAACAACAATGTTTTGGGAATTTTTTGGACATATCTTTTTCGTTCCTAATTTGTATATTTGTCTACTATCTGTCCAGTGGAATTCCTGCCCAAAACAAGTTTCACTCCTCCAAATGATGGGTGGACAGGTCCTTGGATAAAGCTACGGGACTAGCTGATCCGCCTGGTCAGTGCAAGGACCTGCAGGACTAGAGTGGACAGAGGACCGTAGGCCAGGACTGACCCCTCTCACAGGAGACAGGAAGGCAGCTGCCCCACTGCGGGTGATTAATGGCTTCAGCCACAGCAGTATTTCCTGGCCAGAGCCACAATTGCAGAATAAATGTTGCCAGTGATGCACTGTTAATACACATCAATCTGCTTTCTCCCGGCTACTGCCACTGTAATCAAATCACTCGGAAATTACCAGATCAAACGGATATCTTTAATCAGCATGGCCACTGGCAACACCATGTGCATCTGCAATCAGGAATTATCTCAGCCACCAACCACGCCTCAGTCCAGCAAAACAACGACACGTGAAACACTGACCACCAGGTGGCGATGACACAAACACTGACCACCAGGTGGCGATGACACAAACACTGACCACCAGGTGGTGATGACACAAACACGGACCACCAGGTGGCGATGACACAACCACTGACCACCAGGTGGCGATGACACAAACACTGACCACCAGGTGGCGATGACACAACCACTGACCACCTGGTGGCAATGACACAAACACTGACCACCAGGTGGCGATGACACAAACACTGACCACCAGGTGGCAATGACACAAACACTGACCACCAGGTGGCGATGACACAACCACTGACCACCAGGTGGCGATGACACAAACACGGACCACCAGGTGGCGATGACACAAACACGGACCACATGGTGGCGATGACACAAACACTGACCACCAGGTGGCGATGACACAAACACGGACCACCAGGTGGCGATGACACAAACACAGACCACCAGGTGGCGATGACACAAACACTGACCACCAGGTGGCAATGACACAAACACTGACCACCAGGTGGCGATGACACAACCACTGACCACCAGGTGGCGATGACACAAACACGGACCACCAGGTGGCGATGACACAAACACGGACCACCAGGTGGTGATGACACAAACACTGACCACCAGGTGGCGATGACACAAACACTGACCACCAGGTGGCGATGACACAAACACTGACCACCAGGTGGCGATGACACAAACACGGACCACCAGGTGGTGATGACACAAACACTGACCACCAGGTCACGGTGACACAAACTCTGACCACAAGGCACTACTATATCCGTGTCCCCCCCCCTCCCCTCTCTCTCTCTCTCTCTCTCTCTCTCTCTCTCTCTCTCTACCCGTCAACTCACCTTCCTCCACTCACCAACCAGCAGTGCACAAATGCAATTTGTAGCCGCAGCTATTTCTACTAAGTGGCACAGTTCCTCTCCACACGCCTCGCTCCAGTCAATAGTGTACTACGGTCCAATTGTCCACCACTCTAAGACTTCCACATAACCTTCGTGTCACTGACATATTCGGCCATTGCATCATGATTACTCATCCTTTAATTCTGATCGTCTCGATGCAACATCTTATAATACTGCCTACTACTACTGGACCTGCCAAATGGAACACACTGCTGATGCTCCGTCTCTTGTTATTTAAACACATTTATTTATTTTAATTAATTTTACTGAACGCTGCATACAAATTTCCCTGCATAACAATATTACAGGATAATAGTTGTATTGTACTGTATTGTGCATGTATGAAATAGCGAGATTTATATTCTATGTTTTGAGCCAAAAAACATTCCGTGTGTGACCAGTTTGGCAGGCGGCAATAACAGAAGCAATTAACCCACATTTTATGGAAGCTGGGGGCGGATGACAGGGTGTGACTGGTGTCAACTATAGTGTCACAGCTACACAAGGAGACTGACCTGGGTGCTCTTCTCTGACGTCAGTCTGGGCCATTCACTCTTCAGGTACCAAATGCTGGCAATGGCATCGAGGGAATTTGTCCTCTTGATGGCCGGCTGGAACAGGGGTTTGGTCTTCTCAACCGCTACTGCAACAAAGTCACCAGAACTGTTACCTAGATAGTCATGTCCATGGACCCAATTCACAAGTGCTAAGCATACTTTAAATTCTCATTAAAATAAGAGTGTAGAATGTATTCTTTTGATTGCACTTGGTATTGATGTAAACTAACAAAAAGTGCAATCTAAGAATTAGAGCAAGACAAACAGAATTAGAGCAGGACAACCTAGATACGGTCATATGTCACACGTGTAGTAAGGTACATGTGTCACGTGTGTCCTGTGGTGTGTCCGTAGGTCACAGGTGTGGTACAGCACATTAGCCATGCGTCATCTGAGTTGCACAGTACATCTGTCATATGTGTTGGCGTGCACGCACACGTGTGTATGTGTAGTATAGTACATCTGTCGTTGTATACTGTTATACATCTGGCATGGGTAAAAATGACACATCTGTCACGGTGCACCATACATCCGTCATGTGACTGCTGATGTGAGAATTATGGTATGTCTACCCACTCACTCCCTATAAGCCTGTGGAGCAGCTATTGATTGGCTACTATTCATCACGTGCTGCAGACAGGCAACCTGACAGGCTGTGATGTACAGAGGAAGGTCCACGCTCTACTGTCAAGTAATTCTGGGGTATGGAGTTGAAGATTTGTTTCTATTAATTACAATTTAAAGAAAATTAATTATTTGTAAAAATTGTTTGCACTATTATGTTTATTGTATTCATTATAATTACTAGAATTACTTTCTTGGGTCATGTTCTTCTTGTATGATTACAAGTGCTTTGTTTAGTCTCGATTTACTGTATCAGTATTTTGTGTAGTCTTATATAATCATTTTATAACATTTAATTATTAATGTGTATTCTGTACAGTTCAAGAATGTGTATTCTGTACAGTTCAAGAATATCCCCTAATCACTGAGTACTTGTTTCAATGAAGCATATATAGTTGAACGACAGCACATGTCATCATTTAAGTTATTTTGAGCAGTTATTTTGAAAGTTTCCCAAAGAGCTGTGCCCACAGCCCAGAGCAATGATAAATGTGAACTTCTTGTGGAATTTCTGTGTATCAATAACTCTCTGGAACCATCCCTAAATGCAGTAACAGCAACCATTGATGTTCCCACTATACTTCATGCACAGAGACCTTCCCTAGCGTTTGCTGAATATTTTCACCGTAGTTATAATAACATTTATTTGTGCAATAAATAAAATCTTATCTTGCAATAATCCTTACTTAACAATAACCCTCAATCAGCTACAACCTACAGATATGAGTTCTTGTGAAGCAATCATTTGTATCAATACACAGTCGGCAAGCGAAGCTAATTACAGGGTTCTGACAGCGCTAATGACAGACCACAAGAAAAATCACTTCGCCCACCAAACACCACAGTTCAGCCATGAAAAATGTGGTGCAAAACCACAATTTCATAGCCGGGTTACCAGGGCGGGCACCCGGACTAATCGAAAATGGTAATCTGTCCCCACTTGGCAAGTGTGCTCAATCACAGGAAACACTTATAATCCTATCTCCACTCTACAGGAGAGCTCCATCATGAGCTATCGGACCCACACAAGATATATGTGGCGTGTATACGTGACGAAATGCCGCGGATGGTCCCTGCCAGGGCCCCTGTACCCGCAACCTATCCAATGTCTACGCTGAATGTAAAACAGACGCGCCATTATCTGAATGTGTTGCCGCCCGCACAAAAGAGGTGCAAACATATGCATAGGCAGTTGCAAAAACGCGCCAGCCATTAACAACGTGCACGGCAACGGGTCGAAATGCGACTAAAATAATATGCAGATCGCGTCACAGAATAGGCCAGGTAACGCCGCAAAAATGTGATGTATGTGTTCCCTGACAACCGGTAAGCGTATTATCATCGGGTGTGTGACAGGTGTATGGGCAGAAAAAATCCCTAATCAACTGCAACTCGCAAGGCGTGAATCAATTTCACAGTCGGATCAGTGGTTTGGCCAAGGAGTATACAGGCCATTTACACACCTAGCTACGACGTTCAAACACAGCAGGCACACTCCATCAGCCGAAATGTCAACCACTTGGGATCACCCCTGTAAAACACGCCACTGATACGACCCCCAAGATGTTGGACTCTCGCCAAGTTTTTTACCCGGCTCATACATTGACACTGTGGGCAGTGCTAATATTTACTTGGCACCATGCCAATTGGCACAGCATCAAACCATCTTGGAGGATGTTGATTTTTTGCAGTTTCTGGTGTAATGGCCAAATAAGGGAGGATTTGTTTTATAAATACCTATACAAAGATTCCTGGAAAACTCTATTCAGGTGTCATTCGTTCGTCCTGTGAGCTAGTTAGATCTGGGAGGCATCATTAGCCAGGGGTGCTGGCCACTTGCTGCACTGTGTAATACAGTCTGGGAAGAATATGCACACATCTGGTCATCCATATTGGCCGGCCACAGGCTGCAAGCCTTCAGAGAAAGGGGTTACTAAGTCATCTCCCCCTGGGCTGGGCTGTTCACAGTGGTTCAGTCAGTGGCTAGTGCTACTGGCTACCACTGCGAGAAAGAAAGACAAGGAAATTTACACCCCAGTTACACGGACAAAACAATACAATGCTACCACGCTGTAGGTAATGGTAGATATAAACAATGATAGAATAAAGGCTTTATTTACTTACCACCCTACTTATAAAAAAGACTTGACCACACAGTGACCCTTCCCAACAATGAAATCATTATTTTCATAATACTGTAACATTTTATAAACTTGAAGTAATAAAACACAGTGTCTTCATTCACACTGATATCATTCCCGTTCCTATCAACAAGTAGTCAGTTATCTTCCATGGTTTCTAAAGCCATCTAAATCTCATGTTGTTTTTGTCCCTTGTGTATATGTCAGAGCGCATTACACGGCTACATGACAGGGGAAATGTCCCAAACACACCAAGTGTTCCATGCAAAGGTCAAAGGTTGTTTATGTACAACATTCTGTCGTAGAGAATATGGCTGCAGGCATTCTGTTGACGCAGGAAAGGTGTTGGCATTGCTTACAAGATTAAGCCCGAGTTTGTTGACATAACAAGAGACAGCTGTCAGTAATATGGGGCATCACAAGAAAACTGGGCTAACCTGTCACCTCTACCAATAACGCCAGTGGCTTTATTTAGCATGGCAAACGTCCACAGATATAAATAGAATTACATGTACCACCAAAAGCTTCTTGAAGCATACCTGTTGTTTGATATGTGTTTTAACTATACCGTCATAACATTTCTCCACCTAGTACTGTCATGATTTGTTATTTTATTTATTTATTTATAATCTACACTGTTTACTCTCAGTGTGTTGATTCTCTGTTATGACTTTGTATCTTCATGCATGTGGAGGGACAAATGTGCCTGGGGCATAGAAACATGAATTATGGTTGTTATTAGTGTAACAGACATGCATGCACCCACCCACCCACCCACCCACACACCCACACACCCACCAACCAACCAACCATCCACCACCACGCACGCACGCACGCACGCACGCACGCACGCACGCACGCACGCACGCACGCACACATGCGTACATTTCATTCACACACACACCATTCAGACAAAACGTACGCTCACACACACACATGCACGCACACATATGCCTGCAAGCATGCCATGTACACAAGCTCATAAGCACACAGACACTGAAAACACTGACACAGGCATGCATCCAAACATACGTGTACATACACGCGTAGTTTCCACGCACATACACTGTCAGTCTGTCACATACAGGCATAAAAACACGCACACAAGCACACAGACCACAAACACGCACCACACACACACACACACACACAGACACACACCATTCAGTATGAGATTATTAATGAACTGTGACAACTGATCACCTAACTGCAGGAGGTGCTGGAACAACACAAATTATCCTGCAATTATGGCGTCCAGCTTTGTGCTCGGTGCTGCCCCTGCTGGAGTCTCTGCTTACTGCAGATGCCACACGCAATTGCATGCCACACAAAGAAGGCTAATGACCCTCAAACAAGGTGTGTCCCTGACAGTGTCTTGTCTCACCACAGATGGCCAGAGAGGGCAATACTTGCAATACGAGCCAGATTAATATTCAATGTCATTCCACATCACTTCCTGATGTCAATAATGTGCATGCATGCATGTGTATGTGCATGCATGCATGTTGACATGGACTCACCACCTTTTATGGTCACAACACTGTGGCTGGTTTCAGTAGCATGTTAGTATTATGTAAACATATGGGTTACAACATGTTATTATTTAACAATAATATTTGAGTATGTTTATTAGACAAAACAATGCCTACAATGTTCTCATGGTTTCAATATATTTAAATTTGTTTGTGGAAAATACATTTAAATCCACATGCACTGATTTATGACCATATATGACAAAAGAGTATAGATACTTACTGTCTGAAAAATACATACCTATATTATTGAATTTTTAATGAAATTTGTTTAGTATTACAACAAAATATGAATTAGTATGCTCATGCTCTATTTTGGCCATTAATAATCGGACATGTTTTTCTATTATCTTAAATTTTCTCACTTTAGAAAATAACTTCAACTTCTATTTGAGGCTGACATTTGTAGAAATATCACGGAAACAATGGTTCAACATCGTTGTCATGACAACGGCATGTTTTTTAGTTACACATATTATTTACACCTCAAGAAGCTTGGTCAAATTCTCAAAATGCTTCAGCCAACTCGTAAGCTTTTGTAGGCGGGCAGACTTTTATTCTTCTTTATTATGACCTGGTCATGTGACACACGCACAGCGAAGTCGGTCCATCGACAATGCTGCATAACTCGGCTGAAATATTTTGTGAATCCAAGTCATCCATCCAAGAATGTTTTTGGTAAATAACACGTTTAATAAACGAATCCTAGAAATTTGACTGTCTACCATTCATGAATCTTTGTCTGTTTTATAAATACTGTGGTTAGTTACTCTGGATAACTCCCTCGTCTACTACAGCAGTCACATGACCTATCAAAACAACGAGGGATCTGTCAATAAGAAATGATTGTTAGTTGAAGGAAAGCGAAGGTACGATAGAGAAATACGATCCCAACCACCCAGTGGGCGGCTAGACGCAGAGTTGGTGCAGATAACTGCAGTATTGTGACAGTTGGCAATCTGCTTTTGCAAAATATCTCCCTGCCCGGGTTCAAATGGAGGTCACAACTTTCACCAAACAATTGCAGTTGTCTGAAAAGGCAACGGTTCCGTTCCCAGCAATTATAAAGAAATTGCAGTAAGTTCTCGCAGCCGCCTGCACAATGCACGAGCCGGAAGGTAGATAGAATCCTGCTCGTATACATTACAGATACTTTTATCATTAAAGAGTGCGTAGAGTCCCAGACAAAGCTCAGTCGTGGGTGTAGTGAGAGCTGCACAATGCAACACAAACAGCAGGAGAGATTTCAGACATCACACGACATCATACACGCTGGAATCTGGCTTGAAAAAGCATGGAGAAATAACTGAATCGTTCACCACAAAATGATTTTCACTGATATAATTTCATTGATGAAACCGAAATAAAATATCTCTTGTGCTCATGACACCAGTGATGTTTTATAGCTGTCAGCTGACTTGATGATATCAATAATTATGGGACTGTAAATGACAAGATCCTAAATGTTATTAGTTTCTGTGCGTGCGTGTGTGTGTGTGTGCGTGCGTGCGTGTGTGCATGCACCATGCATTTGACTAACAGTTCTTCAAATCTGGCATCAACTAAAATGTTAAATGTTACCCTCTTCCTTAAGGCATTTCTCATTTTACCAGAAGAACTTCACAAAACATATGGGCACAAAACACCAATAAAGGGCTGTAGATAATAATACTGAGTAGGCTAAAATTGCCTAAATGTCAACAATTGTTCATGTGGATGCCGTGAAATGTTCATGGAAAACACAAAATATCCACCTCCTCTCAACATTCACCTGACTTAATTACTCGTGTTGTTTTTATCATTCAGTTTTTATCTGCAATACACATCTGCAGTGAAATGTTTATGAGAAATGGCAGGCAGCACAGAACAGACTCATGCACAACAAATCAATAGATTTCACGGGAAGGATTTAGAAACTAAAAATTTCGAAGAGAGGGAAGAATAAAGGTTGGCTAGAAAGAAATCAGCTTATTTTTTGCCACTTAAAAGAAATGTTGACACTTGGAGATGTATTTCTTTAGCCTTCCTTGACCACTTATCTACATCTCAAGGAGACCAGTACTGACCACCCAGTGTCCATCTGTGGGAGTAGCCAGTACAACATGCCTGGTCAGTTTAGCTGGACGCCTCAGTGACCACACATGCTTGAGACAGCAGTCCCCAGGGCTGGACTGCCCCAGCCATAAATCATCTGTTTATTAGCCCGCCCTGCCACTAATGGTCAAGTGGTCAGCCTGGAGGTGGACACAAGCCTTGGGGAATTGCCTTGCAGATTAATAATGACAGAGTCAATGTGAAAACAAAATATGCAAATTAAACAGCAGGCCTGTGATATCGGTGGGGGTTTTCTCAAATTGGAATTACCAAGCTTGGCAAAGTGGACAAACAGCACTTGTGTGAATGATGGCTTTCATAGGACCTCAGGATAGAAATACTGCAACGTGTGTGAAGGAAACACAGGCATGAGACAGGCCAACCACAGGGAGCAAACCAAACAAATAACATCTCTACACTAGGGTGGGAGCTGGATGTAGGTCTTGCCCAACGGTCTCCCCAGAGGGAGAGGGATGGGGAGCAGGAGGAGAAGGGAGGGGGTGGCAGAGGGAGACTGGCAGCTCCCTGGGGAAGCTGGGAGAGGGATGGGGAGCAGGAGGAGAAGGGGAGGGGTGGCAAAGGGAGACTGGCAGCTCCCTGGGGAAGCTGGGAGAGGGATGGGGAGCAGGAGGAGAAGGGAGGGGGTGGCAGAGGGAGACTGGCAGCTCCCTGGGGAAGCTGGGAGAGGGATGGGGAGCAGGAGGAGAAGGGGAGGGGTGGCAAAGGGAGACTGGCAGCTCCCTGGGGAAGCTGGGAGAGGGATGGGGAGCAGGAGGAGAAGGGGAGGGGTGGCAAAGGGAGACTGGCAGCTCCCTGGGGAAGCTGGGAGAGGGATGGGGAGCAGGAGGAGAAGGGAGGGGGTGGCAGAGGGAGACTGGCAGCTCCCTGGGGAAGCTGGGAGAGGGATGGGGAGCAGGAGGAGAAGGGGAGGGGGTGGCAGAGGGAGACTGGCAGCTCCCTGGGGAAGCTGCATCTGCTAAGGGAATCACCCCAATCAGCCTTGTCAACAGACCCGTTGTCATGTGCCCCAGACAAGGGATCAGATCCCAGACCAAGAAAGGGAAAGGCCTCAGTCCCCAACTGCAGCTTGTCATCATCGTAGTGACAAAGTGATCTGTTTACAAATAGTGAAGGGGTAAATAGGGGTAGTCTATGCAAAACCATTAATGTGAACAGAAATAACTTATGTGTTTAAAAATGGTACATATGTGCATGCCCTTCTACATTTGCATGCATGCTTGCACACATCCATGTTGGTGTCAGGTAGAATATGGACCCCCATAGAATATTGACCTGGGGTCCTTTTTCTATGGAAGGGATCCATATTCTGAGGCATAGAAAATGAACCCCCATAGAATATGGACCCCAGCCAAGTAAAAATTCTATAGGGTGGACTCAAATTCAATAGGGAATATGAACCCTGGATCCATTTTCCTTGGGGTTCATATTCTATATGACACCAGCATGCGCTAACTCACATACACACCATACATAGTGCATGCATGTATTAATTAATGCACACACAAACACACTGTATACACATGCATGCACACACTAAAACAATGTTCCAGATTATTACCCGAGCAATAACAATCTGCACTGTTGGAACATTTTCATTTAACAGCCTCTGCATACAAAATTACATATTAAATCAGCCTATATTACTTAATAAACTGACACCATTTCCAGGGACACTATCTCAGGTGACACAACCAGGGGCCGTGTTTTATTTGAATCTTTCCATACAATAAATGTTGCATGCAGACATTCTAAGAAAACAATTACGTCAGGCATATATATATATTCAGTAACATGCAACGACACTTTTATGACAGAGTCATCACAAATCAATCAGTCATGACATCAGTGTTGACAGCTGTCTAACGACTTATTCCAAGTCGTGCTAAGCTCAATAAAACTGTTTTTAAACCTCCAGTTTCTAAGACAGTCACTTTATTAAATATAACACTGTTATGATCCTGTGTTCATCCAGAGCGATTTTATTTCTCTCTCCTTCATATTTAGCTAGCTTGGCAGTGATAATGTTGCTGGAAACATTCGATGAGCCGAGTTGACTATCCTAGCACACATATAGTGGTATTGGTAATAGCAACAAGATTGCCTCCTGATGTGGACACAGTAACATTAATAGGAAGCACTGATGTGTTTGCTATCAGTGTCCTGTGTGTGTTTGTGCTCCCTGTCTAGTGAAGGGGAAGACACATGGAGCGGGACAGGTGCGTTACGCAGCTGTATGCTAATGTCCATTGTGTTTCTCTGACCTGCCAGTACTTTGGCCGGTGCTATTGCTGGTGGATGGCACCGTGCACCACAACAAAGGATGGCGCAGCGCCACCGAGCAACGGCACCGCTCGCTTCCACTCCATTAACCCAATCTGCTGCTCCGTTGATGGTTAAATGTAAAATGCTGGAATTACAACGGAGGTATCCAGAGATATCCAGTGAACCAGCCAGGCGGGGCGGGGGTCTACTGCCCATCTAGGCAGACAGTGTGGTTTCCACTAGAGACTGGAACATTCTGGGAGACACTGGAGCTTCCATGGTGACAACAGGGTTTCCAGGAAGACACCAAGGCTTCCAGAGAGACTTGGGGCTTCCAGGAAGATACTGAAACTTTCATGGAGTAAATAACACTTTCAGACACAATGGCAATTCCACTTCCACATAGACATTAGGGACTTCCAGGGAAACCCCAAAGTTTCTGTGGAGACACTGAGGCTTCCAGAAAAACTGGGCATTCAAGAAAAACACTGGTGCTTCCAGAAATACACTGGAGCTTCCAGAGATACTGGGCATTCCAGAAGACACAACAGGCTTCCAGAGACTGCCTCAGGCTTTGAGCTGTCCCACAGCACTGCCATTGACAGAGATAACAAACAGCCCTCCTGTCACCTGTCACACTTCCCTGAGTCGCCATGACAACAGAGCAGCCAGAGCACCCCAGAGCAGCTAAACGGATTAATAATGAGAGTGAGGACAGCAGCTATCCACCCCACCACCCCGGGAGTGGGGTGGATAGCTATCCACCCCACCACCTGGGGAGTGGGGTGGATGGCAGAGGGTGGCTAAGACTTCTGTATGCAGCAGTCAGAGAGGGAATGAGACATTTACAGTCACAGTGGAGGTTCATCTTCTCACTGTTGTATATTTGTAGAGACGTCACAACCTCATAATGTCCACATCAAAGCTCTTCAGACCACACGAGCCTGACAGTATCTTATGTGACACTGCCTGCCAGCATGTGACACTGCCTGCCAGCATGTGACACTGCCTGCCAGCACGCACACACAACAGTCACTATAACTATTACCAGCAAGAACAGTTTCAATCACTATCTGACAGTATCATAAATGTGTACAGCAAGTCATTACTGCTGTCTTAGATGACACTATCAAAAGAACACAGGTCTTCCTCTTGTTACTGTTCATGCCCACAACTACACACTAGCTTGGATACAGGAACCACAACAGACAGAATCCAGTGGTCATAACAAATCTACCTCAGAGTTCATTCTAACAAGAATCTGTAGTACAAACAGGGTTCCTTCCGTGTTCACACTAACAAGATGCAGTGTTCATATTAACAAGAACCACTGTCCATACCAGCAGGATTCAGTGTTTGCACAAGGATCCAGTGGCTGTACTAGGGTTTATACTCGTAAGATCCATTGACCGGTGTTTGTATTAACAGGATCCAGTGTGCACACCTACAGTATCTGGTGCTTCACGGTATCTACTGCTGTCACAGGTAAGATGGAACCTGTTCATACAAAATGGGGTGAGAGCTACACCCACAGCCACTTACCAAATTACTAGGTAAGATTTGCCCTGGGGTTATGGCAGGGGACAACTATTTATAGCACATCAAACAAAGCCACAAGCACCCCCACACACCAAGATGCCCCCCCCCCCCTGTGCCAGTCAGGGGAGGGCAGGAAATGTGGGTGAATTGACATGTCATGTGCCCCTGTCTCAGACAGGGCACATACCTTCTCTGTTGCAATAATTATTCACTTGTCATCAAGAAGATTGTATTGTGATATATAGTGAGTGACACTGACAAAGGTTTTGTGATGCTTTTATTGTCATTCAAGATATAGAGTTGGTTATAATCAAGATGCCCAATTACGACTACCTGGATACTACTACACAGGTTCACCGAACTCTAATGAAATAGAAACCTTTTCACTCTAATAGATGAGTCACATCTATGGAACTACCTTTTGACAAAGGCCTATCAAATATTATTATTAAACATATTTTCTTACACACCTACATCTGGTGTGCCTGCATGAACCTGCTAACATACATGCAAATGATCTTCCACAAAGCGGTTCTGATTTAGTGACCAGCGATCAGAAGAAGACAATTACCAGACCACCTCATTAATGTCTACATTAATAATACCAGCCTTGGAGCTGTGCTGCACTGGTCAATTACTTACTGACCAATCTGAAGTGACCAGACAGAAAGCTTCTTTGTAAGTTCAGTAATGGATGCCTCCTGCCTTGTGTGTGGTATTCTGTAGGCCTGTATTCCACTGTTCAAGCCCTTCCCCTTTGTTCAAAATAACCCCCCCATCAGTCCCCCCCCATATTGCTCAAGACCACCCACCAACAACTAAATACACTTTAACATCACCAGCCTCAACGGCAACCATTACTGGGGTTGTTTCTTGAAAAACTCCTTCATATCATTTGTAGTTTTTTGTAATACAGAAATGCAAGTTGAGATGATTGTCACAGGATGTAACGACCGTGTGAAATCGTGATCATAATTCCAACTGCATCAAATAAAACACAGCTCCAGACGGTGATACTGCTATCTCAATAAGGGATCTTTTAGCGCCATGTAAACAGAACAATAAAAAGTCTGATTCATGGCATCTGTGGAAATAAATATTACAATTTCATCATTTTCAAAATTTATTAGCTAAGCAACGTTGTTTATTGTTTCAATGACACAGATTACAATAATAATGACGTTTGACAAAGATAAATATTTTTTTTTATTATCGGTATAAAGAGTATCAGAGTAAGTGGTTTGTGTAGCAAGATGTAAACTGTGCACACATGTGACCATTAATTACACCCATGGATGTTACTGATAAATTTTTGGAAATAAACAACAGAAAAAAGGTGACCAAATTCTACTGCAATGTCATCCTATACATTGGCCATAATTGGTGTTATTTTTAGACAAAAAAACAGCAAAAACTCCATGCCACGACAACATTTATAGTCTTTATAATGCACACGCATGCTGAGATGATTGGCATGGGATGTAACGACTGTATAAAATCGTGATCATAATTCCAACTACCGGGTACATGATATAAACACGGTTTCAGACTGATATCGCTATCACAATTGCAATGTGTTAGCACAACCCATGTAAACAGGATGATAAAAACTCCTTTGTGGCTTCTGTGGATATAAATAATAATTCCAATTTCATCCTTTTCAAGATTTATTAGTTAGAAAATCTTTTGTGGTGTTTCAATAACATAAATGATGATAATGATGACGTCGGGCACTTATACTGTATTTGACAGGCCCATGGGCATGACAGGGCATGACATGCCTGCATATATAAGTAACAAGTCATGCATGTGTATTCACACCACACATGTACGCGTTCACACACTGACCACAGTGAGTGCCCCGACAGATAAATCCATTTCCTTTAGATTATGGATAAGGACACTTACTTAGCGCAGTGGCTTAAGTCTGACCACTGACCACCACTGACCAACACTGGCCACTGATCGGGTCAAGTCGCCGTTGGCAACCGGGGACAGAACATAGAGCAAGACATTAGAGCAGCCAACAGTGACTGATTGTTGGCTGAAGGACAGACGGAATTAAGACCACGTCACCGACAACAATGCAGTGGTTGAGCTACATTCATATACGTACCAGTGGTAAACCTTCCATTTAGCTTCAACTCTCAGTGTGCATACATCCGAATACAAAATTAACAGAGTACTAGATTAAAGGAACAAATTAAAAAAATTGTAATAATAACTGTGGGTTCCTTCACCATAGACTGTAATGTTTTGTTTACATTCATAAGCAAATTGACATGAAATGACAGTAACTGCTTTTGCAACCCAACTCAACACAGCTACCATCACTATCAATACTGACATCTTCATGTGATGTTAGACATGACATCTGTACTAAGACTGTCGTACCCAAACCACACCGACATAACAAGTATCACAACATCCTTAATTCAGCCACAACAGCATGAGAAACGCCTTGCCGACAGTTCCCTACAGTGAGAACTATGCACCTGACCCAGAAACGTGCAGGCTGAGTACGGAAAAACAAACACTACGGAAGATGCACTTGAGAGTCACAGACTCCAGGTACTTGTCAAACCACTCCACAAACAAGTTAACGTAGTTAGCACTGCATGTTTATTTGCTGTACCGCATTACGTGCCAATTCAAAACTACCCTAGTACTTTGGAGTGCCCCCCCCCCCTCAAGACTGAAACTTACTGGACCAGTGCATGTTTAATTTATCATTTAGGTGTGTATTTCCCACGGCAGTCAAGTGATGTTTCCAAAACTCAATAATGGCAACAGCACACTGCCAGAACTCAGCAGTGGGGCCATGATAGGAGCCCCCAGTGATCAACGGAAAAACAACGAAAACGTGAGGCAATGCATAATCCCAGCAGTTGGCAAGAAATCCACACTCCGCAATGGCCTTCGCCGACAGAATTATGCAGTCAGGAGGTGGGGATCAAGTCGGAAACTTGGTTTCATTCGCGGAGGTATTACACTATAAATAACTCCCTTCATAAACCACTGGCTTGCGGCTACTTGTGGGGAGACATGTCACACGGATAACAAAACATGTTTGTTATTTTGATAATCAGTAAGCCCTCTTGTGGAAAACCCTATTCCGACACAGAAGGGCAACATGTGCTCGCTGCAGATAAGTAACAGTTTCTTGAGTGCACATAATTCTGTGTTTCAGAGACCTACAAGAACTCATCCCACATAAAACAATTTCCTTTATTTTGTGCAAATTCACGCCACTAATAATAAGGCTGGATTGAGAGCCAATTCTAGAAAATAAGACGTCCAAGAATATGCTTCTTTTAATATGGGAGATTATGTTATGGCTTGAAATCGCAAGTTTTCCATAACTTATTTAAGCAAAGAATAAATCTCACACTAAAACTTTGTCTAGGGAAACATTAAAAGGAATACATGATGACTTTCAATGGTTAATGGATACAAGGTTAATTAATTATTTACATATAATTGAAATGACCCTATTCCCTTAATGCTTCAATCACAATATAAATATGAATGAACAAGGTAACTCTCATGTTTTAAACTACATTTGTTGCATATGTGAAGACTAATTTGTCTTGAAAAACAGCCCCTTTATGACACATGTTGCAAACCCAGTACATTTTTAATTTACTGTCAAATCATAGATTTTTGAGTGTTTTTTATTTATTATTCAGCAAGAAAATGGTTGTAAAACATTTTGCATTACTATTATTGTTAACCAAGCAAGATGTTATAAATACCTTTAACCTTGCAAAAAAATTAATTCTGATATCCCATGAAATGCATCATACAACCCCTTTAAATATGTGCCTGATGGGAGTCAGACTTTGACAGATACGTACAGCGGTGTAAAAATACACCCCCCCCCAGGGCCAAGGATTCTAACAACTACAACATAATGCACTTTATTTTACACGTTTGCAATTTGGTAGCACCACACCTCTTAGCAGCTATCTACTTTCACAAATTTATTCCATGATAAAGCTTATCGTTTTCGCCATGTCAATAAAAAAACATAAATTGATACAGTTTGTTGCATATTTCACATGACTGAGAAGTGTTCGTTTCATTTCCGTCAACAAATCACACTTTATGTATCCAGCGAAACTAAATGTTGCTGTGTCACTAAGTCGGCTTAAATGAGTTCGCTAAAATGATTTTAGTGATTAATTACGAGATTACTGGTGACACAGTTGACTCATGTCAGCACTCACAGAGGATACTTCAACTGACTCATGTCAGCACCTCACAGAGGATACTTCAACTGACTCATGTCAGCACCTCACAGAGGATACTTCAACTGACTCATGTCAGCACCTCACAGAGGATACTTCAACTGACTCATGTCAGCACCTCACAGAGGATACTTCAACTGACTCATGTCAGCACCTCACAGAGGATACTTCAACTGACTCATGTCAGCACCTCACAGAGGATACTTCAACTGACTCATGTCAGCACCTCACAGAGGATACTTCAACTGACTCATGTCAGCACCTCACAGAGGATACTTCAACTGACTCATGTCAGCACCTCACAGAGGATACTTCAACTGACTCATGTCAGCACCTCACATAGGATACTTCAACTGACTCATGTCAGCACCTCACAGATGATACTTCAACTGACTCATGTCAGCACCTCACAGATGATACTTCAACTGACTCATGTCAGCACCTCACAGAGGATACTTCAACTGATTCATGACAGCACCTCACAGAGGATACTTCAACTGACTCATGTCAGCACCTCACATAGGATACTTCAACTGACTCATGTCAGCACCTCACAAAGGATACTTCAACTGATTCATGACAGCACCTCACAGAGGATACTTCAACTGACTCGTGTCAGCACCTCACAGAGGATACTTCAACTGACTCATGTCAGCACCTTCAAGAGGATACCTCAACTGACTCATGTCAGCACCTCACAGAGGATACTTCAACTGACTCGTGTCAGCACCTTCAAGAGGATACCTCAACTGACTCATGTCAGCACCTCACTGAGGATACTGCAACTGACTCATGTCAGCACCTCACAGAGGATACTTCAACTGACTCATGTCAGCACCACACAGAGGATACTTCAACTGACTCATGTCAGCACCTCACAGAGGATACTTCAACTGACTCATGTCAGCACCTCACATAGGATACTTCAACTGACTCATGTCAGCACCTCACAGAGGATACTTCAACTGATTCATGACAGCACCTCACAGAGGATACCTCAACTGACTCGTGTCAGCACTCACAGAGGATACTTCAACTGACTCATGTCAGCACCTCACAGAGGATACTTCAACTGACTCGTGTCAGCACCTCACAGAGGATACTTCAACTGACTCATGTCAGCACTCACAGAGGATACTTCAACTGACTCGTGTCAGCACCTCACAGAGGATACTTCAACTGACTCATGTCAGCACCTTCAAGAGGATACCTCAACTGACTCATGTCAGCACCTCACAGAGGATACTTCAACTGACTTGTGTCAGCACCTTCAAGAGGATATCTCAACTGACTCATGTCAGCACCTCACTGAGGATACTGCAACTGACTCATGTCAGCACCCCACAGAAGATACTTCGATTGACTCATGTCAGCACCTCACAGAGGATACTGCAACTGACTCATGTCAGCACCTCACAGAGGATACTTCAACTGACTCATGTCAGCACCTCACAGAGAATACTAAGGCTCACAGAGACAGGTTCAGCCACAGCCCATGGAAACAGGTTCAACCACAGCCCATGGAAACAGGTTCAACCACAGCCCACGGAAACAGGTTCAGCCACAGCCCACAGAGACAGGCTCAGCCACAGCCCACGGAGACAGGCTCAGCCACAGCCCACGGAGACAGGTTCAGCCACAGCCCACAGAGACAGGCTCAGCCACAGCTCACAGAGACAGGTTCAGCCACAGCCCACGGAGACAGGCTCAGCCACAGCCCACGGAGACAGGTTCAGCCACAGCCCACAGAGACAGGCTCAGCCACAGCTCACAGAGACAGGTTCAGCCACAGCCCACAGAGACAGGCTCAGCCCCAGCCCACAGGCTCAGCCACAGCCCACAGAGACAGGCTCAGCCACAGCCCACAGAGACAGGTTCAGCCACAGCCCACAGAGACAGGCTCAGCCCCAGCCCACAGAGACAGGCTCAGCCCCAGCCCACAGAGACAGGTTCAGCCACAGCCCACAGAGACAGGCTCAGCCACAGCCCACGGAGACAGGTTCACCCACAGCCCATGGAAACAGGTTCAATCACAGCCCACGGAAACAGGCTCAGCCACAGCCCACGGAGACAGGCTCAGCCACAGCCCATGGAGACAGGCTCAGCCACAGCCCAATGAGACTGGCTCAGCCATAACCAGGGCTTTATGCAGGATAAAATTATTGCCAGTCACATGTTTTGGTGGACACATGGATGTAAACTGTTAAGCAAGTTCACAAACTTTCAAATTGTGCCTGATGATCTGAAATGGGCTACAAACACACATTTGGCACTATTTACACTCACTTTCAAGGCATAACTAACAATATCTATGGTTTGGAAGACTTTTTTCTCCTTCATTTTTTAACCCGTCCTCCATATTTCTACCCGTCCATATTCGTTTTTACCCATCCAAATGACGGGTGGACGGGTCTCTAGATAAAGCTATGGCCATAGCCCTCAGAGTCAGGCTTAACCACAGCCCATGGAAAGAGGTTCAGCCACAGCCCATGGAGACAGGTTCAGCCATAGCCCTCAGAGTCAGGCTTAACCACAGCCCATGGAAAGAGGTTCAGCCACAGCCCATGGAGACAGGTTCAGACATAGCCCTCAGAGTCAGGCTTAACCACAGCCCATGGAAAGAGGTTCAGCCACAGCCCATGGAGACAGGTTCAGCCACAGCCCATGGAGACAGGTTCAGCCACAGCCCATGGAAAGAGGTTCAGCCACAGCCCTTGGAGACAGGGTCGGCCACTGCTCAATGCATCAACAACTGATGCTGCAAGGATGTTAACAGTGTGTGGAGCTGAAGGTGACAGTTGCAGGCTACAGTGCTGGACATCACTGGCATACCAATGAGGTCCTGCTGACCAGTGCGGCTGGCCAACAAACTCCTCACATGACAGATGGGGCCAGGCCATTATTTTAAATATACAAGCAACTTTATCAAAACTTTACGCAATGTACGCATACATAAATATGAAACGGATGACTAGTACTGCGGGTTTAAATTTAATGATAACCAATTCTTATAGATTTCAGTAGGTGACAAATTGTCTACATGTTCCTTGATTTTGTTATATAAAATTATAAGCTATTATGAAGGAATTTGGAGTCCATATTTTTGACATGCGAAAATAATGCAGTAGGTATGCTACTGCATTATTTTCGCAGGTAATGTTGTGCTTTATGCAGGTTGGCATAAATTGTGATTGATGTCAGTGGAAAATAAATGTTGGTGTGATCTTACCACTAAGGTAGGACTACAGAATGCATGAAGGACAGCAAATGGACAGACACTGGTTGCTGGTTGTGTTCCAGCATCACCTTCTCACGGCACCAGCTTCAACAATGCATTTCATTCCTTATTACCCGGTAGTTCAGTTTACTCCGATCTGATTTGCTTTACACATGAGTAACCTGATACAAATAATGAAATATACATGGCTAGTGAATGGGGCAAAACACCCCATGTCACCTGTTGGTTCTGTTTACACCAAACCCCCTGATGTTACCCCGAGCAACAGTCGTATCTTACCTGGTAGATGACTACCCGCCACAGTTACTGGCGGCATATGATAGAGGGACTCACAAATGATTTCTTGTTAATGTAAAATTACAAAGATGCAGCGATCTGACTCCCAAAGAAAACTAAAATATATCGGGAAATATTAATTACAGGAGACAAACACCAGATATGCTGCGGGCATCTGTCACAGATGACAGACCATGTGTATACATCTGGATATCTGAAGTCTTCCCATACATTCTGCCCCCCCCCTTCTATCCCCTAGTTTTCCACGAATTCAACAAAATCCATGAATAATGTATGGATGTGCACATCTAAACTCCCAAAGCATCATCCATAGGATTCTGTAGCCCACAACTTGCTCTTTTCAACATGCCTCTTTCCAAACTATGTTATGTGTTATCGTGATAAAAAAACAGTTTTTATCAGAACGTTTTAAATTATAATAACTATTTGAGCCCATGCATACATCTTACAAGATTAAATTGACATACAGCAAAATAACTTTAATTTCATCAGGTGCACAGTCACACAGTAAATTACAAATTAATGCTGACTTGATTAATATATCTCAAAAGATTACAAAAGAAATCAATATGCTGAACGTATTTCATTATTCATAAGTTAGGAATTGTTTTAATAATTATATCTTTCCATTCTACATGGACAACCCCATCACATGAAGGCCTTTAAAACGCACTCTGATGAATTTGGAAATAGAATCACAAAACAGGTTCAATTAATCAACAACCTACCTTTGAACATGAAAACAAAAACGTCATCTAAGGTCCTAGATACAATTTGAGACAACCCCTGCGTGATATAATTAGGCCAAAAGGTATCGATCTTGTGTTATGACAGATTTAGTAATACACACCACGAGGGCAAAGAAAAAACAACAGCCTAAATCACATTCCCACGTTAGACATGCCAGAATGGTTCTGATGTTAATCCCTTCAATCATGGGGGGGGGGGGTTTAGAAGGGTGTTAAGTCTAGTTGGCTTATGTCACAAGATCACCAGAAAGCTTTTACTAAACATACCCTAAATCGTGTCCAATATTCAGAGCTCTAACATGCCATATCTCAACCAACGAAACCCAAATGTCTGTCATCACAAAGATGTCTGCAACTTTCATATATTTGATTAAATAAATCTATAAATACCTGTTTTTAAATGAGATGAAGACAGCGTTTCACATTTCTTCTTGTCTGTTCTTTATTAGGAAGCGATGCAATCATTACATGTTTAATATTATATACTAAAATTGCAGTCTGTAATGAACAGGGGCCTTCTCATAATGCTCTCTGGCAGCAGTATATCTTGGATATCAAGGCCAATACTTTTTTCACTCTAAAATGTAGAGCTATAACAGCGGATGGTCGGCCTGCCTAGCCCAACACTTCATAATCAACATTTTGCATGTGGCCGATGCCAAGTTTTGGCTTTGTCAACAATGCTGTTTTATGCATGTGTACATGAATTACATTACTATTGCTGCATGATGTCTCATAAATTACACATTCCCACATTTACACTTGTCACTTAACAGTTCAGAGTGCCTTATGTTTATATTATAATTAAAGAAAAACGTTTTGAAAAAAATGTCAACAAAAACACATATCCAGGCGTGATGAGACCCAAGACCATAGTATTAATGCTGGTTCTTCATTACGAGAGCTCCTTCCACAATAATATTCTGTCCACAACTTCAAGTGTGGGGTTTGAACCCACCCAGAAAGGACATTATCATCACTGTAAGGAGCAGGTGACTTCCCATGTAGCCCTTGTGACAAAACATTGTTTATCCTACAAGGTCCACTAGAGACCCTGAATATATTCAATTCACAGTGGCCCACCGTGATTGATGGTCATGTGTACTATTTATTCCTCATGGGTGTCCATAATCATGCCATTACATCTTCCAGTCACGTACTCCTACACCTAAGTGGATCTATTCAACACGGCAGATGAAACTGGTCCTCCAACCTGACCCATCCACAGAACAAAGAACTCAAACCCGAGCAGGAAAACAACATCAGAAATATTGGCAATCTAGTTAATTTGCCCATCATAACCGTACTGATGAATGTCCAATTATTCTGTCAGTCACCATGAGTCATTATTTTTGAGTTACCAATCCAATTTTACTAAACACTGTTTAATTGATATATATGATGTTTATTTTATACACTCGTATGATATAATTTTTCTTTCAGATGATGCTTTTATATCCCATGCATCCTCAACTGCCACATTAAAAAAATTACACAAATACTCATACAAATAATTTTTCATATTCACCAGTAAAAATGCTGAAAACAGATCGCTAGACATCCTCAAATTAGGACAAGTTTGATGATATATAATTATTAACTCTGACAACTGAACAAGACCACACACACACGTATGCAGACAGGGTTATCAAGAGACAAACTACGGCCTATTAAAATACAGGCGCAGTACAAAGTGCAGTTTATTATCAACCGATGTGTGGGGCCTTTCTCCTGAACAATTCAACCTTTTTATCTCCATAATCAGTTACAAATATAACCTTAACTCACGCTACAATTGGAAAACTACATCCACATGTATTCAGAGATAAATGCATACTTACCCTTAGATCTCAACATCCAATTGTTCCCAGGCCAAAATAACTATTTACTCTGCATTCCAAGCAGTGGTTTATTTGTGATTACATAATATTTTGTGTTTGAACTTGTCCATTTATTGCCATGTAGTATTCACAGATATATCGCAACAGGGTTAGTTTCCTTAAATTTAACTGATGAATTTAACTGTTACACACCGTGTTACTACTGTGTGATATTTTGCACAGTGAACATGAGTGAAGTCAGATTTTTCCAAATGAAATATAGTTTTGTATCCCCCTTGTTAAAATTAGATCAGCTGACATGGAAAGGATCCATCTTCAGTAGCCCATTGCCCCATGCTAGGCTTTACCTTTATTACAACCCAACAGTGCCAACAACTGTTAGGAGTGCCAGCCAAGTATTCCCCTAAAGACTGCTCTCCAAGACAGACAGACAACAGTACTATTACAGTCTGGCTAAAGTACAGCGTGGACATTCAGCCCTGGACATTGTACATCAAACTGCCACCAAACAGTGCCAGTGACCACCACCAGCTACAACATGTTCCTACAATGAATACAACACCAGAGTCAAGATAATCTACTTGGACTGTGACCACGTGGTCCACCAGGAAACCAACCCCCTATAGAAGTGTAACATGGAAACCTTGCTGTGGTGTTGGCCGAGCCACACACAGCCACTCGTCCTAGTCACTCCTACTGCTGGCTGGCACTGATCATCAGCTGGCATTATGAGCTGCAGGGTGAGAGCTGCGGTGCCACTGCATGGCAATTTGTTGGTCAGATTGTCCGCAGCTGCCACCAATTGCTGTTCACTGGAGCAGCTTAGAAGTGACAAGAAGAGATCGCTGGTGCGTGTAGAGTGAGGCTCCACTTGCTCCGCCATCAACACGGCTCCAGCACTCACACATCAGGCAACAGTGCAGAGCTGTTTTGACCAATCAATCCAAATAATTGCTTGGCCAACACATCAAGTATGTGACAGAAACTTGCACAAGGAGATGTCAGTAAGCATCAAGAAACCAACCGAATGCTGCGAATACAAAATGCCAAACACTACTAAGTATTGTTCCAATACTGTCAATTGAAAAGGTGACAGTACTAACTGCAAAGTAGTATAATCTTGAGGCTTTGCAATGTGACACAAAGACATCCGATATCATTTGCAAGCTCAACACCAATGGAGAGAGTTTCCCTAGGTATTTGATACTCGCTCTTCAAACTAACCATTAAACTGCCAAACCACATACACTGTAGTGTAAGTTTGTATTACATACACTTTGCCGCAGCACATGATAACAGTGGAGAGACAAGCTTAAGTTATACACATGCCAGGTTACACACACAATAAATGACTTAACAGTGGATTTAAGCATACATAAAACACACACTCCGCAAACCTAACCAATTTACTTGTGCCGTTACATAAGTGATAAATTATCAAAGCCAAACAGTTATGAGGTCGTTAAGACAACAAAAACTACTGATAACTCTAACTCAACCAAACATTGCTTAATGTTAATGGGATATTTATTGATGGGACTTGATGCTGTTATATATTATAATTACGTTAACCTGCATTCACTGCAGACACCATAAACAACATTAACCAACTCTGAGAATGTAAACTGGATATGGGGTAACCAAGAAGGGCCAATAGCTGTGTGTGGCCATAGAATGAAAGGGAAAGGTGTTCTATTGAAAGTAGTATTATATACTGGAATGAGACGAAAACATAATATATCCAAGGAAAAACAGTAGTCATGCATGTATGTGTGCACTGTTTCTAACCACACATGTTTGTACGAGCACAAACACATATTGCTCACCTACACATTCTCACAGTGTTCTTTGTATAAATCTAATGGACTTCAGTGAGTCAGTAAATATTACACATATTAAATCTCATATGAGTAGAATGGGATTTCATATGGGCAGTTTGCACAAATTCACACTCAAACACATACCAATGGATACACATGCTTTGCGCACACACAGAAACCTAACCCATATCTCTCTCACAATTATCAGCACTGGACAAATTAGACGATGACAAGGGCCAATATTTGGTATGCAAGGCAATCATCCAGGCATCTTTATCTTTTCGCATTAACATAATGTGGATCTTTTTTCTCGCCATATCTGCAACTTTGTGTTTTGGGGCCTTTTTATGTTTTTCCAACTGCTCCATTTACAGATAAGCTGGTGCATTTGTCGGGCAGATAATCCCCGAGTGTTGACTTGAAGGTCTGGGTAGATTATCTTAGGATGGTATGGTTCACCCCATGAGAACTTTACAGTTTCACACCCTCCCCCAAGGCTCCAGTGGCCTATGGAGAGATTGGTGAGGATGTGTTGGCATCAGAGGCTTTTTGCCAGAGGAAATCATCACAATCCATAATCTCGACTTTGGAGCCTATCAAAATGTTATCTTTGCTGATGCAATTACTACAATAAATGCACAAAGAGAAAGAATTTACAAAAAAATTGTATTTGTTATATAAACTTAGTTGTTTGGTAAGAAAAGTGTGGCATGACTCAATGAGGTACAACGGCATGACAAAGCCTGAAACTTTGGCTCCAGTCTAGTCTCTAAGGTGTTTAGTTTCTAGTCAAGAGGAGAACTCAAATCAAACCAGAGGGCTGACCAACAGAACATCAAATACTAGGCCCAGAATACTGGTTATGGCCTCCAAAAATAACCCACCAATACCCTTAGTCTGGCAAAGAAGTCCAACAGTTAGCCAGCATGGAGGGCATCAGAAGGATAGGAAACAATGACGGTAGAAACCACCCAGAGACAATAGACCAGCCTCAGAAAAAGAGAGGACAGAGAGAAGTCATGTCTCCTCTGTGAGCACCTGTTGCCAAGTGGACGTCCAAGTGAAGTGAGACTTAAAAGTCTTTGACAACAGTGACATGTCACTTGTAACCAAGAACCATGTCACAGCATCTTGAACAGTGTCACAAGTTCCTCACAAAATGTGTGGCCAAAACCACAGTGCCACAAAGTGATGGGGTGTGAGTGGATATGGGGGTATTTAAGTGTTGCGTGGCATCAAAGGACCAGAGGTAACTATCTACCACACAGGGGTGGTTCGGTAACTTTGGGTAAAGACACTGTTTGACAAGACTGGACGAATCACGATGAACTGCCCACTTGATGACCATTACGCATCATGTCTGGCATACTCGAGAGCCACACACGCAATGGACTGGTCAACTAATGGCACAATTTTATGCATCTGATTGTGTTTTATTGTTTCCCGAACGCCATAAACAGTCTGCAGCCCTACATTACAGGCACGTAATTGCACAGGCTTAAGGCCGTGTTCTGGAGTATCCCCCAAAGGGTAATAGGGACCTCTTTTGCTTGCCGGGCAGGGCAGGGCACTCATGTGGGAAGCCACAGGTCTGATAGACCAGAGCACTGGTGGTCTTCCCAGAGACTATAATCTATATTACAGTATGATCCAAAATGTTTCTAAATAGGCAGCCTGGTTTATGAACACATCAAACACTCCATCTTCATTGCATTAACCGACTGCAATAACTTTGATCCCACGTAGACATATCACAGGATTAACACAAACTACTGTGATCAATTTGAATCCTGTTTCAGAGAAACTGCAATCGTGGTGTGCTGTGTTAGTAGTTTTATATAACTACTGCAACAATTTATCAATGTGCATGCATGACCACTAACGCCCACACCATTGCACACTATTTAGGAATAATTAAATCGTCCCCTCTCATCCCAGCATTGCGGGGGTCACACTGACATCAACCGACTGTACCCCACGAATGGTCATGGAAAGATGCAAATATCGGGGAATATCAGATAAGATTATTATATATGACAGAAGTTTATCAATGGAGGTAATGTCTCAAGAGAAGTGGTCAGTCGATAGATGTGGTCACACTACAGACATTTCTCAACAGTTCCTTCACTGAGAGGAGGTAGTTTCTCCAGAAATATAAATACTCTCACACACACACTAAGACGTGTCACAACACAGACAGTGTTTGGAGACTCAACCACCTGACTTAAGTACTCCCTACTGAGACATTCACATGAGCTAGTCTCAAAAACCCAAAGGATCTTTCTGAGTATAAAAGAAGTGCATGCTAAATTTTCAAAACGTAAGCAAAACTTCAATTTGAAACACCACTACTTAATTTACTGGCACCTGTCACACATTGTAACATTCTGTTTTGAAGCTGGGTCACTTCCATTTTTCTGACTAAAATGAACGTCCTTATAATAATTATCTAATGGAACAGGCACCTCGCTTTAATTTAAAGTACTAAATAGAAAAAGGGCAGAAGCATTCCATACAGTAGATTGAACCAGAACGAGAGTTTGAGTTTATCTGCAGCTGAAGTGTTTTGTGAGTGCTCCAGTGGGAGCCCCAGCCGCTAGCTGTGCCACTGGGCTAGGTAACTTCTCACACGTGAGTGGTTATTTCTCAGCGTATGACTTACAGTACCTGGCTGTCCGTACCTGTCACCCTGCCCTGTGTAGTACTGGTGTGAACACCTCCAGGGCTAGGCCAGGGTGTCATTCTCAGACCTGCTGGTCTGTGATATACATGGCTAAGTGACCCTTTTGTCAGGTAACCCATACTGACATTTGTTACCATGTCATGCTGTATAAAACGGTAGACAACTATTGTAATTTTTTTTACAGAATCCAGCCAAACAATTTTCACAGTTTACCCAATCACTACTCTAAACATTTACAAAAAACCTAGCACGTTTAAATTTTTGCAAAATTGTGTTTGAGACATGCAAAAATCAAACTGACGGTGGATCTTTCAATGTTGATTTTAGTGAAAGTTAGACTAGTGGAAAGCAATTTTCATTGTATAACACTTTAGAATGTCTCGATAGTGCAGCAGCTGACATTTGGCAAGCTGGTGGATGAACACACCAAGGCAGCTTTGATGTACCCCCCTGCCCGCTATCCCCGCTACTTACCATGATTGGTAGTGCATTTATCTATCACATTTGTGAGCTATTCTGTCACAGATGATGCAGACAGAGAGTTATAACCATATTACCAACCAGAATGTAGAGTTGCCACGACAACGATGCACCCACTGGACCAAGAGTTCCAGGGCAGGGATTAAACTATTACTAAAGATGCAAACACTCGAAAACTGGTGTGACATCTTTATCAAGGAATAAAACTAATTTAAGTTACTTTTTTAAAAGTTAGTGAAAATGACAATATTGCTCTCAGATTGTGAAACTATATTGCAGTGCTGATTTTTTTTTTTTAACCACATGTGATACCTGAGGCATGAATTTTGTATTTTTTTCATTACTACCTTAGAAGTGTATTCACTCAGAAGTCTCACTATTACTAATGATAAATACATATAACCATTATGTCAGTATTTCTAATAATATTATTATAAGTTTTTTTAACATTTTAAAACAAACCAATCTTGTAGTAGTAAGAACTTTGTATTTAAAAAGGTTTGACTGTCCACTGAAAGTGAAGAAAGCAAAACATTACCTATGATAAAGAGAAGTTACAGACCTTTTGATACAGTTTTAATGTATTGGTGATATGCAAGATACATGTAGGTATACACTGAATCATCATATGGATGTTTCATCAATCATAAGTCACAACAGAAATGTTATTTGTTTACTCTAGCCACAAAGAGAACCTGCCAAGATCCAGGACACAGACGGTGAAACGGTGACACTCAATTAGTCAGTAGTACAGTCAAGTAAATCACACGGTGCCCTGATCCTATCCGTGTCACCAAGTAGACGCTAGTATGACGGGGAGACCTGGACGTCAGAGGAGATGGGAGATAGTAAATTAATGATCAGCACTGGACTTGGCCCTGCACAACTGCACCTGTGTCTCACAAGGACCTTTGAAGAAAACAAAGCATACGGCTACATTCACACTGTATTAGTCCATTTCAGATGGTCTCCCTCTAGACATTATCCGTATCAATTAACGAACAGTAAGTAACAACTGAATGTGTCACTTGTAGGGACTGTGCAGCTTTGATCTGATCAAAGACGTTAAGTTAAGACATTTTTATATCAGACTGATACATATTTACAGATATTTTAAGACAAATATTCCAACACTTCAAACCCTTCTCAGTCACAAATTTAATTAAAGTTACTTTAAACATCCTCTACGATGCATTTATTTATGTTATAAAATGTAATAATTTCAACGTAGATAATATCATACAAGTACACAATCTATTCCACCTTTGTTGAAATGGAGCCTAAGCTTAGTTCCAATGGTGAAATGTAAGAACCTATTAACTTGCACTCAACATGCTGACTGAAAGAGTGATGTACCAGTGGGAACTACAATACAGTATGAGACATCTAAGACATACACATTGATAAAACTATAAATTATAAATCACAAGTATATCCACACAAAGAATTACACATTCATGCCTTAGCTTTCAATCAAGTTCTTTATTATTAACTGCCACCAACATACATTACACATCTGGTATTGAATTTCCATTAGTTTTCATAAAATATTATGATAGAATTTGCCCAATAACCCCCCTCCAATCACACAAAATGATATCTAGAATGGCTGTATTATCATGTTGATGTCAGGAATACACTGTCCATGTTCAGTGGTGTCCACTATCCACCATTCAGGAGTGGTCACTCTGAGTCCATAACTAGGTCAACAAGTCATACTGCAATGTCAACATCAATAGAACCCTGTACAATGTTAGATACCCCAACCCTGCAACCCCACGGCATCTCATCTCCCATGACCATGGTGTTGTGACAGCACCTTTCTGTCACGCAGGTGACAGCCACTGGCTGGAGGTGCTCCTGATAAGGCAGGACCAGATCGAGATAAGTCTGATGGGAAAGTGCAATGGACAGGCAGATACACGTGTATTGTCGCTGGAACAAAGCCCACCACAGCGATAGCATCGGCGGTGTCTTTGTATTTCACCAGGTATCCTGTTAGACCGTTGTTATCGCGTAAATACGGTAAAAACCTGTTTCTCTGAAGACCTCCCCTGCATAGTTATCTTAATATTATTACCACCGCATCATCTGATATGTGCTATTTTCAATAATGCATCAAGTCTGTCTTGTCTGTGTGTAATTATTTTCATGACTGCTGCTACTGTAGCTGCTACCGCTACTGTAGCTGCTACTGTAGCTGCTGTAGCTTGCTTCTACAGCTGTCACTGTTAACAGTCGTGCTATGAGCTGCGGACACATTACACACTGCCATTACCATCACACATATATAAACATAAAACGAAGAAGGCCCTACATCAATAATAAATAACATCTACAACGCGAATACACACGCACGCTGAAGTCACACGAGAGCGCCACCTGGTGTGCTGGTAGTCTAACTCCACTTACATGATTCGACCAGAATGCCTGGGTGGAATGGACTGATAGGTCCGTTAGTTGAATCACACAGATGGGAAGTGTGGTAGATTATTTCATTGTCCAGCAGGTAATGGTCACCTGTAATGGTCACTACTGTCCTGCATCACTGCCCTGCTCAGATCAAACTGCAGTTAATATACCATGCCATCAATCTAGCACAACCATGGAGGAATAAACACAAGTATATTTATGACAATTCTATCAGCCGTAGAACCTTTGACAGTTCTCAAACCACAGAACCGACAAGATAAACCTGTTTTTTCTGGAACTGGTTTTACGGCAACAGGGGATGCTGATGCAGAAATAATGTCTTGCAACACAGATAAACACTCCACACAAATGCAGCGAATTAACGACACATCTACAGTGTATCCTGGTGCATTTCAAATGTTGTGCAGGCAGGCAGAGACACTGTTGTACCCAGCATGTCAATTTTTTGAGAGACAGACAGAAATAGAGACAGAGAGAGAAACATACATAAAAATTATTTATGATATTTTACTGTAATTTTATTCCTGTGAAATTATACGAGATACCACACTTTCAGGATCATCAGGGACCAGAGGCCATTTCACTTATGTTGTTAAGAGCTCTCAAACCCAATGTTGCACTTTAAAATCAGTTTTGATCCTTAACAGTGATTGTAAATATCTGAAAACTATCAACACTTTGATGCACTAACGGAACATTGTCACTGGTGTGTCATAGAAATAATGTCCTCGGTAATATGGCAATAGATATTTCCATTTTGAAAAAGTCATTTATTTTAACATTGGATTTACATTAAGGATGAATCTTCCTTAAGAGCCCTTTATCTTAGTGAACAGGTCTCAAGATCACCAAACGTCCACTACGAAGCAATGCCCCCTACCACAAACTATGACATCACAGAAACACTACAGGAAATTTGCTTCCACATCCAATCAACAAACACGAATGGGCACGTCGAACAGCGAAGTTTATGGACCAGCCACCGTTCAACCGGCACTTTGTAGACAGAGGTGTACCATAACCGTATCACGTCAGCCAAATAAATAGGGAGTCAAAAGGCCAGATAAAATGCACTGGTCAATAAGCCATTTATATACTTGCACCAGGCAGGCTAGGCTATACCATGCAAGTGCCACACCGCTACTAGGGTCAAAGACAAATTATACTGCAACTCATATACTATAGTGCAGGTAAATGCTAGTGCAGGTAAACTCGTAAGATCTTACCCCTGGAAATCATAAGCTGGTTTACCTCAATTAAGGGTCCAAAGGGACACCACCTTATGTTGCAATCTACCAATGTAAACAGGTATTTAATCAGTACATATGCTGTAAATAGAAACATGACTGGTTTCTGAACTAAACGCAAAATGACAAATACATTTACCTGAATTTTCCTTACCTAAATACCAAAAATATTAATTATAAATAAAGATAACCAGTCATCTCCAACCTAATTAGTAACTACTGATTCCAAAGGTTCATAGAATATTGCCACTCTTACATTTTTGTGTTCAGCCTAAAGAATGGACTTCACCTCCAAGTTTATTAGCACCTACGATTGAATATAAAAGACCATTAAATAAGACATGGTGAAAAAGTACTTACAAAAACAACACATAATTTGTCTGTTAAAAAAAGCCAGAACGCAAAAAATGCTGTGTAGCTATGAATGCCTATGATAGTAATAATATGTCATTACACATGGCAGATCAACATTCAAAGATTAACAACATCACAACACAATTAACAAACAATAAGGAAAGGTGACGGTGTGTGTCCAGTACACGCAGCATTTACTCGACACCAAACTAGAGTGTGAGACAATATTCTCGGAGTATTAGCCGTGCGTAATCGTGTTAATAACGTGTCCCGCAACAATAAGTGTTCTAGATAAATACCGGCAATGGCAGTAGCCTTCTTTTGAGAATAATAACAAACAGCACTGTATGACGATATGTAGTACTCGATCCATTTGCTTCTATTGAACCAATCTGGCAGCCACACAAGTTCATTGTTTCGTGTCTCAATACGACCACCGAACCAGCTCACTACAAAGTGTTAGTCACAGACAAAGGGTTAAGGTGGGCCAACTTGGCCACATCTGAAGGATCGTATTTTCATGTGGATGTTTTCATGTGGACATAATAAAAGATCTACATACCATGGTGAGTGCAGAGTAGCATAAAACAGGTTTCACTAACATGCATAGTGACACTGCAGGAACTCACACAGGCTGGAGTGTCTCCCTTTGGAGTATGCACATTGCACAGCAGATTCTCTCCGCCCAGTTTATTGTCTAGGACAAGTTTGTTACGGACAAGGACACTTCTCTCTTTATGGAAGGTGTCTACGTTTCACTGTAAATAATGATAAAACCTGAATTGTGCACACTGAAAATGGCAACTGTCCAAACTTTAAAGTATGGTGATGTCATAATGACACTGCTAAAAATGGTATATTCTAAACCCAATCTCATTGTTATTGTTATGATCTCAATGTATGAGAAGTATGCACGTCCCCATAATTCCTTTCAGAAATGACTGAAGCCAATTGATTGATGTACTCTGCCACTACTTTCTGTATGATATTTTCTCCTGTCCAATCTTTTCCCTCTGACAACATTTCATCCTTCATTTTCTCACATCCCTGCTAATGTAGTCTTCTCATCTTAATTATGGTGGTCCCCTTTTACCCAGCATATGTTTCACCACAGCAACTATCTTTACTCAGGTAAATAGCAAATATTATTTAATCTACATAAATTGTCAGCATGTACAGTGATACATAATTCATACACCTTGGTTACGTAATACAAAAAGTTCTCTGGATAAATGAATCGTGCACAAAATTCTGAAATGATGACCACCAGTCTGAAATGATGACTATATTATGATTAGGCTGTGTATTAATGAGACGCCAGTGCAGGAGTGGCTGAGGCACAAGACTCTCCTTGATACACTACTTCCTGTCAGACCTGAGAGTCTCACTCACAGAATCCATCTCCTCAGCACAGGAAGGAAGCCTTAATTAGCCGCTCCATTAGCAAAGGATGTTGGACTACAACTCAGGACATGCTTATCTTTGCCAGGTTCGATCAATATTTCTCTGACTGCACAAGTTATCTATGAGTTCACGCAAATCAGAGAAGAAACACCAAGCGTTTCTGTACCGCAATCTGCAACCTCCCCACATGTTGAAGTCTTACAGATATTGGCATATGAAACAATGGTTTAAAGCTATACTGAGTACTACTGACTTATGAAGGTCTCAAAGGTATACTGACATGTAAAGTCTCAAATCTACACTGCCACCTGATGTCTGAAAAGCTCTTTTTACATTTGTGTATATTGTGTCATAGTTCTTGATGGTTTAAAGATGAGTTTATTGACCTTTATGCGCATGACAAAACAAATGTGATAATTCATAAAGCAACGTCCCACGAGTCATGAATGCATCTATATTTTAGTTTCAGAAATAAATGTAAGGGCTTGTAGAGAATTTTAGCAGTAAAACCACTGTTTTAACACCGGAAGGATTCTAGTGATGTCAATATCTGCAAGACATTCAACTGCCACAAAATTCACAAATATAGTGTATATGGAAGAGTGCTCTAAAAGTATGAATATTCATAGAACTTTAGATAAATATTGCCTGTTCCTGCACCGACATCCGCTGCACATAATGGTACATACAGGTCAAACAAACTTATAACATCATTGTACATACGTGGATTGCAGTGTGGGCATACTAACAAACAAGTATATGAACAGGTGATAAAACAAAACTGACAAATATCTCATAAGGTTCTAAATAATCTCTAACTGCTGGACTCAGAATTATAGGGAATGGCTTCCTTGTCCATTTCCCATATTATGCGTTGTGGGGAAACCTTATTAGATGTCGACATGAGGAAGACTGAGTTTGTCGCCTGAGCACATGATTAGAGGACCACTGGTGGCACTCAGTGCTATCAGGCCGCCTGAGTGCCACTGTCAATCCATCAGGTTCGCAGCAGCAGCATGTAACATGGACTGTGTCAGCCTCTCTGTTGCCAACTCTGCTCATGTCAAGCTAAATTGCATTCACGGTTTGGTGCCCTGTGTAACACTACTATGAAATATGTCCACGGCAATGGCCACATTGTCAAGGCTGATGTGTGTCAACATGTATGTTGTTGATGTAGCCATAATATTCCACAAGATTGGGTGGTTGACCTGCTATATATATGGGAATAAAATTAATGTTTCGGGGCCAATGTGATGGCTGTGGAGCTTTTGTGGACATACCCGGTACTGATAAAAAAATACACAGCAGTAGATGCTGGGGAAACTTCACTTTTTCTAAAAAATATGTGCAAATTTACATTTTTCTCATTTGTTACAGTTTTGCAATTACACGTCAAAGTCTTCAATTGTAATTAATTTATTTCCTCATCAAGTACACAAGTGTATTTGCAACATTAACACTAATTACAATTTATTATGGTATTTCTCAAATTGCAATTACCATGTCTAGTATATTTTCACAAAACAATTCAGTAAACTTCTTGAATAAGCAGTTGGTGCCACATTACACATCTGTAACAGAAACTATATGAAGAAGTGCGACTGTATCAGAGACAAGATCTTATCTTTTTTAACTGAAAAATTATATAATTAATTGTAATTAATTTTATTGTGTCAATAAATTGCGACCTGGTTGACATTATGCAAAAGGAGCACCATTTATGTGACCCTGGATACTTAGACAAGCAGCCGAACACACGTGCTAGATCACAGGATTCACCACTCAACTGCAAATTATGTTGTTTATATTAATCACTCACTGAAATACACACATATGATCCAGGCCTGAGTACAATAACCAACCTTGCACGTCACTTTGTGGTCAGCTCTTTCTGATTGCTGTAAACAAGTTGTAAACAAACTTCACTAAGTGAGCCATTTTAGACAACTGGCTACTACTGTCAGTCGTTTTTATTTGTTTACTAGTACATGTATGTGAGTCATATGTAATGGTTTCTGTCTACAGCCAACTACACCTGCATGTTCACTAAATTACAACCATTTCCACAGTCCACACTGGTACAGACCTATCTCGCACCAAGATGGATCTCAAATTGTATATATACACATACAGACACCTATAAATGTCAATGCGTTACTATTAATTGCCTACCCATGTGTTGTACACCATTACAGTTATTTGACCATTATTAGTTATTTGCGCACTATCAGTTATTTCACTAATATTGCAGTTATTCAATAATCACACATTTTGAAAACAAAGTTAAAGTTTCAGTGACTCAAAATCAATTAACTGTTCTTAAACACAGATACTTAGCAATGATTTATTTCGCTGTACATAGTTTGTAAGTTAAACCTTCTATACCTGATACTTTTGCTTCACTTCTTTATTGACATTCTTTGCGAGTTTCTGTGGGTAAATAAAATGCATCACTGCTTCACAGTTCACACCAACACACACAGTTAGCAATGTCTTTAGCATTCATGATCGTTTATTAATGAAATATCATGGACCACGCCTGTGAGTATTATCACCAATTAATGCGTTCTGGATTTGGTCTGTTGATACAGACTGCCATAGCATGTAATCATGTGCTTCAAAGGTCGCATTTAAAAAAAAAATGGAATTATTATTGTATATTATTGTTGAAGTTCAAAAAAATAAACGAGTAGTTAATTGCAGGACACCTGTATATTAAAATATGTAATTGTAGCTGATTTATTTATTTATCTTTATGTTGCTGGCAATGATATATAAGGCAAACATATTATACACAATATAACTAAGCTACTTATTTTTTTATTCCACTGTTGACGTACAATACATAGCCTAGTTTCCACTCAGTGAGTCGGTGTCGAAAATGGTCATTCAGTAAGGCAGTGACCATGAACAAACAAATCAAGTTATCTTCCAACTGTTACCCTGAACTCATGCAGAATGACAGGAAACATGAACCTCTTTATATAATCAATAAGTGTATAACAGCCCTCACCTAGCAGCAGAACAAAAATACAAGTTTTCCTAACATAACAAAAAGAACTCATACGCCTCAGCAAAACCTGTTTCCCTGACTCATGTATCATTAGCAACGCCTGAAATGCTGTTGTATGCATCCACATGCTGTCTCTTCCAGCAATTTCACACATCTACAATTCATGAAGGGTCTCTCTTTGTCCCCAGTAGATAGTCACCCATCTCAGTGTCACTGTCAACACTGCTAGGCCACACAAATAATAACTATGCTGCTGCCCCAACTGCAGACCTACATCCTGGTTAACTGATTGGCCACCACGCACCATGTGACTGTCATGGCTGCTTAGGAAAGTAGAGCATGCAAAATGTTGCATATATTATATTTAAAAAGCAAGAAAGAACTTGTAAATGTTTACCAATAAAGTATGTTTATTATTATCACTGAGACAGTATTGCACTAAACACATTGTGGAATAAAACTGCACAAAAAATATGACAATTCTAGTGAGTTGCATGACATTTTAACATAAACGTTAAGTGAAATTATATAAAAAACAAAATCACTTTGATACAACTGTTGAACATACAAGATTGTGATAACAGATGTACGCACACAAAGGCTTCCACAATTTATATGAAATAGCAACATGAATGAGCAATGCTAGAGTTAGATAGCAACTTGGCAGACAATCCCAAGTTATAAAAAGACCTTGTTCACGACCACAAGCTGAAGCACGTGGCAGCTGAGCTGTTAGTGGCCTACAGATAGCTGGGTAGCCAGGGTAGGTGAGCCAGTCATTCATGACATATGAGATGTCACTGATAAACCACTACCATGGACGAAAATGTGTCCCTAGACAAGATTCAAGAATTGTTGTGGACAGGAAGGAATTTCTCATGAGTCATGACTTATAAAAATCACAACAGAAAGATAAGTCATAAATATACAAATATACTAAAAACACAACTGAATATCATGACATGACATTTTTAAAGATAGCTCATATAATAATAAATACAAGAAATAGGCTAAAGTTTGTCTCTCAAAACAGCTATCAAAAATTCCAGATGTTCTCATGAATGATAATGTTCTTGAAAGACATACTTTCACACACACCAAAGATGTTTGCAGAATACAGTGTACAAAGCTCTGGTCATGGTCCTAGCTACTAGTAGCTCGCACTGGTCTTTTTCAGTACTATGGTTCAGAATGGTTTCACAATGCAAACAATCCTCCTTGAAAATCAACTTTAAAAAATAAATGGTCCCTAGCAAACCTATCAAGTCTCTACTCTTTACATAAAAAAAACTCCATAGTTCCTAACAACACATGCCTACCAATTTAGATATTTCTTAGTTACTGGCCTCGAAAGACAAACGACTGGCCTACTTCCTAGGCGCATCGCAGAGCCAATAAATTTGGACAGAGCATCTACAGTCTAATGATGTGCCCCTCCAAGATGAATTCTGGCAGTTATATTAATTTTTTATTCATTCCTATCAGTAAACTTTATGGCAACTCAATCACGTTACCGTATACACACTGGTCATTAATTTCAAGGAAACTACATTTCGGGAGCAATGCCACAGACTTGACGGGCCAAACATGTACTGGAACACACGGTCAGCAAAACAGTCTGAACAGGTCAGTGCACAGGAAGAAGGCAAGCATTGCATAGTTAACAGGACTGTCAATACAATGGTTGCACTCTGCATCATGCTGTCATGTACTTATATCAAATGATCATAAAACTGACATATTAACCAATACACAAGGATAAAGTTCAGAAATAATAACCAGAAATTTATTATGATTTACGGCAATGATTTCATGGAAATATCAATGTCCCAGAATAAAAAAATTATTAGTTCAGTTCAGGTGTTACATCAGAATATATATTACTAAACCTTTGGTGACTGGACTGGTTTCTCTTTCTGCTGTAGCTTATTCTTTGTCACATATTAAATGTTACTATCTAGTTGAGCTGGGTGTATTCACACCATTTAAAATCAGAGAGGTTACTGAGACAGCATTTCATTTCCCCTTGTATAAACACCATGTAAAAGCCCCAAATGCTTTTAGCATCTCTCCAAATGAAAACAAAGTAGGGTGAATAAAATCGCTCAGATGCTGAGCAATCAGAGAATATGGCAGGCGTAGTGAAATTGAACCTCCCTCAGCTTGATCAGTCAGCAACCTAACCACATCACCATTGCTCTCTTTACACAGACAATACTGCCTTATCTTCCTTAATTCCCTTCGTAACATTGTTGAGCCTACACGCAAGTAACAAAATGCACTGAAACTGACACACTACTAATGGTGGAACTATGATGGCGTGGGCCCGATAACACAGGGTGCCGTTTTCTACACGCATCCAAGTTATATCAACTTATATGCCTGTCCACCCTCAAGAAAATTTAGCCAAGAATCTAGTCACTAAATACAACCAGAGTGGCTGATGGATATTATACATGGCATTCCTAGTGTTGTTTGCTTACATTTTCATGAAATTAACATCCAATGGAGGTTTTCCTAGTTCCTACTGTCACTTTCAGGATTACTTGGAACCAATAAGTGTGGAATGGCACTTGTATCCATCCAGTAATAAATCATGTATTACAATATTGGAATAAATGTCATAACAACTGGAGTGAACCAAGTCACTTACTTTAACTAGGTCAACAGATAAATCTCCCTAGCAACAATGCCAATAAGTAGGTTAGTATGAGTCGGTATCACCATAGCAACGAGACCATGCCACCGATGCCAGTAAGCTAAAATACAAAATGTCAACAAATACTGTAATGGCGTAATCAAAGATGTTATTCGTGTTCTACTTCTATACACTGTTTTGTGTTATAGAAACAAAGCTCCTTTGAAATGTGAATTGCTTTCTTCAAATATGTGGTGTGTGAATGAGAGACTGAAAAGAAGCATGAGCATTTGAGTTAAATGCATCTCCACTATTTAAATAAACCACAACATACTTATATGCAATTCATTGAGATATCTTATTTTGATCTGGGTAATTTGCTAAAAGCCTGGACAGCCATCCATGTCATCGTGGTTTTCATGGCGTTAAATATGAGCCCTAGCTCAACGACTTGACTGAATCCAAAATAACACATCAAAGGATAATGTTGCCATAGCTGATACTGATTCAATGTTGCTTACTTAAAAATTATTGTAAAACAAGACAAGCACAAAATATTTAAATGAAGAAGGAATTTTTACAAATTGTTGATCTGTTGATGTGCTCTGACAAGTAAAACCAGACATTTATATATTTTTCATTTAGCATGTCCATCATCAATGTTGCATGTCATTGTCACCTATGAAACATTACGATGTAGAACTTTATATTTATACAAAATTGTTAAGAAATATCCGGTCACTGATCCAGTTGTTGACAATTCAAGTTGCTGTTATTAGTGTCACATAGAAAACACTAATCAGCACAATCACTCAGTAATGCTAATGTCAGCCATAACTAGTAAGGTACTAGGACATTAACAACATCTGTATATGTCATTTGAAAACAATGTCAACTGGTGCAATCCTAGATCGATACATGCCAACAGGGTTTCTGTACAAATCCGAAAGAACCAAAAATGAGTATCTGCTCAAAGTAATGATGCATCCGAAATAATGGAACTTAACATAGCAAATATAATAACAACTTGCAGCAAATAATACATCTTATTGTCACAGCTATGCATATACAAACTATGAATGATTAGTTCTAAGAGAAATAAACAATCTGATGAAATTACAAATAACTACTATTTTATCAAATGATCAGACACAAAAATTAACATGTGGCACAGCTGAGTGCCATTTGACGTAGATGAACAGCACTGACAAAAGGCCTCTATATTATCTGACAACTGTCAGTGTCACTATATCCAGACATGAATGACTTGTTCGACGGTCGAAGACCTGTCACGTAGGCGACTAGAATGTTGCTATTTTCTCGCTCGTTAATGCGGTCACTGTGGCTGAAATAGGTAAGTACATTCACAAACTGATACATACACATATAAAAACTTGGCTACAATGTTTCAACGAGCCTTACTCGTGTTCGTCTGAAGGAAGGGCGATCGGCCATCTTGAAATAGGATCCGAAATCCACCCAAACCATGCACAAAATCACTATAATTTTAACAAGAATGCAACTAGTGACGATACATTTGATTAACAACTAACGACCATTTAATTTTCTAGGTGGGGTCTGTCAGGATTTTTCATTTCACACATATTCTGTGTATATTTTTATACATTTACTACATGGGCTCAATGATGGTGGAGCGCCTTTCTTCTCGAAATGGGCACTGTTCCAAGAGTACTATACCTTTGAAACAGGGCGAACTGGGGCTGTTTCTATCGGGCGAAGCTCGATTATCTGGCGACCGTCTCGTCTTTCTGTGACTGTCAGTGATTGCCCTTTGTGGTGTGGGGGATGAGGTTGGGCCGCTACAAGACTTTGCTGTCGCCGGGTTGCCTTTTAGCCCAAACGTAAGCGTAGCCTTCATCGGTCCCTGTTTTGTCGATGGGGACGCTATTCGGCGCATCCTACTGGAAGACTGGCTAGCCATTTTTGGGAACTTGGTCGGTTCCACGCCAACAGCAGTCTTTCCTATGCTTAACTGTTCAGTTTCATTAAAATAGTTCCACTCCTTGCGTGCGAACTTCGCTTTTCTGACCGCTCTCCCGAAGCCTACACCGGCTTCCAGCTTCTACTCCGGCAACTCAACAAGGGCTTGGTAAAAATTTCTCTCCACAACACACGTATGCGCACGTGACCCGCGTGACAGTAGCCGATTGGCCAGATTCCGGCAGATCGCTCGGAAATGGCCAAGCACGTGTAGTTGGGAATCCCTTTCCCTTGACGTCACGCTGTTGTAAATTATTTGATTGGTCAGTTATGTTTACTCCGCGAGCGCACCAGCGAGACAAATTACTGTATAAATTCGTTTATACACAGCCTACAAACATCGGAATAAAGTTGTTCACGTAGTACGGAGTACGAAACATAGGAACACTGTTCAACTATGCATAAGTCCACTAGCGTAATACAGTAACATCTACCATTCAATGAACTAACAACCGGCGGCCGACTTTGGCACGGTGCCAACTATTCCGACTGCCCCACACAAATGCGTGTAAATAGTGTTTTGGCATTGTGCCAATTCCGGTCTTCCCACGCGTTTATTTCTTGTATATTTGAATTGTATAATTTTCCTTAACAGCAAAAAGCCTAATAAAAACGATTCTCGTAAGATCCACACACTTATAAGTTACTAGTAAATAATAATTGCAAGTTAAAATAATACATAAAATATAATTTTCATTCTTAATTTTAAGATTGGAATAATATTTTACTTTTCCAAACGTTGGGATCGTGTTTTCTTATACGTTTTATTACGTGAGGAATAATGTAAACTGTGAGGCCTAAGTAAAATTGAAAGGCCTAAAATTCACGAGGTGTAGTGACAATACAGTCGCTTCGCTCATTGCGCAGATCCAGCGTAAGCTAGTGGCGCCACCATGTACCATCGGGAACAGTTATTAATCGTCGCAGACTTGATATTGTAGTCTATCATAATATTAATATTTCTTACGTGTGTGAAGTCCATTGACAGTGACGTATTTAAACATTTTATATGTATGAATAAAAAAAAACAATTGTTGAAGGTGATTGATAAGCCGTGTACGGCTCTCTGACGTCTTTGTGAGACGCGGAGTGTGCAGATTGTCGGTTTTTTTATTTTTTTTTGTTTTATTATTTGTATTCAGTATTATCCGTCCTGTTAGTGAGCCCTCTGGATCTGGACCAGTTGGAGTTGGAATAAATACAATACACAAATGCACACAAAAACATTAACGATGCTGTGCGCATGTGTGCGTGTGCACGTGCGTGCGAGTGCGTCCTCGCGTCTGGACGTGCATCCGTGCGTATGGCCTAAGCCTATACGGACACCTACTTCCATTATAGATGGACGTATAAGCCGGTTGCTGCTGTCAGATTGTTTTACAGAAGGTGATAATTTATTGTTTTAAATGTGTGTCCGAATAGCAGTTGTTGTTGATGTTCCAATATTCACAGCGATGTGTCTAACGCTGGGCGTAGTGGAGCATGTTGTATTTAATCAAATAAACGCAAAAGCATATTTTTAAGTGGTAGAGAAAGAAAATAGTATAGCTAGTCATAAAATGTCATCGACACGCACGTTCAACCTCAGTTTTAGTTTCACCACCACGACTACATGTAGCCCTATCCGAACACTTAATGTCATAACTTGACGACCGCGATCCAGTCTTTTGCTTTCCAGAATTTGGATCGAGTCATTCCCTGAGTTCCGGAACTTGATTTAAGGAATCGAAGATCATTCACATTTCAATAAAAAAGATGTAAACTGTATTAAGATAATGTTAATCAAAAGATGTTTTGTCTTGTTGGCATTGCAGTGAAATCCTCCGAACTCGGAAGCCTCTTTCATGCGGTGTAGAAGCTATTTTGCAATTATGTGAACTAGCTGTTGCCTTGCAAAAGTCATATATTTAAAACATATATTTGTATCTATGATATACCTAATGGATATCCAATAGGCCCGTTTTATTTTGTTTTTATTCTGGCACACAGAAGTCCTGGTGCGACAACGACATTCATTCTGGAGAGGGGTTTGTGACTCGCCGGAGCTTCAACACGTACCACTCGGCCGCCGCTCGCTCGCGGTGGATCATGACATTGGAAAGGTATTACAGACCCTACGTAAGTTCTTACATAGCGCAGTGTCCTATCTTCAGGATTGCTCAAAGCGCTTTATACCCTGGCAGACCTGTTCACTCGATCACCTCGGCTTCTCTATGAAGAAGTAGGCCTAGTGGGGACGGGGAACCCCTGTTCCCGTGTCTATGACCAAATGGCAAATGGTTGCCAAGCCGCATTGAATTCACAGTGTGTTTCCACTGTGTTTCATTGATGAAGCAATGTCACCAAATGGGTGATGAATAATAACGGACCAGCGTGTGTCGCTACAGTGCCTTGGATGTATTTGGAACACAGCTGTTGCCACGTCTCCCTTATTTCCATCTATAGATCGCAAGTATCGACAGAGTAACTTAAGTCACAACCGTCTTCTGTAACTGCCTCTATTCCGCCTCTTCGTCTTCTTTGACCTTTCTCTTCATCTGGATTATGGGGATCGTTTGAATGGCTGGTGATTTCCTTTCTGCAAGCCACCATGTCTGTCCTCTCCTCCTTCTTCTCGGTATCTCTGCATTTAACACTCTTCTCACTATGCGCTTCTCTTCCCGTGCCCTCTTCTCTTCATACGTAAGCTATTTCTGTAGTTCTGTCTCTTTCCCTCTCCTTCACCCTTTCTGTCTCTCTGTCCCCCTCTCTCCCTCTTCCTCCTTGCAATGGTTGTCCTCTACATCTGTGTTCCGTATGTCCTTCGGTATTTCCAGGGGATGCGCATTGGAATTTTAATTGGTAATATCCATGTGTATGAGATAAGATAAGATAGTCTACAGTTGAAGAAATGGATGTGTGTGTGTGTGTGTGTGTGTGTGTGTGTGTGTGTGTGTGCGTGCGTGCATTGTGTGTGTTGTGTGTGTGTGGTGTGTGTGTGTTGTGTGTGTGTGTGTGTGCGTGCGTTCGTGCGTTCGTGCGTGCGTGCGTGCATGGGGGGAGGTGACAGGCGAAGTGAGCAATGTATTTCATACCTAACTATACTGGAGTTTGGTAATTCTGTCTCAAAGTTGGAGCCTGTGTTCTGTATCGCTGTTGCGCGGCTCCGGTTTAAAACCAAATGATTGACAGTTGAACACAATGACGCGCCGAGTCATAACGTAGCATGTAACAATAGTTTTGGTCATCATTCAACGTATGGTATTATCCACTTCTGCAGTAAATATTGGTTTTAATGGTAGCTGTCGACTCTCCTTCATTAACCCACACACCATATGTTACGCAACTGGCGCACATATATCTATAAACTGCCGCAGAAATCAGGTTATCGGCTCAACTCAAGCGTATTGCTGCAAAACCATGCATATACATTATCGTATATTGACTGTAGAATTCGGCGCGTGAACTTATTGTCTAAGTGCATTATATATGTATGCAGACTAGTCTAACTCACAAAGCTGACCACGATTGCTTATTTTCATGCGTTTATATACACAAAATAGGTAAGTAAACAGGGAGTTAAAATAATTATGATCGCAACATAGACATAGTCTTGTAACGTACGTAAGATGAACGTGTTTTAAAAGCAGGAAGTCGTAAATTTCGTTGTGATCGTAATGTGTGATTGACAGCCAAACTATGTACAATGAAACACCATTTTAAATATAATAATTTTGATATTTGTTGTCGTATTATATTACATTTATGATTTCTGACTTTCTCGTTTGCATACATTGTTGTAATTCCTTATAGGCATATAGCCTAGACAATAACTCATTTATGTTGTTAGCGTGTTAATAGAATGCACGTGTATATATAACACGATTTCATAATAAAAGCAATCAAACTTTGCAACATTAAATAGCCACAGGTATTATGAAACTGTATTACTCCGATTGATGAACTTATTCAAAGCTTGTGGCTCTTTTGTACTTGCCGAATAAAGGCGGTCAGTCGGGACCCATAATGCTTCGCTTCGCTTCACGGAACAGTGTATAATTTAATAACTGAACTCGTCGATAACGCGGTCTATAATACTTCGGCGCACTTTGCAAGCCGCGACGATCGATGACTGGACCCAGATTAATGACTGCTGTTATCTGTAGGCCCTATAATGTATGACTCATACACAGATGGCATTAAGGATACAATAGAAAAAGCAAATGATAAGTTGACGTGTTGACCACGTTTAGCTCATTATTTGTCGTAATTGAATACATTGGCGACGGGTGCGGGCCCACTAATACAGTACGGCCGATGCAGGTCACATTTGGCTTTGCATTACATTTGGCCAGCAGCGACGATTAGACATTACGTAATAGTTGCTTGTTAACAAATCGTCATTCCTATGCGTCTGGCACTTTTTCTACGGCATAAAAATACACGTTATGAAATGTTTACACCCACATTTCTTTTAACGGTTGCATTATATTTTAAAACTGTTAACAATGAACACACAATTTGAGGCTTTCTATTATACACAATAATTATAACTGGTGTTACGTACCTTTTATTTGTGGAATAGCATACATATTGTGCAGTTATTTTGGATCAAAATAAAATTCTTGTTCTCATGAAATAAATTTTGGTATCGTTGTATCTTTAAAATATCAATATTAAAAAGTCCTTGGTAGAGTTTCTGACAACACTGCATGTCATGTTCACGTAACTGTTACGGTTCTGATATGATCAAGCATGTAGTTCCATGGAAATGTTTTGTGTCTCCTGACTCCCTAGACACCAACAGCTATCTGTCTACATTGCTGGGGGGTAATGGGATGTATGGTCAGGGGAGACTGGACAGGTGGGTCAACTCAGAGGTTTATTGATAGCCGCCATCATGGGGGGACGCAATTGACCACTCTGTGGACAGGAACTCATCTGGTGCCAAGACAATGCAATCAGTGTCCACCTAGGGCGGGTCGTGAACTCAGTGCAGAGCTTTTGAGTGATGAAGTTGAAGATCTGTTTTGCAGGTAACAAGGTGAGCCGAATGTCACTCTCCTTTGAAGTGTATTGATTTCTGCGTGGTGTTTCTCCGAGTGTTTGAGAGAAGTCTTGCGGGCACAGCGGTTGTCTGAGGCCAGTAGACCGCAAAAGGACGAGATAAGCACATGTATAAGTTAAACATGTTCTCAATAAAATAATGTTAAAATGGCTGGTTCACTAACAACTTTAGCTTAGCCATTAAGGATTGTAAACAGAGTCTATTTTTAAACATTCCCCATGGATTTCAACCTGCGATAAACAAATGAAACACAATCGTTGCACGATTCATCCAGGAAATACAACGTTAGAGAATGGACTCTTACGCTTTTGATACTGTAAAAATGATAAAAAGACAGTTCGTAGATCTTGTACAAATATGTTGCTGGATTTCTGAAGCAACATCAGGTATTATCTTGCAGTTTGTATGTAAATGCATAAACTAGACAGGTTGTAATTGCATTACAATATTGAGCATTCGTTGGCCAGACAATTACATTGTAAAACTGGATTTATGTTGTCTAAAAAGAGCAGTCATAATTTTAATTGGTAGATTAGTTTAATTTCAGAGGTTTTTTAGGGGTGGATAGTGCAGAAATTGAAGCAGATGACTGGAGGATGCGTTCAGACCAGATTTATGGAGCCTTTGTTTAAAGGTGGACATGCACATATCCATTTGCACAGATGTGGCTTTATTTACAAAACATCGCACAAATAGACAGGCAGTTACTCAAAGATTTTGTGCAAGCATTTCATATCACCCCGAGGTACAAAGAGGACATGATGTCAAACATGTTCTTCAAACAAACATTAGGTTCCATTTAAAATATTTAATTACAAACATGCTATAACTACAAATAGCAACTACAAGACATTTGACATAAACACAATATATCAGCCAAATAATGTACGAAAAGCTGTAGAAATTATTAGACTGAATCGGGACTAAATGGACTAAAGTGGAAGCTATGTATTTCTCACAACATTAAAAATTTGCTAAATTCAACTACCTGGGTAGGACATTGCCATATTTTGAGCATTTTCATCTAATAAAACAATTATGAATATAAAACACATTTCTGGAAATGTGAATTAAAAAAAATTGGTGAATTTAATACAAATACAAAAACGTTTTTAGAGATCTGAGCCAATACGACGGCTACAATGACAAAGTTACTGCAATATGATTACACATTTTATATAATATTAATGAATTATTTTATTTGTTTGATAATATACAAACCTGCAGAAACACCTGTCTAGAGATATTCTCAACAGTAAACATACAATACTTATCTACATATTTTGATTTATCAAACTGAAGGAATGATAAACATTTCCTTGTGATCACAGTAGGAGAAAGCAGAGGTTACCGAATGTCAAACAAGACATCCCCGTCCTCAGAGATGTCAAACAAGACATCCCCGTCCTCAGAGATGTCAAACAAGACATCCCGTCCTCAAAGATGTCAAACAAGACATCCCCGTCCTCAAAGATGTCAAACAAGACATCCCCGTCCTCAAAGATGTCAAACAAGACATCCCCGTCCTCAGAGATGTCAAACAAGACATCCCCGTCCTCAAAGATGTCAAACAAGACATCCCCGTCCTCAGAGATGTCAAACAAGACATCCCCGTCCTCAAAGATGTCAAACAAGACATCCCCGTACTCAAAGATGTCAAACAAGACATCCCCGTCCTCAGAGATGTCAAACAAGACATCCCCGTCCTCAGAGATGTCAAACAAGACATCCCCGTCCTCAGAGATGTCAAACAAGACATCCCCGTCCTCAGAGATGTCAAACAAGACATCCCCGTCCTCAGAGATGTCAAACAAGACATCCCCGTCCTCAGAGATGTCAAACAAGACATCCCCGTCCTCGGAGATGTCAAACAAGACATCCCCGTCCTCAAAGATGTCAAACAAGACATCCCCGTCCTCAGAGATGTCAAACAAGACATCCCCGTCCTCAAAGATGTCAAACAAGACATCCCCGTCCTCAGAGATGTCAAACACGACATCACGTCTTCCAAGATGCGTTCATACTTTCATTGCAGCATGCTGGATACCAGGCAAGACATAGACATTGGCTCGTTGCACAGGAAAATGTCTGAGACAAACACTCGCCCATAAGTTGCTGTATTAAATTGTCCACGTTGTGGTTCATCTCACTTGTGTAGAGTTGTACTGAGTGAGCCGGGTCACAGCTGATAGTCTTCTTCCTCTAGGATGCCGCTGGCTGCAAGAAAACAATAGTATACATAATACAATTAAACTTTATATACATATATATATATATATCATTACACACATACATCGGTGTAAGAAATGTCTATTTTTTTAATGCACTAAAAATACGGATTGCACAAACTATGTGTGCACTTTTTTATTCTGGTCCTTATATTGAATCAAACAATCATGACACTGGCCCTTTCTACTCAACAACCGTCATATTGAGAGTTAAACTCCTGCATTGTCTGATATCCCCAGGGGTCGGGACCCTTTTGTTCTTAAAACTAATTTCAATATTGGCAAATGCGCTTTCTGTGTAGCTGTGCCAAAAATACGGAATCAACTCCATATCATTACAAAATCATCTGAAACTATGCAAAAACTTAAAAATAACCAGACATATTTGTGTGAAACTGCATTTCACCCTAAACTTTCGACTGTCCAATGACGACTCTTGTCTGTCCACATTCATGACTATCCCTCATATATTTGCATGCTGAGTCTCTGAACTTGAATTCTCGAAGATGCCACCGGCACTATAGACGCCTTACTACTGTGACTACAGTATCTAGAGCGGCCTCCCACCTGCTGAGTGCCCCAGGTGATGTAGTTGGGTTTCGTTGCGGCTTGGTACTCGTCTACGAGCTGCTGCAGAACCTCCCGCGACGACTCAAACTCATCGAGGCTGTCCCGGAACATGTCCTCCTTGCGGAACTGTTCCAGGAAGGCTTCTCTCTTGCGCAGCTTGTCAAACTGCTGGATGGTGCGCATGAACAGCTGAAGCACAGACAACACATGGACTTGAGCAGTAGCCAAACACTGGAGTCAGGGTTGCCACTCATGGAAGCTTTCAAAATTCCCTGACTTTCCCTGACTCAAAGTTTCATTTTCCCTGACCATGCTGGCTGAATAATCATGAAAATGTATGCGCAATGTATATATAAGTAGCAATTAACTTACAAAATGTAATCATGTTTGATGCCCATCCAGATTGTCTAGTTCAATTCCTATACCACTAAATGACACAAAGTCATCGACATAACAACATTATCAAGGCATGATCTCAGGCTTCATCATTGTTTCACGGGATCGTTACGCGTAATGAATTCGAGTGACTTTTTCCCTGACTTTCAAGGGATTTTCCCAACTTCCCTGACCCAGCACAAAATTCCCTGACTTTTCCCTGACCTTGAATTTCCCTGACTTTTCTCTGACCAGTGGCAAGCATGTGGAGTGCAATTGTTAACAAATAAGTTACATCTTAACTGGTAACAGGGCCATCTGAAAAGAATGACATGCACTTTCTGGACATTTTTTAGATACTCCACCCCCATGTCATGCTTCATGACACAGGCATGTACACCCATAAGATAACGTTTGTTTTAACAATGCTACGTACACCTGTAATTATTAGATTAACTGCTCACATACACATTCTCAAACTCACACAAACACACCCACAAATATAAATAAAACAACAGTATATTGCTGGTTCTTCAATGGAATGCTGCTTATATCTATGGAAAAACTGGCTGTCTCATTGAGAACCCCTCAGAACTATTCAGTTTCCATCTTTATTACACTTCTAATATACAGAACATCATCAACACACAGAAAAATGCACTGAAAAAAGTAAACTGAATTTATTGGTAGTGTAATAAAAAAAAAACATTCAGAGCAAGAATGAGCATCTCACCGTGGATATACTGGTGTGATTGGCCAGCATCAGTCCGCTGACCCTGTGTGCTGTCTGGATGTAGGGAGACTTCCTTGACAGTGCCACCTGGATGCTGGCAGGACCCCACGGGATGAACTGAGCGAGTTTGCGTTCACGGATCCTCTGTAGGCTCTTGTGAACCTGAGGGGGCATGAAGCTGACTTTAAAATACACAGTCACACTCCGCCTACAAAAGGGATCACCTCACAACATTGGTAGTGTTTGACACCCTATACAATTAGCTAAAATGTGGGAAAGTCCGTTACATGTTGCTGCCATATACCGGCAGCCATATGGGGAGGATTGCTGAAAGTGGCCGAAACGTCACAAAACAATTGTAAACTGACTGAAAAACATACCAAATTTTCTAATAATATTAAGCACAATATGGACATCGCAAAGTTGTGAGATCATCCGTTATGGGAACCAGCTGAAAGCTAGCAGGTGAGCCCATTTCGTATTGTTCAAAGCTCTTAAACCCGATTTTGCACCTTAAAATCAGTTTTGATCTAAGATTGATCTTGAATACCTGAAAACTGTCAACATCACGATGTGGCAATGGGACACCGTCACTGGTGTGTCATGGCAACAGTGGTCTCAGTGACATGGCAACGGTTATTTGCATTTTGATAAAGTCGTTTAATAAAAATAGGTATTTAATCCAACATGAATTAAATACATTTTACCCAAGGCACTGAGACATAAACATTGGCCAGGCACAGCTGGACAATGCTGGCCTGGCACAGCTGGACAATGCTGGCACCTTTGATGTTGCCTCAGCTAAGCTGGATAGTTATCCCTTGGGGATACCACAGTGGGGGTTGCAGACAGGTCAGCACCCCAACTTGGGTAGCTGGGCAGTGACCAAGCAATTCAGGCACTGCCCCGGTGTCTCAGCTTGGGATAAGCAATCCAAACTCATCTCTCTGGGAGGAAGTTTGTTTGCTTGTTGCAACCCGTTTTCTGTTGCATATTATTACTTTTCGCTGACATTTTCCTCTGGAATTCTACATATGGCAGCTGCACGATGTCATCGTATGGTGACTTTACTGGGCAACTTTTGGCGGTAGACACTTAGACAGCATCTACACCAACATCCACCAGCGACTGAGTCTGAGACACTCTTCGGACTCTTCTCGTTTGCGCGACGCTCTGTCTTCAGCGGCGACAACGGGTGCGACGTTGTGTTGATTGTCTTTACACGTTCTACACAAACATACGGCCACCGAACGCGTCGACGCCTGGTGACTTTACTGGACGACATTTGGCGGTAGACAGCGTCTATGCCAACATCCACCAGTGACTGACTCTTCGGACTCCTGCCGTCGTTTCCCTTCCTCTCGTCTGCGCGACGCTCTGTCTTATCAGTGGCGAAAACGGGTGCGCCGTTGCGTTGATTGTCTTTAGACGGTGAGTTTTCAGTCTTATCTTGCATTTACGCTGTATCGTAATCTATTCGATTGCACCTACTTACAGACACAATTTTAGTTTTACCACGACCCCACGTCTCGTTCATTGCTACGCCTGCGCTGTTCGTGTCTTCATGACCGCATGAATTTCAAAAAACTGTAGTTTGTTGTTTGCTGGAGTGCCTGCATTTTAATTTTACCTTACGTGCGTTCACATGGTATCAATAGTTTTGTTTAATTCAATTGCGCCAGTCGACGACGGTCTCCCTTGTAGGGCAGGGAGGAATGACAACTGCTCACTTGGAACAGAAGACACATCTGGTTGGCCGCATGGGCCCTTATGTTGTCTTCCTTGATATTGGGACGAATGATTTGTCATCAGGTTACCCCATTGAACGTCTTGTAGAGCGAGTATTGGCTGCCGCGCGTATATTGATATCTTTTTATCATGTCAAACAGGTGGTAATTTTGGAAATCTTCCGCAGATTGCCGACTGGCAGGTATCACTGCCCAGTTGACTTTAATGACCGTGTTGTGTCATACAATACGTTATTGAAAGAGAGAATTGATGCAGCCGGTCCTCGGTACACACCCACAATTCAATTCCACCATCACCAGGGTCATGTGGAAAAATGGCAACAATATCTTTTGGCAGATGGCGTGCATCTGAATGAACTTGGTTTGGCCAAGTATTACAGTTTCTGCGTCGAGCTGTTATTAAATACTCTTCACCCAACATTGTTGGAAATTTCACTCCCTAGACAGGGAGTCTTCTAGTCAACAGCTGTATCTGCCGCGTCATTTCGCTAAGTGGTTTATTTAATTGTGTTTTGATACTTACTCAATTTTAGTAGGTGATATCCTGAAACCTTGGTTTGATTATGGTGCCTACAAAATGCACATATTCCATTATTACTTTCAGGATTTCACTCTTCCCTACCTGTCTACTGGCAGGTCTTACTGAGATATGACATGGCGTTAATGTTTATATGTTTTGGAGGTAATCACCATGTATATTTTTAGGACCAAGTAACCTGCTGGTGTACACTTGGTTAGCACGTCTACATACTTCAATAATGTGCGTTCTAATCTTTTATATTATCAGATGTGCCTCTTTATATTTGTAATGTATGTGTCCTATCACAGGCATTGTTATGAATCTGTATCTTTGCTGTACATGATAACCTGTTTCATCTCTTTTCCCTACAGTCTATGCTGTTGGGCCGACCTAACTAACTACTAGGTTTCTACAACAGTTCGTGCCATGCGTTGCTTTCTTTACAAACACTACACCTGCATGTGTTTATTGGATTTATAGGTGGTCAATCCTGGATGAGAATATTTCTTCCATACCCATATTGTTCAATTTTGAATCACCATATATGTTGAATGTTGCACAGGTCGATGTTGACGCGATACACCCATGTATGCTACAAGGCTGGTTACGTTAATGCCTGGCTATTTGAATGGCCATGATGTTGACCACACATTTATTGTTGGGCGTGCTTTGTGGTTGGCCCGGGGTGATGATGTTGTTTCCACACCCACGTTGATGTGTTTATGCAGGTATGCATGAACATACTGTTGGACACCATGCTTATATTGTGTGGGTTGACGGTGGTCGTTTGTGCCTGTAGGCATGATCACCCTGTTGGGTAGCACACATATATTGTGTGGGTTGACTGTGGTCGTTTGTGCCTGTAGGCATGACCACCCTGTTGGGTAGCACACATATATTGTGTGGGTTGACTGTGGTCGTTTGTGCCTGTAGGCATGACCACCCTGTTGGGTAGCACACATATATTGTGTGGGTTGACGGTGGTGGTTTGTGCCTGTAGGCATGATCACCCTGTTGGGTAGCACACATATATTGTGTGGGTTGACGGTGGTGGTTTGTGCCTGTAGGCATGACCACCCTGTTGGGTAGCACACATATATTGTGTGGGTTGACGGTGGTGGTTTGTGCCTGTAGGCATGATCACCCTGTTGGGTAGCACACATATATTGTGTGGGTTGACGGTGGTGGTTTGTGCCTGTAGGCATGACCACCCTGTTGGGTAGCACACATATATTGTGTGGGTTGACGGTGGTGGTTTGTGCCTGTAGGCATGATCACCCTGTTGGGTCCCACACACATATTGTTTGGGTTGACTGTGGTGGTTTGTGCCTGTAGGCATGATCACCCTGTTGGGTCCCACACACATATTGTGTGGGTTGACTGTGGTGGTTTGTGCCTGTAGGCATGATCACCCTGTTGGGTCCCACACATATTGTGTGGGTTGACTATTTGGTTGGCCCAGGGAGGCGATGTCTGTTCCACTCCCAGGCCAGTGCATGAACTGGCTGTCGTAGACCACATTCTATTGTCGGGCGTGCTATGTGGTCGGCCCAGGGTGATGATGTCTTTCCACACCCTTATATGCATTTAAGCCGGTATGCATGGAAAGGCTGTTGGAGACCATACATTTATCATTGGGTTTGCACACGTGGTCGGCCCGGGGTGTGTTGATGTGAGCCACACCCTTAACTGTTTGCTTTCAAGCCTGACTTAATCAACATGATTTTCTTTTTTGGACGTCCATTGCCGTTAGCCCAGATCGGTGAGGTTGAATCTCCACACCCAAGTTCTAACCTCCTATTTTGTAACAGGCTTGGTGATATCTCACACACACAGGGTTCCTTACGCACGTCTTTTATTTGGAAACAGGTGTTGCTGTGTACCACAGATTGAATGAGATAGTTTGTCACATTACATTGCTGTGTTGAACTCCTTGTGTTAATGTGTGTTTTATGAATTGCATGTGCAGTGTTGCTGCACACATGTGTGTGCTACCTGTCACTGGCTGACATCGCAGCATTGTGCCTGGATCTATACTGGAGATTCATATTTAGTCTGTATGCACAAAAGACTGCGCTGCTGTGTTTTCCTATTTCTTGAACAGGCTCATATTTGCGTTCGTGCCTGTGTGCATTGAACAGGCTCTTGTAGACCACATAATTACTGTCGGGCGTGCTATGTGGTCGGCCCAGGGTGATGATGTCTTTCCACACCCTTATATGCATTTAAGCCAGTATGCATGAAAAGGCTGTTGGAGACCATACATTTATCATTTTTGCACACGTGGTCGGCGCGGGGTCTGATGATGTGAGACACACCCTTAACTTTTTGTTTTCGAGCCTGAATTAATCAACAGGTTTTCCTTTTGGACACTGCTGTCGGACCAGGGCGGTAAGGATGAGTCGCCACATCCAAGGTCTAACCTTCTATTACGTACAGACTTGGTGATATCACACACAAATAGGGTTCCTTACAAACATGTCATTTCTTTATATGGAAACAGGTGTTGCTGTGTAACACACATTGGAATGTGATAGTTGGTCGCGTTACATTGCTGAGTTGAACTATTTGTATTCATATGTGTTTCATAACTTTTATAGGTGCGCTGTTGCTGCACGCTTCAATTACCTGAGGTTAATACAGTGTATTGGATTCACTATGCCACTTTCTTGTCTCAGGTGATTATGCCATGGCCACAAATATGTGTATGCTACCTGTCACAGGCTGACATCACGGCATTGTGCCTGGATCTATCCCAGAGATTCATATTTATTTTGTATGAACGAAATACTGCTCTGCTGTGCTTTCCTATTTCAGCAATGCCTATGGTAAACGTGGGAGGACAGGCGGCCCTCCACCTACACGTGTACGCTGATGCTCCATGTGGCCAACTCGGATGCCTGCGAGACTGGTAGTTGACTCGTCAGTCAGCTCGGACCATGACACTGCGCCTGCCAATTTTCGCACCATCATTCACGACCCGCAGTGCCAACTGCAGGTATCTCAAGCCCAGCAGGCAGTAACATTCGTTCCCCTCCGGTTACCACTCCACCTTTGGCACCCACCCCTGTATCTGTGCCACAACCAGGTCCATCCAGCAGTGGCCGGGACACAGACTTTCAAGCCATGTTGGCCAGTGTCCTCCAACAGATGTCGGGAACAACCCAGCTCGGGCCCAAAAATCAAACCTATGATCCGGGCCCACCAATTCATCGACCTGGGGTCACTGACTGCTACTACAGAACCAACTGTGTCCTGCTCTCCCAACCCGCGCAGCCAACTGCCACATGGGACCCTAGAGAGGGTGACACCGATCACTACCATGGCTCAATGGCTACGTGCATTCAGCACATACACCAGTGTGTATGTCAAACGCTACCCAGCTGAGGCACCAGCCATGTTGACCTACATGGTGCGGATAATGGAGATGCTAAAACGTTATGGCAGCGTGGCGGACCTACGTTGAAACCTTTCGATGGATCCATGCTTTGACGCCGCCATTCCCATAGCAGACCACAAACTGGGACCTTGTCATGGATGCTGTTCATGGTGATACAACCGAAACAGCATCATCTCGATCACAGCTTACAGGACCAGTAGGACCACGCCTGTGCTTTAGTTGGAACAGATCTGGCAGATGTATCAATGAACGATGCACTTTCAGACATCCTTGCAGTGGCTGTGATAAACACGGTCACGACCAAATCACAGGCTTCTCTGCCAACAATACCTCCTCAGAAAGGCCAAGCTCCAGGCCCACTTTGTGTCATGCTAACATGTCACCGATCACCCCTATTCAGCAAAATTATCGGCTATTTTCTTTTTCATTAGCATAGTCATCTTTCCATAATAACATTTTAGAAGCTCCCAGTCTCTGTTTTGGGGCTGCAACATATGCTGCAGCCCAGGAATACTACGACTCCCAAATCCAAAAGTTGGACGGCTGGAAATCTTATGCAGTCAACAATTATATCCGGATTACTTCTTTTGAAACAATTTAGGTGTATGTGGTGACTTTGATTTACAATCCTACAACCCTTGTAGTGGGAGATTAATCCCTATACAGGTATCTTCACAGGGATTATCTGTATCATTTATATGTAATGATGAACTAACTTAGCATTGGTGGATTACATCTGAACTATGTCTATCTTACCATAAGCTTATATATATATATATATATACATGGTTATATATTAATTTATGCATAATTACATTTTACTAACTATTTACAACTTGGATACAACAGTTGAGGTCATGGAGGGCCAAGTTAGGGGGCCCTGGTGTGTGCTCAGCTCTTCAGCTTTTGGCCGGGAGTTATTTACGCGCTGGGTCACCCCTTGGCTGCTTCCTCCCCGTCATATTGGGCGTATGCATTCAAATTGTCGGCATTATACTATGTATGCAGTGCTGTTGTGCATGTTTAGCACTTGAAGGTGGTACAAGGAAGGTGAGATGTTATCCCCGTTCATGCTTTTCAGCTTTGAGCCGGATGTTATGACGTTGAATTTTATCCACTTCCTATCTATAGGGGCCTATTCTGTGTGCAAACATCACACGCAGTCTTATTTCTTTGGCTATCCCTGTGAGTCAGAGTCGGGGTTGCTGCATTCGTGCAACATTCTCATCTTTTGTCCTCACTTGTTTCAAAAAGAGACTTTTGAGGTTTTAATGCGAGAATGGCCCGAACTGATCACAGGAGGCTAAGTCTGCTATATGCACGACTGGCTGAGCCAGGCCCAGTGACAATTTTGTGTTGGATCCTGCTGCGCTTTGTGTGGGGTTTTGGGTGGTTTCTGGGCCCCACATGTATTTCGCTTAGATAGTTAGTGATTGGCATTCCCCACCGACAGCTATGTATGATTGATCTTTACTTATAAGGGGAATTGCCTTTTGCTATCTAGGTTGACGACAATGCCCATTGTCTTGTCTTTACTATATTTACATTATAACTATTACATATGTTATTAAAGGGCATTGCCATTTTTCACACACATTCAGCGACTCTTTCGCTACATAAACATAGCAATGCGCAGCAGATTCCAATACCCATCATATCCTATACAGCTCTATAGATTAGGCGAGGAGCCATTGGGTAAAGAATATTGTTTGAGGATGAAAGAGGTCTTTATCTTAGTGACATGGTCCCCTTGTTGACCCTGAGGACTGAGTGTCTGGGAGTCTGTGTCTGGCAGGGCCCACAACTCCCTGGGCAGGCACAGTCCAGGTTGGATACTGTTTTTACCAACCAACACAGGAAACTTATCTGCTCCATAATGGAATCATTCACAGACAATATTCAACTGGAAGAAGTCTATCGAATCACAAGCTGAACCAACTTATAGGACATACATGTATTAATTTCTTATGTCATATCTTCAACTTCACCAAGCTACCATCAGAACAGTGCTCCAAGCTCTATGGGTTATTGTGACTTTTCTATTTGTGCCTTAATTTATGTCTTTTTAAATGTAATTTGTATTAATTATTCGATTTATGCAAATGCATGATTAACAAAATGTCTACATCAGTGACAGACCCTAATTTATGAAATCAGTACTGGCCTGGTCTCTTGTAATACTGAACCTTTACAATGCACCTGGTATTTTTAAGGTGTCCAATCACTACCCACTTTAAAAATCCATGTTTTCGAAATGCATAGGACAAAATGTAGCTTTTTACTTTAATTTTTTTATCATAGCAAAAGATTCTTTTGCTACTTAACATTTCTTACAAGTAACTTATTGCGTTACATTGACCCAGTTCCAACACAACAGAACATATATCCATTATTATGATGGAAAATGCAATTTGTGGAAATAAACCACTGATTGACATGCAATAGTCAACATAATATTCTGTTGTCATGACAACTGTGACATCACCAACCTGCGTGGGGTCGACCTCCCCCTGGATAATGTTCAGGATCGAGATGTAGCAGTGGTTCGCCTGTCTGTGGACAGGTGTCGACACCATCATGTTCTTCGGTTGAAGTAATCGACGCATCACATCAAGAACTGTCGTCTTCCGAATATTTGCCACCTGGTGAGAGATCATCAGAATTAATTTACTTCCTGGCAGAGTCCATTCTTTAAATTATTACATATGTGTAATATATATGTGTGTATATACCCTACCTTACCTTAGGACGGTTCTGATCGTAGGATTCTGTATTCCTCTGTGATCAGCTCTTCATTTTCATTATCTATTAATATTAAATCTCGTGTTCCATGTATATATATATATATATATATATATATATATATATATATATATATATATATATATATATATATATATATATATATATACTCACACACCTGTATGTGTAATATATATATTATATATATCTACACACACACACACCTGTATATATATATATACTTTTTTTATACACACACACACAGATATATATATACATACATACACACACATATATATATATACATACATACACACACATATATATACATACACACACATATATTCCTCTGCATACATGTGCACCATGTTTCAGTCAATTTAAATAACTAATTAATCTGAACATGTACAGCCTATTTATTTGCCTATTTATTGCTCCAAAATAGTTTAACTGACCCATTTATTGGTTGGGTGATAACTGAACAGATCGATGGGTCCACAACTGTCAATGTGCCTCTATATGATGTGTTTACCCCACCTGGGCGTCTGTCGTCAAGGGTGTATACCCTGTCATTAGGAAGTGGAGTCGCGGTGTTGGGATCAGCGAAGCTATCAAACCAATCAGGTCGTTGTTCATGTAACCAGGGTAACGCAGCGTTGTCGTGCCAACCGACATCACTGTAGATACCTGTAACATCAAAATATATACAACAGTTTGCTCATGAAACAATAATTACATAATGTTATAGACATTTTTTTTCAAATCAGATTTCAACCAATGTGACATGGTCCATTGGTAATTGTGGGTCGAGTTGTTAACATAGTCATCGAGAACAGTACTTAGTTTGACCACCATGTGTCAGCACTGTACACATCACTGGTTGTTTAGGTGACCATCACTGATAAATTGTTTCAAGGATATAGAATGTCAAATGTCATGTTTACAATTTGTCCCCTCTGACATCACACATTTTGTGTCAGTGTATGTCCCAAGGAACAAGACATGTCAGTACAGTATAGCAGCAAGCAAGAGTTGTTGGTGAACATTATAAGCTGTTGTTTAGTTGTAGCAACCAGTGGAAGACTTGCATGAACTTTAGTCTAGAAGAGGGCTGTGTGTTGATGGAAGATGACTGGCTGCCATTATAACAATGTCACAACTTAGTAGCAGACAGGACTGGGTAGAAAGGTTTGCTACAAAGTTATAAAAGAAGACTTCAGACCTGCAAACTGTCCTTTAACTGGGTCGGTAATTGTTCTAACAATAAATTATATGGGAACTGTCGCTGTCTGTACGTGGGATGTTTGTTTTGCCTTGTCAATAGGCTGAAAAGAATATATTGTTAAATCCATCAACATATTGTTAAATCCATCAATTTGAAAAATCCAATTTGTGGAATGTGACATCTGTTCAGAGTAGACAGTTCAGTACATTCAACATATTTGTGCAACTCTGTACAAACTAGTGAACAGTCATACAGTAGTGTAGAAATAAAGTTAATTATTATTATTAGTGTTAAGATAACAAAGTATCTTAACACTAATAATAATAATTAACTGTTGTGTAAAATATATTCAATAGGGCTTCTTACATACATTTCCAAGGACTGTATGCTGGGAATGTATTGATTGTTTCAACCCACTGAGACAAGGGTGAGAGTGAGAGAGACAAGGGTGAGAGTGAGAGACAAGGGTGAGAGAGAAAGAGACAAGGGTGAGAGAGAGAGGGAGAGAGACAAGGGTGAGAGTGAGAGACAAGTGTGAGAGTGAGAGAGACAAGGGTGAGAGAGAGAGAGAGACAAGGGTGAGAGAGAGAGAGAGAGAGAGAGAGAGAGGCAAGGGTGAGAGTGAGAGACAATGGTGAGAGAGAAAGAGACAATGGTGAGAGAGAAAGAGACAAGGGTGAGAGAGAGAGAGAGAGAGAGAGGCAAGGGTGAGAGACAGAGAGAGAGAGAGAGAGACAAGGGTGAGAGTGAGAGACAAGGGTGAGAGAGAAAGAGACAAGGGTGAGAGAGAGAGAGAGAGGCAAGGGTGAGAGTGAGAGACAATGGTGAGAGAGAGAGAGAGAGAGAGAGAGAGAGAGACAAGGGTGAGAGTGAGAGAGACAATGGTGAGAGAGAGAGAGAGAGAGACAGAGAGAGAGGCAAGGGTGAGAGTGAGAGAGACAAGGGTGAGAGTGAGAGACAATGGTGAGAGAGAAAGAGACAAGGGTGAGAGAGAGAGAGAGACAAGGGTGAGAGTGAGAGAGACAAGGGTGAGAGAGAGAGAGAGACAAGGGAGAGAGAGAGAGAGAGAGAGAGAGAGGCAAGGGTGAGAGTGAGAGAGACAAGGGTGAGAGTGAGAGACAATGGTGAGAGAGAGAGAGAGACAAGGGTGAGAGAGAGAGAGAGACAAGGGTGAGAGAGAGAGAGACAAGGGTGAGAGTGAGAGACAATTGTGAGAGAGAAAGACAAGGGTGAGAGACAGAGAGACAATGGTGAGAGAGAGAGAGAGAGACAGAGAGAGAGACAGAGAGAGAGAGAGAGAGGCAAGGGTGAGAGACAAGGGTGAGAGAGAAAGAGACAAGGGTGAGAGAGAGACAAGGGTGAGAGAGAGAGAGAGAGACAAGGGAGAGAGAGAGAGGCAAGGGTGAGAGTGAGAGAGACAAGGGTGAGAGTGAGAGACAATGGTGAGAGAGAGAGAGAGAGAGACAAGGGTGAGAGAGAGAGACAAGGGTGAGAGAGAGAGAGAGAGAGACAAGGGTGAGAGTGAGAGACAATTGTGAGAGAGAGAGACAAGGGTGAGAGTGAGAGAGACAAGGGTGAGAGAGAGAGACAAGGGTGAGAGAGAGAGACAAGGGTGAGAGAGAGAGAGACAAGGGTGAGAGTGAGAGACAATGGTGAGAGAGAGAGAGACAAGGGTGAGAGAGAGAGAGAGATACAAGGGTGAGAGTAAGAGAGACAAGGGTGAGAGAGAGAGAGAGAGAGACAAGGGTGAGAGAGAGAGAGAGACAAGGGTGAGAGTAAGAGAGACAATGGTGAGAGAGAAAGAGACAAGGGTGAGAGAGAGAGAGAGAGAGAGAGAGAGAGAGAGGCAAGGGTGAGAGTGAGAGTGAGAGACAAGGGTGAGAGATAGAGAGAGAGAGAGACAATGGTGACAGAGAGAGAGAGACAAGGGTGAGAGAGAGAGAGACAATGGTGAGAGAGAGAGAGAAAGAGACAATGGTGAGAGAGAGAGAGAGACAATGGTGAGAGAGAGAGAGACAATGGTGAGAGAGAGAGAGAGAGAGACAATGGTGTGAGAGAGAGAGAGACAATGGTGAGAGAGAGAGAGAGACAAGGGTGAGAGTGAACGAGACAAGGGTGAGAGAGAGAGAGAGAGAGAGAGAGAGAGTGAGAGAGACAAGGGTGAGAGAGAGAGAGAGGCAATGGTGAGAGAGAGATAGACAATGGTGAGAGAGAGAGACAAGGGTGAGAGTGAGAGAGACAAGGATGAGAGTGAGAGAGACAAGGGTGAGAGTAATAGAGACAAGGGTGAGAGTGAGAGAGACAAGGGTGAGAGAGAGACAAGGGTGAGAGAGAGAGAGAGAGAGAGAGAGACAAGGGTGAGAGAGAGAGACAATGGTGAGAGATAGAGAGAGAGACAATGGTGAGAGAGAGAGAGAGAGACAAGGGTGAGAGAGAGAGAGAGAGAGAGAGAGAGAGACAAGGGTGAGAGAGATATAATGGTGAGAGAGAGAGACAAGGGTGAGAGAGAGAGAGAGAGAGACAAGGGTGAGAGTGAGAGAGACAAGGGTGAGAGAGAGAGAGAGAGAGACAAGGGTGAGAGAGAGACAATGGTGAGAGAGAGAGAGACAAGGGTGAGAGAGAGAGAGACAATGGTGAGAGAGAGACAAGGGTGAGAGAGAGAGAGAGACAATGGTGAGAGAGAGAGAGAGAGAGACAAGGGTGAGAGAGAGAGACAATGGTGAGAGAGAGAGAGAGAGACAAGGGTGAGAGAGAGAGACAATGGTGAGAGAGAGACAAGGGTGAGAGAGACAATGGTGAGAGAGAGAGAGAGAGACAAGGATGAGAGAGAGAGACAATGGTGAGAGAGAGAGAGACAAGGGTGAGAGAGAGAGACAATGGTGAGAGAGAGAGAGAGAGAGACAAGGGTGAGAGTAAGAGAGACAAGGGTGAGAGAGAGACAAGGGTGAGAGAGAGAGACAAGGGTGAGAGAGAGAGAGAGAGAGAGAGAGACAATGGTGAGAGAGAGATAGACAATGGTGAGAGAGAGAGACAAGGGTGAGAGAGAGAGAGACAAGGGTGAGAGAGGGAGAGAGAGAGAGAGAGACAAGGGCGAGAGTGAGAGAGACAAGGGTGAGAGTGAGAGAGAGAGAGACAAGGGTGAGAGAGAGAGAGAGAGACAATGGTGAGAGAGAGAGAGAGACAAGGGTGAGAGAGAGAGAGACAATGGTGAGAGAGAGACAAGGGTGAGAGAGAGAGAGAGAGAGAGAGAGACAATGGTGAGAGAGAGAGAGAGACAAGGGTGAGAGAGAGACAATGGTGAGAGAGAGAGAGACAAGGGTGAGAGAGACAATGGTGAGAGAGAGAGAGAGACACGGGTGAGAGAGAGAGAGAGACAATGGTGAGAGAGAGAGACAATGGTGAGAGAGAGAGAGACAAGGGTGAGAGAGAGAGAGAGAGAGACAATGGTGAGAGAGAGACAATGGTGAGAGAGAGAGACAAGGGTGAGAGAGAGAGACAATGGTGAGAGAGAGACAATTGTGAGAGAGAGAGAGAGAGAGAGAGACAAGGGTGAGAGTAAGAGAGACAAGGGTGAGAGAGAGACAAGGGTGAGAGAGAGAGACAAGGGTGAGAGAGAGAGAGAGAGACAATGGTGAGAGAGAGAGAGAGAGAGAGACAATGGTGAGAGAGAGAGACAATGGTGAGAGATAGAGAGACAATGGTGAGAGAGAGAGAGACAAGGGTGAGAGAGAAGACAGAGAGAGAGAGAGAGAGACAAGGGTGAGAGAGACAGAGACAAGGGTGAGAGAGAGAGAGAGAGAGAGAGAGAGAGAGAGAGAGAGAGAGAGAGAGAGAGAGAGACAAGGGTGAGAGAGATATAATGGTGAGAGACAAGGGTGAGAGAGAGAGAGAGACAAGGGTGAGAGTGAGAGAGACAAGGGTGAGAGTGAGAGAGACAAGGGTGAGAGAGAGAGAGAGAGACAAGGGTGAGAGAGAGAGACAATGGTGAAAGAGAGAGAGAGAGACAAGGGTGAGAGAGAGAGAGACAATGGTGAGAGAGAGAGAGACAAGGGTGAGAGAGAGAGAGACAATGGTGAGAGAGAGAGAGACAAGGGTGAGAGAGAGAGAGAGAGAGACAATGGTGAGAGAGAGAGAGAGAGAGACAAGGGTGAGAGAGAGAGACAATGGTGAGAGAGAGAGAGAGACAAGGGTGAGAGAGAGAGAGAGAGAAACAATGGTGAGAGAGAGAGAGAGAGAGAGACAAGGATGAGAGAGAGAGAGAGAGAGACAATGGTGAGAGAGAGAGAGAGAGAGAGACAAGAGTGAGAGAGAGAGACAATGGTGAGAGAGAGAGAGACAATGGTGAGAGAGAGAGAGACAATGGTGAGAGAGAGACAATGGTGAGAGAGAGAGAGACAAGGGTGAGAGTAAGAGAGACAAGGGTGAGAGAGAGAGACAAGGGTGAGAGAGAGAGAGACAAGGGTGAGAGAGACAATGGTGAGAGAGAGAGATAGACAATGGTGAGAGAGAGAGACAAGGGTGAGAGAGAGAGAGAGAGAGACAACGGTGAGAGAGAGAGAGAGAGACAAGGGTGAGAGTAATAGAGACAAGGGTGAGAGTGAGAGAGACAAGGGTGAGAGTGAGAGAGACAAGGGTGAGAGAGAGAGAGAGAGAGAGAGAGACAAGGGTGAGAGAGAGAGAGACAAGGGTGAGAGAGAGAGAGAGAGAGAGAGAGACAAGGGTGAGAGAGAGAGACAATGGTGAGAGATAGAGAGAGAGAGACAATGGTGAGAGAGAGAGAGAGACAAGGGTGAGAGAGAGAGAGAGAGAGACAAGGGTGAGAGAGAGAGACAAGGGTGAGAGAGAGAGAGAGAGACAAGGGTGGGAGAGAGAGAGACAATGGTGAGAGAGAGAGACAAGGGTGAGAGAGAGAGACAATGGTGAGAGAGAGACAATGGTGAGAGAGAGAGAGAGACAAGGGTGAGAGTAAGAGAGACAAGGGTGAGAGAGAGACAAGGGTGAGAGAGAGAGACAAGGGTGAGAGAGAGACAAAGGTGAGAGAGAGAGAGACAAGGGTGAGAGAGAGACAAGGGTGAGAGAGAGAGACAAGGGTGAGAGTGAGAGAGACAAGGGTGAGAGAGAGAGAGACAAGGGTGAGAGAGAGAGACAAGGGTGAGAGAGAGAGAGAGACAAGGGTGAGAGAGAGAGAGAGAGAGAGAGAGGGGTGAGAGAGAGAGAGAGGGGTGAGAGAGAGAGAGAGAGACAAGGGTGAGAGAGAGAGAGAGAGAGACATTGGTGAGAGAGAGAGAGAGAGAGAGAGAGAGAGAGAGAGACAAGGGTGAGAGAGAGAGAGAGAGAGAGAGACAAGGGTGAGAGTGAGAGAGAGAAGGGTGAGAGAGAGTGAGAGAGAGACAAGGGTGAAAGTGAGAGAGACAAGGGTGAGAGAGAGATAGAGACAAGGGTGAGAGAGAGAGAGAGAGAGAGAGAGAGAGAGAGAGAGACAAGGGTGAGAGAGAGAGAGAGACAAGGGTGAGAGAGAGACAAGGGTGAGAGAGAGAGAGACAAGAGTGAGAGAGACAAGGGTGAGAGAGAGAGAGACAAGGGTGAGAGAGAGAGAGAGACAAGAGTGAGAGAGACAAGGGTGAGAGAGAGAGAGACAAGGGTGAGAGAGAGAGACAAGGGTGAGCGAGAGAGACAAGGGTGAGAGAGAGAGAGAGAGAGAGACAAGGGTGAGAGAGAGAGAGAGAGAGAGGGGTGAGAGAGAGAGAGAGAGGGGTGAGAGAGAGAGAGAGGGGTGAGAGAGAGAGAGAGAGAGACAAGGGAGAGAGAGAGAGAGAGACATTGGTGAGAGAGAGAGAGACAAGGGTGAGAGAGAGAGAGAGAGACAAGGGTGAGAGTGAGAGAGAGAAGGGTGAGAGAGAGTGAGAGAGAGACAAGGGTGAAAGTGAGAGAGACAAGGGTGAGAGAGAGAGAGACAAGGGTGAGAGAGAGAGAAACAAGGGTGAGAGTGAGAGAGACAAGGGTGAGAGAGAGCGACAAGGGTGATAGTGAGAGAGACAAGGTTGAGAGAGAGAGAAACAAGGGTGAGAGAGAGAGAGACAAGGGTGAGAGAGAGAGAGACAAGGGTGAGAGAGAGAGCGAAACAAGGGTGAGAGAGAGAGAGACAAGGGTGAGAGAGAGAGACAAGGTTGAGAGAGAGAGAGAAACAAGGGTGAGAGAGAGAGAGACAAGGGTGAGAGAGAGAGAGACAAGGGTGAGAGTGAGAGACAAGGGTGAGAGAGAGAGAGAGCAACAAGGGTGATAGTGAGAGAGACAAGGTTGAGAGAGAGAGAGAAACAAGGGTGAGAGTGAGAGAGACAAGGGTGAGAGAGAGAGAGAGCGACAAGGGTGATAGTGAGAGAGACAAGGTTGAGAGAGAGAAACAAGGGTGAGAGAGAGAGAGAGAGAGACAAGGGTGAGAGAGAGACAAGGGTGAGAGGCAGCAGTAGTAGACGTACCAGTTGGTTGATCTGGGTGAAGGTGGGGGTCTCTATGTGCAGTCTCTCGGCCGCGATCCGGTGCAAGGCTGTGTTGTCCAGAACCACCTGCGGGAACAAATGTCTACTTATTTGCAAATATTCAAGTAAACATGATACAGTAGATTATAGTGTAATTTCAGTAAATGTAAGATACCTTGTAATCCCCCCCGAATTTTTTGAGTCTCCCACATTTTGGTTTATCTCCTGGGACACAGGCAAACCTGTTGATTTTTCCTTTATGCCGCCAACAAGCAGCAGTGACACCATGGGAGACACATTGAACTACTGAAATTATGGCTAAGAAATGTCAGCAATCCCCTCAGGCCCTCTCTGTCTAGGTCAAAATCAGAGACTGTATCATGACAGAGCATAATATAGGAGGCGTATGGAATCCCTGGTGAATCTCCCTTTTTTGCTGTTATACTGTAGTTTGCTGGTATATTGTTTTACAACTCTGGTGATTTCTAGGACACCCAGAGAGGTTTATAGAGGACAACCTATAAAAACAGTAAAAATAAAAGTGACAGAATATGAATAAGGCACACTGGTATTTATATATAAAAATTGTGTATGATTGCTGATAATACAATGAAACCTAAGTAGTTACAATAAAAAGAAATTTCAGAAAAAAAGAGCCATGACAAATAAAACATCTTTGAGTCATAGTTTATAGTTATATTTTTTTTTTAATATTTATTGTTTTTACAATATATGTTTGTACTTACACCAGAAGAAATGTCAGTTTGTCAAAACTTGTTAGAGCAAAACAGGAAAGTCTTCAGATGTACAGTCAGTTCTGTTACTTACCACACAATCAGCATTCTGAGTGAGTCGTTTGAGGGTCAGGATGGAATTATATGGTTGTACCACGACGTCAGATATCTCTTCCTGATTCGGAAAAACTGAATATGTCTGAATCAGCTTTTTTGGAAACCTGGAAAACACATAATTTCTGCACTGAGCCACTGACTGAACACATGAAACTGGAAAGCAACGAAGGTAAAGTAAAGGTAAGTCCTTATATGGCACTAAATCCAGTCCTTAGGGCTTCTCAAAGCACTTTACATTTGATGTCTTTGGGTTGCATGTAGCCATGATGAAACTAATAAATTTAGACTACTCAGACACATTATTGACCACTGTCTATTTTCTGACAGGAAACGCCAGCAGAAACACACATAGACTGCTAGAAGGACGGTGTAGGCCTAGAGATGGAAGACCCAAAGATGGTGATTGTAGACAGAGGGACTGAGAGGATAGTTGAAGCATAAATGCTTGACCTCAGTGGCTGGCAATAGTTAGTAAATCTATAGTGTACAAACATGGCCATGGTTTGAAATAGCAGAGGATTTGATCACAGAATCCCATGATTAAAATTCCAATGCTTTATAGTAGTTTTGCCTGGTCATCCTATCACCAAAAACACAGGCTAAATTATGGAATCTGCGACAATCTCAGACATATTTGAGACGTATAAATGTGCTGTCACACTGTACCTGTCGTTGAGCTTCTCCAGAATGTACGACCCCATGCCCGACCCAGTGCCCCCAGCAATGGAATGACACAGGACAAAACCCTGGAGCAAGTACAGAACATAGCCTTGGTAACGGGTATATATAAATTCACATAATTCAAATATTTTAAATTGCTAAGAAAACGGTCTCAACTTTGCCAGCAGATGTGTTGAAAAGAAAACTGGCACATTTCATCTTAGAGATCATTAAAATTATTAATTATGGTGTAATGTAAATGCATTCTACTCTGTCAATATCAATATCAATTCATGGCATGCACTTTGACTGCTGAAGAGAACACAGCATAAACTGAAGCTTTTATTTAAAACAAAATTGTAAATATGTCTGTGGATAATATTAGTTGTCAGACAAACAAAGTGAAGTTACAATCACACCTATTAACTGACAGATCAGATTGTTGCAGTTTGATTATACATGTAATCTCCAGCCTAGCTTTGCTTTTGTCAACAATGTCAACTTCCTACTGCCACCTGTCTTGTACCTCTAGACTGTCACTGCCGTCTGCCTCTCTGTCTATGATGTCAAACACCTCCTCATACAGTCGCTCTCCCTGCAACAATCACCATAAGATGACCACACACTGACAATTCAGTCTGTAATCATATATGTGACACATCACTGCCTAAATACACCTAACTAGCAGGGCTGAGGTTAGTTAAAAAAAGAATTGAAATTGATCAATTACATTCCGGAATTGGAGCAGGGAGTGGAACAGATAGATTTGGAACAAAATTAATTGAAACATTTTGAATGAAGAGGAATTGAACATAGGATATTTTTATGATGCAGTGGATATTTTTCACACCATTGGGAGTATTGCTGTGCAGACAGTGGTGTTGAGTGACCAAGAAAAGTTGGAAAATGAAGCTGCTGGTCAAACTTTACCCAGCAAATAATTCGTGGATGAAACTGATGAATGGGAAGTCAGTTAGGCTTGTCCTACTGCCTTGTGTGAAATGGGCGCTGGCAGGGACCTGCTTCAAAAAAACATTGAAATTGCCCAGGTAAGTCACACTTTCCCAGTATTACATGCTAAGCAAATACTAGGGCTGGAATTAAAGAAGCCAAGATACCTTCATACAGTTCAAACCGTAACCAGTTAAGGTCCAAAGATGTTCAATGCAAACATAAACCCAGTGAAGACTGAAGAGGCTTGTAGACCGTAAACAGAATGTGAAAACTGCAATGATGGTATTTGCCAAGTAGTTGATGCCAGAATGAGATTAGACTTAGTGGAGACTATAAAATCAGACATTTTAATTATGCAGTGATGCCTGGATTAAAATGGTTTTCGTACAATAAAATGTCACTGAATGAATTCTTCTGGTTTACTTATTTCTGTGTACCAAGTATATGTGATTATGTGCGTATATTATATATAACGATTACATACTTATATCAATACATCATACATGACATGCTGTATCACCCCAAGTATGCACATTAATCGTATAATTTTATGGTTAACTTTTGTTATGTGGAATTGAAGCAGGAACTGGAATTGAATGATTATAGATGGAATTGAATAAAATGGAACTGGAATTGATTAAAGAAATTGCAAGAAATTGGAGTGGGAATTGATTGAGTGGAATTGCCCCCAGTCCTGCTGAAAAGTTGACAACAGGTTAACCACCCAGTCTCTCTCCATACATGAGAAGCTCAAAGCCATCAATTTTAGCCAACAGGGGTAATTTAACTGATACTACTCATATAATCATGCAATCTTTCCTTGAAAGTATTCTATATTTCCATCTTTCAAATCCCCCTCTGTACATTCACACCCATACACATATCACGTTTTAACACAATCTATCACCTCCTGAATCTCAACATCTAACAAACATACACTGCAAAATTAGGGAAATATTTTATTTTTATTTTTGCACCCTTCTACACACGGCAAATTCACTGATAATTTTAAGCTTTCACGAGAGACAAACTGTTTCCTTGAGGGACACCACCAAACCAATGACCCGAGCCCCCTCACCTGGTGGTACCCACTGGCCCAGTTGTTTCCTGCACCCCCTCCGTCCTTTGATAGGTACACGTTCTCAGGGTTATAGAGGTTGCGGTAAGGTGAGTTCATGATCGTGTTGATGACCCTGGGTTCAAGGTCAAGCAGAACCGCACGAGGGATGTAGTGTTCATCGTCAGCCTAGAGAACAGAACATGTTTTTCTAATACAACTAACTGAGCTGTGGTTTTGGACCTGGCCTAAATTGTTTATTAGTGAACAATAACAATTTTTGTCTACATTCAAAACAGGGTTCACTATTAAAGTTACACTATTTATTGTCCTCATAATTGTTTCCAGTTTGTTATCAACTATTCATCTAAATTAAACTGCCATATTGTGAATTAGTACTCACGTTTAACACCACCAAAGGTTCATCAAAAAATCATTTTGGCAAAAGTTAACTGTCTTTTGTACCAAGACATGTCAAGCAGTGTTTCCCTTGCTATATGATGAGTGAGGTGGCCACCTCGCTGTTTTTCTAAGCCACCTTGCTCAAAATATGCCAAAATTGCCACCTCATAGCAATTTCTTAACTATATAGACATGTAAACATACTGCTATCTTGTATTATAGTATGGTTTACTTACTTTCGAGCTTTTTGTCGAAGCGAGTACGACACTTCGGTCCGTCAGCTACGGACCTTGTTCACGTACTGACGAACCGAAACGTCTTACTCGCTTCGACAAAAAGCTCCAAAGTAAGTCAATCATACTACAATAAACCATTCTTGGAGCCATGAACAATATATTGACTATGCTATATTGTAGTTATGCATTTGTTTCCTCTCTGTTTCCCAGGGAATAGGTTAAAACACCTTTCAGAATGCACCACTTTAAAGATACCATAAATGAAATCCTGTATTTGTAGCCGCGGCTACTATAGTGTGTAGCCGAAATGATGAAGAAAATGCCAAAGTTGGGGTGCGGCTTTAAATACAGTAATTTGCAGAAACAAATTTACATATATGGGTCTCAGAGTTGTCAGTATAGATGTGAAAAACTTACTGAAGAAATGACGCCGGTTGTATAAATAACACATTGTATTACTACAATTCCCACTTGTGCAAAACAAACAATATAACACAGTTAGTAAAATGTTCAGATACAACGATCAGAATATGAAAACATATCACAGTTAAACTCCACAAAAGTCTGTTTCGTCACTGTCAAAGAATGCCTTGGCTAGGTTGGGGAAGGGAATGGCGGCGCCATTTCATGTATCCATTTCAACGTTGACAACATCGTTGACCATTGCTGTGGGTCGGCGTACACCAGACAATCATCATAAAATATGATGAAATAATTCCTTTCACAGTTAATATAATCCTTTGTCACCACTACTGTAGTATTGTCGCTGTCAAAGAACGCTGTCGTTCTGTGCAGTGTATCTGTCTCTGAGTCGGCGTATGCACCGGAAAATAAATATTATGTCATTGTCCTTTGTTGGCATCAATCTCACGCAGTCTGTTTTGTTCTGACACTAGTTTTAATTTTAGTTCCAAGAACAATGTTCACACATTTGCAAAAGCCAGGCTTCATGCTGATTGCCAAAGCAACATCACAGCCACTGATGGTCTGAGTTAATTGCATTTCCTTTATGGTACAAGATAGATTGTTATAACCCGGATGCTGCCTGTGCACTGCCTGAACCTTGGCTGGTGTCCTGATTAGGGGACGACTCTCTGAGAAAAATGTGTTACAGCTGCTCCTAGCTGGCAGAGATGGCAAGTTATTACATTGTTGCTAGCCGGCAAGGAAGTGTCTTTGAAGTATACACAGGGTGACAGGCTTGACAGAGGATGGGTACCATAGCTTACATTTTTAAAGCCCAGCATTATGCTTAAATATGTGTTTACATTTTATTCGTTTGGTGTATGGACATTCTGCCACCCAATTATGTTCTGATAGCATGGTGAAATTCTTATACACTGGTTATATATTTTTTCCATTTTTGTAAAAATTCTCACAGTAATATTCCGATTAAATTACATACTGTGTCATAGTTATCAATGCATTACAGTAGTAAGTCTTTCAGTGATTGATTTAAGATCATTGTTAGCAGTTATGACTTTTATGAAACACATTAAAATTGAAACACATTAAAATTAAAATGTTTCCTAATTGCATGCACTACGGCAGTATGTCGCACGCCGTTAATGGTCGTGGCTCAAAGTCCGGGTGTGGCTATAAATAAGGGTTTTGCCTGTAACAATTGGCACTGAAGAAATTCGGGATTTAGGTCAAAAGTCAGGGTTCCAGGTTTAATTAGGGTGCAGCTAGTAATACAGGATTTACGATATTAAAAAAAGAAATTTGGGTGTCCATGCCCCCAGATCCACTTAGTGACGCATCACGCCTTCGGTACTCACTCATCCATTCCTACCACCTCACACATTTTTTTCTCATGGGAAAAACTTATGTCAAGGTTAGAGATGTGCAAGCACAGCTAGAAACCTGGTCTGTAACTTACAATAAACTGACCTGATAGAAGAAGACATCTTTTCGATCTGTTCCTTCTGTGGCAAAGTCTTCCAAGATTCCCTCTAAGAAACCAAGACACTTCAATTTACAAGGTAAAATATCAAGACAAGATTAGTAATAGATTCGCCTGTGAAATTAGGTACATCTGTACGTAAGTCCTACCATTTCAATAATCTTACGCCACCTTTTCAGTATTGCATTTATGAGTATATTTATGACAACTTCAAATGATGTATTTCAAAACAACACCTACATGTCATATCATCAAATAATTTGTAACTTGGATTAACATATACATTTGCACCTGATGTATATTCTAGAAATATATCCAACATCACGATAAAACAAAATGGTGGCAGTTTGTTGATATGCTGGATTTGTAGGATATGCAATGGTATCTATTGAATTGTATTCTAAAAAAATGTAAGCTAACACTGTGCACGGAAATATCAGAGAAATCTATATTTTATGAGCACTAACTTTTTGTACAAAGATTTATGTAATGTAAAACATCCAATCTAATCTTATTTACAACAAGCAAAACCACGGAAATGTAAAAACACCCCATCTAATTTTGCTTAAAATGTTTTTTCGTATGACATCTATGGGCTATCACGTGAACTGATATGGGGACAAAGTGTGTATATTATATCTAGTTTGAACAAAACTCTCACCTGGATTGATGCCGTGCTCTGCACACAGCTGTTTCCAGAACTCCATTCCAACTGAAACAGTCACGGCATGATACAGATGGCATCACTGCTGACAATATGTTTAAGATTGATGACCCAAAAATTTGATTCATAAATATGCGTGGGATAAAGTTAAATGATAAATAAATAAATAATAGTTTATATATAATAATAATAGTTTATTTCACTCTGGGCAATCATAAAAAGGAAAGGTATATTCTTATATAGCACAGTATCCAGTTCTCAGGACTGCTCAAAGTGCTTTTACACTTTACTTCCCTGGCTGACCTGTTCAATCAAACATCATCTCAACTTCTCTGGGAAGCATCCAGCCATGTGCTACAATTAATGTGCGAAGGCTGCTCGTACACATATCCACCACTGTATATAGCTAGGTACTCATTTATACAACTGAGTGAACTGGAGCAATGTAGAGTGATAAAACTTGGCCAAGGTTTTAACACCGCAGGATTCGAACCCAGGTTCTCTTAGTCGAGAGTCCAAACCTCTACAGTATCCCGAGCCATTGTGCTCATACTAACCTCATAGAGATTGAAATGGGTACATAAAACATGCAAAATATATTTGTTAAAAATATATTGAAATAATATATAATTAAAGACATTAGCATAAATATAATTATAAATTTAATGTAGGCCCTAGATAATATACAATATGTATCTATACAACTAATATAAATAATTTAAAACATATTTTGGATATCCGATATTTTCTGTGATTATTTGACTAAACTTATTAATAAGCATAACAATTATGGAGTTAACAAAGGGAGGTATCAAACGTAGGCAGAGATAGTTAGTTATATCACACGATTAATGGCAATATTTATTCTACAGACTACACACAAGTGCCTTGATTTAACCCATTTTTATGTTATGACTGAGCACGTGATGTCATGCTGTCACTGAATCACTGTGACTGTGTGTGTTGTCAACTCAAGTCAGGACTTGTGTAAACAATCCGAACAATCTGGCATGATTCCATGAATGATGAATTGATTAAGTATTTTGGTGCAATGATTGCGTTACCTTTCGTTGAACATGTCTGTATTTACGTGATTAGATAAATGGACTGGATAAGTTAATCCGGATATCCGTTAATCCCCAAGAAACGACTCAAATAACAGAATCTAAAAATAGATAGAGGATTACCCCCATGGCCCATCTGATTCGAAAGCCATTTCTCTTCAATCGACTTCATTTTCGCTCACGCCTGCAACTTACTTTGGTTGCCGCATTGTCCCAGTTGTAGTGTAATGATTTCTCGTGGCATTTTCGAATAACGGATCTGTAGGAATACTTGAACTAACAATAAATAAACCACCAAATAAATGCTGTTAGTACATTATGAAGCACAACTCCCTGATCACCGCTACATTTCTCTTGGCGCTAGTTTTGAACCGCGAAATTCCATCTCGTGGAGACGAGACTAGCTGGTTGAGACTTCACTGAAATTAATGTTCCTATTTATATTTCATCCTAAACTATACTTAGTGTATTAATATGTTCATTGTGATTGGTAGATACGATAAAAGACGCATAAAATAACTTGAAATATTTTATTTCGTAAAAGCTGGAAGGAATTCCGCTGACGTCACGACCAAAACAAGGCGAAGGTGGATGCCTCGTTTGACACTGACAGATTTGGGTTAGCGGGCTCGTCGAAGAAAACGTAGAGCGAAAATGGAGTTCGAACGCGAAGAAGCGATGCAGATGCAAGTTGAAAAGGTGGAACGAAGCCTAAAGGATATGCTAAATCCGTTTGAATGGCAAATCATGTCATTTCAGAGCGTCCTTGTGTGGGAAAAGCCGTACCACAGCGCTGCTTTTCTGGTCGCAGTAAACGGTTTGTTTTGGTACGTAGTCGACGTAGTATTCTGCTTGTATATGTAATACGATAGCAAGCATGAACTTGACCGAGTTATATTGGCACGCATTATCGTGTTTTTATGCCGATTTTGGACACGACGAATAATTGACAGCTGCTAGTTTACTTCGTTGTTTCTATTTTCAGGTTGGCTACCACTGTCAGATTTTACTATCTTCTCGGAGTCTGTGGATTATTGTTCGTGTCGATGGATATGTGGTCGAACTACATTTGGCCAGAAATACGAGGTAAGCTGTGTACTTGCGTAGTATTAAATTGTTTAGCTAAGTGGAAATGTCTTCTAACCACAATAATTTGGGGTTAGGCGGAAGAAAGGAAAAAGAGGATGTTCATGACAAAAGTATTGGTCAAACAGCATGGTGACAAATCTATAAGAATGCTTGAAGACATACAATAAATCTAGCCCAACCATATGTTATTTTTTTTTTATCGACAACTATTGACTTTTTTAACAACAGCTTGTCATAAACGTGTTGCATTCTTGATAAGCCGACATGTATTTGTATAGCTTCAATGTATATGATTCCTTTAAATAATTTATTTATTTCCTGTTGCCAAAATTAGTGTTGTTGGTTCTAGACTATAGAGATAAAACAAAGAATGTTTGGATGCAAGCATGATTCACATTGCACTGATGACAGTGACCATAATGAATACTATAACGATATTGGGTCCAGGTGACCAGACAACTTTTGAAAGTCTAAGAAACTGTCCACAAATTTGTTAATTCATATAAATAGCATTCAAATATAAATTAATTGAAACTCTAGCATTTACCCTTTTAGTCTTTTGGGCCAAAGGTCCAATGGACTCATCCTATCACATTGTGTCCGCCGTGCGCCGTGTGCCGCCATTAGCTCTCAGATCTCAGAAACCATTGAAGATCTGTTTATTTTATTTTGCAAAGATGTTTCTCATGGTACTATCACTATGCACAAGAAATGCAAATTTAATTGACAATTGTTAAGCCTCCTCAGTCCTTTGGGGCCTAAAACTGGCACACTGTAACTTTTTCTATTGTATTCACGCTTTTCCTCTAATGTTGCATATATGTATCTGACTATATAATCTGAGGGTATCTTAAATTTATTGTACACAGGAAATTTGTAGTTCACTAGTCTTTTGTAGGGAAATCTCAGGACCTCCAAAAAAGCAAAATGTTAAACTTTTGCCTGAACTTTTAGCTCCTCTTAGGACATGGACCACCTGTGGATATTTGTATATTCCACTAGAGTCAGGCCAGGCCTCAACCAGATGGAAGCTGGACATTCCCAGTCTTCTATTGTTGTGACTAAATGGATCTAGTGACAGCAGAAATAGGGGCTGTATCAATAATACAGTAGATTCTTATTAAAGTGGACACAGTACTCCAGCCTGCATGTTTTAAGCTATATCTTCATAACTACTGATTTTCTATAAATGCCAGTTATGTTTATTTTGATGATGGTATCATTATTTTTTAAATGATGTGACCGTGGTGCCTACTGTCTACTGGTTAAGTAAATGACAAACATAGACAATTTATATTCTGGACAACTGTAGAGTTAAAATTCATACTTTATTGATGTTGTCTGCTGCATTCACACAATTTGGCTGTGTTTCTGGTCCTCTCACGTGAATAACCAGATAGAATACTAGTTGGGTGATTGTGGTGAAGAGACTAGGTGATCAAGTCACCAAAAGACAGTTCATTCATAATTACCAACTCACCAAAGGACTTCAGGGACACTTGGCTACTTTTGGCCACTTGGACATTTTTAGACATCTCATTGGACAGGATTATATCACCATATTAATTATTAAACAAAAATCATTATTATTTAAATTATTTTAGTGACATATCATATTATCAAACTTGTAGAAATGTTCAAACAAAATCAAAGGAACCCTCGAAGAACTATCATACATTGTCAGCAACAAAAATAATGTTAACATTCATTATTCATCTATAATTATAAATTGTTTTTATTTATGCCAAATGGTTAGTAATTATGGCACAACACATGTAATCGTAAACAGTTTTCAACATTTCTGAGAAGATTTAGTGATTTGGTCAACAACATAACAGAGACCAACTACTATTTGCATTAACACTTCACAATACACACGCATAGACTATAGTGATAGACAGTCTGATTGAATGTACAGAAATAACATGTTAATATACAACAGGACAGGTGATAATTGGAACCTGCATGTTGCAAGTCTGGTATGTTTACCCTTCTTGGTAAAAGTTCATACATAGTCCTGTTGCAAATAAATGAAAGAGCAAGACACATCCGTACATGTTTAACCAGATGATACAACACAAGATGTTTAGTTTAAAGTCATGTTAAAGATACAAATTTGGATATTATAACATACATGTTTCGGCAAGCTAATTATTGTGGTGTATACATATATATTATACATACACATGTATATATATATAGGTGTAATGTGGGTGTAGATAATATAAATCATGCATAAGAAAAGTTGAATATTCAACTAGACTTACAAAAGAAATTATATTTTTCTGACTGGTTGAGATCTTACCATTCAATTATTGATAATTTATAAAATTATAATAAATAATTTTCTGAAACTGATTATTTTTTATCCATCGTTGTTGCTGTCTAGATTGTAATTGTACTTAATAAACTTGTAGTGTACTTTTTGGGCATGTAGGACACGTGATAAGTTATTCTGGTATACAAATGTGTGAAGTTTGTATTTACTTTCCCACTGCTTTAGTTTGGTTGCTGTTGGTTTGACATCGGATGAATTGTTCACAGATGTTAGTACTCATTTGGGAGTTGTCCAAATTGGTCAGCTGCCCCCAAGTAAGGTAGTCCAGGTCACTGGCCACAGTAGCTTACTCGCGTGAAATCTGAGGTGACCACTGTGGATTGACAGACACAGATACATGGATGCCCACTGTCCAACAGCACTGGTCAGCTGTTTGTAGAGATTGTTTTCTCCGTTTACCAGAATCTATGACCTTCTCTGAACTGCACTATTTGTTGTCTTCTGTAAGTTCCGTTTATCTGGCACGTATTTAGTGAGTTTTAGTGTCTATACTGGCTAAACTCTGCACTGTGTAGTTGTGTACTCACTTGAGTGACTACAGTGTGACACAGCCTCTCACTCTACCTGCCATGTCATATCCAGTTTTATAATAAAGTTTTATCCAGTTTTTCTACTGATTAAGACCATTCTTGAAAATGTGTCAATAGGTCACTTGTGTTATTGTAGTCTGTGTGGGTCTATTGGATACACATTGTCTATACAGTCATCTCGTTTATATTGGATACGCATTGTCTATACAGTCATCTCGTTTATATTGGATACGCATTGTCTATACAGTCATCTCGTTTATATTGGATACGCATTGTCTATACAGTCATCTCGTTTATATTGGATACGCATTGTCTATACAGTCATCTCGTTTATATTGGATACGCATTGTCTATACAGTCATCTCGTTTATATTGGATACGCATTGTCTATACAGTCATCTCGTTTATATTGGATACGCATTGTCTATACAGTCATCTCGTTTATATTGGATACGCATTGTCTATACAGTCATCTCGTTTATATTGGATACGCATTGTCTATACAGTCATCTCGTTTATATTGGATACGCATTGTCTATACAGTCATCTCGTTTATATTGGATACGCATTGTCTATACAGTCATCTCGTTTATATTGGATACGCATTGTCTATACAGTCATCTCGTTTATATTGGATACGCATTGTCTATACAGTCATCTCGTTTATATTGGATACGCATTGTCTATACAGTCATCTCGTTTATATTGGATACGCATTGTCTATACAGTCATCTCGTTTATATTGGATACGCATTGTCTATACAGTCATCTCGTTTATATTGGATACGCATTGTCTATACAGTCATCTCGTTTATATTGGATACGCATTGTCTATACAGTCATCTCGTTTATATTGGATACGCATTGTCTATACAGTCATCTCGTTTATATTGGATACGCATTGTCTATACAGTCATCTCGTTTATATTGGATACGCATTGTCTATACAGTCATCTCGTTTATATTGGATACGCATTGTCTATACAGTCATCTCGTTTATATTGGATACGCATTGTCTATACAGTCATCTCGTTTATATTGGATACGCATTGTCTATACAGTCATCTCGTTTATATTGGATACGCATTGTCTATACAGTCATCTCGTTTATATTGGATACGCATTGTCTATACAGTCATCTCGTTTATATTGGATACGCATTGTCTATACAGTCATCTCGTTTATATTGGATACGCATTGTCTATACAGTCATCTCGTTTATATTGGATACGCATTGTCTATACAGTCATCTCGTTTATATTGGATACGCATTGTCTATACAGTCATCTCGTTTATATTGGATACGCATTGTCTATACAGTCATCTCGTTTATCCACACTCTTTGGTTCCCATGATTTTTGGGCAGATAAACGAAACCTGCGGATTAGCGAGACACCTTATTGTATAATATTATGGTATAAAGAATTCAAGATGGTTGCCACAATCACATAAACATACAGATTACAAAACAACCAGATTATTATTGGACTCGAAAAATGAGACCAGACTGTATTTAGGTTTACAGTGTTAACTGGTTATTCAGTGCAAACTTCCTTACTAAAACTGCAATTTTTTTTCTAAGATAAGAAATTCAAGATTAAATATAATTATTAACAATTACTAATTTTATACATTGCATGTATCATTATCAATCTAAATTGATAGTGTCAATCTTTCTGTGAAAACATAAGTTGAACCAGAAAATGTATAATAATTTTTTAGCTGTTTTTGTTTATGAGCTTTTTTCAAAACCATTTTTTCTGTCAACATAACCTGTTGAATATCAGTATGCAATATCAAAAGTGTTTCTCAGAAACACCAGTTTATGCGTGTATTAGCACAGGGAAGAACCTCTTCGTCTCATCTGGGAAAGAAATACAAAGAATCCCTGGGTAGCCCAGTAACAGTGCAAACATCATCAGCCACTAGACAAGGTTTGGGTAAAGTCAATATCAAAATCTGGTGTTTAGCATCACTTCTTTAATTCTACATATTGGTAACATTACCTGGCAAGTAATATTGACATTTTAAGATTTTAGTGATTGGTGTCACTGAACTGTAGAAATCCCATTAACTGTCTAATGATCGGTGCCTGTAAGGTGTCAACATTAGTGGTTATCTCAAATAAATTTTAGTACTTGATACCTCCCAACTGGAAGAGGTGTTTTGGTTGTGTGTAGGGAAGGTGGTTATATTTATTTCACCAAATATCTTGGTCTTTTAACTATGACATTTCAACTACCCGGGGTAAGTGTATAATTTATTTTCTTGTTTGGAATTGGAAACGAGAATACTGGAAAGTTGTTTGTCAAACAACTATGTTTTCTTCATAATAGAAACCAGCCTTGTTTCATAACTAACAGACAGTATGTAAGGCCATAATTCTTAATTCATTCCATATCAGGTACATGTAGTTGAGTTGCCTTTGATGTTCACACGTAGAACTGACATGTATATGTTCATTTTGGAAGTCTGAGACCTGTCTAAGCATGCTGACTGCTAATGCACGACTACACATGCTATTCATGTGGTTGTATTCATTTTCATACATGAATGAAATGTGCATACATAGACTTTGCCACACGAGATCGGCTATTGAGACCAGGTAATAAAAGGGACTGTTATCAGTGTCAATGCATAGTTATAGGTGTCCTTTGTCTGCATATGATATAATGTTCAAGGGTTAAAAATAGAACTGTACTTAATCGTGTGCACATGTGGGCATAAGTCAAGGATTATGTATGCTGGTATAATAGGTGTTGTGTCCAAATTTGTTTTATGGTTATTTGATGGCTACTAGAATGAATTGTCAGTCAATGTTAGTTCACAGAAGGGGCTCTTGTTAAAACTAGATACAGATATAATATTATACCCCACCCAAACTGTCTTTAACATTTTCAAATAAAGTAAGAACACAGAACTTTCTTATTTTAATAGATCAACACTGATTGGAATTACTATTCTGAATTTTTCTGGAAGTGTTAATAAGATTTAACATGATTTCTATCCAGATCAGAAACTGTTCAGCTTTGTCTTAGATTAAGATAAGTTTACTTCAGACTTTCAGTCTCGTAATATATAGAAAGTTCCATAGTCATACATGTGATAATGGCAACACAAAAAAATACAAATATATCAGTAATAGTAATGTCTTTATTTCAGATACAGTCCATAATATTATCTACATACAAGTAAAATATATATTAAAAAGAATAAATAATAAATAGATAACTTGTAATAGATTCAAATTATCTAAAATAAAATCACATGAAATAAATGTTTAAAAATAATAATAAAATGGTTAAACAAATATAATCTTGTATATAAAAAGATATATGTGTGTGCATATAATATAAATTGAGTAATTCATCCATTTTTCTGAAGCAGCTACAACACTGTGAACAGTATAATTGCTAATCCTATTCACCAGTTTAATACATTTTTACTCCTTATAACTCATTTTCAACTTTGATAGGCTACATGAATGATTGTTGATGCATTGATTTTGTATGACGTATTTTTAATTTCAGTCCCCCCAGGCCCAGGTGAAGACATGGACGGGTAAGTTGAACCAGCGTCCATTACAAATATTATTATATTGGAAATGTCATTAAAAAATGTATTGTCTATTCTTGGATTGATAAACAATTGACAGTAAATTGTTATTAACTGATGTTAGCATTTATACATTTAGATTTTCTATTCTTGATCTAACCTAGAAAAATGAGATAATAAATTAATATGCATCGGCAGTATATTTAGCAACATATGTCAACATTACCACCATGAACCTATGATGAAGTACAGATAGGTTTAACACAAACAGTTGTAATAAATGGTTGTATAAAATATCCAGGTAGTAAACATCTTCTGAATGCCTACTGCATATGAGTAAGTTTTATCTTACGTGACTGGAGCCAAAATCTACCCAGGGGGTAAGCGCACTGATCAGGTCAGTTTGGGGCAGTATTCAGTATACACAGTTACACACCTTGTGGTCAGTCAGTCAGTAGTGAAGCTGCCCAGGTCCAGTTAATTCAGGTAATTGTGTGGTCAGTGATTTGGCCAAGGGCCAGACCCCCCACACGTAGTCAGGACAGGTGATACATATGTCACCTGGGAGTGCTGGGCTTGCACTGAACATTGCATTCATGTTTTGGTATCACTTCAGACTAAGACAATGTTGATCTAGTGAAGTAATCTGAATAAAGAAATGAATAAAACATTGATGCAGTCCTTACAAAGTGCGCTATCCATAGTAATCTCAAATTGTTTTACATGATTAATAATTGTTATATTTTTATAATCATAATAAATAACTTATTCATGAATCTGTCTTGCCTAGCCAAGTCTTTTGGTTTAGAATGCATTCAAAAATATTCTGTCACTGCAGTTCAGTCATGGAAAACAATGAAAATAACATGTGAAGATGTCATTTATATATCATTGAAAGAAAAGCTAGGAGGATAACAATTCTCAGTGACACATTTATTTGATGAACATGTGCATGTTACCTCGTGATATAGATCTGTACAAGCCAGTTTACGCATGTTTTATGTTTAGAAATAAACTACAAACACATGTCACACACATTTTCAAGGCATTTTTGTCATCAAAATTTGTTTTCAGATGATAATTAGGCTATGTTTTGTTAGCTTATATTCATAAAAAGAAGGCATGAATTGTCATCATGGCCATTGTAACTGGGACTGCTCCAGATGGTCAATAGCCAGTGTAGCCACACGGACATGTAGACATCATGGTCCCAGCCACACGGACATGTAGACATCATGGTCCCAGCCACACGGACATGTAGACATCATGGTCCCAGCCACACGGACATGTAGACATCATGGTCCCAGCCACACAGACATGTAGACATCATGGTCCCAGCCACACGGACATGTAGACATCATGGTCCCAGCCACACGGACATGTAGACATCATGGTCCCAGCCACACGGACATGTAGACATCATGGTCCCAGCCACACGGACATGTAGACATCATGGTCCCAGCCACACGGACATGTAGACATCATGGTCCTAGCCACACGGACATGTAGACATCATGGTCCCAGCCACACGGACATGTAGACATCATGGTCCCAGCCACACAGACATGTAGACATCATGGTCCCAGCCACACGGACATGTAGACATCATGGTCCCAGCCACACAGATATGTAGACATCATGGTCCCAGCCACACGGACATGTAGACATCATGGTCCCAGCCACACAGACATGTTGACATCATGGTCCCAGCCACACGGACATGTAGACATCATGGTCCCAGTCACACAGACATGTAGACATCATGGTCCCAGCCACACGGACATGTAGACATCATGGTCCCAGCCACACAGACATGTAGACATCATGGTCCCAGCCACACGGACATGTAGACATCATGGTCCCAGCCACACAGACATGTTGACATCATGGTCCCAGCCACACAGACATGTTGACATCATGGTCCCAGCCACACGGACATGTAGACATCATGGTCCCAGCCACACAGACATGTAGACATCATGGTCCCAGCCACACGGACATGTAGACATCATGGTCCCAGCCACACAGACATGTTGACATCATGGTCCCAGCCACACAGACATGTTGACATCATGGTCCCAGCCACATGGACATGTAGACATCATGGTCCCAGCCACACAGACATGTAGACATCATGGTCCCAGTCACACAGACATGTAGACATCATGGTCCCAGCCACACAGACATGTTGCCATCATGGTCCCAGCCACACAGACATGTCGACACATCATGGTCCCAGCCACACGGATATGTTGACATCATGGTCCCAGTCACACAGACATGTAGACATCATGGTCCCAGTCACACAGACATGTAGACATCATGGTCCCAGTCACACAGACATGTTGACATCATGGTCCCAGTCACACAGACATGTTGACATCATGGTCCCAGCCACACGGACATGTTGACACATCATGGTCCCAGCCACACGGACATGTTGACATCATGGTCCCAGTCACACAGACATGTAGACATCATGGTCCCAGCCACACGGACACGTAGACATCATGGTCCCAGCCACACAGACATGTTGCCATCATGGTCCCAGCCACACAGACATGTTGACATCATGGTCCCAGTCACACGGACATGTAGACATCATGGTCCCAGCCACACGGACATGTAGACATCATGGTCCCAGCCACACAGACATGTTGCCATCATGGTCCCAGTCACACAGACATGTAGACATCATGGTCCCAGCCACACAGACATGTTGCCATCATGGTCCCAGCCACACAGACATGTTGACATCATGGTCCCAGTCACACGGACATGTAGACATCATGGTCCCAGCCACACGGCCATGTAGACATCATGGTCCCAGCCACACAGACATGTTGCCATCATGGTCCCAGTCACACAGACATGTTGACATCATGGTCCCAGCCACACAGATATGTTGACATCGTGGTCCCAGTCACACAGACATGTAGACATCATGGTCCCAGCCACACAGACATGTTGCCATCATGGTCCCAGCCACACAGACATGTTGACATCATGGTCCCAGTCACACGGACATGTAGACATCATGGTCCCAGCCACACGGCCATGTAGACATCATGGTCCCAGCCACACAGACATGTTGCCATCATGGTCCCAGTCACACAGACATGTTGACATCATGGTCCCAGCCACACAGATATGTTGACATCGTGGTCCCAGTCACACAGACATGTTGACATCATGGTCCCAGTCACACAGACATGTAGACATCATGGTCCCAGCCACACAGACATGTTGACATCATGGTCCCAGCCACACAGACATGTTGACATCATGGTCCCAGCCACACGGACATGTTGACATCATGGTCCAGGGGTAGAAATAACTCCAAAATCTAGGTAGCCCTCCGGGCTACCAGCTTGAAATTTCTGGTAGCCCACACCCTTATCTGGTAGCCCAAAATTTCTTAATAAATTACTCGGTATATAACTCGCTAACCAAAATTGTGGGCAGAGTGGTATTTTTGTTGAAGCGTTGAGATTCACATGTCTCTTTCTACCTTCATGCAATGCATTTACAAAACAGAGATAGTTAATTAGAACGATTTACCATATCAACAATACTCCTCCACATATCAGAAATGGTAACAGCCGACGAGTCGCTCTCTTGTCGGGGGGGCCTCTGTTGGACTACTTTTGTTTTAGTAATTATCAGTTTAGCGTGAATCACTGTTTAGTATGCAATAACTGGCGAAAGTAGAAACTAAGTCAACTGCAGCGCTTGTTTTGTGGGATCATGGATGAATGAAAACTTATCATAAATCCGATTTCTTGTCAGTTCATATTGAATATTCTGAAACGAAATACTTGTGTTGCTTTGTAATAACTATTTTATTTTTTTTAAGTAAAAAAGTTCTACTATGATTTTAGTAGAACAATGCAAACATTTTGCTACATATATTTAACATGTATTTGTGAGTATACAAATATTGTGTCGATGAAAGGTATCCATATTTGTTACGTTTCCCACTAAAATAATCCAAATTGCATAATAATAACATTAACTTACATAACACTGTATATTCAAAAATAATATTGTTCAAAGGTAGTTCCCCTTTTGACATTTGAATACAACATCGATAAAGTTATTATTGTAAAACATAAAATCAATATAATTTAGCAGTGCTTGTACTCAGTTCCATGTGTACATTTTACCAATATTACAAAACAATTTTGCATTATTCAATTTAATATTCTTAAATGTACTGTATAAATTGCACATGTATCATTGTTTATTATAATATTGATACTAGGCTTACATACTTTAACATTTTTTAACATATATTTTCTTTAAACAGTGCCTCAAATTGCCCGGCTTACAAAAACATGTTGTGTACAAAAGAAACAACTTTCCCATATATAATACAAGACTAGTGGATTTCTAAGAAATTGACCTCCCAGTACTTGGAAGTGCAGCCGATCCACCTGCAACAATGTTTTAAACTACCTCATCCTTTCACTGGGTCCGTTTATTACGTAATCCAATCATAGTGCCAAAATAACACATGGCTTCTAGGGTGGTCTTTAAGGGTGTGTAGTAAGTTTATTGGGTGGTTTATTGACACGGTCCCCATTGCATCAACGATGTCTTTGAAGTGGTTAATTGGATACAATTGTTTCAACCCAATTGAAGCCACTGAGTCGTCTCAGACACTTGACCTGCACTGAGGATTAGGCCATCAGTGACCCAGATTTTGTGGTAGACCACCGGGCTACTGCTGTCTCCAATTGTAGTAGCCCGACAGCAATTCTGGTAGACTCGGGCTACCGGGCTACCACTATTTCGAACCCTGTGGTCCCAGCCACACAGACATGTTGACATCATGGTCCCAGCCACACGGACATGTAGACATCATGGTCCCAGCCACACAGACATGTTGACATCATGGTCCCAGCCACACGGACATGTTGACATCATGGTCCCAGCCACATAGACATGTTGACATCATGGTCCCAGCCATACAGACATGTTGACATCAAGGTCCTAGCCATACAGACATGTTGACATCATGGTACCAGCCACACAGACATGTTGACATCATGGTCCCAGTCACACGGACATGTTGACATCATGGTCCCAGCTACACAGGCATGTTGACATCATGGTCCCAGCCACATAGACATGTTGACATCATGGTCCCAGCCATACAGACATGTTGACATCAAGGTCCCAGCCACACAGACATGTTGACATCATGGTACCAGCCACACAGACATGTTGACATCATGGTCCCAGCCACACGGACATGTTGACATCATGGTCCCAGCCACACGGACATGTTGACATCATGGTCCCAGCCACACAGACATGTTGCCATCATGGTCCCAGCCACACAGGCATGTTGACATCATGGTCCCAGCCACACAGATATGTTGACATCATGGTCCCAGTCACACAGACATGTTGGCATCATGGTCCCAGTCACACAGAAATGTTGACATCATGGTCCCAGCTACACAGGCATGTTGACATCATGGTCCCAGCCACACAGACATGTTGACATCATGGTCCCAGTCACACGGAAATGTTGACATCATGGTCCCAGTCACATAGACATGTAGACATCATGGTCCCAGCCACACAGACATGTTGACATCATGGTCCCAGTCTAATAGACATGTTGACATCATGGTCCCAGTCTAATAGACATGTAGACATCATGGTCCCAGCCACGTGGACATGTTGACATCATGGTCCCAGCTACACAGACATGTTGACATCATGGTCCCAGCCACACGGACATGTTGACATCATGGTCCCAGCCACACAGACATGTTGACATCATGGTCCCAGTCACATAGACATGTTGACATCATGGTCCCAGCCACACGGACATGTAGACATCATGGTCCCAGCTACTCAGACATGTTGACAACATGGTCCCAGCCACACAGACATGTAGACATCATGGTCCCAGCTACTCAGACATGTTGACATCATGGTCCCAGCCACACGGACATGTTGACATCATGGTCCCAGCCACACAGACATGTTGACATCATGGTCCCAGCTACACAGACATGTAGACATCATGGTCCCAGTCACACAGACATGTAGACATCATGGTCCTAGCCACACAGACATGTTGACATCATGGTCCCAGCTATACTGACATGTTGACATCATGGTCCTAGCCACACAGACATGTTGACAACATGGTCCAAGCCACACAGACATGTAGACATCATGGTCCCAGCCACACAGACATGTTGACATCATGGTCCCAGCCACACAGACATGTTGCCATAATGGTCCCAGTCACACAGACATGTTGACATCATGGTCCCAGCCACACAGATATGTTGACATCGTGGTCCCAGTCACACAGACATGTTGACATCATGGTCCCAGTCACACAGACATGTAGACATCATGGTCCCAGCCACACAGACATGTTGACATCATGGTCCCAGCCACACAGACATGTTGACATCATGGTCCCAGCCACACGGACATGTTGACATCATGGTCCCAGCCACACAGACATGTTGACATCATGGTCCCAGCCACACGGACATGTAGACATCATGGTCCCAGCCACACAGACATGTTGACATCATGGTCCCAGCCACACGGACATGTTGACATCATGGTCCCAGCCACATAGACATGTTGACATCATGGTCCCAGCCATACAGACATGTTGACATCAAGGTCCTAGCCATACAGACATGTTGACATCATGGTACCAGCCACACAGACATGTTGACATCATGGTCCCAGTCACACGGACATGTTGACATCATGGTCCCAGCTACACAGGCATGTTGACATCATGGTCCCAGCCACATAGACATGTTGACATCATGGTCCCAGCCATACAGACATGTTGACATCAAGGTCCCAGCCACACAGACATGTTGACATCATGGTACCAGCCACACAGACATGTTGACATCATGGTCCCAGCCACACGGACATGTTGACATCATGGTCCCAGCCACACGGACATGTTGACATCATGGTCCCAGCCACACAGACATGTTGCCATCATGGTCCCAGCCACACAGGCATGTTGACATCATGGTCCCAGCCAAACAGATATGTTGACATCATGGTCCCAGTCACACAGACATGTTGGCATCATGGTCCCAGTCACACAGAAATGTTGACATCATGGTCCCAGCTACACAGGCATGTTGACATCATGGTCCCAGCCACACAGACATGTTGACATCATGGTCCCAGTCACACGGAAATGTTGACATCATGGTCCCAGTCACATAGACATGTAGACATCATGGTCCCAGCCACACAGACATGTTGACATCATGGTCCCAGTCTAATAGACATGTAGACATCATGGTCCCAGCCACATGGACATGTTGACATCATGGTCCCAGCTACATAGACATGTTGACATCATGGTCCCAGCCACACGGACATGTTGACATCATGGTCCCAGCCACACAGACATGTTGACATCATGGTCCCAGTCACATAGACATGTTGACATCATGGTCCCAGCCACACGGACATGTAGACATCATGGTCCCAGCTACTCAGACATGTTGACAACATGGTCCCAGCCACACAGACATGTAGACATCATGGTCCCAGCTACTCAGACATGTTGACATCATGGTCCCAGCCACACGGACATGTTGACATCATGGTCCCAGCCACACAGACATGTTGACATCATGGTCCCAGCTACACAGACATGTAGACATCATGGTCCCAGTCACACAGACATGTAGACATCATGGTCCTAGCCACACAGACATGTTGACATCATGGTCCCAGCCATACTGACATGTTGACATCATGGTCCTAGCCACACAGACATGTTGACAACATGGTCCAAGCCACACAGACATGTTGACATCATGGTCCCAGTCACACAGACATGTAGACATCATGGTCCCAGCTACACAGACATGTTGACATCATGGTTCCAGTCACACAGACATGTTGACATCATGGTCCAAGCCACACAGACATGTTGACATCATGGTCCCAGCCACACAGACATGTAGACATCATGGTCCCAGCAGGGTCCGTACAGGGCCTTGAAAGTCTTGAAAAGTCTTGAATTTAATTGTGGTCAATAAAATATTGTTTGGACTCAGTTATTGTGACGAATAACAGCCAGAAAAGGAAAACGCCTGTGCCCAAAAAAAACTTGTGCACATTGGACAATCGGCATTTCGTTTTGGTCGGCACTGCTGTTTTCTTAGTATAGTAAACAATTAATGTTAACCTATTTACTGCGCTTAAAAGTACATATGTCATTAAAACAGTCTTGAATTTATTTTTTAAATAGCCTTGAAATGTCTTTGAGATAGCCTTGAATTTCAAATGTCCATATGTGTATGGACCCTGGGTCCCAGTCACACATACATGTTGACATCATGGTCCCAGTCACACAGACATGTTGACATCATGGTCCCAGCCACACAGACATGTTGACATCATGGTCCCAGCTACACAGACATGTAGACATCATGGTCCCAGTCACACAGACATGTAGACATCATGGTCCTAGCCACACAGACATGTTGACATCATGGTCCCAGCCATACTGACATGTTGACATCATGGTCCTAGCCACACAGACATGTTGACAACATGGTCCAAGCCACACAGACATGTTGACATCATGGTCCCAGTCACACAGACATGTAGACATCATGGTCCCAGCTACACAGACATGTTGACATCATGGTTCCAGTCACACAGACATGTTGACATCATGGTCCAAGCCACACAGACATGTTGACATCATGGTCCCAGCCACACAGACATGTAGACATCATGGTCCCAGCAGGGTCCGTACAGGGCCTTGAAAGTCTTGAAAAGTCTTGAATTTAATTGTGGTCAATAAAATATTGTTTGGACTCAGTTATTGTGACGAATAACAGCCAGAAAAGGAAAAAGCCTGTGCCCAAAAAAAACTTGTGCACATTGGACAATCGGCATTTCGTTTTGGTCGGCACTGCTGTTTTCTTAGTATAGTAAACAATTAATGTTAACCTATTTACTGCGCTTAAAAGTACATATGTCATTAAAACAGTCTTGAATTTATTTTTTAAATAGCCTTGAAATGTCTTTGAGATAGCCTTGAATTTCAAATGTCCATATGTGTATGGACCCTGGGTCCCAGTCACACATACATGTTGACATCATGGTCCCAGTCACACAGACATGTTGACATCATGGTCCCAGCCGAGAGATGTTATGTGCCAAATTGCCAATACACAATGACATGGACCAATTAAACGGCAGCCAGAAGTAGATTAATTAATGGTTGCCGTGTACTACAGGAGGTAACATGCAGGCAGTGGGGGTATATACATATATATGTCAGGCATCAATATTTATATGGAAAATTGGTTGGAGTCCTCAGTCCAATGGACTCATACTCTGCTCATATTTAGGGGTCCACAGACAAATTTTGGAGTTGTTATATATTACATACATATCAGTATCTAAAACATTCGTAGGTGAAACAATGTGTTTCATATTTATGGACTCCTATAAAAATTGAAGCCAGTATATGCATATATATATATATATATATATATATATATATATATATATATATGTGGCATTATAGTTTAGCAATATATATTTGTGCATTATAGTATAGCATAATAATAGTAATATAATGTAAACATGTAAATGTGTTTATGCATGCACATGGATACGTGTGTACAATTATAATATATATATGTATGTAATAAATATATATATATTACATATAATATATATTTATATATACATATATATATATATATATATGTAATAAATATATATATATGTAATAAATATATATATATACATACACACACTAATAGGCATTTGTTAAGAGTAGTCACCTCACTATCTCTGATGAAGACTAGCACTGAAACACAATTTGAAATATATTGACTCAGTAGTGTTTCTCCATCTTATATGGCCTCCTACATACTCTGGACTCTACTAGACGCCAGACTTACCCTGACCCTGACCCTGCCGTCACTTTCTCCACCCAACTCTTGTAGGTCCATTTTCCTGTAATTAGTTTTATTTTCACTGTTGACGTTTTGCCACCAGGTGGGCTTTGATCTACCCAAAGTTTGTGAGTGTTCCTGAGATCTGTCGCTACCTGGCCGAGTGGTTCGTGTGGGGAGAGCACTATGTCACGGAGGCAAGTCTGCTGAGGCGGGAGAACCACACGAAGGTAGGTTATGGTAGGCAAACTAGCACAGGATGATGACTGAACTAGCTGCCTGACTACCAGGTAGTGGGATGTAGTGATTTAACAAGATGTAACAAGATTGCCACCCAGAGATTCAACTCTAGATGGCAGATGGACTAGGAAGCCCTTTGGCTTATCGAGAGTCCAACCTATCTATCTAAGTATACCCCGCCCGTCTTAGGTATATGTCGATTTTATTTTTAAATATATTAACACTACTAGCACTTATAAAATCAGCTGATAAACTGTTCCATTCATTAACTGTTCTTTGTGGAAATGAAAATGTTCTAATATCTAGTCTACACTGCTTCTTTGTGATGGGAACATTGGCTAGGTAGTTAGAGTATATATGTTATAATTTATGATACTGTGATACATTTTACTGTAATTTTACACTAACTTTGAGATAAACCGACCTGATGGCAGGATCACATTTTTACGAGTCCAAAATATCTGGGTAGATCGATGTCTTTGTGTACATATGATCCAGTCTAACTGTGCATAGACTAATAGAGTGAATATTACTTTTAAAGTTGTTTTTGCTCTTCAAATTTCTGCCTATCCATTTAACCATTCCGTAGAATTTGTACACATCTAAAAAAATCTGAAATACATCGCCAGTTGGTAGATGAATAACTAAGTGTCCAGAGACATGTGTGGGGGGATATACACTTACATCGATCCACAGTTTGCATATTAATGTATATATATACTGCTTGATATGTAAAAAAAAGGCAAGTTCTTATATAGCGCAGTATCCAGTCCTCCAGACCATGCAAAGCACTTTACACTTTACTTCCCTGACAGACCTGTTCACTCAGACACCATCTTGGCTTCTCGCGGAAGCATCAAGCCATATGCTACAATTAATGCGTGATGGCTGCTCATACACATATCCACCACTGTCTGTAGTCAGGTACTCATTTAAACAGCTGAGTGAACTGGAGCAATGTAGAGTGAAAAAACTTGCCCAAGGTTTTAACACTGCAACACAGGATTCGAACCCGGGTTCTCGTAGTCGAGAGTCCGAAGCTCTACCCCTGAGCCACTGCGCTAGTAACTGTACAAATGATGCTGCCATTTTAATACAGATACAGGTATAAGACATCTGGTAATTTTAAGCTGATGTAATCATTTAATAAATCTGTATATTTTTCAGTATTTTATACAAAGATGACATTATTATCTGTTCCAAACTGCATGGTGTTCTCTGCATTCATTATTTTAAAGATTTTATATTCTTGTGCCTGAACTGCCCAACAATCACAAGTGTAAGCAGTTCCAGTTGGTTAAGTGCTTAATGGTCAGGTGTGATTGCTGATGAAAGTCTGGGGTAGACCACTGGCTGTTTTTCTCACAAATTACATTTGTTATTTTATGGAAGATATGGGAGTTAAGTAGGTCACTCTTGACACACAGCGTGATTTGACTTTTAACTGAGATAGTTACTCTGGATTTTCCAGAATAGCCACCATTTTATCAGAAGATTAGAATATTTGTATATAAAATGTGTAAGCCATTGTGATAAAAACTGATATAGAGTGTAGTCTCAGTGAAATTATGTTAATTTTCCTGGATTTCTATGTTTTTAGTCCCCCCCCCGTTTTTTAGTCTTCATTCGTTGTAATCCGTAATAATTTTTTTGTGTCATCGATACTAAATTAATTTTAGACATGTCTATATATATCTAGAAAAAAATAACTGATTAAAACAACTGTTGCAATTGAATGGAAATGAAACACGAAACACAGCATCAGTGTCAGCTGTTAGGATGCTAATGAATTGCGTTTGTTTCTCTTTTTCAGTTTTTCGTCTTCAGCATGTTTGGCTTCTGCTGTCTTTTACTAGTGGGTCGATATGTGTCGACAATCTTCATTTGCTATGTCACAGGTAGGCACCCGAGTTTGTACCTTACTCATTCATTCTACCCCAGGAGTGATCGTTATGAAGTCTTCATTAGTAAATATTTTAGCACTACAAGATGACAATGATGTAACTGATATTTAACTACACTGGGGCACTGTTGGGTAGAGCTTCAGACCCTCAAATGAGAGAACCCGTGTTTGAATCTCACGCTGTTGTGTTGAACCTTTGTCAAGTTTGTTTGTTCACTCTACACTGTCCCAGTTCAGGCAGCTGTATCATATGTAAGTTAGTACCTATTCGTAGACAGCAGTGTGTTTTCTGTGTGCATAGTCTTTGTGCATTTATTGCAGAATGGTTGAATGCTTCCCAGAGCAGTTGAGAAGGTGTGCAATTGAATATGCCTGCCATGGAAAAAAACATGATGTGTTCCAAACAGTCCTGACGACTTATATTGTCATTATTGTGATATATAAAGACTTAATGTTTACCCAGAACGAACAGAAATGTTTGAACGATTTCATGATATTTTTAGTTCACGAAGTTACTGCTGAGGGAGCCTACATTGTAAACAATTTCCATGAACATTATATTTGTCTAAACAAATAAATTTATCCAATTTGTTTTGAAGATTATCAAGTTACATAAATACTCCAGAAATATTGAGATGGGTAAACTGGCACTGGTCTACAATATGGTGGTTAAGGCGCCTACTGATATAGTTCCTAATATAGACTACGTTGTTTGTGCGACAGTGATGAGCGCCCTCCTCTACCCCTGCGCCCTCTACCATGACCTGTTGCAACGGATCCACGAACAGCTTCAGCCGCTTGTCTCCAGGTGGGAATGCAGTATGAATATTCGACGAAAGCCACGCAGCAAGAAAAGAGGTATGCATGTTTTGTTGCAGAATGTCCAAAAAAACAGATCAGGTGCTGGTCCTATGCACTTTTGGCAGGCAAAACTAACTGTTTGGGTCATGCTTCACTGATTATGTGATTTGGGCAGAATGCATAACTATCTCATGTCCAGCATGTGTTTTCTTAAGACAAATAATCTTTTTTGTAAAGTGACTTAAATTAAAATGTGTTCAACCAGTGAGGTATCATCGATTGATGATTCATGGAATAAAAAGTATATTTATAACTCAATTTTTCAACTTAATATTCACTTTGCTGTAAATGGTCACACATGTGGATTTGTAGTTTTTCCCAGTTACTCGCACACCAAATGATTACATAAGCCAGCAGATGTTTGGTCTGCACACAGGCATTTGGCCGGGCGCAGATACAATGCCAGGAATTTCCTATAAATGGCTGCTTGGTCTTAGGCATTGTTCCAGAATCCTGGGCTCGGTCTGTGTTTACAGTTACACTTTCCCACAGCTTACAGACAGCAAATAGATTGTTTTGTTGACTAAAACAGAAAGTGGTAAAAGTACACGATTCCAAACAGTCCCACACACCTTGTATGTCAAGGGTACAGAGTGGTACCAGTGCGTGCGTGCGTGCGTGCGTGCGTGCGTGCGTGCGTGCGTGCGTGCGTGCGTGCGTGCGTGTAATTCCATATGTTTGCAATACATTTTGTTCTCAAAATCAGTCTGTATGTCATATGATATTCTTGTCACCAACCTGTCCAATATCGAATTGAACTGTTGAGAAACAAGGACTCACCGGTCCACTGTCACTGCCCGGCAGTTCTACGTGTACTGAAGTTTTACAATGTTATTGCTTAGAGCAAAATACGCAGTGGGTTTTCAAAACAAGAATGTCATTCCGGTATGAAATAGTTATTAATTTATCGATTGGGTCATTCAAGTTTCAATCTAAGTTCAGTACCCAGTTGGTATACCCAAATACTCAATTATGAATATGCGGTTATCATTAAATTAAATAACATGTATTTACCAATTCTAATCTGTCAGAATGTAAATCAATTTGACAGTATGTGTTTGTTCAGCGTAAACTATATTATGCTGATGTGTAGTGATTTTAAATTAGTATGATGTATATGCTATTGTTGTTGTCTGTGCTGTCGGGGGCTTGCCTTGATATCGATTTTTTTCTTGTAGCAAGTAAGTGTGAATATTACAGGGTTTCTTTTCCCTCTTAGCATAATATTATAATAACAACACATTACTATTAAATCGTTTATCTATTGTTGATAAGTTTGTTTACTTATCGATCTGTTGCTTTCAGCCAATCGCTCAAGGTCAACGTCACCCCAGCCGATGGAGGAGGAGGCTGAGGGGGAGACAGATGAAGAAGATGAGACTGACAGTGACGCTGATCTCAAGGAGTTTATTCCGACAGTCGGCCTTCCAAAGAAAGCACCACAAAAAGATGAGGACAGCAGTGACGAGAGCACCGGCCCATCTAGCATAGTGTCGCCCTCTATGACCTCGTTGCTGCTGCCCGAGATAGCGAAGATGGAGTGTAGCGAAGATGGTTTGTATAAACACAGCTCACGCGGGTAGACGTTTTTGTGAAGGCCATTATCATAGGTTTTCGTAGGTTTAGTGATCGGAACATTCTGGACGTTATGTCAGTATAAAACAGTCAGAAGGACTACAGATTTTTGAACCACAATTTGACATGAAAAGTGATGATCAGATGGCTTTATGTGATCTAGAAGTTTTTGGTATGAAATGTGAACGTAGCCTACCAGGTACGTCACTGGAAATGTTTGTTCACAGACAACCAAGGCAAGTTAAAATCATGAATAAATGGAAGACTTTGCAGGAGAAAACAAATAAATAGATACCTTCAAACAGCAGTAGAATTATGTTGTTTACAACTGATAAATCCATAACGTGGAGTGAATTGAAAAATGCAGCAACTGGAAAATCTGTACAGTAAAACACATCAAATTCAATCACTGAATATTTTTTACTGTTCAGAATTCAGTTTAATTATTTTGGCCAGCAAGTATCAGAAAAATGCATCAGCAAACGTTAGATTTTACCCATTTTTTATGTGTAAATTTTCAGTCCGTTTCTGTTTTCCAGATTCATTATCGGGCGACTTTTCACTTTCGCCCCGGGACATGCCTGCATTTGATTCGGTCGACAAATCGTCGCCACGACGACGGAAGAGCCCACGAAAGGTCAAAGACCAGGTCACAGACCCGCTCCAAGGTGGCAACGAGAAATCGATGCAGTTTGTCCCGTCACACTTCCAGGTGGCGTCCCCTGGTGGCAGCGGTGACCCCAACGAGTCGAGTCTCGGCAGAGGTCTCAACTTTCCCGATATTCACGACGAATCGACCACCGACAGCCCCAACTCGACATTTGACCTTGCATTGGCCTCTGCAGCAGATACGTTTGGCACTGCATTGGCCACCCAGATGATGACTAAGACGCTGTCAACGATCGTCTCAAACACACTCTCAGGACTGAGGGGGGTCCATCCGACAGACGACACGCCCTCTGGTGGAGACGCGGAACAACAACGGGCGGAAACGGACATTCTTGAAGAGTTTGAGTTCTTGAACAATGAAGATTTTGAGGATGGCACGGCGACGCCGTCGGAGGAGAAACCCACAGGAAACTGAGTTTCCGATTGGCTGGATGGATTCTCGTACTGCGTAATGGCATTTCGTGTTTTCGTTCGGCTATGATCTGGACATGGTTTATGGAATCACGATACAAGCAGCGAAAGGCAAACATGTTACGTACAAATGTACAGTGTACATACACCGTTATTGTATGGTTGCTGCACAGCGTAGTATTCTAGCAGAGTTTTTGGGCTTCTTTCAAAACACCATTGAAACGGTAACATCGATTGAAAAACAGGGTTTGAAATAAGCATAGGGTTACACTTGCCATAAGTTGCACTGAAACCAGAAGTGTGCATTAGCTAAAACACCTGGCCCTTAACGCAGATCTTGTTCAGCTAAATATTCTGCTGCATCAACATCCTTAGCGTTGTGACAGGGAGATTATATATGACAGTGGTGGCATGCGTTATGCATGCATGAGTGCATGCTAGAATCACATCGATATGTATATTATATATATATCCTGTACATTTTATTGTAATTAGTTAAGCGTGTTTTAGAAAGTTTCCGGAGTTGCAGGACTCCCCGTTCCTGTGAAATGGGTGAGGGAGTTTTGTTTGGAAACTATGTTAGTTAATATTATTGATAGTGTTTAGATGCAGCTTTGCTCTATGTGCCATGCGACCCATAAGTCCATCATTGGTTTAATTAAATTGTTCGAAGAAAACTTTCGGTGACATGGGACATTTGCCCTCGGAATCATGACTAACATGGCCCACTCTGTAGTTAGAGGGGTAAACTTTAAAAAAAACTCAGAATGCATATGTTAGGAGCCAACAAGCTTGCAACTATTTCAGAATTGATATTAGTATTTTCTGCCCAAAGTTCCTCTCATCTGACAGAACATTATGAACCAATACAATGCTATAAATCAACAATTTCCATGCATTTTTTCGTTGCTTATATTGGTGAGATAAAAAAAATTGCACAAAAGAGTAATTAACAAAAGCTCTCGTACAGTAATCTGTAAATATGTGTAACAGAAATGATGTCCTCTATGATGCTCATCATTACCAGTTGACTGTTGAATCAATGAATTTGGAACTAAGGCAGTGTGGTGTGTTTTATGTAAGCAAGTTTTCATCATCAAGGGCACTGAATCATTATGGGACTGAATAATTACAAGAAGAAAAGGTTATTTACTCACAAGTAAGAATGGGCTGTTTCATATTATAAATCATTGCTAAGAAAGCATGCTGTCAGCCTGACCGCCAATATGACATCCTGAACTCGACAAATATTGGTAAATGAAAAAATATCTGTTACATTTAGTAAGTTTATTAAAAGATTTAGTGTAAGAAGTAAAATGAAAGAAGAAAGACCAGTAAAATACATTTCTGTCACAACTTTAATTCTGCCTGTTCTAGCATTTTTAACTCTTGTGACATAACCCTGCGCGACCTTCAAGTGGCACGTCATGTAAGAAAATATTAAAAACCAAAGTCTCATGAAAAAATTGATTTCATTTGCTTCATATAAATTGCAGGATACATGTTTCTCGTTCACCAATAACAAATTGTAGATTAAACACCATCCTCAAATTTAACAACTTCCTAAGACTTCTGTATTCTAACTCTTGCCACAGTTGACCTGGCCCCCATTAGATATCTAAATTTTCTAAAACAAGACTAACTAAAATAAAAAATGTGGGGAAATTCTAATGTTGACATGTAAAATCAAATGTAAACATTTATCTCATATATGTTATGTAACAATTAGATGTTTGAGAACATTTACTTGACTGTGATTAGTTTAGTTGTAAATGTGATACAACATGGCCGTGTGATGAACGACTAAAATTTAATGTATCTGTGAAGTGTGGATGCACTCATCCAGTTAATACTACTTTACTCAATTAAACAGTGTACTTCTATGCTATGGTGCAACAAAAGAACCATTTGACATAGATGTGAAAGGGATTGCTGACGTTTTACGGCATGAATGCAATTTCTAACAAATAAGTCTTGTGCTTTCTCCAGACTCATCATATTCACTGGTCAGCAGTTTCAGCCAGTTGTGGTCAAAGAATGTGTAGACAAGACATTCAATATCACATTTGACCAAGCAACAAGCCATAGCAATGCAACGTTTAATACGTAACATGGTTTTATCAAGCAAGCAGCCCTTTCATTCGATGTTGTATGTTGATGTATCTTTTGCCATTTTTCAATTCATACATTGCAACAAAGGGATGTTAGCATGTCTATACTATACAGTGTTTTATCATTTTATGTGACGGGTACCTTTTCACAATCATCCCAACATGTCTCAGATTGGCGGCCTGTTTATTAACATGACAACTGGTACAATAATCACAAGGTCCTTAATGTAAAAGGACCATTTTAATCAGATGTCCAGTTAAGGGACCATCTCAGAGCGTTAATATCTGATATCGTACAAAATTACTTTCGCTTGGATGGTCAGTGGCAGTTTTTGTCTGTCACCAAACGTTTAAAAAATTCTTTCATCTGAAGGCCATAAAAAGTAATTTCATCCGATACTGGACATCACTGTTCTGAGATTCCCTAAGGAAGTTGGTTATTGTCTTAATTCAGCTATGTTTCAGGCCGCAAACATCAGTTTTGCATCGTTTGGTGTAATATACCAAATCAGCCATCCAACGCACCAGAATCTCATTGCCGTGGTGAAGGAACCTTCCGGGTGATAGTTTCTATGCACAAATGTTTACTTCACTGCACAAGCTGTAGATCTCCCACACACTGGCAGTATTCCCACAGAGAAACGTGTTCTGTCACTTTTTGACTGCGGAATGTTTTATCATACATTGGTTGACGCTACAAGTGTTCATCTTATGATATAACTTATCATGAGACGATGTAATATATGAAGGCGCGTTAGCAGCTGACAATTAATGGCTCTTCTTGTCATGTGTCACTGATGCATTTATAATGACCCGATGGTGCTGGTTTGTAGGAGAGTCACCTACTGCTATGATGAAAGTATTTATGCACAATATCATGTTTAGGTGGTTTGTTCTTGTGTATGGTAACAATTATTATAGCAAATACACTGGTTTTAATACACCACTGTTATTTGTGTTGTTGTTTGATGTGGGTGGTGAAAACGTGTGGAGATGATGTGTAGAAGTTTGTGTTGTGGGGTCTCGGTAATGTCGAGCATCTTTGAATTCATGTTTCTGTGTCATCTGCAGATAACATGTTGAGGCAGGGGCAGCGGTAATATGGTCATTACCTAGGTAGTTAATTATATATGTATTATATATATATACAACAATAACTAATAACAAGTTTTTCAACAACTATTTCTGCACAAAAACAAGAATACAGTGCAATATTATAAATAATAATAAATTATCAAGAAATCAGTTAAGGCTTACCAAACAAAAGCTTTTCAGCTGGTGCGGTGCAGTATTCAATTTGGCGAAGCTGCATAAGTCATTCAAAGTGACTGTACGCAACTTTGGTAGGAAATAAAAATAAATTTTGCAGATGGAGCACATGTACATTTGCACGCAATTATTTCATTAATATTAACGAGGATCGTGTTTTGAACTCGGATACAACACATTTGTTGATCTACATAACACGTACCATAGGCAGTATTTTTGTGCCAAAATGTCAACTGATGGGAGTAAATTGGAAAAAAAAAATGTAGACCTAGTTGATAGAGCTAGAAGCTAGGCACACCACATGCAGCCTGAGCATAATAATATGGTGGGCAGATATACAAAATATACTGTAGCTCCATGCTGATGGTCACGCATCCTCTAAATAGTGTTTTTACATTTGTTAATAATAAATAACTTCTATGGCTCCAATATCATTTGAGCTGTGGCACAACAAAACCAGTGGATTAAGCATTATCGTAGTCAAGGGCAGCTACCTAGGGTGGTTAGCCAAGATTAAACATATATAAGGTTTTTAAGCCAAATGGACAAGGTTTTCTGCTCGAGTTACGGCCTTTGTTTTGACTCTGGGAAGTGCAAGTAAATTTGAGCTTGATGACCGGAGCTAGCTGTCTGTGCTGCTTGCTAGTGTGAGCATTAAAGGACAAAAAAACGCAACGGTTTTGCGTCATATACCTAATAGAGTTTATACAAAGTAACAATTTCCACATATACTCAATTTTTTAACGTCGGCGGTTTACTCAGAATGTGACTTTAGTCTAAAATTCTAACGAAATCCACGATGGTCTAGATGCCGCCATAGGTGAAGGGTTAACTTGGCTTGGCCATTCAGCGCGCGGCATTCTATGTCTCTGCTGAAGCCGGTCAGCTTCCTGCGACGTTGTTAACGGTCAACAACTTCGAGTCTTCGACAGTTCGTTCAGTTGGCGTGACATCTAGCAGCTGCCTATAGACGTGTATCTAAATATATGGTTAAATCTATGGTAAACTTTAGTAATTATGCCTTACTGTTCGGCATACGGTTGCAATAATAGTTGAAACAACCGGTAGTATTGAAGCAATGGATTCACATTTGCGGGCGTACTGTTTGGAATCCCTCCAGTCCAAGTACAGTTCACTTTGCTCGGTCCATTTTGAGGAGAAATGCTTTGAAGTAGACATGTATCATCAGTTGATGGGATGATTTCAGCGATAACAATAATAGACAACATTATATTTACTGTCATCAGCATGTTACGCGCGTTGCCGAGTTGCAGCCATTTCATGACAACAGCCAAACCCCCATGCAGGGAATCTACGCGGAGAGCGCCTCACCGTCGTGACGTCATTCTTCGTCTAAGATGGAGTAGCGCGTAGTATTTGGATGGCTGGGTGTTCAAATATATTTTTCTGGTAAACCGCCGGTGTTAAAAATTGAGTATATATGGAAATTGTTGCTTTATATTAACTCTATTAGGTGTATGCCACGAAACAGTTGTGGTTTTTTTGTTCTTTAAGAGGAAATATGGAAGGTAGCTTGGTAGGTGATTGTGCACATCTTAAACATGTGTAATCACACAGGGAGCCAATGCAGTGATTTTAGGAGTGGCACCAAGCGAGAGAAACATGGAAACTACCCTTGCCAAACAATTCTGGATGCGGCAATATTACGGAGGCAATTAATCATATCTAATACTAACAAGAGCTATTGCAATAGTTTTAGCGACTGAAAGAGATATACCAGCAAATGTGATGAAGATTGCGGATATGATAGAAACAGCAACGATACGTTTCATGTGTTTCAGTCCTGCTTTAAACTTTACCTGATGAGAGATATATTATACCCTGAACTAAATCTAAGCTGAATATAGTAAACAAACAAACCAGAGTAGTACACATTAGGCCAGCTTTATTGCCACCACCTAGTTGGAACATGTGAAAGCAGTGAGCACATAAATATCTTGTGTTCTCCCCAATCTGACGCCTCTGGCTGGTATTTACGTCTCCTTCATTTCGCGAAGACGCCTGACTGCGCTGCGTGTTGTGGCCGCTGCTGTCGTACTGGAACACAAAGCAACACACGTCACACAGCAGGAACAAGAATTTCATCTAATTCGCTAATTCAACAAAACTTGATTTGATTCGTAAATGCACCACCAAGAGATTGGCAAAATGAAACGTGAAGCAAATGCGTATTAATTTTGTCCTAAGAAAATATTCAATTCTATTGAATAGCTATCGAGTTCAATTTATTTTTACCAACCACACCAACTCTGGCGAAAGCATACATTTCATAATTAATCAAATGACTGCCATCTACTTATCATATTACCGATTTAAATGTTCTCTTCAACACATAGAGTAGACAGCATTACGATCAACAATATGGCGGTAAACAGCATCATAGACTTTGTACCTCAGTGTCGAAGTCACGTACAACAGGCAACATCGCTGGCTGGTAATATGGTTTCCATGACCATTGTCACATTGACACTACAGTCAGACACTCACATGACTCGATTCGGTCAGGAAACTATCCCAGTCACTGCCAAATGCTACATGATGTCAGAGACCATTCCGTTACATACTTCTACCATTGGAATAAACATGTTATTCTCAAACTTCTATCACAAAATGGCTTTGCATGAGGGGCCAGGCAGTTTCTGGTGTTGCATCACAATGCGAATGCGAACAACATTTGTTCCCACACAGCTGCAGGTCTGTGATTACAGTTAGACACATCAGGTGGAGAAACATACAATTTTAAAATGGTTTTATCCAGTAGCAGACACCAATGTTTAAGGTAGCAGACACCAATGTTTTAGCAATATGCCCACCAAACACCTACCAGTAGACGTATGCACCTCCAGCTACAACCTTCCTACATCCCTTGCAGCTCCAGATGCCTGCTGCTCGCCGCTTCATAGCTTCCTGTAAAGTACACGCACAATATTGAAATCACATACAATAAATACATACTGCATGATCCTGTGAAGACAAACTACAAAACTAGTATATGCTAAGGCAATGACTTAACAAAATTCACTCTAAAAATTACAAAAGTTCCTAAACTACAAAACCAGGGTTTCAGTTCATTTGATCATCTTATATAATTATATAACTCTTGTCAATACTGTAGTGTAGAAAATGGAATGCCATTTTGTAACATACCTTCAAAAAATCACATAAACTGATAAAAAAAATTACTGACATGGTCAATGTTCAGTTTACCTTGCCACAAAATGAACACGTGTAGCGGCCATGCTGTGTAATCTCCATCTTCTTTACAAGCTTACGCAGTGAGGCACCATATCGGGTGCCGTACTTCCCAGTAATCCCAACCTTCTTCGTTCGTTTGGCCTGGGAAACATACAACCTAATTAAAACAAGTCATCATCTGACAGAACTGTTCACAACATAAAAATGTGAAAAGTAAAATAGCACTACAGTTTAAATCAATGTGCGGCACCTGGTCCTGGAGCTTATAGCACTCAGTATTTGAATAAATTGCGCAACGAAAAATGAATAATTACGAAAAATTCACAATTTTTAGTCAGTTTTATGATGTAGCTGATGTGGAAGGATGGAATCAACACAATGATATATGAACGTTTGTCTTTACCTAAAAAATTATAAATCGGGATGGGCTCAATCAGTTATTGTCACGAAACACAAGTGGTGTGTTAGCAAGTTACAACCGATAATCAGCGAACCTGCATCACTGGTTCAAGTCAAGGATAGCTTTATGGATATAACATAAGTAGTGTTATTAGCACAGTCACAGTATCATTAGAATGGACAGTATCAGGTAGGTATTATCGCCGGCTTTGACAGCCATTTGACACCTTGGGCTTTGCCTTGAGTTTAACGTTATAAGCCGGCGACAACTTTTCTCACAGTGGAAGATTATTGAAGAAAATTGCGACATGACCAACTACTTGGTACAGATAATATTTTTTAACAAGTAAGAAGTCGTTTCGTCAACATTGTTGCTGTTCATAGAACGTATGCGTTTCACGACGGACGATACTCTTCAAATAGAGCCATTTTAAGACAATTATTTGCGTTGGCATTATGATTTCGACGGTCTGATTATATAGCATAATGTATGATTTTTATCTTAGCAAAGTTTAAACTTAGTAAGTAGTGGGATGGTATGAGATTTATTTTCACCGCAAAAACTAACCATTTTTACTTCGCGGCAGCTATGGAAAAGGAAGTTCTTCGCAGCGCATGAGCGGAAGTTCCTCGTGAAATGCTATATTCTGGCCTCAGTTACCAAGGCCTCGGTTTGTCGGGCGCAAATCTATGAACTGATCAACACGTCAAGAAAGATTCTACATTAGTGTAGAAAATGTTATAAAGACAGAACAATTATAGTTAATTAACTTAGCACATTTTATGCAACTATTTTTTTTATTAAGCATACATTTCATTAGTGTTAACTGGGATATGCCAATTATAAAGCAGAAACAGTAATTAAAAGAGAAACAGAAACCAATTTAATAATTGACAAAGCTGAAATAGGAAGACGCGACAGACCTCATAGCAAAAGTAATATATCCATAAGGAAAGATAATATCTTTGATCGTAGGGCCTAATACATATTACAAAATATTGCCTAGATTGTATAAATAATACAAAGCTCTTAGTTTTCATCCATCAACAAACAGCAAACCGCTCATTTAGTGGTAACAACAGTGGTAATAATGTTGATCACTGTACACTATGTTACCTCAAATAGGAAGTTTGCTCTCTATAAAATGCCATACTAAAACATGCATGTAAGTAAATAACTTGATAATACTGTTGTGATTTCTTGAGATTGGAGAGGTCACCCAGACCTGTACAATTATACCTTTTCAAACTAACCAGCCTTGACAAACCGGATATAAATAAAATATATGAAAACAAAAACATCAATAGAGACCTACAACTTCAGTAAACAAATCTTGAGACGGTCTCAATGCTCAGTTTGGGCAACTACTGACCGGTCTTGAGGTCAGATATCTTGAGGTAAGATATTATAATACTTATATTTATAATGCTATTTTATAAAAATGCATACGTTCACATTGCTATTAAATCATGATAGTCACGGTTATTCGTCTGTTTTGCATATCTTCAAGTAGCTCTACATTGCACATACTATGTACATTACTGGGAAATCTACCAATTATGTACACGGTTAATTCGAGTGTTGCAATCCGTGTTATGGACGTAGACCGGGTAGGCCGGCTGCTGTTAAGCATAATCTAGGCATTTCCCTCGTTGCTAATGATACAATATTTACTTAAATATGTTATACGACGTTTGATTAAGTAAATTGCTAATATTTTGTCAATAACATTATACTCGCATCACAACTGTCTATATATATAAGCCAAATTTAATTACTACCACTGACATAAACATTGCAAGCCATCATCGATTTGTTTATTTTTCACCAGGGGGCGCTGGTGTCAAAATAAAAATAAATCGTGACAATTTCATCAGGAGTGATATGGACCATGGCACAAGCGTTGATGAAAAGAGGAAAACGAAGTGTTGCGACGTATATAAAACATGAGTGCCTCCGTTCAAATAGCCAACAGCAACTTTCAGAGTTGCTTGATTATCTATTAGATCCGGAAAAAGAGCTCAATGACAAGAACTTGCCAGTGTTTGAGAGGCTTGACTGGATACGATGGCTGATTGCTGGAGGCACAACATTCGACGAATTTGCCAAGACAGGTGCGTAATAATGTCATGGACAAAAAAAATTGATTCAACATCCGTTAATAAGATACTACTAATTGTTTTATTCTAAAACTGTCACCGTTAAATGATTTGATGCACACGATTGGTTTCGCATGTTCCGGTTTGGCAATGACGTCTCGAGTTGAGACTGACAGTTGTCGGCGTTGATTGCGATCTGTGGCTTGCGGTGGCTGAGCTATTATGTTTACTTTATTTTAATTTGTCTTCAGAAATGTGTATTCTACTGTTGCTGAGTAATAGTACTAGAAGTACTAAGTAGCATAAGCTATGTTTCAGTTTTTGTCAGTTAAGTGTTTAGATGACAGAGCTATGAATGTGGTGGGACTGCTGTCAGAAATGCTGTGTAAGCCTAATGTTTTACATGGAGTATATATGGAGTAAGGTTGTTAAATATATTATATGCTGAAATACGTTGTTGAGTGCATAGGCGATTTTATGCTGAATCCATCCGTTATTGTAATAAAATATTTGTGAAAGGAGGTAGATGTAAATTAAATTGTTGTTTCCATCAGGGCATCACCATATGTTGCCATGGACTTTAGCATTGCTGGCATTGTTGGTGCACTACAGCTGGGAATTGTTTGAACATTGCTAATGTTGCATGTAAACATTATTGTATGCCATGTTATTCACCGACAGGTTATTTATTGCAGGTGGCACCATATGACGTGTACCTGTGTGACTGATAATTACATTTAAAAATTATGTCCCAGATTCTGAAGGAGTCAGTGCTTTTTCCCAGTCCAGTATAGATATACATGTGGATTTGGGTATAGGAATTAAACCTTGAATACTAGTGTAGTGCGAAGAGCTGTTTCACTTATAAAGATAATAATTTATTATTATATTATGAATCTTGCTGGCTGATTTATTTATATATAAAAATATCCATAAACACTATCCTTGAAATGTTATCTTCATTTGACAATTTCCCAATTTTTTTAAGACTTCATTCATTTTTTGTAGCTTTTATAGCATTTGCTATGACAATCTAGAATACAATTTTCGGGTGTTCATAAAAGTGTGAATATTTAGCACAGAAATGTACGTTTTGTGAGGCAAAATGTACTTGAAAACATGATATCCAGTATCAACTGATCAATGCTTATTTTCAGTACCCATAGAGGTATAGTTGCTATTCCAGAAAGGACTCGTGTGCTGTGTGTTCACATTACACATATCCAATAATATGGTTAAGTTATATTTTGGACCAATACAAGCTTGGTCATATTTCCAGGGGTATAAATCACACAACTTAGACAGACTTTACAAGTATATATATTCAATAAATGTATGTTTGAACCTAGGAAAACAGATTGGAGATGTGTTCATCTTAATTTCGATTGCATCTGTTTTTTGAACATGCAGTATAAATAGCATAGCAGTATAAATTATAGTAATGCAGTGTTGTGTAGAACTGTATAAGCTAAATTGTAATAATTTCAAAAATCTGTAAAATCCAAAGTAAGAAGAACACATCTCTATTTTTTCAATAGATGCTAACACATATTGAGAGAAAACACCAGTAATGTTTCCAGTTTCCCTGGAGATATGACAATGTTTCTATTAGTGCAAAATATAATTGATCCTTTTTGTTGGTTGTGTGATGTAAACACACAATGCAAGAATCCTGATTTATTTTGGAATAACAACTAGACCTCTGTGGGAATTGAAAATAAACACCAGTTGCTATTGGGTCTATGGGTAAATTGTACCTTGCAAATATGAGCCAGAATAAACATATGTGCAACTCGCAGGTACCACAATTCTTCCTCTTTTCAACAGACATAAAATAATAGCATATTTGGATTCCCCTTATGTCATTTAGTCTATGTACCAAATTTGAAGGCTCTGCATTAAATGAATATTCACACTTTTATTGAACTCTGTAAATGCTAATTTAGCTCGTCGTGACAAATCTTATAAAAGTTAGAAAACAAAAAATAGGAAAATTGTAAAATCAAGCTTACATTTTCAGGATAACCTGGTTTTGATGTCTTTTTTGACATATAAAAAGTCAGCCAGTTCTGAGACGGTTTGGTGGAAGCCATTTGTTCTACTGACACAGAGTGATCTATGCAGTAAAATGCAGTGTGTTTTGAACAGCTGTAGTCAATGTAGTGCAGTGTTTCCCCTGGGTAAAGTGATGGGCGAGGCGGTAGGATGAGCTAAGAGAGTTACAAATATGCAATCCGACATGTGTCTGCTCAAAATGAATGATGCATTATGAAGTGTATTTTAGTTGATTCCTTTGAAAAAATAACAGATTACCATTCAAACGTTTATAGCTCTACTTGTGTATATAGTCAGCAGGGACTGAGAAACGCAACGAGCCACATGATGTTAATGTCATTATATTTTGGTGTCAATTTCATTATATTTTGGGCGAGGTGGTCCACCTTGCTCACCAGGGGCCAGTTTCATAGCGGCTACTTATGACATCGAAGCGGGCGATAACACATCGTAAGCCTAAGACGTCGTAAAGTTACACTAGTTGCGTTTTATGAGTCTGCTCCATAGTTGCACTTAGCTGCACCATGTATTTAGTAGGCGTAACTTTACGCTGGTTGAAATATTTACGGTATGCTCCCGAAGTTGAAAATGTATGGTATGCTTCCGACACGCCCACTCTCAACATTATTATTTTTAACGTATACACTGGATATCCTTTACATTCATCATAGCTTCCCATTTGCTATACGAACGACAAAGGCACAGCTAGAAAGAAAAAAGGATGCTCAGACACATCACAAATACAGGGATTCCCCACCGCAACGTAAGGGGGTCAATGCTACTGGTGCGAATGCTAAATTGGTCTCACGAAACCAGCCGTACGCTGCATTGTCTGTTTGCTGTTAGCTGCGACCAGTAGACCGCGTAATTGCGCGTAAAGTTACACGGCTTCATGAAACTGGCCCCAGGGCTTTATTCAGGACCAAATTATTGCCAGTCACACATGTTTTGGTAGACACATGGATATTAACTGTTAAGCCATTTTAGAAACTTGAAAATGTGTCTGATGACCTGAAATGGACTACAAACAAACGTGTGACACCATTTACACTCACTTCTAAGGCATAACTGACAATATCTATGGTTTTTGGAACCCTTTTTTGTTCCTTCATTTTTTTACCCGTCCACCCATATTTATACCCGTCCACAACGGTTTTTACCGTCCAAATGATGAATGGACGGGTCTCTGCATAAAACTATGTCACTCACCATCTAGCAGGGGAAACAGTGTAGTGATTGGGCACTGTCCTGTATAAGAACTTATATTTACTTGTTCCCTTACTTCCAGTGCGGCAGTATGACAACGCCACGATGTGTGGTCTTGTGTGGACGGCAGACTTTGTGGCGTATCGCTGTCGGACGTGTGGCATCTCGCCCTGCATGTCCCTGTGTGCCGACTGCTTCCAGGCGGGCAACCACACCGGCCACGACTTCAACATGTTCCGCAGTCAGGCCGGGGGCGCATGCGACTGTGGCGACGTCAGCGTCATGAAAGAGTGCGGGTTAGTTGAGCCATCTCAATGGTTGACCGTACATTTTATTTATCAGTATTGTGAAAGACAGGTTTCGACCTATAGTATAGTGATCGTATGTGTGAGAAATTTAAATGAAAGTTACGTTTTTATATGTAAAGTTACTTCTAATAATCACATAAGTTTTTATTCTATGGCATAATGAAACAACATTGGCCCTTTCTCTCTTTGGGTTCTTTACAAAAGTAATAAGTTATTGTTCAAAGTGGTAGTACATTTTCCAAAATCCTTTGCACATGTGAGTTGACAAGTGTTGTGAACAAAGTTACAGCTTCGTGCGGTTTCCAGTCAATCTTAGCTGGTTGGCTTTCTGTAACCCCAGGTGCACAGTGGAAATGTTGTTGACAGGTTTTGCCAGCGCCATGGTCCGCAACACCAGCAGTGCCAGCAGGGGGCACCACCAGACCTTTTGGCTGTCGCTGAGGTCATGATGCCGCGGCTTATTTTCCGTTTGGTGCAGCACATGCGTGACCATTGTGCCCCAGGTACGCATCATGAGTGGGGATAGATCATTATTTCACACTGGCCACTTTCCACTAACATGTGATTTATCCAATTTGTTTTTAAGATATGTGGTGCAAACGGTGATCAGAGTTCATTTGTAATAACTAGACCACTCTGGGAGCTGAAAATAAACAACGGTTATGTTTTCAGGTATGTTTTGTCTCACAAATAAATCAGTAAAACTTCGAAGTGCAGCTCCTCATCTGTTCATCTTATGCTTTAAATGACGGTTAATCTGTAAATCTAATGCAGTATAAAATGTTTGATCCCTGCCAAAATTTTGAAAATTGTTCAATGGCGCTAATGCAGTGAGGTGGTAGCCATTTGTTCATCTGGCACGGAATGACCCATTTAGCAAAATGCTTCAGGTAAAATAAAACAATTATTCAAGACAAAAGTCCATTTCAATGTACATAAAACACTTGTGTGCTAACAGTTATTAGTTATAATGAGAACATTGTTTACATGTATGAAACTGAGAAAATAGCACATGTTAGTTATGGAACATTAAACAAGAACATTGAATCATTCAGGCAGACTTGCACATGATTAGATTTTCATAAAGGGTATGATGATAGTCAAATTTAACATTCTAATTATAAGAAATATCTCAATAATATCCAATAATCCATGCAGAGTTAGTAATGTGCATGTTTAATATGCATAATTGTATGTTTCATTGACTTTAGTAATTTAATAAAATATGAGGTTAGGAGTTGTCCACTTCAGTGTGTTATACTGGGTTATTATCCTAATTGTTGGTGGGGTCAGACATACGTTCAATACAACATCTGGCAGTAATCAGTGTTCAAATGGTCGTGGTTGAATGGCATTTCTAGCAACGATTGATTTCTGCCACCTTCGTTAGTTTGAGGTGGGCTGAAATCCAGTTCGATTAGCAACTTGAGCTATTGTGTCGTCATGGATTTAAGACACCAAGCTATACACTGTGTTGTGATCTCCTTAAGCATAACAAAAGATTGGCCATGATGTGCCCTACATAACATACATTGGTTGTATACTCCAGATATGCCAGGTTTTTCATCCACAAAGGTCAATGTCTTTGTATCCAATAATCCTACTAGGTTTCTCGCACCAAGTGATAAGTTTTCTAAAATAATAATGTTTGATTTGAGTATACCAACAAATACAATTATTTTTTACATGGATTCATATTTTGGCTTTTTAACATACAAGCATTTATTTAGGGTTATTTATGCACGTAGTTGTACAGTAAATATTTACTGCACAGTTACAGTAAAATATGTATTTGTACGGAACAAAATCATTCAAACAAGTGTTGAGTGTATTTGACTGCAAGTCAAATATTTTCTCACTTAGCCAGTTGTATGTTTTTCCAGTTCTACAAAATATTTTATGCTCTCCATGAGTGAGTAATCTGGTTACTTTTACAACTTGCATGCCATAACTCTACAACAATAACTCCACAGCAAAGTGCATATTAAGCCATTAAGTAAAAAAAAAAAAAAAATGAATGTTCTACCTTTTTTGGATTCCACACATAATATGCTTTAACACACCTCATTTTTTAAATATGCTAAGATATCTTCAGTGGTTTCTTATTTGTTATAACCGTTGAAACAAACTTTAAAAAACAATGTTTTGAGAAATTAGGTAATTTGAACTCGTATTGTTTAGTAGTTTGTATTTTTTGTAATCGTAGATGCAGGTGATTTATTTGTTTTGGATTGTCAAGGAAAGTAAACCGGTGGTTGAAAGGTGAGATTGTGAGGTATGACTACTGCCAACATAACAAATATGACTTGGGCAGCTATTTTTGGCCTGTTTCCAAATAAAGACATGTGACTTAAAACCAGATACATTGTAGCAGGTCATATAGTTTACATACTTTTATTTACACATTGTTTTCTTTAAGTTACACTTTGATGGGTCCATATTAAACTCCAAGTGTACAGGACATAGGCAACTAAAGAAATTATTGCAATGGCAGCACACAAATGAATGTGCATTTAGAGTTGAGTTTATGTATTAATGCCTGCTCCCTGACATTGCAGACATGTTGGACACATACACCCTGACAACGGCGGACTGGGAGCAGTACGTGTCCCTCCTGCATAGCTTCAGTGCGATGGGGGCCGCCATGAGACATGTCATCGCAAAGGCCGTCACAAACCCACACGTCTACTCCAACCTCACCCAGGGTACGTGTCACATGACTCGCGTCACATGACTCATGTCCCCCGAGCTGGAGGACACAGATGCTATGATTATTTTGCAGTGTTCTTGAGCTTTTGTTGCAAGATGTTCATTAACTTGATTTGACATGGAAGATTATCTATGACGGACATCTGGTTTTACAGAGTTCAGATTTTACACAGTTCAGCCAAAGAAATGTAGTTAACTAGCTAGATTTAACAAATTGCCGTCAACATTAAGACCTTTTAGGTGAGAGAAAAAATGTATGATTTAAATTTGTTTTAAGGTTCTTTCTCATACCAGCTTCCACAGCAGAGTAATGTCGTAAATCAGTGACTAAATGACTAAGTTTGGTTAACATTCAGTTGTTGTGCACGTTATGATTTTGTTAATTGTACAAACAGTGAATTAGGAAAGCAGAAGGTGATCTGTCTTGTGTCTGTGATTTGAGGTGTGAGGAAATGTTTATAGGTGCGAAGGCATCGACAGATTACCATCGCCAGAGTCAAGAGAACTATGAGGCTGCCCTGAAGACTCTCACATGTCCTGCTGTACCTGAGGAATTCAAAGGTTTGTCTTCCGTCCAGTCTGCTGCCAGTGTGGCCTGCAGCGAATTATTTGGACTCTTTCAAAGCAGTTTTTGTTTTAACATATCTAAGTTGTCAGTGAAAATGGGCTGAACCTTTTTGGTTAACCCATTCTACGAAGATGTAACTTAAGCATTGATCACTCGTCATTTTCCTATGACGTTTACTTACATTTTGTTATAATGTAAATTTGAAATAGTTTTTCGTGTTAATGCAAATTTGGTTAAGCACTGGGATTATGTTGGTGTTGTCTTTAGATCTAGTCTAATGTTTGTTTTTCAGTAAAATATGAATAAGTTTATAAAATAAGCAAAACAATGACATGTGTTAACAATCTTTACAATTTCGTACGACCTTTATTTCTTGTACCAGTAGCTCCACCTATTAGACATTGCTAGACGCTATCATTTATCTATTTGGAGTTCAGCTCATTGTGTCACCAAACAGATTATTTGTTTAATGATACCCGTGTTGTTTCTGCACACTGTGATATATCTCAGGCCTCTCAAATCAATGGTACAGATATTAAACATATGAATGATTTCACATATTTAGACTTTAAATTGTGATGGCCAAACAAATAGTAAAAAATGTGTGGCTAAAATTGGTGGAAATGGGCACTAGCGAAGAGTAGTTGGAAACATACCAGGTTGAACCCAAATCAGATAACGGTGCCAGACGTCTTGAGCCTAGAAAGTAATTTGTCTGACTGAACCAAACATCTACGACAATTCTATGAGTAGAAATGGTGAGACCCAAGCCATGAACAGAAGCATGCAGGATGTATTAATGACTTCTCCCCCGGCTGCAGATGAGCCTGGTCTGGACAGTCCACTGCAGCACATGACACTGCTGGACGAGCTGCTCTTCTGGACGGTCAAGTTTGAGTTCCCCCAGAAGATTGTCACTTTCCTCCTTAGTCTGCTCCCAGACGACTCCTACAAGGTACAGTGATCTTGTCACTTTCCTCCTTAGTCTGGTCCCAGACGACTCCTACAAGGTACAGTGATCTTGTCACTTTCCTCCTTAGTCTGTTCCCAGATGACTCCTACAAGGTACAGTGATCTTGTCACTTTCCTCCTTAGTCTGTTCCCAGATGACTCCTACAAGGTACAGTGATCTTGTCACTTTCCTCCTTAGTCTACTCCCAGGTGACTCCTACAAGGTACAGTGATCTTGTCACTTTCCTCCTTAGTCTACTCCCAGGTGACTCCTACAAGGTACAGTGATCTTGTCACTTTCCTCCTTAGTCTACTCCCAGGTGACTCCTACAAGGTACAGTGATCTTGTCACTTTCCTCCTTAGTCTACTCCCAGGTGACTCCTACAAGGTACAGTGATCTTGTCACTTTCCTCCTTAGTCTACTCCCAGATGACTCCTACAAGGTACAGTGATCTTGTCACTTTCCTCCTTAGTCTGGTCCCAGATGACTCCTACAAGGTACAGTGATCTTGTCACTTTCCTCCTTAGTCTGTTCCCAGGTGACTCCTACAAGGTACAGTGATCTTGTCACTTTCCTCCTTAGTCTGTTCCCAGGTGACTCCTACAAGGTACAGTGATCTTGTCACTTTCCTCCTTAGTCTACTCCCAGATGACTCCTACAAGGTACAGTGATCTTGTCACTTTCCTCCTTAGTCTGTTCCCAGGTGACTCCTACAAGGTACAGTGATCTTGTCACTTTCCTCCTTAGTCTACTCCCAGATGACTCCTACAAGGTACAGTGATCTTGTCACTTTCCTCCTTAGTCTGTTCCCAGGTGACTCCTACAAGGTACAGTGATCTTGTCACTTTCCTCCTTAGTCTACTCCCAGATGACTCCTACAAGGTACAGTGATCTTGTCACTTTCCTCCTTAGTCTGTTCCCAGATGACTCCTACAAGGTACAGTGATCTTGTCACTTTCCTCCTAGTCTGTTCCCAGGTGACTCCTACAAGGTACAGTGATCTTGTCACTTTCTTCCTTAGTCTACTCCCAGATGACTCCTACAAGGTACGGTGATCTTGTCACTTTCCTCCTTAGTCTACTCCCAGACGACTCCTACAAGGTACAGTGATCTTGTCACTTTCCTCCTTAGTCTACTCCCAGGTGACTCCTACAAGGTACAGTGATCTTGTCACTTTCTTCCTTAGTCTACTCCCAGATGACTCCTACAAGGTACAGTGATCTTGTCACTTTCCTCCTTAGTCTACTCCCAGATGACTCCTACAAGGTACAGTGATCTTGTCACTTTCCTCCTTAGTCTACTCCCAGATGGCTCCTACAAGGTACAGTGATCTTGTCACTTTCCTCCTTAGTCTACTCCCAGATGACTCCTACAAGGTACAGTGATCTTGTCACTTTCTTCCTTAGTCTGTTCCCAGATGGCTCCTACAAGGTACAGTGATCTTGTCACTTTCCTCCTTAGTCTACTCCCAGATGACTCCTACAAGGTACAGTGATCTTGTCACTTTCCTCCTTAGTCTGTTCCCAGGTGACTCCTACAAGGTACAGTGATCTTGTCACTTTCCTCCTTAGTCTGTTCCCAGATGACTCCTACAAGGTACAGTGATCTTGTCACTTTCCTCCTTAGTCTACTCCCAGATGACTCCTACAAGGTACAGTGATCTTGTCACTTTCTTCCTTAGTCTACTCCCAGATGACTCCTACAAGGTACGGTGATCTTGTCACTTTCCTCCTTAGTCTACTCCCAGATGACTCCTACAAGGTACGGTGATCTTGTCACTTTCCTCCTTAGTCTGGTCCCAGATGACTCCTACAAGGTACAGTGATCTTGTCACTTTCCTCCTTAGTCTACTCCCAGATGACTCCTACAAGGTACAGTGATCTTGTCACTTTCCTCCTTAGTCTGGTCCCAGATGACTCCTACAAGGTACAGTGATCTTGTCACTTTCCTCCTTAGTCTGTTCCCAGGTGACTCCTACAAGGTACAGTGATCTTGTCACTTTCCTCCTTAGTCTGTTCCCAGGTGACTCCTACAAGGTACAGTGATCTTGTCACTTTCCTCCTTAGTCTGTTCCCAGATGACTCCTACAAGGTACAGTGATCTTGTCACTTTCCTCCTTAGTCTACTCCCAGATGACTCCTACAAGGTACAGTGATCTTGTCACTTTCTTCCTTAGTCTACTCCCAGATGACTCCTACAAGGTACGGTGATCTTGTCACTTTCCTCCTTAGTCTACTCCCAGATGACTCCTACAAGGTACGGTGATCTTGTCACTTTCTTCCTTAGTCTACTCCCAGATGACTCCTACAAGGTACGGTGATCTTGTCACTTTCCTCCTTAGTCTGGTCCCAGATGACTCCTACAAGGTACAGTGATCTTGTCACTTTCCTCCTTAGTCTACTCCCAGATGACTCCTACAAGGTACAGTGATCTTGTCACTTTCCTCCTTAGTCTGGTCCCAGATGACTCCTACAAGGTACAGTGATCTTGTCACTTTCCTCCTTAGTCTACTCCCAGATGACTCCTACAAGGTACAGTGATCTTGTCACTTTCCTCCTTAGTCTGCTCCCAGGTGACTCCTACAAGGTACAGTGATCTTGTCACTTTCCTCCTTAGTCTACTCCCAGATGACTCCTACCAGGTACAGTGATCTTGTCACTTTCCTCCTTAGTCTGTTCCCAGGTGACTCCTACAAGGTACAGTGATCTTGTCACTTTCCTCCTTAGTCTACTCCCAGACGACTCCTACAAGGTACAGTGATCTTGTCACTTTCCTCCTTAGTCTACTCCCAGATGACTCCTACAAGGTACAGTGATCTTGTCACTTTCCTCCTTAGTCTGTTCCCAGGTGACTCCTACAAGGTACAGTGATCTTGTCACTTTCCTCCTTAGTCTGTTCCCAGATGGCTCCTACAAGGTACAGTGATCTTGTCACTTTCCTCCTTAGTCTGGTCCCAGATGACTCCTACAAGGTACAGTGATCTTGTCACTTTCCTCCTTAGTCTGTTCCCAGATGGCTCCTACAAGGTACAGTGATCTTGTCACTTTCCTCCTTAGTCTGGTCCCAGATGACTCCTACAAGGTACAGTGATCTTGTCACTTTCCTCCTTAGTCTGGTCCCAGATGACTCCTACAAGGTACAGTGATCTTGTCACTTTCCTCCTTAGTCTGTTCCCAGATGACTCCTACAAGGTACAGTGATCTTGTCACTTTCCTCCTTAGTCTACTCCCAGATGACTCCTACAAGGTACAGTGATCTTGTCACTTTCCTCCTTAGTCTACTCCCAGATGACTCCTACAAGGTACAGTGATCTTGTCACTTTCCTCCTTAGTCTGCTCCCAGATGACTCCTACAAGGTACAGTGATCTTGTCACTTTCCTCCTTAGTCTGTTCCCAGACGACTCCTACAAGGTACAGTGATCTTGTCACTTTCCTCCTTAGTCTGCTCCCAGATGGCTCCTACAAGGTACAGTGATCTTGTCACTTTCCTCCTTAGTCTACTCCCAGATGACTCCTACAAGGTACAGTGATCTTGTCACTTTCGTCCTTAGTCTGTTCCCAGGTGACTCCTACAAGGTACAGTGATCTTGTCACTTTCCTCCTTAGTCTGCTCCCAGATGGCTCCTACAAGGTACAGTGATCTTGTCACTTTCCTCCTTAGTCTGTTCCCAGACGACTCCTACAAGGTACAGTGATCTTGTCACTTTCCTCCTTAGTCTGTTCCCAGACGACTCCTACAAAGTACAGTGATCTTGTCACTTTCCTCCTTAGTCTACTCCCAGACGACTCCTACAAGGTACAGTGATCTTGTCACTTTCCTCCTTAGTCTACTCCCAGAAGACTCCTACAAGGTACAGTGATCTTGTCACTTTCCTCCTTAGTCTACTCCCAGATGGCCCCTACAAGGTACAGTGATCTTGTCACTTTCCTCCTTAGTCTACTCCCAGATGGCTCCTACAAGGTACAGTGATCTTGTCACTTTCCTCCTTAGTCTACTCCCAGATGACTCCTACAAGGTACAGTGATCTTGTCACTTTCCTCCTTAGTCTACTCCCAGGTGACTCCTACAAGGTACAGTGATCTTGTCACTTTCCTCCTTAGTCTACTCCCAGATGACTCCTACAAGGTACAGTGATCTTGTCACTTTCCTCCTTAGTCTACTCCCAGATGACTCCTACAAGGTACAGTGATCTTGTCACTTTCCTCCTTAGTCTACTCCCAGATGACTCCTACAAGGTACAGTGATCTTGTCACTTTCCTCCTTAGTCTACTCCCAGATGACTCCTACAAGGTACAGTGATCTTGTCACTTTCCTCCTTAGTCTGTTCCCAGATGACTCCTACAAGGTACAGTGATCTTGTCACTTTCCTCCTTAGTCTGTTCCCAGATGACTCCTACAAGGTACAGTGATCTTGTCACTTTCCTCCTTAGTCTGTTCCCAGATGACTCCTACAAGGTACAGTGATCTTGTCACTTTCCTCCTTAGTCTGTTCCCAGATGACTCCTACAAGGTACAGTGATCTTGTCACTTTCCTCCTTAGTCTGTTCCCAGATGACTCCTACAAGGTACAGTGATCTTGTCACTTTCCTCCTTAGTCTGTTCCCAGATGACTCCTACAAGGTACAGTGATCTTGTCACTTTCCTCCTTAGTCTACTCCCAGATGACTCCTACAAGGTACAGTGATCTTGTCACTTTCCTCCTTAGTCTGTTCCCAGATGACTCCTACAAGGTACAGTGATCTTGTCACTTTCCTCCTTAGTCTGCTCCCAGATGGCTCCTACAAGGTACAGTGATCTTGTCACTTTCCTCCTTAGTCTACTCCCAGATGGCTCCTACAACGTACGGTGATCTTGTCACTTTCCTCGTTAGTCTGTTCCCAGATGACTCCTACAAGGTACAGTGATCTTGTCACTTTCCTCCTTAGTCTGTTCCCAGATGACTCCTACAAGGTACAGTGATCTTGTCACTTTCCTCCTTAGTCTGTTCCCAGATGACTCCTACAAGGTACAGTGATCTTGTCACTTTCCTCCTTAGTCTACTCCCAGACGACTAGTTTCCGTCAGATAGGTGTTAGTAGGATTTGGTATTTTCCCTTCACTGTGATGAAAGCAGGTTGCTTTCCTGCAAAGGCATTGGAATTCTTTTAACTAAAGTACTAAGTTTAAATAAAATACAAATTTATTAAACAATATTGGAATACAGAAATCTGTTTTATTTAATTTAAAATATCTTTCTCGGTTTATTTAACGTGTCAACATCTTCCAAGGCTGTCTCCAGTCACATGGTCACTCTCTCTCTCTAAAGCTGCTGTTTGTCTGCAGGAGGCCTTCACGAAGGCCTTCATCCAGCACTACAGTCGCATCTCCGTCGCTCTGGTCAACTCGCTTGACCGCTCCCGCATATCAAACCGCGTCGTCCACATCAGTGTCCAGTTGCTGAGTCCGGAAGGACTTGCGTGCAAGATGGTTGACGAGCACCACCTGCTTCCCATCATGCTCGGCAGTCTGCGGCACATGCTCAATGGCGTCCTCGTCTGCTCTGCGATCAACAGTGAGTGTAGACTGGTGGCGCCACCAGACGGATAATAATGAAAACATACGTAAATAAATACAGCCGTTGGTTTCGACTTAAAAATCAACGAAATCTAAGATTAGATCTGTTGTTTGCTGCATGTTCAGCAATGTAATAGAATACATCAAATTGGAATAATTTTGTGTATGATAAAACTGTGCTTCTGTGCAGATTCGGTAACCATTTCAGTCCCACAGCCCTTTGTTGTGGACACTCAGTACTGCATTCGCAGTGAATGTGCTTCAAACCGAACAGTCTTCATGCAGTAATTACATAATGGCTGAATTCTTCCCAGGGAAGTGGAGTTGGTGTCGGAGTGGACACCTTGAACGATTCTACTAACGAGGAAAGTGTATTCACCTTGAGCAGTCCAAAGTACTTGGCACTGCTCTATATAAGAATTGACCTTTACCTTTGTTGCGCAGATTCGGAGGAGAACTTCCACCTGGTGGTGGACTGTGCGAAGGACGTTCTCAAGCAGCACTGTTGCTGGCCGATCGTGAGTGACCTCATCAACGTGTTGTCTCACAAGCCGATTGCGTACAAGTTCATGCAGAATGAACAGCTCCTGCATTTCTGGTTTGACCTGCTCGCTTGTTTCCAAGGTAATGCCTCATAGGGTGGCTGCAGATTATCACGTGTGCACCATTTATATACAGTTGATTTTTTTTTTAAATGACAGAATTTGGTGAATTTTATCTAACAGACAAATATGCGAACGTAACTAAAACAAAAATAAATAATGTCAACAGGGAATTGTTTTTAATAAATTGTCCATATCTTGGCATGCATTTATATATAAAATATCCCTGCCAATTTAACTGGCTGGTTTTTGTAATTATCCAAATGTAATAAACTAGTCATTTGTCTTCCAACAATACGTAGAATTACATTGTGGCATAAGAGACACTGCTCATTGATGAGAAGTGACGTGGCACTTCCGGCTACTTGTCTTCTACATTGTGTGTGTGTGTTTGATGCAGGCATGAATCTGAACCAGCGAGAGTTGACCCAGCACGTGGAGTACGAGCCTGACACCTACTACGCGGCCTTCAGTGCGGAGCTGGAGATCTGTGCCTCGCCTATGTGGTCTCAACTGGTGCATTGCAAGGACATCGTGAGCACCACTGTCTTACAGGCTGGGGGGCTCCTGTAGTGTAATATCCTTGCGAATCGAGGGCTACTGACTCTGCCGGGGGGGCTCCTGTAGTGTAATATCCTTGGGAGTCAGGGGCTACTGACTCTGCCTGGGGGGCTCCTGTAGTGTAATATCCTTGGGAATCGGGGGCTACTGACTCTGCCTGGGGGGCTCCTGTAGTGTAATATCCTTGGGAATCGGGGCTACTGACTCTGCCTGGGGGGCTCCTGTAGTGTAATATCCTTGGGAATTGGGGGGCTACTGACTCTGCCTGGGGGGCTCCTGTAGTGTAATATCCTTGCGAGTCAGGGGCTACTGACTCTGCCTGGGGGGGCTCCTGTAGTGTAATATCCTTGCAAGTCAGGGGCTACTGACTCTGCCTGGGGGGCTCCTGTAGTGTAATATCCTTGGGAATCGGGGGGGCTACTGACTCTGCCTGGGGGGCTCCTGTAGTGTAATATCCTTGCGAGTCAGGGGCTACTGACTCTGCCTGGGGGGCTCCTGTAGTGTAATATCCTTGCGAGTCGGGGGCTGCTGACTCTGCCTGGGGGGCTCCTGTAGTGTAATATCCTTGCGAGTCAGGGGCTACTGACTCTGCCTGGGGGGCTCCTGTAGTGTAATATCCTTGCGAGTCAGGGGCTGCTGACTCTGGCTCTGACATCAGTGCTCCAAGCATATATCCAGCTGTCGACACAACATTCTTTGTGTGCAATAAATGCCTGTATTATTACCACCGTCCCTGTTGTGACATGATACAGATGCCACAGCTCTCATACAAACCTGCCCTCCTGAGGTATCACTGGTTATCATATTGTAACCATCACTAGCTGGATGTGTTATTCTGTGTTGATGTAAAAGTTCAATTTTTTTATAGTGATACAGTTAACATTATATAGCAATGAAGTTTTGCATAATTCGAATAAAATATAATAAGGTCTTGGGAGATTTAATTAGAGATGTTGCTATTTGTTCAGCTGTTTGGTATGTGTTGTTGAAATGTGGCTACATCAGAGATTCAGAGTAGTGAATGACTCACACTTGTCTTCCGAGTACCTGTCTGTACATCCGCACTGTCATGAATGACTCACACTTGTCTTCCGAGTACCTGTCTGTACATCCGCACTGTCATGAATGACTCACACTTGTCTTCCGAGTACCTGTCTGTACATCCGCACTGTCATGAATGACTCACACTTGTCTTCAGAGTACCTGTCTGTACATCCGCACTGTCATGAATGACTCACACTTGTCTTCAGAGTACCTGTCTCTATATCCACACTGTCATGAATGACTCACACTTGTCTTCAGAGTACCTGTCTGTACATCCGCACTGTCATTCGTGCTGTGGCTTCAGCTCTGCAAGATTGGTTTGATGCCATTGGAACCCAGCCTCATTCTCGTGTAAGTAGCGTCATTCTGTATTGTTCGTAAAATTCCAAGAAAAACACAGCATAATGTTAATATTATTCCACTGCATCAGATGGCATTTGCAATACCAGGGCTCCATTTTTTAAGGCCAGCGATCGTTCTGGCTCCTTATAACTTGTGCAAATCTCCAATGTAAGGAGCAATTTATCAAGCTAACTACGATAAGGCCTAGGAAAATAAATACCTTGTTTCCGATTTCATGCTTGGAAAAAATAGGGTAGGTAGGTAGGGAAATGTTTTTTTATCTTAACTTTTTATGCTCTTCAAAATAGGGTAGGTAGGGATTTTTAACTTTTTTTATGCTCTTCAAAATAGGGTAGGTAGGGATTTTAAACCTTTTTAAAACCTAAATCGATCGAAGTCTGACCTCGAACATAAAAAGTTATTGGGTCGCATGCATCATGTAGGGTCGGTCGGGAAATCGGAAACAAGGTATTTATTTTTCTAGGCCTAAATGACTCCCATGTGTGGTCTACTTAATGCCAGGGGTTGGTTTAACGAAGCGACTACTAAGAACATTCTTAGTAAGATGACTGACATAGTAAAAGATGTGTTTAGATGTGCATATGCGACCATAGGTGTTTATACAAACACAAGATGTTAAGTAAGTAAGTAATTAAAATATCGCTTTGCGAAACCAGCCACGACATGATTATACAATGGCGCTACCAAACAGATAACATAGAACGCCACCTGGTAGATAAAACAAAAGTAAAAATCGCTACCCTAAATTATTTTACATATTTAGACGAACGATTTATCGCTTGCCTGTGTTTTTCAAAAGTGAAACACTACAGTACCTTCATTCACATGCTCTGGCATAGCACAATTCTGTTTTTTATTTTCTTCTCAAACAGTGATTACGGTTATTGGCATTTGCACAGATTCCTGAAAAATCCAGTTTGATATTGTCAATGAATAAACGCATTTATCAATATGGATTTTAATCCACTTGCTAAGTAATTATTTTCAAATTGTGCACTGCTAACTTTTGCCAAAAATACTTCATAGATACACCTCCCAAAGTGTGAATATCTCTTTGACTTGTAAATATTTATGAGTTGCAACCACACTCTATATTCAACCTTACTTTATCATACATGTCAGTCAGCTTAGTGCTATGCCAATCACTGGTAGTAAGATTATTCCAGTTTAATATTGACCAATATTGAAAATATTTAGAATTTGTTTGGAATTTTTGTTGTTGAAAAAAACATTTTAGAATTTTTTTATAAGAAATTGTGTTAACATTTTTTTTCTGGTTTCCTTTGTTTTGGTTAGGTTACAACACCAGGCATATATACAAGGGTGTAGTGCAGGTTTCAAGCTCATCCTAAGGCTCATCGAGCACATTTGTGTTCCTTGTTTTTTTGCTTTGTTGTTTATTGGATAGTTACGACTTTTTACTTTGTATATATGAGTGACTTATCATAATAAACACATGTTAAAGAAAAAAGAAAAAATATTGACCAATCGTGACTGGGATTCTACTTTCAAATATTAGCCAATCGTTGGTGTTGTTACAGCCGAACCCGATGCAGGTGAGCTTCCACCTACCCCTGCACCGGCACTTCGCCGTGTTTGTCAGTCAGGCGGTGCAGAATCAAGATCAGACCCTCGCCGAGTTGCTGCCGCCCTCCAATGACTTCCTTCAGATGGCGCTCATTCACCCACTACAGCTGCAGGTAGGTGGCGCTGGTGGTCCTCATCCACCCCGTTCTGTTGCAGGTTGAATTTTCATGTGTTTGTATGTGTAAAAATTTGATAAATATCAAATCACCAGTGCAATGTGTTGCGAATAAGTGATTCCCTCTCTCCTTAGATCAGTTTAACCCTTTTTATACCAAATACGCACCGATGCGTAGTTGCCGCATCTTACCAAATACGCATCGGTGCGTATTTACCAACGTGTCCGCCCATGCGGCCATGTTGTGGCCGTATTGAATAAATTAAAATCCCCCACTTCCGTCATACGAAGAGAACGAGGCTACACCACACTTCCTGCAAGGCAGACGCCATTTTATTGCGGCAATTTCAGTGGTTTTAAACGTGTTTTTGGAAAGTTTTGTTTTGTGTTGTTCGTCGCGGCATTTAAAAATGGCGGACGATGGTGCTTCAGACAGCGAAGGCAGTGATATTTCGGGAGTTGACAAGTTTATAAACGAGGATTTTGAAGGAGAATTAGCGGGAGAGAATGTCGACCCACTGCCCTGGATCGAGTGCAGGATGGCGGCGACGAAACCAGACTGCAGTGGATTGACAATTTGTTTCACGAATCCAACGAGTCTGGGGATGATTTATAGGGTTTCCACCCCGACTGGGTGACTGATCATCGCCGCTTTCGCCCTGTCAGTGCGCCAGATTGCTCCCTGGATGGCACAGGCCACGAACTATGGTTGTAGTGAGTGCTCTGTGCCTCTGCACCAGAAATGCCTGAGGGCACACATCAACCAGTCGAACATTGGCAGACAGGGTTGTCATGTAAATCGATGGATCGTTCTGTAGTTCTAGTTGTCGTTTTGTAATAAATTTATTGTTTACACATAGCATACATATTTCTGGAACTCATTTTGTCAGTAGGAGAGATAGTATTGACTGCTGGAAGGAAATAATATGACAATATCCATTGTTGTTACTTGTCATCTTACAAAACTAATATTTTCGGACTGACATACCTGATGAATATTGCTCATAACATTCCTTCTACCCATCACACAGGTATATTAGCAAAATGTAGCTATTGAATTTTTCTACAACTCTTGTAATTGAAGTTGCTTTCTATTCATGCAAAAAACAGTAGCAGAGTTATTATTGACTGCTGGAAGGAAATAATATGATAATATCCATACTTGTTACTTGTCATCTTACAAAACTAATATTTTCGGACTGACATACCTGATGAATATTGCTCATAACATTCCTTCTACCCGTCACCCAGGAATAATTCTTATAGCAAAATGTAGCTATTGAATTTTTCTATAACTCTTGTAATTGAAGTTGCTTTCTATTCATGCAAGAAACAGGCGAAAAGTTGTGCTGAAGTTCAGTCATTCATTTTGTAAAAAAAATCAAAAAACTTTCCTCTGATTTCAACTTATAATATCATAGTTGAATAAACAGTTCTATTTATATGATGCACATCAATGGAAAGCTGCATTTCTTAGCTTTCATTTGATATACAACACTTGTATATATGTTATGTAGTTGCTGAGAAAATCAAATTTGACACACACCATGTAATTTTTTTTTCCATATCCGTTTTTTCTCCCAATTGTTCTGGTAACATAGGTATAATTTCTGGGCGGACGTCTGGTATAAAAAGGGATAAACTGTTACAAAAGTCACCTTCATTTAAAACTCAGTTTATAAACATCCGTCTGTTAACAACGTGTATATGGCTTGTTGATTTTGAGACTAACCCACTCTGTTCTTTCGATGCTTGTCTCAGCTTGGTTTCCTATGATTTAGTTACATTATTATTATTATTATATGAGAGGTCAGCGTTCTGAGATGACCCCTGACCCCCGTCATGTCCTGCCCCCAGGTGGTGTTCCACGAGATCCTGTGTGGCATGTGGGTGCGGAACGGCCTCCAGATCAGAGGTCAGGCAATGACCTACATTCAGTGCCACTTCTGCAACTCAATGGTTGATGCCGATCTCTATCTACTGCAGGTCAGAGGTCATTCTATGACCTACTTTCAGTTTATCGCAAACGAAAAAACTTCCATAGGGGAGTGAAAACAATGAATTTCCATACACACTGACATTGTTTATCTGTTTATTAATTTTTTTGGATGAAATATATGATGAATAAATGTTATGGAAATTATGCAGCATTACATTGTATTTAATATTTTTTTGTTTATTTACTTGGAAAATGTCTAAAAAAATTACTTTGATAAAATAATTAAACTGATTAAAATACCCTGAACTTGTCATAGTCATTGAACAAACTAAACCAAGCATGGCAGAAGATCACTCAGACTTCAGTATCACCATTGATAGCATATTGCTATACAAAGCTGGAATATAACTGAAAATTAAACTTGACAAGAGTTACACCAAAATGTTAAGGAGTTGTCTCAATGGAGTAATATTTGTGTTATCTGCAAGGATAAGTACTGATTTGTATTTAGACCTGCTGTATGTTTCACCAGATCTGTGCCACCAAACTTGATCCGGACTACTTTGTCAAGACTGTTCTTGAAAGGTTCGTGTTAGAAAACAGGGTGGAGTAGCTAATGTAATGGTTACCCCTTTATAAAGACTACTTTCTGTAGTACCCCTATTGGCCAACATTGGTCACTTTCTGTTATGTGAAATACTGCAGACGTGCAATATCGTACAGCTTTCCCGTATGTATAATGTAGATTTGATTACTTTTGAGATGAATGTGGCAATATGCTGTTTTAGTATCATTTGCTTAAAATAAAAAATTGTGTAAACATGATACTTGCTCCGACACACTGAGAATAAACAGGTAATGGTCAAATGATGACGAAATCAAATGATCATAAATTCATTGGTTCATTCAAACCAATTTGGATAGTCAAGATAAGATATGCCATATAGTATGTTATCATCAAATTGGCATTTTTACAGCTTGTATGGAGCTAGAATTGAACAAGACCGCAGCATTTTAGTACATGTACAACTACATGCAAAAGTTAGTACAGTTACAATGGGATGTCTGTCACAAAGTACCAATAGGTGCTGTCCATTTCATTCACTTAATGAATTTAGCCAATCAAAACTCAATGTTAGGGACTACGTTCTCCGTCACTCCAGTCAGTGGTCATGTATTTGTAAAAAGGTTGAAAATGTTGAAAGCAGTCTCCGCGAAATCATTTTGTTTATGAAATTTGATCTGCTCACTGGATTGTCCAGTGCACTTATATGCACAGAGCATATTGCATGTGAGTTCGCACGCACTGTTTGTGTGTGTATGTGCGTGCGTGTGGTGTAAAAACGCTCACTTTTCGTATTTTGCATTACATGTTTCGCTTCACTATACAGGTGACCAGTAACCATATTAGTTATTTAAGCAAGTTACGTGACAAACTGTAATGTTTTGCAGATTTCACTTGTGGGACGTCCTTAGTTTTGTTCCTCCTGGTGAGGTTCGTCCAAAGCTTGGATTCCTTGACGGGGAACATCAGATGCCGATGCTAGAGGGCGCCCTCACCTTCCTGTGCACCCTGCTCAGTGTACAGACATTGCTAGGTTAGTCAGTGCACGTTATTATTGTGTTATTGTTTATTATAATCACACACAATTGTCTACGTTGTAGTTATTAAGTATGCATTATGATTTTAATTATGTTCATTATATCATTATCAGGGTTGATGGAAACCATTTACTTGTGCATGTTATCAGGCTTGTTCCACTGTTCTCTCTGTGTTATGAAGTGTGTGTCTGTTTGTCTATGGGCCCACATCTCCATTGTGCATGTATTGAGCTGATATTCTGCCTGTGGTGTAGCCAGCCCTTTGGGATGGTTTGTAGAGTTAGTGTTTTAAAATTCAAACACGGGTTTAAGAACATGTGGGTTCCGTATCTCAGAAGGCTGTACATGGAGTATGTCATACGTTAAAATGTTATGGCTTCATTGTGAGCGTGCTTCACATGAGTATGCGACCTATTTCCGGGACACACTAAAACAATGTAATAACCATTTTCACATCTTTTAGCACAATGTTTTAGTAATTTTTTCACAAGCAAGATTGTGGAAGCATTGCCTGAGATTTCATTTACAGATATCATTAGCACAGACCCGGACAAGTTCTTTGTCTCCCGGCAAAGCTGGGCAACACTGCTCAAATAGTTATCCAGAGTATCGGGAATGAAATCTCAGGGATCGCAACTTTCAAACGTTTTAGCCTTTTCCCTCATGCATCAATAGATAAATAGTTAACTTGAACGTATCTGCCAGGGAAGAAAGTTGTGGACGGCTTCGTGCAGTCCAAGGACATTATTTTGTTGTAAGGGATTGGACATCCATGTCTTAGAGGAGGTCCAATAACATTGCTTCAAAATTTACAAATTGATATAGTGACCACTCTTCAAGTGTCAACAGTGAGTCATTGGCTTGTAGGGGTGGACGAGGCTGAGTTGACCAGTCAGGAGATGGTCAGTCTGCTGTGCATCGCTGACCGCACCCACAGTCATCTGATGGACATGATGCCCGAGAAGTGTGGACTCACCGGTCAAACCAAACACTTTGAGTCTACTCTCAAGGAGGTAGTAGTGATACTAATTATTATAAACAAAACTACAAATTATAACGATAACAATTGTAATAAGGATTATTATTGTTATAATATTTATAATAATATTAATTAGTTACAATAACATTACAATTAAGTAATTTTATTAATCATAATAACATAAACAAGTTACATATTACCTAGTTCATCAAAGTGTAGATAAGTTTGTTTTTTGACATTTTTATTTGGAAAAATTAATTAATTGTATATATGGTGCTGTGTGGTCGTTTTTATAGGATTACATTTGCCTTAACATAAACTTTGTCTATAGATCGCTGACTACAAAGCTCCTAACTTTGAGGCAGGCGGGGTCATGCAGCAGGGAATGTATGTTCCTAAAGGTAACCTATACATACATCATTTTGTGTACAAACTTAAATCTGCCATCATATTGAGTATTCGTGGACATAATTATGTTTAGACAGCTTTGAGGGAACACGTAAAGCTGTTTAAATAGTTTTACGAATCAAACATGATTTCTTTAAAGTGATGTTATATTTGTTTCAAAAGAAACGGAATCTCCGTATTTGTAAATGATATATCGTACAGCTGTGCAGTGTAATCATTGTGCTTGTTGTAGGGGACATTTGGGTGTCGAGTTACAACCCTCTGCATGTGTTACTGAGGGCGATGTATCGCAAGGACTTCCAGGCGTCAATGGACCGGTACACCAAGTAGTGAGTGTAGAGACACTTTTGTTGATTCTCACGGGAATACTGTGTAAAGAGATCAGACATTAGCTAAGGTTAACATAAGCCGGAATTTTCTCAAAGTCGGTAATAGTAACTATTGGGAATTTTTAATATAAGGCTAAAATTGAAGAAAAGCCATCTTTTACAATCACAGATACATTCACATAGATATATTATTATCTGAGAACCACAGAACTTTGTGCCAAACATTATATATTCCTAGGCCAAAAGAATCTCGCTTCTACGATTTAATCCAAGGACTGGAGGGCCTCTTGGCTCATATTTTAATCTTAATTTGAATTTAGAAAGGAAGATTTGGCGGGAATAGAGTAGACATGTTGTACCAGTGCGCTACTGTTTAGTAGTCTCTGTGGATAGACAGAGCCTCTGTGAACTGTTCTATACCACTGCTGCCCTCTGGTTGCAGTGTGCGGCAGAACGGCCTGTACAAGGGCACTGACAGCCCCTGGCCACCCTTCCGGCTGCCAGGGCGCATTCACCCCGCCTACGTCGGCTTACGACGTCTACTTCACTGTCGCACCATGCACGGGCTGCTGTTCACCCTGCTCTATAAGGTACGTCACTTGACATGCCCTTTGGTATGTCACTTCACCCTACTGTACAAGGTACGTCACTACCATGTTCTACAAGTTACGTCACTTCACTATGAACTAAGAGATACATCACTTTACCCTGTTCTACAAGTTATGTCATATCACCATGCTCCACAGGGTATGTCACTATACCATGCTCCACAGGGTATGTCACTATACCATGCTCTACAGGGTATGTCACTATACCATGCTCTACAGGGTATGTCACTATACCATGCTCTACAGGGTATGTCACTATACCATGCTCTACAGGGTATGTCACTATACCATGCTCTACAGGGTATGTCACTATACCATGCTCTACAGGGTATGTCACTATTCCGCTGGCTTTACCCTACTCAACAGGGTCTCACTTCACCTTTTACACTGCCGTACAAGATACATGACTTTCCCCTACTTTACTATGTACATGACTTTACCATGTTATACCCAGTCCATGAGTTTATCCTGCTGTAAAGGTCCCTGCCTTTCCCCTGCTACACAACCTTCAGGTGTTTGTTGGTCTTGCAGGCAGTCCATGAGCCCAATATGCCCGATGCCGTTGTCTACCTCGCTGTGTATCTGCTAGAAATGGCTGTCACCACGCCGTCAAGCACCGTTGGACACAGGGTAGGTGGCGCCACATACACTTGAGTCAGACACCAAGAGGAAATGTTATAATGACATTTAACAACAGTGATTACAGTGATGATAATGTTGATTACAATAACAAAATTACTTGATAGACAACACACACACACATATATATATATATATATATATATATATATATATATAATTATATATATATATATATATATATATATATATAAAAGCCTAAAGGCAGCTTATGTCGACCAGTGCCTAGAGGACCGGCTTATGTAGACCAGACGTATTTTTTTATTTAATACATTTTCCAAAGATGTAAAACTGGAACATTGTTTCTAATACTATACTAATATTTAACACATAATGAAAGTTCATAAAAATATTTCAATAAATAAGGTATATGCAAAAAAATTGGTCTACATAAAACGGTGTATGCATAGATGCTGATTTATGTAGACCGGAGCAACGCCGGAAGCTGCATATATTTAGTTAGCCTTTTTTGCGGTAGACGCCGAATCTAGCTATAACAAGGGGTTTAACAAGTTGCCGTCCAGAACCAAGCTCCAGACGGCATGTGAACAAGGAAGCCTATGGCTAATCGAGTGTTCACTTTAAAAAAAAAAAAAAAAAAAAAAAAATTCATATACAGTTATTATAAAATGCACTAAATTGCTGCTAATTAAAATGCGTTGTCTCTAAAAATACATAAGTAAAATAAAATGTATACGTTGTCTCTAAAAAAAATATACAAGTAAAATAAATAAATACATAAAAAATCCTACAATAACACCATTTTTTATAATAATAAATAAATTAAAATAATTATATGAATAAATAATTTAATCAGTATTAAAATAATTTCTAAAACATTTAAGTATTCAACCTACGTATAGCCCGCCCTTGCCAGATAATTGTCAATTTTATTTTTAAACATATTTACACTGCTGGCATTTACACAATCATGACTTAAATTATTCCAATCAGTTATTGTTCTCTGGGAGAAGGAGAATTTTCTTTTATCTAATCTAGAGTATGGCTTGACTAACGCTGCCTTATGCCCCCTTGTCACACTATCTTCTTTTAGTTTGAAAAAAATGTTGCTATCAATATCTTCATATCCATTCAATATCTTAAAAACTTCTATTAGGTCTCCTCTTAATCTTCTAGTTTCTAATGTTGTCAATCTACATTCTAACAGGCGTCTTTCATAGGATAAATGTTTAAGTTCTGGAATTAGTTTAGTAGCCCTCCTTTGAATTCTTTCAAGTTTATCAATGTCTTTCTTTTGATATGGCCTCCATGCCTGAATGCAATATTCTAAGTGTGGCCTAACTATTGCCTTGTACAATGGTATTATTAAAGTCTTATCCATATATGTGATGTTTCTTCTAATTAATCCTAAAATTTGATTTCCTTTTGCAGCAGCAAGTCCACATTGCTCTGAAACTGTCATGTCGGCACTAACTGTAATTCCCAAATCCTTTTCTTTTACCCTTGTGCCTAATATAGTATTGCCCATAAAGTATTCTTTGCTCATATTACCATGTCCAATGTGGATGCATTTACATTTACCAAAATTAAATAACATCTGCCATTTTTCAGACCATTTTACTAACTTGGTTAGATCATCTTGTAAAGTTTCTTTATCTGTATCAGTTTTTACAGTTCTGAACACTTTTGTGTCGTCTGCAAATTTAAGTACTTTACTTGATAAATCATCATCCAAATCATTTATAAATATCAAGAACAGTATTGGTCCCAACACCGACCCCTGTGGAACTCCAATCAAAACTGGTTTCCAGTTTGATATCTCTCCCTCTACTATTACTCTCTGTCTTCTATCTGTCAACCATGCTTGTATCCAATTTATCATACTTTCCCCTATACCATAGGCTTTTAATTTAGTTAACAGTCTTTGATGTGGCACTTTATCGAATGCTTTTTGAAAATCTAAGTATACTACATCCACCGGTGAACCATCATCTACCCACTTAGTAATATCTTCTAAAAAACAGAGATTGGTTAGACAAGACCTAGCTTTTAGGAACCCATGTTGAGATTTAGTTATTAATTTGTTTTTTACAAGAAAGTCTACCATGTGGTCTCTAATAAATGTTTCTAATAATTTACATAATACTGATGTTAAGCTCACTGGTCTATAATTTTCTGTCTTACTCCTCGACCCCTTTTTAAATAACAGTGTTACATTTGCCTCCTTCCATTCTGCTGGAACTTTAAGTGATATATTAAAAAAATTAGCAAGTGGTGTACTTATTTCGTTTACAATTTCCTTAAGTAATTTAGGTGTTATTCCATCAACTCCTGGTGATTTATTTGTTTTCATCATTTTAATTTTTTTGGATATCATTTCAGGAGTGACAAACAACTGCCCTAAATTTTGTGATTCATCACCCACAAATTTCCTCGCAGGTAACGGCAGTGAACTTATATCTTCTTTAGTGAATACAGAGCTGAAATATTCATTCAGATCCTCTGCCATTTGAAACCCATCAGATATTACATTACCTGCACTGTTTTTTAGTGGTCCTACTTTATCTCGAATCTTCTGTTTACTCCTTACGTAAGCGTAGAAACTCTTACTATCATTTTTTATGTCGTTCGCTAATTTCTGCTCAAAAGACCGTTTTGACTTTCTCATTTCAGCTGTAGCTAAATTTAGGGCCTTTTTGTAATTGTTATAGTCTTCTATATTTCCAGTGTTTCTGTATATTCTCCACATTATTTGTTTGTAGGCAATCTTTCGTATAGCTTCTTTTGACAGGTGTTTCTTCCTAGATCGTTTCCCTTGATTTTGTATAGGAACAAATGTTTCAATAATGCCCTCAATCTCATCTTTCAAAATTATCCAACATTCTGTTGCTGTCTTGTCCTTCATTAAGTCAGTCCAATTTATGCTTGCTAAGTAGGTTCTCATTTGTTTATATTTGCCTTTATTGAAATTTCTCCTCCCTCGCTTTTTGCCAGTAATCTCTGTTTGTATTTTTATACTAAAATGGATCTGATTATGGTCACTAGATCCCAAAGGCTCACATATTTTAACATTATCAACTAATTCGTTTTGAGAGGAGAATACTAAATCCAACACATTTCCACCTCTCGTTGGGTCTAAAACGTGTTGTGTAAGGAAACAGTCCTGTATTAGAAGTAAAAACTGCTGGTCATCTCTTCCAACACTCTCTAGTGATTTCCACTGAATATGACCATGATTAAAATCACCCATTATAACACATTCTCTTTTACTAATCTCCTTTATGGCATTGTGCAATTTTTCATCATCCTCTTGTCGTATGTTAGGACTACGATAAATTAGCCCTATCGTTAATGTTGAGTTTTTTGTGGCTATATTGGACCAAATAGCTTCTTCGCATTCTGCTTCCTTTTCCATCTGTAATTCATATGCTTGTATAGAATCCTTAATATACATAATGACCCCACCTCCCATTCTCTCTTTACTGGGAGCATTAGTTCGGCATCAACCATGTCTTTGTGTGCCCATGATTCTGTGATGCCTATTATATCGGGTTCTATATCCGCTACCATGAAGTCTAAGTCACTTTTCTTTTTAATTATGCTTCTGGCATTTAAGCATACACATCTAAGTTCATTTTTATTGATATTTTGTGATTTTTTCCTTGTAGATTTGTTTGTACAGTTTTCTTGAAGTGGCTCTATGTATCCCCCCTGGGCACCTAGTTTAAACACTCAACTGTGCCTGTGCCTTCATTTATGCACCTTATGAACTCACTCCCCAGAACTGCTGCTCCCTTTCCCGATAAATGAAGCCCGTCATTCATGAACATATCTTCTCTCTCTGCAAAGCTTGCCCACATGTCAACAAACCCGATTCCTTCCTCCATACATAACTTATGTAGTAATGTGTTGATGGCTATGTTGTGATACATGTTTATGCAGTACATTTAACAATTTAGTGAATGCTGTAAAATTAATTGCCGAATACGAACGGCAACACCAACATTCGAGGGATCTATCAGTCCGCAACAAAGACAAAATGCAAGTTTTACTAATTTACACATAATAATATAACCTTTTGCATCAGTGTGACGCATATCATACACTGAACACGAAACTCCAACCCTTCTTTCGATATATTTACCATAAATATAGATTTATAAGAACTTTGACCCGGTACACATAACCCGGCACACAATATACTCAAAAATATGCACGGCGCTGAAGAAAACATGCTCAAAATCACTTAAGATGTTGTTCATTTAAAAATTAATTACGCACAGTACTTCACTGTCATATGTCACTACATAAAACAGCGGTCTACATAAGCCGGTCCTATATGCATAATCGGTCGACAAAAGCTGCCTTTAGGAGTATATATATATATATATATATATATATATATATACATGTATATATATATATATAATATATATATATAGTTTAATTATACATATAATTTATATATTATTATACATGTATATTATATATATATATGGTATATGTATATATATATATGGTATATGTATATATACATATATATATATATATATATATATATATATATATATATATATATACATATATACATATATATATATATATATACATATATATATGAATATGTGTATATATATATATATATATATATATATATATATATATATATACATATATATGCATATATATATATATGTATACATATATATGTCCAACACCATGCATGTTTTTTTCTGTGTGGAAATGTTCGTCTGAGACCGTATACATATTCACATGGACAGTCGACACCATGCATGTTTTTTGTACGTCTTATTATATCTGACTATACAAACTGGTGGCACTTTCTATCCCTTGGAACTGCCCACATATGAATACACACTTGACCCTGGATGAAGGAATGCCTTCCCTGTTCACTTGTCAATGAGAGGTTTTTGACTGTTCATTACAATCTAACGCCTCGTCACCTGCCATTGTCTCGTGTAGACGGACGTGTCGGCGTCACCAAAGGACCAGCAGTTGAGCACCTGGTTCCCCAGTGACTGTGTCTTTGTCAACCTGCGACACGTCATCAAGAAAGTGGTCGTCACACTGCAGGCCACACCGGAGCCACCTACCAGCAACGTCACGAACTTGGAGGAGTTGTTTCACCTGGCGCCGAGTGCGATGTCAAGTGAGTGGCCGGAACACCATCACTACAAGGCTCAAACATTACTTCTAGGAGTGTCTTATACAATCAATGTTTTATACAATCAATAATTATGTTAACTGATAAAGATACCCATCCTGTGGATGGTACTGTGTATATAGGTGTACTCTGGGACTGTGTGTAATGATGCACTATGGCACTGTGTACATATATGCACTATGGCACTGTGTACATATATGCACTCTGGCACTGTATACATATATGCACTATGGCACTGTGTACATATATGCACTATGGCACTGTGTACATATATGCACTCTGGTACTGTGTATATAGATGCACTATGGCACTGTCTATATAGATGCTCTATGGCACTGTGTACATATATGTACTATGGCACTGTGTACATATATGCACTATGGCACTGTGTACATATATGCACTCTGGCACTGTATACATATATGCACTATGGCACTGTGTACATATATGCACTATGGCACTGTGTACATATATGCACTCTGGTACTGTGTATATAGATGCACTATGGCACTGTCTATATAGATGCTCTATGGCACTGTGTACATATATGTACTATGGCACTGTGTACATATATGCACTATGGCACTATGTACATATATGCACTCTGGCACTATGTACATATATGCACTCTGGCCCTGTGTACATATATGCACTATGACACTGTGTACATATATGCACTCTGGCACTGTGAACATATATGCACTATGGCACTGTGTACATATATGCACTCTGGCACTGTGTACATATATGCACTCTGGCACTGTGTACATATATGCACTCTGGCACTGTGTACATATATGCACTCTGGCACTGTGTACATATATGCACTCTGGCACTATGTACATATATGCACTCTGGCACTGTGTACATATATGCACTCTGACACTGTGTACATATATGCACTATGGCACTGTGTACATATATGCACTCTGACACTGTGTACATATATGCACTATGGCACTGTGTACATATATGCACTCTGACACTGTGAACATATATGCACTATGGCACTGTGTACATATATGCACTATGGCACTGTGTACATATGTGCACTATGGCACTATGTATACAGATGCATCAGGTGGTGAAGATTACTTCATCCCGAACAGTTTTTACACCCCTAAACTTGTTATGAAGATGGCTTCAGCTTGTCTGGTTGTCATTGTATGTGGGAGAAAATGAGTGAGATCTAAAGGTATTACATGGTAATGACAGAAACTACAAATGTCTCACGTGTATAATGATACATTTCAACTAGATCTTCATTAACGAAGTAGAGCGTAAGATAACAAAATAACTTCATTTATTTGAACGTAAAACTGTGGCTTTCAGTCTCTGGGTCTGGGGTGTCGGTTGTGGCGGCGATGCTTCCAAGCACTGTCATTGATGCAATGGAGTCGATGCTGGCCAATGACACTACGGTGCCACCAAACCCCGCCCCCCAGTATGTCAGCCAGGGCGTGTCAGCTGACCTTGACAGTGAACTCAAGGTGAGTCCATCTCCTTCGTGTGTCGTGTTAGTGGAATATTATTCACTTCAAAACGTTCGCTTTTGTGATGTTGATAAATTATGGGGTGTTGAAAAGTATGCCTTGTCTTGTGGTAACCTGCATCGGCTGCCGTGTAGTAGACTGGAATGAGGAGTATAATCACCACCTCACTTGACTGAGCTCCTTCACTGAGCTCCTTCACTGAGCTCCTTCACTGAGCTGCTGTTACACTTATTTATCCGGGCGTTAAATAATGTCTGTTTCTGCTCATGCCCGATAAATGTAAAATCATTAATATGCGGCAAAACAAAAAGCATTTATAGTATGAATACCACAGACTGTTTAACTTTCCTGTGGTAATTAGTGGTAGACGTTGCCTAACATGTCACGGATTATGGCACATTGAAGTCACATGATTTGCATATACTATCAAAACGTGCCTCATAAACCGGTTTGCCTCGTATTAAATTTGACACAAGTAATTTTGCTGAAAGGTTATATAACGTCTTTTTGCTCACAGGGGCCAATAGATATTAGGCTAAAGATGTATTTAATATGAGTTTCAGTGTGAAGCATTAACGTACTTAATGGTAACTAATGACAACAAGAGGAACAGTGGTCGCGTGGTAGAGTGCCGGACTGTCAATCGAGGGGACAGTGGTTCAATCCCACCTACTGCCGTTTTGAAACTTAGACAATTTCGTTCACCTCACATTTGCTTGTGTCTTTCGGAAGAGACACTAAAAGTTCTATCTGGTGTCTATGCCAGGGGAAGTAAAAGACCCCACACAGGGGGAAAATGTGTAACCTGTAGTGGACTCACAAATTCTCGTTGGACTTTAAACGCCTTGCAAAGGGCCCCATCCAGTATCTGAGAGAAAGATACTGACTTGTGTGTGCACATAGACGTCACCTGGATATAATTTAATGCCCGGAAAAATGTAAATGCTACCCCATCCCCCCAGTTGAAGATGCGGTCCATCCGTCATACCACATCTCATGCCTCGGGTGTCATTAGATGATGCTGGTGGATATCATATTTACGTTTCCTGTGTCTGTAGACAGTATTGGTTGACCCGATACTTCACTGTGTGTGTGTGTTTCTGTAGACGATGTCGGTGGACATTGACACGTCAATGCTGGCCCTGCTGCTGAAGCTGCATGCGAAGATGGCCGGCAAACAGAACTCCTACATCCCTGTGGGGGTCCGGGGGGGACAACAGGGGGACGAGCCCCTCACAGACTCTCGCATCGGTGACGGCTGCTTCTTTGTGGGTAGGTAAAGTAAACAGGCAAGTAAAGGCAGTTCTTATATAGCGCAGTATCCAGTCCTCAGGACCGCTCAAAGCACTTTACACTTTACTTCCCTGACAGACCTGTTCACTCAGACACCATCTCGGCTTCTCTGTCACTCACTTCTGTTGACTGGCACCTTAAACCTCCATGGCAGTTGACTGCAGTTATAAAGGACATTTTAGATAATTTTCTAACTTAAATCATGAGTAAAATAAATATTAATAATAACATTTTGTCTTCTGGGAGTGTTTGTCTCAGGCATGAAATAATAATAATAAATAATAATAAATGACAAATTATTTTATGTAGCAACAGTACTAAATCAGTAGGCATATATTTACTTACTTACTTATGCCCATTGTCCCTCACGGGACAGAGGCATTGACCACAGTTTTCCAGTCTTCTGTCCTGGGCTTTTATTTCAGTTTGTCCCCAGGTGTATCCAGCCACCTCTTTGTCTGTCTGGAGATCCCTTCCCCACAAGTTCTTTGGATGACCTCTTTTCCTTCTTGCTTGTGGGTTCCAAGTCAGGGCCTGTCTGGTGATAGTTGGTTTTGATTTCCAGAGTGTGTGACCAAATATGTAGAGCATAATAAAAACATTCAGTTAAATAATTTTTAAATTAAACAACAAATAGTCGTACATTGAATTAAACAGTTAAAATATAATTTAAATATAAGGGTAGTAAATCTAAATTAGCCATCCTGACTGCATGTAACCATCATTGACTTGTGTGATATATAAGCCATAGGAGAACATGTCATATCTCATCTAAATTTATACCTGAACCACATCAAGCACCTGTTTGTCTCCAGGTAACCTGTTGGATAAGATTTGCCGACTGAGTGAAGAATGCTCCAGGTTTGTGATCGAGACGTATCGTCGCAACGTCCCCGAGCAGGTGGAACACAACTTGGAGGACCGAGAGCTGACAGACAGGGAGGAACGGTCGGTCGGGTTCAATAGTAGCAACTCAGTTCCAGAGTAAAGAATTACCTGTTTGTTGTATGTATAATAGTTAAGTGGTTGAAAAGTAGAAGTCACGCACTCCGATTGCGACAAAATTCTTTTTTACAATTGCTGATAACATATTATTTATCAGTTTATGAGTTATTTATGAATACTACTACTGTTTCTACAGTAAACGTTCTTGTGACATTCGGTTTATTTTCCATTTAGTTTCATTCAACTTGATTAGATTTGCATATCTGAACATTTATTTTAATGGTTTATTTAGAAAAACGTTTGGAAATGTTTTCATGCATAATTTATTTAATAAAATTTGTGATGTACTATGTCATGTTAAAACTTGAGAAGGGCTACATGTGCAGCATAAATATGATTTATGATGACTCCAACAGATTATTTTAAAATTTTGCATTCATTTCTGTAGTTTAGGTGATATAGAAACATTTCAATTTTTTTTTTAAACGTTACCTGCCCATTTAATTATATAAAAGTGGTAAATGGTGAATGTAATGTGAGAAGCTGTTATGTACATGATGTTTTTTTAGACACCATTTCTGTTGTTTTGTCTGCTAGGCGACGTAAGGTTCGTGAAAGACAGCAAAAGTTGATGGCTGAATTTGCCTCGAAGCAAAAGGAGTTTATGGAGAATGTGCTCGTTGATGAGGACGGTGAGTAGTGATGATGTTCTGGTTGACGAGGACGGTGAGTAGTGATGATGTTCTGGTTGATGAGGACGGTGAGTAGTGATGATGTTCTGGTTGATGAGGACGGTGAGTAGTGATGATGTTCTGGTTGATAAGGACGGTGAGTAGTGATGATGTTCTGGTTGACAAGGAGGGTGAGTAGTGATGATGTTCTCGTTGATGAGGACGGTGAGTAGTGATGATGTTCTCGTTGACGAGGACGGTGAGTAGTGATGATGTTCTGGTTGACGAGGACGGTGAGTAGTGATGATGTTCTGGTTGATGAGGACGGTGAGTAGTGATGATGTTCTGGTTGATGACGACGGTGAGTAGTGATGATGTTCTGGTTGATGAGGACGGTGAGTAGTGATGATGTTCTGGTTGACAAGGAGGGTGAGTAGTGATGATGTTCTCGTTGATGAGGACGGTGAGTAGTGATGATGTTCTCGTTGACGAGGATGGTGAGTAGTGATGATGTTCTCGTTGACGAGGAGGGTGAGTAGTGATGGTGTTCTCGTTGACAAGGAGGGTGAGTAGTGATGATGTTCTCGTTGACGAGGAGGGTGAGTAGTGATGGTGTTCTCGTTGACAAGGAGGGTGAGTAGTGATGATGTTCTCGTTGACGAGGACGGTGAGTAGTGATGATGTTCTCGTTGATGAGGACGGTGAGTAGTGATGATGTTCTCGTTGACAAGGAGGGTGAGTAGTGATGATGTTGTCGTTGATGAGGACGGTGAGTAGTGATGATGTTCTGGTTGACAAGGATGGTGAGTAGTGATGATGTTCTCGTTGATGAGGACGGTGAGTAGTGATGATGTTCTCGTTGACAAGGATGGTGAGTAGTGATGATGTTCTGGTTTACAAGGAGGATGAGTAGTGATGATGTTCTGGTTGACGAGGACGGTGAGTAGTGATGATGTTCTCGTTGACAAGGATGGTGAGTAGTGATGATGTTCTGGTTGATGAGGAGGGTGAGTAGTGATGATGTTCTGGTTGACAAGGATGGTGAGTAGTGATGATGTTCTGGTTGATGAGGATGGTGAGTAGTGATGATGTTCTGGTTGATGAGGAGGGTGAGTAGTGATGATGTTCTGGTTGACAAGGATGGTGAGTAGTGATGATGTTCTGGTTTACAAGGAGGATGAGTAGTGATGATGTTCTGGTTGATGAGGACGGTGAGTAGTGATGATGTTCTCATTGACAAGGATGGTGAGTAGTGATGATGTTCTGGTTGATGAGGAGGGTGAGTAGTGATGATGTTCTGGTTGACAAGGATGGTGAGTAGTGATGATGTTCTGGTTGATGAGGATGGTGAGTAGTGATGATGTTCTGGTTGATGAGGAGGGTGAGTAGTGATGATGTTCTGGTTGACAAGGATGGTGAGTAGTGATGATGTTCTGGTTTACAAGGAGGATGAGTAGTGATGATGTTCTGGTTGATGAGGACGGTGAGTAGTGATGATGTTCTCGTTGACAAGGATGGTGAGTAGTGATGATGTTCTGGTTGATGAGGAGGGTGAGTAGTGATGATGTTCTGGTTGACAAGGATGGTGAGTAGTGATGATGTTCTGGTTGATGAGGATGGTGAGTAGTGATGATGTTCTGGTTGATGAGGAGGGTGAGTAGTGATGATGTTCTGGTTGACAAGGATGGTGAGTAGTGATGATGTTCTGGTTGATGAGGATGGTGAGTAGTGATGATGTTCTGGTTGATGAGGAGGGTGAGTAGTGATGATGTTCTGGTTGACAAGGATGGTGAGTAGTGATGATGTTCTGGTTTACAAGGAGGATGAGTAGTGATGATGTTCTGGTTGATGAGGACGGTGAGTAGTGATGATGTTCTCGTTGACAAGGATGGTGAGTAGTGATGATGTTCTGGTTGATGAGGAGGGTGAGTAGTGATGATGTTCTGGTTGACAAGGATGGTGAGTAGTGATGATGTTCTGGTTGATGAGGATGGTAAGTAGTGATGATGTTCTGGTTGATGAGGAGGGTGAGTAGTGATGATGTTCTGGTTGACAAGGATGGTGAGTAGTGATGATGTTCTGGTTTACAAGGAGGATGAGTAGTGATGATGTTCTGGTTGATGAGGACGGTGAGTAGTGATGATGTTCTGGTTGACAAGGATGGTGAGTAGTGATGATGTTCTGGTTGACGAGGACGGTGAGTAGTGATGATGTTCTGGTTGACAAGGATGGTGAGTAGTGATGATGTTCTGGTTGATGAGGATGGTGAGTAGTGATGATGTTCTGGTTGACGAGGATGGTGAGTAGTGATGATGTTCTGGTTGACAAGGATGGTGAGTAGTGATGATGTTCTGGTTGATGAGGATGGTAAGTAGTGATGATGTTCTGGTTGATGAGGAGGGTGAGTAGTGATGATGTTCTGGTTGACAAGGATGGTGAGTAGTGATGATGTTCTGGTTGACAAGGAGGATGAGTAGTGATGATGTTCTGGTTGATGAGGACGGTGAGTAGTGATGATGTTCTGGTTGACAAGGATGGTGAGTAGTGATGATGTTCTGGTTGACGAGGACGGTGAGTAGTGATGATGTTCTGGTTGACGAGGACGGTGAGTAGTGATGATGTTCTGGTTGATGAGGACGGTGAGTAGTGATGATGCTCTGGTTGACGAGGACGGTGAGTAGTGATGATGTTCTGGTTGACGAGGATGGTGAGTAGTGATGATGTTCTGGTTTACAAGGAGGATGAGTAGTGATGATGTTCTGGTTGATGAGGACGGTGAGTAGTGATGATGTTCTGGTTGACAAGGATGGTGAGTAGTGATGATGTTCTGGTTGACGAGGACGGTGAGTAGTGATGATGTTCTGGTTGACGAGGACGGTGAGTAGTGATGATGTTCTGGTTGATGAGGACGGTGAGTAGTGATGATGTTCTGGTTGACAAGGAGGGTGAGTAGTGATGATGTTCTCGTTGATGAGGACGGTGAGTAGTGATGATGTTCTCGTTGACGAGGATGGTGAGTAGTGATGATGTTCTCGTTGACGAGGAGGGTGAGTAGTGATGGTGTTCTCGTTGACAAGGAGGGTGAGTAGTGATGATGTTCTCGTTGACGAGGAGGGTGAGTAGTGATGGTGTTCTCGTTGACAAGGAGGGTGAGTAGTGATGATGTTCTCGTTGACGAGGACGGTGAGTAGTGATGATGTTCTCGTTGATGAGGACGGTGAGTAGTGATGATGTTCTCGTTGACAAGGAGGGTGAGTAGTGATGATGTTCTCGTTGATGAGGACGGTGAGTAGTGATGATGTTCTGGTTGACAAGGATGGTGAGTAGTGATGATGTTCTCGTTGATGAGGACGGTGAGTAGTGATGATGTTCTCGTTGACAAGGATGGTGAGTAGTGATGATGTTCTGGTTTACAAGGAGGATGAGTAGTGATGATGTTCTGGTTGACGAGGACGGTGAGTAGTGATGATGTTCTCGTTGACAAGGATGGTGAGTAGTGATGATGTTCTGGTTGATGAGGAGGGTGAGTAGTGATGATGTTCTGGTTGACAAGGATGGTGAGTAGTGATGATGTTCTGGTTGATGAGGATGGTGAGTAGTGATGATGTTCTGGTTGATGAGGAGGGTGAGTAGTGATGATGTTCTGGTTGACAAGGATGGTGAGTAGTGATGATGTTCTGGTTTACAAGGAGGATGAGTAGTGATGATGTTCTGGTTGATGAGGACGGTGAGTAGTGATGATGTTCTCATTGACAAGGATGGTGAGTAGTGATGATGTTCTGGTTGATGAGGAGGGTGAGTAGTGATGATGTTCTGGTTGACAAGGATGGTGAGTAGTGATGATGTTCTGGTTGATGAGGATGGTGAGTAGTGATGATGTTCTGGTTGATGAGGAGGGTGAGTAGTGATGATGTTCTGGTTGACAAGGATGGTGAGTAGTGATGATGTTCTGGTTTACAAGGAGGATGAGTAGTGATGATGTTCTGGTTGATGAGGACGGTGAGTAGTGATGATGTTCTCGTTGACAAGGATGGTGAGTAGTGATGATGTTCTGGTTGATGAGGAGGGTGAGTAGTGATGATGTTCTGGTTGACAAGGATGGTGAGTAGTGATGATGTTCTGGTTGATGAGGATGGTGAGTAGTGATGATGTTCTGGTTGATGAGGAGGGTGAGTAGTGATGATGTTCTGGTTGACAAGGATGGTGAGTAGTGATGATGTTCTGGTTGATGAGGATGGTGAGTAGTGATGATGTTCTGGTTGATGAGGAGGGTGAGTAGTGATGATGTTCTGGTTGACAAGGATGGTGAGTAGTGATGATGTTCTGGTTTACAAGGAGGATGAGTAGTGATGATGTTCTGGTTGATGAGGACGGTGAGTAGTGATGATGTTCTCGTTGACAAGGATGGTGAGTAGTGATGATGTTCTGGTTGATGAGGAGGGTGAGTAGTGATGATGTTCTGGTTGACAAGGATGGTGAGTAGTGATGATGTTCTGGTTGATGAGGATGGTAAGTAGTGATGATGTTCTGGTTGATGAGGAGGGTGAGTAGTGATGATGTTCTGGTTGACAAGGATGGTGAGTAGTGATGATGTTCTGGTTTACAAGGAGGATGAGTAGTGATGATGTTCTGGTTGATGAGGACGGTGAGTAGTGATGATGTTCTGGTTGACAAGGATGGTGAGTAGTGATGATGTTCTGGTTGACGAGGACGGTGAGTAGTGATGATGTTCTGGTTGACAAGGATGGTGAGTAGTGATGATGTTCTGGTTGATGAGGATGGTGAGTAGTGATGATGTTCTGGTTGACGAGGATGGTGAGTAGTGATGATGTTCTGGTTGACAAGGATGGTGAGTAGTGATGATGTTCTGGTTGATGAGGATGGTAAGTAGTGATGATGTTCTGGTTGATGAGGAGGGTGAGTAGTGATGATGTTCTGGTTGACAAGGATGGTGAGTAGTGATGATGTTCTGGTTGACAAGGAGGATGAGTAGTGATGATGTTCTGGTTGATGAGGACGGTGAGTAGTGATGATGTTCTGGTTGACAAGGATGGTGAGTAGTGATGATGTTCTGGTTGACGAGGACGGTGAGTAGTGATGATGTTCTGGTTGACGAGGACGGTGAGTAGTGATGATGTTCTGGTTGATGAGGACGGTGAGTAGTGATGATGCTCTGGTTGACGAGGACGGTGAGTAGTGATGATGTTCTGGTTGACGAGGATGGTGAGTAGTGATGATGTTCTGGTTTACAAGGAGGATGAGTAGTGATGATGTTCTGGTTGATGAGGACGGTGAGTAGTGATGATGTTCTGGTTGACAAGGATGGTGAGTAGTGATGATGTTCTGGTTGACGAGGACGGTGAGTAGTGATGATGTTCTGGTTGACGAGGACGGTGAGTAGTGATGATGTTCTGGTTGATGAGGACGGTGAGTAGTGATGATGCTCTGGTTGACGAGGACGGTGAGTAGTGATAATGGTCTGGTTGACGAGGATGGTGAGTAGTGATGATGTTCTGGTTGACGAGGACGGTGAGTAGTGATGATGTTCTGGTTGATGAGGACGGTGAGTAGTGATGATGCTCTGGTTGACGAGGACGGTGAGTAGTGATGATGATCTGGTTGACGAGGACGGTGAGTAGTGATGATGTTCTCGTTGACGAGGACGGTGAGTAGTGATGATGTTCTGGTTGATGAGGATGGTGAGTAGTGATGATGTTCTGGTTGACGAGGATGGTGAGTAGTGATGATGTTCTGGTTGACGAGGATGGTGAGTAGTGATGATGTTCTGGTTGACGAGGATGGTGAGTAGTGATGATGTTCTGGTTGATGAGGACGGTGAGTAGTGATGATGTTCTGGTTGACGAGGAGGGTGAGTAGTGATGATGTTCTCGTTGACGAGGAGGGTGAGTAGTGATGATGTTCTCGTTGACGAGGAGTGTGAGTAGTGATGATGTTCTGGTTGACGAGGACGGTGAGTAGTGATGATGTTCTCGTTGACAAGGAGGGTGAGTAGTGATGATGTTCTCGTTGATGAGGACGGTGAGTAGTGATGATGTTCTCGTTGACAAGGAGGGTGAGTAGTGATGATGTTCTCGTTGATGAGGACGGTGAGTAGTGATGATGTTCTCGTTGACAAGGATGGTGAGTAGTGATGATGTTCTGGTTGATGAGGAGGGTGAGTAGTGATGATGTTCTGGTTGACAAGGATGGTGAGTAGTGATGATGTTCTCGTTGATGAGGACGGTGAGTAGTGATGATGTTCTCGTTGACAAGGATGGTGAGTAGTGATGATGTTCTGGTTTACAAGGAGGATGAGTAGTGATGATGTTCTGGTTGACGAGGACGGTGAGTAGTGATGATGTTCTCGTTGACAAGGATGGTGAGTAGTGATGATGTTCTGGTTGATGAGGAGGGTGAGTAGTGATGATGTTCTGGTTGACAAGGATGGTGAGTAGTGATGATGTTCTGGTTGATGAGGATGGTGAGTAGTGATGATGTTCTGGTTGATGAGGACGGTGAGTAGTGATGATGTTCTCGTTGACAAGGATGGTGAGTAGTGATGATGTTCTGGTTGATGAGGAGGGTGAGTAGTGATGATGTTCTGGTTGACAAGGATGGTGAGTAGTGATGATGTTCTGGTTGATGAGGAGGGTGAGTAGTGATGATGTTCTGGTTGACAAGGATGGTGAGTAGTGATGATGTTCTGGTTGATGAGGAGGGTGAGTAGTGATGATGTTCTGGTTGACAAGGATGGTGAGTAGTGATGATGTTCTGGTTGATGAGGATGGTGAGTAGTGATGATGTTCTGGTTGATGAGGATGGTGAGTAGTGATGATGTTCTGGTTGATGAGGACGGTGAGTAGTGATGATGTTCTCGTTGACAAGGATGGTGAGTAGTGATGATGTTCTGGTTGATGAGGAGGGTGAGTAGTGATGATGTTCTGGTTGACAAGGATGGTGAGTAGTGATGATGTTCTGGTTTACAAGGAGGATGAGTAGTGATGAAGTTCTGGTTGATGAGGACGGTGAGTAGTGATGATGTTCTGGTTGACAAGGATGGTGAGTAGTGATGATGTTCTGGTTGACGAGGACGGTGAGTAGTGATGATGTTCTGGTTGACGAGGACGGTGAGTAGTGATGATGTTCTGGTTGACGAGGATGGTGAGTAGTGATGATGTTCTGGTTTACAAGGAGGATGAGTAGTGATGATGTTCTGGTTGACGAGGACGGTGAGTAGTGATGATGTTCTGGTTGATGAGGACGGTGAGTAGTGATGATGCTCTGGTTGACGAGGACGGTGAGTAGTGATGATGTTCTGGTTGATGAGGATGGTGAGTAGTGATGATGTTCTGGTTGACGAGGACGGTGAGTAGTGATGATGTTCTGGTTGATGAGGACGGTGAGTAGTGATGATGCTCTGGTTGACGAGGACGGTGAGTAGTGATGATGTTCTCGTTGACGAGGATGGTGAGTAGTGATGATGTTCTGGTTGATGAGGAGGGTGAGTAGTGATGATGTTCTGGTTGATGAGGAGGGTGAGTAGTGATGATGTTCTGGTTGATGAGGAGGGTGAGTAGTGATGATGTTCTGGTTGACGAGGATGGTGAGTAGTGATGATGTTCTGGTTGATGAGGAGGGTGAGTAGTGATGATGTTCTCGTTGACGAGGACGGTGAGTAGTGATGATGTTCTGGTTGATGAGGAGGGTGAGTAGTGATGATGTTCTGGTTGACGAGGATGGTGAATAGTGATGATGTTCTCGTTGATGAGGACGGTGAGTGGTGATGATGTTCTCGTTGACGAGGACGGTGAGTAGTGATGATGTTCTCGTTGATGAGGATGGTGAATAGTGATGATGTTCTCGTTGATGAGGACGGTAAGTAGTGATGATGCTCTGGTTGACGAGGACGGTGAGTAGTGATGATGTTCTGGTTGACGAGGATGGTGAGTAGTGATGATGTTCTGGTTGACGAGGACGGTGAGTAGTGATGATGTTCTGGTTGATGAGGACGGTGAGTAGTGATGATGCTCTGGTTGACGAGGACGGTGAGTAGTGATGATGTTCTCGTTGACGAGGATGGTGAGTAGTGATGATGTTCTGGTTGATGAGGAGGGTGAGTAGTGATGATGTTCTGGTTGATGAGGAGGGTGAGTAGTGATGATGTTCTGGTTGATGAGGAGGGTGAGTAGTGATGATGTTCTGGTTGACGAGGATGGTGAGTAGTGATGATGTTCTGGTTGATGAGGAGGGTGAGTAGTGATGATGTTCTCGTTGACGAGGACGGTGAGTAGTGATGATGTTCTGGTTGATGAGGAGGGTGAGTAGTGATGATGTTCTGGTTGACGAGGATGGTGAATAGTGATGATGTTCTCGTTGATGAGGACGGTGAGTGGTGATGATGTTCTCGTTGACGAGGACGGTGAGTAGTGATGATGTTCTCGTTGATGAGGATGGTGAATAGTGATGATGTTCTCGTTGATGAGGACGGTAAGTAGTGATGATGTTCTGGTTGACGAGGACGGTGAGTGGTGATGATGTTCTCGTTGATGAGGACTGTGAGTAGTGATGATGTTCTCATTGACGAGGACGGTGAATACCTAGGTAGTGATGATGTTTGTGACTTAGTGTTTAAAATTGTGGTCATATCAGCAGTGTTGATAATAAACTCAGATATTTATATTAAGTCAATTAAAATAATGCATGATTTCTTTGATTGTTGATGATTTCTTTGATTGTTGATGATTTCTTTGATTGTTGATGATTTCTTTGATTGTTGATGATTTCTTTGATTGTTGATGATTTCTTTGATTGTTGATGATTTCTTTGATTGTTGATGATTTCTTTGATTGTTGATGATTTCTTTGATTGTTGATGATTTCTTTGATTGTTGATGATTTTGTTGATTGTTGATGATTTCTTTGATTGGTGATGATTTCTTTGATTGTTCGTGATTTCTTTGATTGTTCATGATTTCTTTGATTGTTCATGATTTCTTTGATTGTTCATGATTTCTTTGATTGTTCATGATTTCTTTGATTGTTCATGATTTCTTTGATTGTTCATGATTTCTTTGATTGTTCATGATTTCTTTGATTGTTCATGATTTCTTTGATTGTTTGTGATTTCTAAGTCACACAAACTCTCCACTGGCCAGTTGTTGGTAATTTATAAAACTTCAACAACTGGACATTTTGCACTGCACAGTAATAGTGAGGTGAAGTTTGAGAAAGTGGAACTGTTACGTTTTCAGAGGTTGAGGTTGAGAGTGAGGCTGGGCGAGGGAAGGGAGCAGCGAGTGCCGTGGAGAAGCAGATGTACGACTGCGTCATCTGTAACCAGGCAACCCCATCTACAGATGACCGCCCCCTTGGACTTGTCGCCCTCCTCCAGCCAACCAGTGGTCAGTATTCACTCGGAGGGTTAATAGTGTGTGTATCACCCAGGAGAAATGAAAGTTCAGGCAGTAATTGTTAGACTGTTTAATTACCCTCCCCTTGTCCTAATTGTGGGAATGTTAATAATATTGTTTTCATTTCAGACAAACAATCCATATATAAAAGTTTACATGTGCATATGGATAGAAACACTATATTTAAATTTAAAAACTACATGAAACTGGGACCCGCAGATGTTCTACAGTGTATATTGCTCTTGACAACTGGATTGACAAATATGTCAATCCTAGTCATAATGCTAAACGTGACCTGTCGGGTTCATTCAGCTGTGTACATGAGTAATTCAATTCAATTCAATTTATTTCAAAACACAACATTAAACAACAAGCAATACAAATACAAATAATAGGTCACATGGTATGAATAAAATACAATTAAGAAATATGCTTTGAAAAGGAGTAGACATGAAGTGAAACACTTATATGTGTCTACCCTTGTGAACACTTCATAAAACTGATCAGTGGCAATTCTTAGTTTTTAATTATAATGATGCTGTTACACAACAGATAAATACGTGCACACAACAATAGAAATTTGTCGTTATAATCATGTATGTTTACATGGTATATTTGCCTATGAGAATATTAATGTAATGACGTTTAAATGTACATTTGGACATTATGCTAACAAGCGATTCGTTGAGAGAATTCCACAATTTCACGCCGAGTACAGGTATGGACATTGCTCTCATATTTATGCGGATATTTTCTCTGATGAATTGATGTGTACGTGCAGAATATAATGGAATAGATTTTACAAATAACTGCTGAAAATCATATGGTAAAACAGAAGAATAAGACGACGCGTCCATTTCCGTGGCTGGTCCCTGACCTTGTGTGTGTGTCCATTTGACCTTGTGTGTCCATTGCAGTGCTGGGCCACAGTCGGCACTCGGACACTCCTGTAGAGCTGCCGGTGCCAGGCGCTGCGCCTTTCCTCGACACCAACACTCGCGCCGAGGAGTTCAGTCAGAGGATCAAACTTCTGCTGGAGCACTTCGACGAGGCACGTACATTTGGAATCAGGGACTAATGGATGATGTCTTATGTCTGCTAATTTCAAAATTATTTAGACAAACAGTGGTTTATGTAACAAAATATAAATTATGGAATTAATGGAATTTGTTTTAGAACTTATGTTGGTAATAACTGTTAAAAATTATTCCTTGGTTGATTTAGTCTACTGTGAATCAGGCTGGGTGATCAGATCGGTCGTGTAAGAAATGTTTAAATAATTTGTGAAATTCATTTGGTAGAAGTGTTTATTAAACTTACCAAAACAATTATAACATAAAGTATGTTGTAAAACTATGAATAGCCTAAAATATGTTGTGGTTTATAGAAAAAGACAACTTTTGTAGTTTTGTGATGAATGTTGTTCAGATCAGTTTAAGATGTAACAGTTTTCCCATCATGAGTTCATCAAATAGAAATATATACATGAACTAGTACATATTAAATAAGTACAGTTTTTAAGTTGATAACATTTCAACCAGCAAAAATATTTAATTTATGAGGGCCCATTAAATAACACATTTGTAAGTTGCTTAACTGAAGGAGGATTATATTAATGCTTCTATTTCACCTGATGTGAAGATGTTGTGGATGATGTTGTGGATGATGTTGTGGATGATGTTGTGGATGCTATTGTTTGACTGTTGTTGCAGAACTCGTGCCTGTTGTCGGTGAACATTGGCTGTGAGGGGGGTGTCCACCTACAGACCTGTGGTCACTACGTCCATCTCGACTGTCACCGGTCATACCTCGAATCACTCAAGGTCTACACTGTCTCCGTCCTTAGAAAGTTATCGCAAAATTACCAATAGTCTGATTTCCGTGAAAAAAAATCCATAAGATGTTTTTGTGGAAAGTCACATGGAAAACAGGATACATATATTTCTATTTTTAAAATGTGTCCTCGTAGATAATGTTATGTTGTGTATTCAGATAGTTTGGCTGTATTTGGAGTAATACTTTTGATGCAAATGATTTAGTGTCTTATCAGTACATATGTGGTCTTTTTGTATAGAAGTAATACCTTGGAACCATGATCAAAATAGGAATGGTTTTTAAGATTAACTAAAATTCAGCATTTCACAAAGAGCTGTGTTCTTAATAAGTACATTTGTATACATGTAGCAGCTTAAATCGGGACAAAAGTCATTCAGTGGTGATTTATTATACAAGGTAGATTATTGTGATGTTACCGATACTGGTTGGTTACAGACGCCTGGCCACCAGCACAGTCTGCAGGTGAACAAGGGAGACTTCTGGTGTCCACTGTGTCGTAGACTAGCCAACTCAGCACTGCCCATCCTGCCTGACCAAAGTCCAGCCAGCAGTGCCCCCGTGTCTCAGTCAGACACGGACATGGTCCAGCGTATCGCCTCAACAATGGCCACACGGCCGGTCACTCCGGTGAGTGGACACATGACACACAGATGGAGACACAGGGAGGGACAGAGGGCGACAGAGAGAGAGGGAGAGAGGGAGAGAGGGAGAGAGGGAGAGAGGGCGAGAGGGCGAGAGAGAGAGGGTGAGAGGGAGAGAGCGAGAGAGAGAGAGAGAGGGAGAGAGGGAGAGAGGGAGAGAGGGAGAGAGGGAGAGAGGGAGAGAGGGAGAGAGAGAGAGGGCGAGACTGTCACTGTCCATGTTCCAGGGCACTACATCCCTGCCACTGTCACTGTCCATGTTCCAGGGCACTACATCCCTTTCACTGTCACTGTCCATGTTCCAGGGCTCTACATCCCTGTCACTGTCACTGTCCATGTTCCAGGGCACTACATCCCTTTCACTGTCACTGTCCATGTTCCAGGGCACTACATTCCTTTCACTGTCACTGTCCATGTTCCAGGGCACTACATCCCTGTCACTGTCCATGTTCCAGGGCACTACATCCCTTTCACTGTCACTGTCCATGTTCCAGGGCACTACATTCCTTTCACTGTCACTGTCCATGTTCCAGGGCACTACATCCCTTTCACTGTCACTGTCCGTGTTCCAGGGCACTACATCCCCTTCACTGTCACTGTCCATGTTCCAGGGCACTACACCCCTTTCACTGTCACTGTCCATGTTCCAGGGCACTACATCCCTGTCACTGTCCATGTTCCAGGGCACTACATCCCCTTCACTGTCACTGTCCATGTTCCAGGGCACTACATCCCTTTCACTGTCACTGTCCATGTTCCAGGGCACTACATTCCTTTCACTGTCACTGTCCATGTTCCAGGGCACTACATCCCTTTCACTGTCACTGTCCGTGTTCCAGGGCACTACATCCCCTTCACTGTCACTGTACATGTTCCAGGGCACTACACCCCTTTCACTGTCACTGTCCATGTTCCAGGGCACTACATCCCTTTCACTGTCACTGTCCATGTTCCAGGGCACTACATCCCTGTCACTGTCCATGTTCCAGGGCACTACATCCCTTTCACTGTCTCTGTCCATGTTCCAGGGCACTACATCCCTTTCACTGTCACTGTCCATGTTCCAGGGCACTACATCCCTTTCACTGTCACTGTCCATGTTCCAGGGCACTACATCCCTTTCACTGTCACTGTCCATGTTCCAGGGCACGTCGGCCCTGACGAAGGCGATGGGAGGAGTGATGGAGTTCCTCACCAACACAACATATCCTCGCTACAAGACCATATCGAAGGCCCACACGGCGGAGGGAGTCCTCCTCTTTGTGTGCTCAGTCCTCAGGTATGCTGTTGCTAAAGTGAAAATGAAAGTAAAATCTCTCTGAAATCAGCATATGTAAAATGTTCATTCATTCACACAGTTGCTAGAAAAAGGAAGTGATCTGTTAATTTTCCAAGTTCAATGGTAATATTTCATTATACAGTGTGATGGTATTTACATTGGTGGGACAGAAAGATATTTAAAGAAAATATGTTTGCTTGAATTATATTTTTAATGAGACTGAAACATGCAATGAACTTGCAATGTAAGGGACATTTACAAAACAGGAGCAACGTTGAAATCCCCTTTCTTTTTCGCCTTAGGTTACAGACTCATGGATGTAAGGTAACTTTCGTATGAGGAATGGTTTGACTAAGTGAAAGTGAAAGTGTTCTTGTTGTTTCAGGACCAACCTTGAGTTGGAGTTACTACAAAGGACAGACTGCAGTCCCTGTCTGCCTGCCATGTCGGCTCTCGTCGGGAAAAAATCCTGCATTGGTAAGTTCTAATAGACTCCTGAATGCGTTATTTTTGTTTGATCTAACAGACAACGTGATTTTTGTGATGTTTTTACTACAGTTTATAATGAGTTTGGTTAATGATATTACCATATTATATATGGTGTTCTTTTCTCAACCGTAGCACGTATTTTTGTTTGCTTTCAATTTAACAATAGGGCCACTCGCAACAAAGACCAATTAGCTTTGTGTTCTACAAACCTGCTCGCATTTGGGGCACAACTGTGATGGCACTGTGGATGTTTGTAGTGCCACTGTTGAATGTGCTGTCAATGCACAGTAAACTCCTGACGACAACGCCCTACACAGAACTCTGGAGTTACATTACGGGTGTCGGTAGGAATGCAGCGGGAAAATCTACCAGGTAGTGTTTTTTTTAAGCATTTATAACCTGCCATGTTTCATGTGAAACACCTGTGCAAAGACACAGATGACGGGACATTAATTAACATTAAAGCTAAATTCACTGTTTGAAGTGCCAGACAAAATTGTGCTGATGAACAAGAAGTGTCAGGCGAATTGTTAGGATTTGCACTTTATTCTGGACTTGTATATATTTGTGTGCATTTAGTCTGCAATTTCTTGAAACGGCAGACCAGTTTGAAATCTATCTTCATATGATTGAAACTCGGCACCCATATGAAATTAGATTGGAAAATAAGCTATCTTCTTGTTTAAAAATATCCACTTATGACACTAAATGAAATAGCAGTTTGCTTGTTTTCCACCATAACGCACGAATATACTGTGCATTATAGCATTTTAACAGCACTGCTTTGAGACCACCCATTAACATTTTGGAATCACAGAAACATAGTCTCACTCAGCCGTCTGAATAGGTCGTTCGTTTAAAAAAATGTAAATGTCCGCAGTGAAATAATCTGCACTCGTAGCATGGAATCTTTCGGCATTCATGAATGGTTTCGTTCTGCGTTTAGTGTTGCTGTCTACCACGAGGAGGTGCCACTGTTGCTGAAGGATGCCTCCGCGCTCCTCATACAACTAGTGCTTACAATGCCAGCCACCATGCAGCGAGGTACACGTTGATATACTCCACCCACCCTAGCCTCTTCCCTCCCACGGGGACACAAATTTCTCCCACCAAAAGAATCTTTGATGAGCCAGCTCAGGTCATGTCAGGTCTCTCCAGCCAGCTTAAATACTTACACGGTTCTTGCCCAGTGGTCAGCCTCTTTTCCATTGTCCTAGAGGTGTCCATTTTAGTCCATATCTGCTTACTTATATATTAAAATATAATTCGTATAATTTCATTAACTCAAAATTGAATAAAACACAAAATAATGTCCGTCAAATTTGAAACAGTTGAAATTACCACCCACTGTCTCATTCGGCACAAATGATTATTTTGTAATTGCAATATCATCTTATATTAAAATATGTATGAATATATATATACATATATACATATACACACGCAGTCCATAAAGCCTCTATGTGTATAGCATTAAATGTTTGCGAACACCCAAAATTAACTCTATCTCAATGACTGTATATTTAGACACTATGATTTAGAACGTAGACACATTTTTTGTACGATATGTTTGTAAGATCGTTGAGAGTTCAATCACTGTTACGTATGTGAACACAGACAATCATTACGTTGTCGTTGTTATTTTATTGTTATTAATGTTCCTATGTTGCGAGTGTCCTCGACACCCTGACATCCCATGTCACTGTTTCAGAAACCTACGAGTGCTTTATGAAAGTGCTGTACAATGTCATCTACGTGCAAGCGCTCACTGTCATGTCCTGCACATTTTCCGAGGAGGAGAGAGTGGCGTGGTCGACCCGCTCCAAGGACGTCAGTATCATGTCACAATCACTTACCAATTACCAGTCTGTAGTCAGTCAATGTCGTGGTTTACCTCCATCACAATTTGCCTGTGCCAACTGTGTTGATAACAGTTTTGTATGTGATTGGCATTACCATTGCCGCCTGGTGTTTCCCGGGAAAAACATTACTGCATGCATTTTTCACTTTAAAATTGTTTTATCATAAATAAAATCCATAATTTCAAGAAAATGTATGACTGAATGTATAAATGCGTCACATATTTAGTAGTAATTTTTGGACAGTGTGGTGAAGTTGTTGCTGAGCAACAGGTCACATGATGGATATGTCAGCGGGACTGTTAATTCCACTTGTGTACGCTGCATATTACTGTAACAGGGAAGTTTTATTGGTAAATTGTGTTTTTCACTCAGTGTGTAGAGTTGATACAAGCAGTGTGTAGAGTTGATACAAGCAGTGTGTTGAGTTGATACACGTGGTGTGTTGAGTTGATACATGTGGTGTGTTGAGTTGATACACGTGGTGTGTTGAGTTGATACACGTGGTGTGTTGAGTTTATACACGTGGTGTGTTGAGTTGATACACATGGTGTGTTGAGTTGATACACGTAGTGTGTTGAGTTGATACATGTGGTGTGTTGAGTTGATACAAGCGGTGTGTTGAGATGATACACGTTGTGTGTAGAGTTGATACACGTGGTGTGTTGAGTTGATACATGTGGTGTGTTGAGTTGATACACGTGGTGTGTTGAGTTGGTACCCGTGATGTGTTGAGTTGATACACGTGGTGTGTTGAGTTGGTACACGTGGTGTGTTGAGTTGGTACACACGTGGTGTGTTGAGTTGATACACGTGGTGTGTTGAGTTGGTACACGTGGTGTGTTGAGTTGATACACGTGGTGTGTTGAGTTGGTACACGTGGTGTGTTGAGTTGGTACACGTGGTGTGTTGAGTTGATACACGTGGTGTGTTGAGTTGATACACGTGGTGTGTTGAGTTGATACACGTGGTGTGTTGAGTTGGTACACGTGGTGTGTTGAGTTGGTACACGTGGTGTGTTGAGTTGATACACGTGGTGTGTTGAGTTGATACACGTGGTGTGTTGAGTTGATACACGTGGTGTGTTGAGTTGATACACGTGGTGTGTTGAGTTGGTACACGTGGTGTGTTGAGTTGATACATGTGGTGTGTTGAGTTGATACACGTGGTGTGTTGAGTTGATACACGTGGTGTGTTGAGTTGGTACACGTGGTGTGTTGAGTTGATATATGTGGTGTGTTGAGTTGATACACGTGGTGTGTTGCAGGTGTCGTTCACGAGTCTCGAAGGTCTCCTCCACCACGTCATTGACAACCTGAGCAGCAGCGGACTCTACCAGGAGCTGGTGCTCCGGGACAGACCCATGGCTGCGGTGAGCTCCTCCACCCACCTCTCACATCACTCCACATGGAATACAGGGATTAATAGGCTGACTCTGGGGTTGTGTAGGAGAATTTCCTCCCAGGTGCTCCCCTCTAAATACACAGGGTATCAGATGTAATTTTTTTAAAGCATCATTAAAATTATCTTAATAATTAGTATGTTGCCGATTATATATATATATTTTATATATATATATATTTTATATGTATGTATGTATGTATATATATATATATATATTATATATATATATATATATATATATACATATATATATATAATATATATATATATATATATATATATACATACATACATATATATAATTTATGTATATATATATATAAATATAATTTATATATATATAGCCATATTAATTGTATATAATATATATAATATATGTATATAAAACTACCTGGAATTAAGCCAAATATATTGCAAATTTCGTACGAGATGGAGAAAACTTGCTGCCAGATGTCATGAAACTAACTCTTAACTATATACCTGTGGCGGTCACATTAAGTGACACAATTGTCGCCCCTGCCCCTGTAGATCTGCCAGAGTGTGTGGTCGCCCCAGAGTGTTGAGACGAGTGTGCAGGAGTTCTGTCTGCCCTTCCTCCGTCTTGCCACCCTCCTACACCACCACATGTACGACGTCGACCCCCCACAACTCTCTACTCCGGTAAGTGTATTACAAGAAGTCCGAATGGTGTCCCCTGTCCCTACAATACTGCTTCCAATGTCTATGAATGTTTGGAGAGCGACGAATGAAATGAATATAATATTAAAAGGGTAAATATTTTCTTTTACAGTGACTGCTTTCGGACAGACGGACATTTTGGCACAATTCCATGTTGATGTATGGAACAATTAATCACTAGTAAATTGCTTGAGCGTATTTCTACAAATGTCATCAATTAAATGTTAATTTGAAAAGAACGAGCATATATTTAAACATGGTTTAATTGCGTGCCGTACTTGTGAGGAGGAAGTCATGTCCCAGGTCATGTCATCACTCTGTTAAGGTCATATCTCAAGTCACAACTTACCACCCAGTAAGGTCATGGCCTCGGTCAGAAGTCACCACCTTGATAAGGTCATGAACCAGGTGACAAGTGACTATCCCAGTAGTCGTACCCCAGGTCAAAACTCACCACACATGTAGGTCATACGACAGGTCAAAACTCACCACTCATGTAGGTCATACGACAGGTCAAAACTCACCACTCATGTAGGTCATATGACAAGTCAAAACTCACCACTCATGTAGGTCATACGACAGGTCAAAACTCACTACTCATGTAGGTCGTACCCCAGGTCAAAACTCACCACACATGTAGGTCATACGACAGGTCAAAACTCACCACTCATGTAGGTCATACGACAGGTCAAAACTCACCACACATGTAGGTCATACGACAGGTCAAAACTCACCACACATGTAGGTCATACGACAGGTCAAAACTCACCACACATGTAGGTCATACGACAGGTCAAAACTCACCACACATGTAGGTCATACGACAGGTCAAAACTCACCACTCCAGTACAGTCACGAAACATGTCACCAGTAATTTCAGTGTATCTGCCCCAAAAACCTGGAATTTACTCCTTTTACTTAAAACTGCTCCATCAATTAAATATTTACTCCCATGTTTTGGATTAATGCAAAAATAAAATGGACCTAGAATAATTACGCAAAAAAGGAAATGTGCCAAGAATAATGATTAAAAACGGAAATATACCGGTACCTAGAAGTGATCTCAATTTAACTTGCAAATGTTTTGCAGAACCTGGCAGAAGAATTCCGCATTCTCTGTCAGCACCTGCACCTGGTGAGAGCTGAGGACACCCCACCGCCCAGTTCACCCTGTCTGTCACCCCCTGTGTGCAGACCTACGAAGGGGTTCCAGAGCGCGGCAGGCCTGCACTGGTTCTGTGAAGACCCCCGCGCCCTTGTACAACTCTGGTGCACGCAGTTTGCACAGAGCATCAGTGAACACCCCGCCTGCTCAAGGGTGGGTTTGTTGTTAGTTAAATCTACTAATTCAGCTCATCGCAAATGATATACTGGATGAATATATTACATAATATCCACAATCATTTTATTTTAAATAATTGTTTATGTGGCTGTTAAAGAACAAAAAAAGACTACGGTTTCACGTCATACACCTAATAGAGTTTATACAAACTAACAATTTCCACATATACTCTATTTTGTAACGTCAGCGGTTTACTCAGAATGTGACTTTAAAGTCTAAAATTCTAACGAAATCCACCATGGTCTAGACGCCGCCATAGGTGAAGGGTTAACTTGGCTTGGCCATTCAGCGCGCGGCATTCTATGTCTCTGCTGAAGCCGGTCAGCTTCCTGCGATGTTGTTAATGGTCAACATCTTCGAGTCTTCGACAGTTCGTTCAGTTGGCGTGACATCTAACAGCTGCTTATAGACGTATATCTAAATCTGTGGTTAAATCTATGGTAAACTTTAGTAATTATACCTTACTGTTCAGCATACGGTTGCAATAATAGTTGAAACAACCGGTAGTATTGAAGCAATGGATTCACATTGGTGATTTGCGGGCGTATTGTTTGGAATCCCTCCAGTCCAAGTACAGTTCACTTTGCTCGGTCCATTTTGAGGAGAAATGCTTTGAAGTAGACATGTATCATCAGTTGATGGGATGATTTCAGCGATAACAATAATAGACAACTTTATATTTACCATCATCAGCATGTTACGCGCGTTGCCGAGTTGCAGCCATTTCATGACAACAGCCAAACCCCATGCAGTGAATCTACGTGGAGAGTGCCTCACCGTCGTGACGTCATTCTTCGTCTAAGATGGGGTAGCGCGTAGTATTTGGATGGCTGGGTGTTAAAAAATATTTTTCTGGTAAACTGCTGGCGTTAAAAAATTGAGTATATGTGGAAATTGTTACTTTATATTAACTCTATTAGGTGTATGCCACGAAACAGTTAAGCTTTTTTGTCCTTTAACAATCAAGCATTCAAATATACAGTGTATTCCATATTGTCTGAAATAGAGCAGAGATAGTACAACAAAGTAAACTGTCAGATTCCTTCACAGGATACATATTATCAGACAGATCATCTTGCAGTCATCAGGATAAAATTGCATGTTATACACATCTATAAAGAGTTGTTATATTCCTTATATGCATTGTTTTATAAATACATTATTAATATTGGTATAAATAAATATGCTAAAAAACAATATGACAATATTATAGTAAGATAAATAAATTAATTAATAAAGATGACAAAACAACATTACATTGGCAGCGGTAGAGAGTGTGATAGGTCAACGATTATTTTTGTGTGGCAGATTCAGATACTTGATGGAGGATGGAATGAAGGATTTAAGGGCTTGTTGGGTTTTTACTGTTGGCATTCTGTATCTCCTTCCAGAGGGGAGAAGATCGTAATGGTCGTGTAAGAAGTGGGTGGGGTCAGATAAGATTTTGGTTGCCATTTGCAGTGTTCTTGACTTGTAGAATTGCTCCAGACTGGTATCGGGTGTGGCATATGGCAGACACTGACGTAGACTGTACTAATCTGTAGTTGCTGCTGACGACTTGTCCGACGTGGAGGACGCCACAACTCCTCAAGTTGCCCCACCTGTTTGACGAGATCTTCCAGTTCTACCGCCAGCGGCAGTGTGACACGTGTCACTCACAGCCCAAGGACCCCAGTCTCTGTCTCGTGTGTGGACAACTCGTGTGCTTCAAGGAGCGGTGTTGTCAGCAACAGAATGTCTTTGAGTGTGTGCAGGTGAGTGGGCAGGGAGGTGTGTCTTGTACGGACAGTGAATGGCCATAGCTGTGTGTCACGCACGAACTGTGTGTAAGTGTGTGTCTGTGTCCACTCATGTGCATGACATTTATCTTGTTGTGGTGTGTTTGCACAATGTATGTTTGCGTGTGTGTGTGTGTGTGTGTGTGTGTGTGTGTGTGTGTGTGTGTGTTTGCGTGTGCATGTGTGCGTGTTGGTTCATTATGGTGTGTCATGTATTTATGATGTGTAACGTGTGTATATCCTTGCACAGGGTGTTGCGTTGTGTTTATAATTAAAGTATTGTGTTGTGTGAGTGTGTTTATGTGGTGTGTCAAATACATATGTTTATGTACGTCATCCACTTTGCTCAGACTGCACATTTACACCCCTACCTTTGAGGTGACCATTTGTAACCTGAAGGAAAAGATCCACAATATTAACCATACGATGTGTTCATAATATAACGAGTCCCCTTGTGAAGGTCACAGCGACACAGGACCAAGATCTAAATGGGATCAACTGTGCATGTTAATGTTTTCCCTGTTCCAGCATTCAGTTGACTGTGGCGGGGGAACAGGGATGTTCATCATTGTCAACTCTTCCCTCATCGTCGTCATCCGGGGGCCGAGGGCAACTATCTGGGGCTCTGTCTACCTCGACAAACATGGGGAAGAGGATCGCGATCTGAAGTGAGTCTCACATTATCAGTCAATGTCACAGTAACAGGCGTTATTGATGTAGCGTCCAGGTAATATCACCTCTCACAGGCTCATCAACTGTGACATTGTTCAAACGTATTCAGTCTCGTAATAATTATGAAAAAGAGAATATATTATGATATTTAAATATATATAATATATATATATTATAATTATGTAAATAAATTACTTAAGTAAAATAAAGTGTATGCTTTGTACTGATTATACATAGCTAACTAAGACTAAACTATTTGCTAATTTAATATCAAAATGGTAATACAATTAAATAATTTTGGTGTAAAATAAAGTGTCTGTGAAGTATTTAATTAACTAAACATTTAGTATTTACTGTTTTTAAATCAATTTTGTGATAAAAAAATTGCAGTACAAAATAAACCATGTTTGGTTCAAGATTCAAAAAATTGAGTTGATACATACTGCGTGACAGTGTGCAACTATTTTAATTCATTCTGATATATATATATATATATGTATATATATATATATATATATATATATATACATATATATGCATATATATGAATATATATATGCATATATATGTATATATATATACATACATATATATATATATATAATATATATATATATATACATTTACACATAATTATACACATGTACACCCGGTATATGCATATGTTGAATATGATTCACATTCTAATCGACAGCCGGTGCAGTTATTGCACAATTGGTGTGATTGAATGAGACCTGTAGCTGTGTCTGATCTTTGCAGGAGAGGGAAGCCGCTCTACCTGAGCATGGAGCGATATGGTCTGTTGAGAGAACAGTGGCTCACTCACAGCTTCGACAAGGCCTGCAAGAGGTGGATCTTCCACCAAGACAAATTATAGACACTTGTAACTAGTGGCACAACTACAAAACCTTGTCTTGTCTCCCTAAAATTATTTCTTTACATTTTCATTAGCTCATGTCATCTACCCTAGGGGTAGTAACAAAACCCTCTGGGTGTGGACTTTGCAATCACTTACCTTTTTAGAATCCAAAATGGCGTACAAAGTTACTGCCAAAACGGTAGAAAGATTTTGCAGTCATTTTGGCAGACTGTAATAAGAACTCGGTCAGTATTGATGAAAACCTTATAATTAGATTTCTTGCCTCCAGAACGTCAATCAAGATCACCATCCTAACTCATTTTATTTAGATGTCACGTAATTTCTAGCAATCTGGCAAATATGTTGTCGGCCATCTTGGATTCTGAAAAACTTCAGTGGACTTTGTTACTAGATGAGATTAACTAGTAAGAAATGCAAAGAGTTATTTTAGGGGAACATGACATGGTCTTCTGGTTAAGCCACTACCAACCACCACTGTGTGACGACACTAATGCAGGGGCATTGGGTATCACCCTCCAAAGGAGAAGTGGCAGTTTGGCTGAAACCTCATTGACATATATATATATATATATATATATATATATATATATATAGATATATATACACTGTAATTATACATGTACTCATTTCTGTATGTTTTATCAGGTACTCTGCTTGGTTTTAGCTGTTCAAAGTAAAACCATACACTGTTTATTTGAGCTTTTTTCACCAAATTGTTACCTTTTGGATGATGATGGTTTCAAGTTAACGCTATTGTAACATTCTTGAGTTTAAATTTGCAGCTAACACTTGCATGTTGTACATGTTGCAAAGCTTGTTTAAGTTTGATACCTTTTGATTGATGTTCAGTTTTTAGATCACTTAACATATCAACGATTCCCCGTTAAGATGAATACTCATTCTATGTGAGAACTTCAGTGAGAACTTTTGAAACAGTGGTAAAAAGATCGTCAGAAGATACCGTTTTTGGGCACACCCAAACCATGCATATGTCAACAAATGTAACAGAAGTTTTTATTGGCTAGTCTGATCTATACAAATACTAACACACGTAGTCATTGTATTCTAACAAATGTAGATATTTATTACACTAAAAAGTATTATGAAACTCGATACATCCGAGTTATTTCATTCATAGAGTTGGCGCTGCAATTGTTGACCAATAAACATCCCCAACTTAAGTTGTCATTCAGCTTGTTGTTTTCATTCTGTAGTCTCTCAGTTGTCAGCTAAATACCTTAATATATTCTCGAACAGGCCTGGGTTCGCTTTTACCCATTTCAATTCAATGATGTGTACTTATATCTATGTGTATTTCGTTTCCAATTTTGTGTATAGTATTTCAGTATATTCACACATTCTCCAAAATATTATCCAAATTGAATTCAAATATTTTTATTCAGCCCTACTTCAATTAGCAAATCGGCACCATTATAACATCAGCAGTTTTGCTGTGGCTTTAAACTAAATAAAGTTTAATAATAAAAGATGAATGTATTATAAATTGCATAGTATACCAACTTTTAACCAACATAGAATATTTTTTGTTTTGATAATTTCACCTAATTTTGTACAATTCAATTCTTGTCCAATCTGTTTTGATTTTGTTTAGTTCCAATTAAATACGCAAACGTATTTATTAATTCCAATTCAGTCAAGATATGGAACCCAGTATCTTTTCTTGAATATGTTTAAGATAGACGATGGTATGACATCAGGGCAACTAATTTTAAATTGTAACCACTTGAAAAAGTGTAACAGTTGTATGTAACTACAAGGCCATGAGGGAAGGGAGGGTGGGAGAAGGGAAGGGGTGGGAGAGAGAGAAGCCACATGCTTGTCTTGAGTGTGTGCATGCGCATGTGTGTTTAAGTAGAACTTATAGGACGTTGTAAGAGGGAGCAATGCATTACTGTTCTGTTATACTGGCATAAGCATGGAATGTTAACTAACGGTAACCTTTACAAATGCATTCCCAAATATGTCAGCAATCAGAATACCGATGTTACTATCTTATGTTGACCTTTAAAGATCTTAAACAAAGGTCAACTGCAATTTTTAGCCTGACATCCTACTATGGAGTGACGTACCCGGTAATTGTTTGAAACAGCCTAGCGACATACAGAGGCACTATTCCTGATAACATGTTGCATCTTCACGTGGGTGTCGTCAGCAACTCCAGTGCGACATTTCCCCCAAGCAGGGTGTGATCATTTGCTGTGTCTGCAACTTTGCCATCTTAAAGAGAACCCCGTGTCCCACTGATGAAGACGTGGTCTATCTGACTGTTGCTGGCTGCATCTCGCCATGCCAAAGTTGTCTTGTGAATATCCTACAAGATCCCGCGGGTAACCATGTCAACCATTCTCTTCACAAAAGTCATACAGCCGCTCTCCATTATCA